>JAXCHB010000310.1:0-728111 GCA_036926305.1 Uropetala carovei | reverse complement strand
GAGAGGAGAGAGAGAGAGAAGAGAGAGAAGAGAGAGAGAGAGAGAGAGGAGAGGAGAGAGAGAGAGAGAGAGAGAGAGAGAGAGAGAGAGAGAGAGAGAGAGAGAGAGAGAGAGAGAGAGAGAGAGAGAGAGAGAGAGAGAGAGAGAGAGAGAGAGAGAGAGAGAGAGAGAGAGAGAGAGAGAGAGGTGGCCGCACTTGTATTTTTTTTTTAATAAACGGATATTCGTCCACAGCCCTGTCTTCTACAACTAACCTGAGCGCAGCTTCAAGATGCTCGTCCAGTTTGTTTCGGTATTTTGTTTGGGAAAATTAAGTACACTAAATGTTCTTTCACAAATCATCCTATTTCACATATAAAGTATTATCTAATATGTGTTTTGAAATATCTCAATGATATAAACACTGTCAACTATGGTTAAGCCTGGTTGCTGTAGCTGTCGATTTATTGAATTGAATTTGGAACTTTTAATCAAACTTATAATCACAATTATTATTACACTTAATATCACATTATTAACACAGGAGAGACGTACTTGCTAGTTAATCAAATACTTACGATAAAATGAGTGAGGACTATGAAAACGAATCTCTCAGAAAACAACACAGAGCTATACAAATGTGAGACGAACCTACTCCCTACTTCCAGGTGCGCTCGTTTACGGATGATTTCCTACTGCCTTACCTCTAGCTTACTGAGTAAAACATTCATTTGTTTTCTTCAAGGACCATACTTCTTATTGCCGCCCCAAGAGAGAGAGAGGAATAATGAATGGATGCATAGCATTTTTCTAATAAGCTATGAGACGTTCCCGGCCAGCTGTTAAAATCAATTTACTTTTCCTTTGTATATACAGAGAAGCAGGGCAAATACCATCGCCGGGCCTTTTCTTTCATAAGCAGAAATTGACAAATTCCATCCAATTAAATTTTTTATCAAAATTACCTATAAAATATATGTTGATACTATATGTATCACATCATAATTAGACTTTGTATGATTCGGTTAATGTCGATCAACAGCGAATTGGTAAAAATCAAATATTCGACGAAATTTAAATGCCGTCGATAAGTGTGGGTTTTTCATCACTAAAGTTTTTGCAAAATTACATGTCATGGTTTTTATATTTGGTTTTAAAAATTAACACCTAAATGTATTTTAGTACCAAAAAAGCAACGCGTAAAAAAATCGGTACTTGTCATACGGGACGACCACATTTGAATCGGAATTTCCTACACTGCATTTGAGGTCCCCATGACATTTTTAAGTAACTGCGTATCTTGCGCTGCAACAGCGTCCAAAAGTACGAATTACATGAGAGTAGATCTTACAATTAGTATGAATGAATACCGATCGCCAGATGTCCCTATAGTACTTTAACTAATAAATTCTCATAAAATTTACATTTATAGGGGCGATACCGATATTCCTTCCTCCGAAGGAGAGTTTCCCATCATAATCGTTCCGTGTTTGCGTTCTAGGCATTTTTCTAGACTCCTGTTTTTTTACCAACATCGCAACTTTTTCCTTCATAACATTTACGTATAAATTTGGTTATATATTATAATAGCGTAACATTAATCTGTTATTGAATGGTCGCGATTTCGTAATTGTACTATTCAACGAAGTTACTTATTTATGCGCTTTTAGTAAAGTATAATTCGATGGAAATTATCGTGGTGTCAGCCTTATATGCGATATTAAGTGTACTTAAATATTCCAAGTTCAACATTATCAAATATGGTCAATAAAGAAAGAAAGGCTACCATATCTTTCAAAAATTAGGAGTAAACAATATTGTTCATTAGAACTGACAGTACGACGACACTCCGAATGCTTGTGGGTCCGGACCTCGGGCTCAAAGACGGAATTTTCCGAAGGGAAGAAAAATGAGAGTAGTGAGGAGGAGTTTCAGGGTGCTAAGGGGTGATAGAAAAGCAATGGGTTGAGTTGGGAAAACCCAAATCCAAATCCGAGAAATGGAAATGGGAAATGGAGAAAACGCCGGCCGTTGGTATCGGTTGTCGGCGTGCCGTGCGTATTGCGGTAGGAAAACCTTACGACCAATCCTAATACCGGGCCTCTCAGAGGCCCGGGACCCGGGGATTTTTCCCCGGTATCCCCGCCCTCTCGGTGGCCCTGCAGAGAGGCATCTGGATCATATCTCTATATCCTGAACAATGGACTAATCATTCCGTCTGTTTATTCACAAAAATGCTCTAGAATGTTTGAGTCGAATTACTGGGTTGAGGACCCTTTGTATGATGGAGAAGTTAGCGTAGGCCGCACCAAAATTTCCTGGTTGTCCCATTGGAGAATAGCTTATCTATACAATGCTCAATCAGAAATAAAGTATACACTGTATATTAGCGACATCCTAAATGATAATTTTATCGAAGAATATCATACCGTTTAAGCAACTTTATTAAATAAACGATCGCCAACCATTCCTTTACTAAAAGAACAAAATCGATATCCAATAGCCATTGCATCTGAAGAATCATAACAAATATCACTTCAATATTCAAAGAAACAATTTTCTCGGACTTTCTGTGGTTGTTAGAATTGTCTTCGTTATCGATTGCGTTGAAAATAGAATACGAACTAGAAATATAATTTTTGAAATCGTTAACTAACATTAGATGTCGTTTTACCTATTTTATTCTGTACAAAACCCTACCAATACATGACAACCATATCAATATTCGTCGTAATCGGTAGAAACGTAGAATTTAATTTATAATTTACGTCTTGATGTATTAAAGAGTACGAAATGCGAGGCAAGAGCTTAAGTAAGACAGTATAAAGGGAGGCCACGCTAAAAGAACAACCAAATTTCAGGAAGGGTACGGGAAGGTGAAAGGTAGTAGAGGACGGAGACCCATAAATATGGCGGCATGAGGGTCAGAAGGTTTGTAGATAAATGGGCCACCGAGGGAAGCGGGACTTTAAACTAGGGTGGAAAATTTTTTAAGGGAACGGCGCGCGCAACTTGGGGAAAATAGCGCGAATGGTTGAAATAAATTAAATTTCAGAAGTGGAATAATGGCCATGCAAGTTAATAGGTAAATAGAGGTGGAGAAACGAAGGTGGAACTTTATTTAACGCAGAAAGTGAAAAAAATTAAAAATCAGAAAGAAGTAGCCTCAATCTAGAATTAGGTAGTAGGTGAGTTTCTGCATCGCAAAAATAAGGTTGTGGGTTTGAATCGTACTTATGAGTTGGTATCGTAAATTCAAATTTAAACATTGAGACACTGAAAATATACGAGAAAATACGGAAAATATCAACATTCAACTTCAAGCATGACATTTTAATTGCGAATGCAATAATGACATAATTAAAGTATCGATTATAGCTTTTAAAATGTAAGAGATAGCACACAAAGAATTTTAGATATTATATTAAAACCCACGGTGTTTTAAACAATTATTTTTTGCAAATGGATATTTGTAGTGTATCGGAAATTCAATGTGAAGCCAGAAGAGTGAATGCCACCGAGAATTTTGAAATTAAAAGCTAGATTATATATTTCTCTCATAATTATTTAATCTTTATAATAAAAACAAAACAATATCCCAAGTTTTAGAATTGAACCAAATTTACATGATTTCGTTTCGAACATGAAATACGTTTACAAATAAGGTGTTCGACTAAATACGCTTAGCTATAACCAGTGCTGCAAACAATTTCAAATTTAGGAGTGGTTCGGTCCATAGATGACTTTAGATCAGTGTTCTTCAACGTGGGCGATAGCGCCCACCAGTGGGCGTTTTAGGGTTTTTGTTGGGCGTTAAAGAACTCATCAAATGTTATTATAATTTTTACACTGAAAAATAAAATTCTATAAGAAAGTTTAATGATACGCGCACACATCCTCAAATGAGACAATGTACAATGGAGGCATGGATGGTGACTCCATTATTCACAAATGTGTGTGATGTGGATATTAAATACCAAAAGGAGCTAATAGAATTACTTCATGATGAGGAGTGTAAAGCCAATTTCAACCAAGGTGGATATGTGCAATTATGGCAGAACAAGAAAATGCCCTCTCTGTATCCACGATTGTGGAAGAAAATATCGTTGCTCTTGTTAGCTTTCCCAAACTCATATCTAGTCGAGAAGGGATTCAGTGCTGTCAACAATCTTCTGTCCAAAAAAAGAAATCGCTTGCAAGTATCAGAAAGAGGAGATCTTCGAATGAACCGTAGAGACTTGAAGCCTGACATTGAATCCCTGGTTTGTAGGAACCAAGCACAAAGTACAAATTGAAATGCCTGTGAAACGTTTATTTTAATATTTGTTTTGGTATTAATAAACATGGTTAAACTTGATGTCTTTTTAAACATATATTTTATCAAAAATTTTATTGCTAAGTTGACACGGAAGGTGGGCGGTGAACTTATTTCAAATGGCAAAATATAGTAAAAGTGGGCGGTGAATCAAAAAAGGCTGAAGACCACTGCTTTAGATGATGGTTCGGTTCGCGGTTCGATACAACGACATACATGATTTGAAATATTATTTATTATTTTTCTTATCTCTTAATAATATTCCATATTTAGTATCCATTTTTAAGTGTAGCAAACATTTCAATCTTAAATCATTACAATACCAAAAAAAAAAAAAAATTAAACAAAAAGAGATTTCTTGATTTGTGCTAAATTAGTAAAATACTTCGTTACAAAAGAGGGTCAAAATAACACTAGGAAACATTGATATGCAAAGAAAAATAAGTTACCTCTTGGATCTCGGATTCCTTAGAATGGCTCACCAAACAATTCTCTTCTCCTCCTTTCACTCACTTGTGTAATTAGATGCTGCTTTCGCGACTTGAAAAATAAAGCGAACCAAAGAAAGCTCTTCACTCTACTCAGTGAAGCAACGAAATGAAATTCAGCAAAAGTGTAGAAGCTCTTATGAATTGCTTCTGGGAACAATCTTCCTGGGTGATTTTCTTTAAAATATAAGATTATCAAGAAAATCGCTTTGGAAAATACGGGGTGAACGAAAGAAGCTCGGTAGCGAGGCCCTTGGGCGCGGTATTACTAATTAGAAGAGAGTGGAAATAGACAGTCAAAAGGGAGGTCGTATAAGAAGCAATGCTTTGTTGCTCCCTGCTATGATCCGTGAGAAAGCTCTGCTAGATTGTTGCATTAATATTAAAGCCAACTTGGGCTATACAGCTATATCCGTGCAGCGTGCGTTCCTGCCTTTTTGAGTGTCTGCGCCATTCCGGTCCTCTTCAGGGCCACCCCTGTGCTACCGCCTCCGGCCTGTGCCGACGGGGTCTTTCCCGGCCCGTCCCCCGTGTCTTTTCCCCCCCACTTCCCCCAAATCCACCAGGAGGATGCCGAAGAAGGGCTCCTCTGCCAAGAAGGCGGCCGGCCTGGCCCGCCTGCCCCCGCTCCCCGCTGAGGGGACCACCCGCCCGGAGGCTGTTTCCGCGGTGCAGGTGGGCCATACCATCCGGTTTGGGCCCATCCACCTGCTCGCCGCGCCGGCCGCCTTTGCGAATGCAGCCCCCTTGCCCGCTGCACCCGCCACGCCTGCCGCCTCAGCCGCTCCACGCGTCGCCTCTTCTGCCGCCGCCGCTGCACCCGCGGTGATCCGGCCGTCAGCTGCCGCTCCGGCCGCAGCCGCCACTCTCGATCCCGGCTCCGGCCCTGAGGGGTCGGTGGTAAGTCGTTCCGCGCCTCCAGTTCCTCTGCAGGCCCTAATGGCACTAAAGACCTACGCGACGCAACAGACGAGTCCGCTCGTTTTAGCGACCCCCAGCCACGCTAACGCGTCCCAGGAGATCGGCGACGGCTTCACCGTTGTCGACACCCGTAAGGCTGCGAGCCTTAAGAGGATGAGGACCTCCTCCATGGAGTCACTCACCTCCACCGCCAACCGGTTCACCCCTATTTCGGCCGGGGAGACAGTCCCGATGGACGTGGCCGCGCCACCCAAGCCTGCCAAAATTCCGCCCTTCCTTCTGAGGGAAACCTCAAACTGGGAGGAGACATACCGTAAGCTCGGCAGCGAGCTTGCGAGTCCCCCGGTCTGTAAAGCCCGCGGGATTAATACCATGGTTCTGCAGTGTGCGAGCGCTGCAGACTATAGAGCAGCCCGCGAGGTCCTTAAGACTCTGGAATTACCCTTTTCGGGGTACCAGCTGCCGGAGGACCGCCTCCCCCAATATACCATCCGGGGTCTACACTCGCAGGCGCAGGCGGCGTCTGTGAAGCAGGCCCTCGAGAACGTCGGCTGGGAGGTCAGATCGGTGACGCAGCTCACCACCACCCGGCCTACCCAGTCAGACAGGGCTATGGGTCTGCGGACTGTCCCAAAACGACCAACTCCCGTCTTCCACGTGATCCTCGAGAAATCCGAGGATCACGCTTCATTTCTCAACATCTCGTTTCTCCTGGGATGTTCTGACATTCAGGTCGCGGCGTATCGCAAGCCTAAGAGCATTGTTCAGTGCCAGCGCTGCCAGGGCTTCGGCCATACCAAAAACTATTGCGAGGCTTTCCCTCGCTGTGTGAAGTGCCTCGTGCCGCACCTCACTCGCGACTGCCCGAAAAAAGATCGCATTGCGCCGGCGCAATGCGTTAATTGCAAAGAGTTTCACCCTGCCAACTATCGGGGATGCTTTACATATAAAGTAATCTCCGAAAACCGCCGGCAGCGGACCAATGCGACGTCACGCGGATCAGCCCGCGCGACTTATGTCCCGGCCCCCGCCCCCACTTCAAACGCGTGGTTTTCAACCCGCGCGACTCCCGCTCCAGGCGCGACTAGCGCCTCTCCTTACGTCTTTTCGGCGGCCTCTCATCCCTCTCTCCCTCCTCCTAGGCCGGCTCCACGGCCGTTCCTATTCCCCACCCCTGGACCACGTTGCGCTGAACCGCAACCCTCTCCGGCGGCCGAAGCTTCTCGCCCGGCCTCTTATCCTTCGGCCTCAGCGCCTCCATCCGCCCCCGCCCCTCCCTCCACCAAGAGCCCAGGTCTCGGCACGTGGATGATGGGCGTCCTTGACAGTCTCGCGAGTCTTTCGACGACGGCCGAGAAGAAGCTGTTTATCTTAAGGGAGATAAGCGTGATCCTAAATAATGGCTACTAATTTAAATTTAAATTTAAAAACTCTATCATTGGTATCTTGGAATGCCAATGGAATTCGCGGAAGGGCAATAGAGTTTCGCAACTTCATTTGCTCTGGCAGCTACGATGTCGTCGCTCTTCAAGAGACGCATCTCTCCCACATACACAAGGTTTGGTTTCCGAACTATTCCGTTTATCGGCGTGACCACACCGCCAATCATGGCGGGGTGCTCATCGCAGTCAAAAATTCAATTAGCCATACCGTGCTGAACTCGGATGCTCTTAGCACGCTTCAAAGCATTGGTATCGCCATTCACACTGCGTCGGGCGATCTTCACCTGTTCTCGGTCTATCAACCTGCCTCCAAGAAGCTCCAGGTGGCTGATCTGGAGCGTCTTGTGTCCGACAAGCCGGCAATATACGTGGGCGACTGGAATTCCAAGCATCTGGACTTCGGATGCCGCCATGGGAATTCTAACGGAATCATTCTCCTAATTTTGCGAACACGGCAATGGCCTCGGTAGAAGCACCCTTCGAGGCCACTCATTTGGGGACCCAGGGACGTCTGAGCGATGACATCCTCGACTTCGCCCTGACGAAAAATTTCCATAACTTGACTACCCCACGAGTGATAAAGGCGCTCACCTCTGACCATTATCCCATCAGGATAGACATCGCGACGGATCACTCGCTCGCTCCGCCACCCAAACCCATCATCCGAACGGATTGGCGGCTGTTCTCCTCATTGACTGACGAGACGTTCGCCTCATTACCGCCCCTCTCCGCGCCCACGGAGAGGAGTGTGAATGCGCAGGTTAGCCGGATCACGGGCGCGATGAACAGTGCTTACCGCCTGGCATCGCTCCCGCGACCTCGCGCGAAGCCTGTGGTTCCTTCCCTTCCCCAGCCTCTCATTGATCTCATTCGGGAGCGAAATCGCGTTAGGGGACGATGGCAGCGCAATCGCGACCCGCTTGACAAACGCGAGTACAATTACCTCTCTCGCCAGGTGAAGAGGGGTATGACGGAGCACAGCGGAGAAGAGTGGGGGAAGAAAATCTCCTCCCTCTCGCTGGATGATTTGTCGACTTGGCGGATGGCCAAGCGACTGACGAGGCAAGCGTACATTCCCACGCCCCTCGGGCGAGACGATCAGCTCCTCCACGACGCTGAAGCCAGGGCGGAGCTCTTTGCCGAGCACCTGGCCAGCACCATGACGTTACGTATGGACTGGGCCTATACGAAGACGGACGAGGAGGCGGATGAGAATTTAAACTCTCTCCACCTCTCTCCCCCACCACCCCCGGTCCATGCAACGGACAATGATATGCGACTCCTCATAAAGGGATTAAATCCTCGGAAGGCCCCCGGTTTAGACGAGGTCGGAAACCGGATGATCATGAACCTTTCACCGTCAGCTGTTTCTTCCATCACGCAGCTCTTTAATGCCTGCCTTTCCATCTCCCACTTCCCCTGGTCGTGGAAGAGAGGCCGAGTGGTCATGATTCCTAAGCCAGGGAAGGATCCCTCGCGCCCAGCCAGCTACCGACCTATCACCCTCCTCTCTAATCTTTCGAAGTTATTCGAAAAGATTATCCTCGCCCGCTTCCATCACCACATCCGCTCCCATGATCTCATTCGGGCGGACCAGATGGGATTTAGACAAAAGACGTCCACAACCCACCAAATTCTTCGTTTGGTGGAAAACATCACTGACAGCTACAACGCTCGGATGCGAACCGAGGTCCTCTTCCTCGACGTGGCGAAGGCCTTCGACCAGGTGTGGCACGAAGGCCTGCTGCTTAAACTTGCCGCAATGGATTTTCCATTGTATCTGCAAAAGCTAGGCAGGAGCTTGCTCTTTTTACATTTACATAAATACCCTGCAAGCCGCTAGAAGCGTTTGGCAGGGGGTGTCACAACACCAAGTGAAGTCTAGCTAATTCCTCTGTTGGATTGTCTTATCGCGTCTGGGAAAAAGGATCGGTAGTATTTCTCTGTTCTAGCGGTAATTTCGAGATATTTTCTCCTGCACTGTGATCTAACATTACGTTCACTAACACCGATGGGGACGACTATGCCGCGTACGTCTTCAACGAATTCGGAACTTTCAAATTTTTCGAATAGTTTCCTCTTGTATTCAATTCTTCTACTCTTCAACGTCTGCCATTTCAGATCTCTCAATAACTCTGATACACTCGCATCATACCGATATTCTCCTTTTACAAATCTAGCCGCTCTACGCTGAACCATTTCGAGCTCTCTAGTTAGGCCCTCCTCGAAAGGGTCCCAGACGGCGCGACAGTATTCCACGATGGGTCGTATTAGGGAAAAGTATGCGATTTCCTTCACATTCGAGGGGAATCCCCGCAGGACTCTAGAGGAAAGCCCTTGAATTCTGTTTGTCGATGCTATAACGGATTTGATATGCTCTCTACTAGACAAATTGCTACTGAGAATTACTCCTAGGTATTTGTAGCTATTGACGTATTTTAGCTTTAGTTCGGATATTTGGTACGGGTAACGGTTGAAATTCGTGGAGCGCGTGAAGTTCATTGCGGCGCATTTCTTTATATTCAGATCGAGTTGCCAATCTTTACACCATTTCGTGATAGCCTGAAGGTCCTTTTGCAAATTCTCCTGATCGTGTATTGTGTTGATTTCTCCATACACAAGTGTGTCATCCGCGAAGAGTCTAACTTTACACTTTATATTATCCGCTAAATCATTTATATATATCAAGAATAACAAAGGTCCGATTACACTTCCCTGAGGCACGCCGGAAGTCACTTTGACGACGTCTGATGCAACTCCATCGAGGACTACTCTCTGGGTTCTATCGGAAAGAAACGAGGCGATCCAATTTACAATTTTCTCGTTAATTGAATAAGCCCTTAATTTTTGCACTATTTTCACGTGAGAAACGGTGTCGAAGGCTTTCCTAAAGTCTAAAAATACTGCATCAACTCCTATTCCTTTATCCGTTGCCTTCACAATATCTTGTGTGAGTAGAGCTAACTGAGTCTCGCATGACCTGCCTCTCCGGAAACCATGCTGGCTACTGTTAAGCGCTTCTTTGCTTTCGAGAAATCGCATTGTTGAGCTACCGATAATGTGCTCAAAAACCTTACAGAAGATTGACGTCAACGATATAGGGCGGTAGTTTTCCACTTTTAATTTACTTCCCGTTTTATGTATTGGTGTAACGTGGGCTGTTTTCCATATCAAAGGAACTACACCCTCATCTAAAGATTTTCTGAATAGAAGCTTAAGGTACGGAGCTAATTCGTTTGCTAACGAGTTTATAATGAATGCAGGTATGGCTTCAGGCCCTGGCGATTTTCTTTTGTGGACCTGACTTAGTAATTTGACAATACCGCTTTCGGATATTTCTATGTCGCTCATATTTGAGTCTATACGAGTAGGGAAATCAATGAAATCACCGCTGTCTATTGTGAAGCAATTTTCAAAGAACCGATTTAACATACTAGCCTTAGTAAATGAATCGTGTACACTTTCACCGTTGTCTGTACGTAGAAGAGGTACTGTGGACTGTCCTCCTCGCATTTCTCGCACGTACGACCAAAATTCTTTCGAGTCGTTTTTGAGTGAGTCCGACAGTGTCGTGGATCGGTAGACGTCAAATTCCTTACGCGCTTCGTCTCTTGCAGATTTACGAATATTTCTGTATATTAAATACTCGTTTGCGTGGTCCCTACCAACTTCTTTAAGGTCCTTTATGTGCGCGTGATGCCGTCTTTGTTTCTTGAGCAAGGCACGGAGTTTCGGTTTCACCCACCGCGGATCCTTGCGATCACGAATTGCTTTAGTTGGGACAAACGTTTTTAGCCCTTCTCGAATGATTCGCAAAATTTCCGTCCAAGAGTCATCTACGCTGTTACTATTCGCAAAATTGATAAATGTCGCTATTTGGTTTGTAACATAATTTTTTAAGCCTGGGAGATCTGCTTTACTGAAGATATAGACTAATCGCGTTGGCTTATATATTGTCGCAGGGGTGTATTTGAAGTCGGCAATTACTATTTTATGATCACCTATGCCGTCGTCGATTTGTAGGTTTCTAGTCGATAGTGGGTGGGTAGTGGCTAGCAGATCTAATATGTTTCCGTTTCCGTTGTTGTCATATCGCGTCGGCTCGTTGACGATTTGCTCTAGCGAGTTTAGAGTGAATGCTTCAATTAATTCACGACAAGCTTCTCTATTTTTTCCA
The DNA here is from genome assembly GCA_036926305.1 of Uropetala carovei. Classification (NCBI taxonomy): domain Eukaryota; kingdom Metazoa; phylum Arthropoda; class Insecta; order Odonata; family Petaluridae; genus Uropetala; species Uropetala carovei. Next base: position 716,789 of record JAXCHB010000310.1, on the reverse strand, counting down.
CCACTAACATAGGTTACAGATTTCCAATCGATCGATGGAAGATTGAAGTCTCCTCCAAGAATTATTACTGGATCGTTCTTTCTCCTAGCTATCACCTGCAATGTACGACTGAGTTCTAAAATGTTCTCGACTCCCGAGTCAGGTGGGCGGTAAAATGAGCAAAAAAATAATTTTTTACCATTTCTCGTACGAAGGGAGCACCATATCGTTTCGCAGTGTTCCCTGACGTTAATCTCCTCTAATTGGCTTGATATACTCTTTCTGACGGCGATGAAAACTCCGCCTCCGACTCTTTCCCTCCTGTCTTTGCGATACACCTTCGGAAGGTCCCTGCGAGTCGCGGTAGAAGGCCGGCTTTCCCAAACCAGAAGGATCACTTGTGGTGTCCCCCAGGGATCCACTTTGAGTCCTATCCTCTTCAACCTCTATGTCAATGATCTCCCATCATCTCCACATACTCAAGTCTACATGTTCGCGGACGACACTGCGATTTCTTCACAATCGCGGGTCGTCGACGTGGCTGTAAGACGCATCCAAGATCACTTGAATCTTCTGCAAAAGTGGACGCTGGATTGGAAGATTGATATAAACGCCGACAAAAGCGTGCATGTCAACATCACAAAAAGGCCAAAATTTCAACCTTCCTTCCGCCTCCATCTGAGAGGCTCCCAGATACCATTGCTTTCCAGCCATAAATTCCTAGGGCTACATCTCGACAGTAAGCTCACATGGGGGTTGCACGTGCAGCAGGCTCTGCGAAAGCAAGCGGTGTGAGGAAATTGCTCGCGCCGCTGTTAAATCAAAATTCTAAATTAAAATTGGGTGACAAAATTCGGCTTTATACCTCTATCATTCGGCCAACCCTGCTGTACGGCTGTGAGTTGTTTGGTAACACAGTCAAAACAAACAGGACTAAACTAGAAACATTTCAGAATAAAACACTACGCTTCATCACAAACCAGCCCCGACTCGTACCGGCATACGAAATTAGGAATGCACACCGGATCCCGGCCATACACGACTTCATTCGAAGAAGAGTCGCAAGCTTTGAGAAGTCCCTTGCAAATACTCCGCACACAATTAATCTTTGGAATTACAACGCGGCAATAAAATGTAAATTTAAACGCCCAAAAGAAATTCTCCTTATTTAACAATAATAAGGTTTAATCTGTTTCGCTGTCCTTTCCCTCACACTAATCCGCTCATATTCATCATTTTGAGAAAACATGTCATGGGAACAAGTCTTCCCCCACCCCGCAGGAAGTCACTGCGGGGTGGAACCATTCCCACCCGAGCCCAACTAGGCCGGGTGTTACGCCACGCAAAACTAAAAAAAAAAAAGAGTTCCGGATACGCGGGGTATCACCTGCCCCGCGTGAAATCCCCGCGGACTCAATTAGTTCGCGGGACGTACCCCTGGCGGGAAAGCGACCCGCCGGGCATCCTTCTCCGCTGCCTACGAGGCAGCGGCCGCCGCCGGGCAAAACCGCCCGATATCTTCCCCTCCCTTCCGCCACCGGCAAAGTCGCCGGTGCTTACATACATCGGGGCGTAAAAACCGCCCCGATGCCTCCCCCCTCCCCCCGTCCCGGCGAAGTCAGCTGGGCGGAGGCCAATTAAGGCCAGGTAGCCTGCTTCCCCTTCCCCTTCCCTTCCCTTTTTCTTTTCTTTTTACCGTTTTGTTTTTGTTTACTGTTTTAAGTCACGTCGTCCTCATAACAAACTCCGCTCGCGGAGTCTTTCGTCTGCTTCTTTCGCACACGACACCTTCTAGGTTACACGCTATCTAGACAAATTAATTCGCACCCACACAAAAAATCTGTAATGCCATTAGAGTCGCAAGGGGCGGAGGAATCTCGCCTGGAACGACTTCTATTCCTATCTGCGCGGCGACTCCGCGCAAGCCAAAGAGTGTCTGTGGCTGTGTGCTCCCTGCTATGAGAGAACCCTGAGTTAGCTTTCTGCTAGATTGTGCATCCGTTCATATAGCCGATTTGTGCTTACTTCGCCATATCCGTACAGCGTGCGTCCTCGCCTCTTGCTAAGCGTGTTAGACACGGTCCCTTTCAGGGCCATTCCAGTTCTTCCGTCTCCGGCCTGTGCCGAGGGGGTCATTCCCGACCCTTCCCCTGTGCTTTCCCCCCCACTTCCCTCCCACTCCTTGAGGATGCCGAAGAAGGGCGCCTCCACCAAAAAGGCGGCCGGGCAGGTCCGGAAACCCGTGCAGCTCCCCTCTGTGGGAGCAAGCGGGTCTGACACCGTGTCCGCCGTCGCTGTGGGCCACACCATCCGGTTTGGCCCCATCCACCTGCTGGCCGCCCCGGCCGCCTTCGCTAATGCAGCCCCCTTGCCCGCTGAACCCGCCACGCCTGCCGCCTCAGCCGCTCCACGCGTCGCCTCCTCTGCCGCCGCCGCTGACCCCGCGGCGATCAGGATGCCAGCTGCCGCCCCGGCCGCAGCCGCCACTCCCGCTCCTGGCTCCGGCCCTGATGGGTCGGTGGTAAGTCGCTCCGCGCCTCCTGTTCCCTTACAGGCACTAATGGCACTACAGACGTACGCAACGCAACAGACGAGTCCGCTCGTTCTAGCGACCCACAGCCACGCTAACGCGTCCCAGGAGATCGGCGACGGCTTCACCGTCGTCGACACCCGTAAGGCTGCGAGCCTTAAGAGGATGAGGACTTCATCTATGGAGTCTCTCACCTCTACCACGAACAGGTTCACCCCTATCTCGGCCGGGGAGACAGTCCCAATGGACGTGGCCGCGCCGCCCAAGCCCGCCAAAATTCCGCCCCTCCTTCTGAGGGAAACCTCTAACTGGGAGGAGACATACCGCAAGCTCGGTAGCGCGCTTGCGAGTCCCCCAGTATGTAAAGCCCGCGGGATAAATACGATGGTCTTGCAGTGTGCGAGCGCTGCGGATTATCGGGCAGCCCGCGAGGTCCTCAAGACTCTGGAATTACCCTTTTCGGGGTACCAGCTGCCGGAGGACCGCCTCCCCCAATATACCATCCGGGGTCTACACTCGCAGGCGCAGGCGGCGTCTGTGAAGCAGGCCCTCGAGAACGTCGGCTGGGAGGACAGATCGGTGACGCAGCTCACCACCACCCGGCCTACCCAGTCAGACAGGGCTTTGGGTTTGAGGACTGTCCCCAAAAGACCGACTCCCGTCTTTCACGTGATCCTCGAGAAAAGCGAGGATCACGCCACATTTCTAAACATCTCGTTTCTCCTGGGATGTTCCGACGTTCAAGTCGCAGCCTACAGAAAGCCTAAGAGCATTGTTCGGTGCCAGCGCTGCCAGGGCGGAGGAATCTCGCCCGGAACGACTTTAGTAAACATCTGTGCGGCGACTTCCGCACTAGCCAGGAGGATCAAGGATCAAGGGCTCCCTGCTATGAGAGTGGCTTGCGGCGTTTTCTGTTCGCTTTATTCTCGATAAGGCGTAGGACAATGACGGAGACCCTAAATGCGGGGATCAGAGGAGGAAAGGTTATGAAGTGATTACTTCGTATGATTTTAGGAGGAGTAATAAAAACAACTGAGAGTGCTTTTTTCTGAATCTTATTCACAATCGTGACGCGGAGGAGGGAGCCTGCGGAAGAGCGCTCGACGTCTCTGTGACTGCTCGAAAGAAAAGAGAGTGACTGAGGTCGAGCGCGAATGCTTTTATAGGGAAGGCAAAGTGTTCCGGAATGTTCGAGGGGGCTCCGGTGAGGGAGAAACCCTCAGTCGAAGTCCCTCGGAACTTCCAGACAATTACTTCAGGTAAAATGGGGGATTTAAGTGAGGCCCCCACAACACTCCCCCTCCGCGTAAACAAAGACAATCTGACACAGAAATAAATATTATTTAATATAGTTAAAATCTGTCTGGGAATCGAATGATTCTCCCGGAGCGCGTTTTCTGCTGCAGCTGTGCCGCAGGCGTCGATGTCGGTGGCCTGACAGATGCAGCAGGCATTGATGCTGGTGGCGCGACAGATGTTGCAGACAGTGGTGTAGGTGGCGTGGGTGATGTAGCAGGATCGTCGGCAAGGATGTAGGCCGGTTTCAATCGATCGATCGAAACTGCTGACCTCCTTCCTCGGATGCTGAGATCGAAGAATTTGTCCTTCCTTCGAAGGACAGGAAAAGGCCCATCGTAGGGAGGCTGCAACGACTTTCTAACTGCATCGTTTCTGACAAAGACGTGCGAGGCCGTTTTGAGGTCCTTGTGGATGAAGGTGGCGATAGTGGAATGTCGAGAGGCTGGAACGGGTCGCAGAGCGTAAAAGTGACTACGCAGATGCGACACGAAGTCCATTGGGTTGGCAGGAAGTCCAGGTCGAGGAGCCAGAAATTCTCCGGGCAGACGTATTGTTTGCCCGAAGACCATCTCGGCCGGCGTGGCTGCTATATCCTCCTTGAAGGCTGCTCTCAATCCCATGAGCACAATGGGAAGGTAGTCTGTCCAAGACGTCGGCTGATGGCACATGATAGCTGCCTTCAGCTGCCTGTGCAGACGCTCCACCATACCATTGGATGCTGGGTGGTAGGAGGTGGTACGGAGATGATCAATCCCTGCTATCCGCGCCAAGGCTGCAAAGAGTTCTGCTTCAAACTGACGACCTCGGTCCGTGGTCACTCGTAACGGCGTGCCATAGCGAGATATCCAGCCTGAAAAAAACTCTCTTGCGACAGTCTCCGCGGAGATGTCCGCGAGAGGGAATGCTTCGGGAAAGCGGGAAAAACGATCAACAATCGTTAGACAGTAACGCTGTGCTTTCGATATTGGTAATGGTCCAATGAGGTCAAGGTGGACATGCTCGAACCTGGAGCTTGGAAGAGCAAAGGTGCCAACTGGTGATGTGATGTGTCGCGAGACCTTCGAGTGCTGGCAGGGGATGCAAGCTCTAGCCCATGCCATACTATCCTTCCTTATTCCAGGCCAAACAAATCTATTAGATATGAGCTTGGCCGAAGCTTTCGCGCCCGGATGCGAAAGCGAATGGAGAGCTTCGAAGACGTTCTTCCTTAAAGCAACTGTAACGAAAGGACGTGCAAAGGAAGTGGAAATATCACAATATAGGGAATTAGGGGAATTTGGGATGGGGAATTTTTTGAACTGCAGGCTACTTTCGGTGCTGCAGAGTAATCGCTGAAGTTCTTCATCCCCCTCCTGTGCCTGGGCCAAGGCATTATAGTCAATTGGTGAGGCAATTGACTCAATTCGTGATAATGTATCCGCCACAATATTATTCTTCCCAGAGATGTGTTGTATGTCTGTGGAAAACTGGGCGATGAAGTCCAGATGCCTGAATTGACGTGGAGAGCATTTCTCTGGCTTCTGTTTAAAGGCAAAGATCAATGGCTTTTGATCTGTGTAGATTGTAAATTGTCGTCCTTCGAGCCAGTGACGAAATTGGTGAATTGCCATGTAAATTGCTAAAAGTTCTCTATCGTAAGTGCTGTAATTCATCTGAGCTGCAGAGAATTTCCTGGAATAAAAGGCGAGGGGTTGCCAATCTTGCGAAATGCGCTGCTGTAGTGTAGCTCCCATAGCGGTATTAGATGCGTCCGTAAAAATGGCTAGATGCGAGCCATGAGTCGGATGCGTAAGTTTTGTTACCGAGGCAAGGCTTTCCTTGCATTCCTCGAGAGCAGAAGTGGCTTCCGGTGTCCAGTCTAATTGGTGATCACCTTTGACGCCATTTTTCAGGCAATCATGCAGAGGAGCTTGCAGGTTGGCCGCTTTAGGGATGAATTTTCGATAGAAGTTTATCGTTCCCAGGAATCTACGTAGTTGTTTGGCAGTGATAGGACGGGGGAATTCCTTAATGGCCTGGACTTTCGATGGAGGAGGTTCAATTCCAGCTGATGAAACCTTAAAGCCGAGAAACTCAATCTCAGATTGCCCAAATTCACATTTGGCAGTATTTATAACAATGCCATATTGAGTCAAACGGGCAAGGAGTATTCGCAGGTGGTGCAGGTGTTCCTCAAAGTCCTTTGAGGCGATGAGAAGATCATCGATGTATGGAAAAACGAAGTCAAGGTCGCGAGTTACCTCGTCAATAAAACGTTGAAATGTTTGGGAAGCATTCCTCAAACCAAAAGTCATCCTCGTGAATTCGAAGAGCCCGAATGGAGTGATGATTGCTGTTTTGGGAATGTCTTCCTCTGCGACAGGTATTTGACTAAAAGCACTGACAAGATCAATCTTGGAGAAGATCGTTTTTCCGTTCAGGTTGTATGAGAAATCCTCTAGAGTGCGCACTGGATATTTATCTGGTATGGTACGAGTATTGAGAGCTCTATAATCACCGCAGGGTCGCCAATCTCCCGTCTTTTTTGGGGCCAAATGGAGTGGTGACGCCCAGGAGCTTTCCGAACGGCGAGTGATGCCTGCATGAATCATGGCCTCAAAGCATCGCTTTGCGATGGCAAGTTTTTCCGGAGGGAGACGCCGAGCCTTGCAGCAAACCGGTGGCCCTGGCGTGGTTCGAATGTGATGCACCGTGGAATGCCTGCTGTCCTTGATGGAACCTTCCGGACGGGTGATATCTGGAAATTCAGCCAGGAGAGCGTGAAATGGGGTAGAGCCGTCAATTGTTTTAACTCTTGGTATAGACTCACGCGGAGAAATACTTTGTCCTGGGGAGGAGAGGCCGGTGATGCCATCTAAGAGTCGTTTGTTCCGTAGGTCCACCAGGAGTCCAAAGAAAGAAAGGAAATCAGCTCCGATGATAGGTTTCGAAACATCGGCGACGACAAATTGCCATGGGAAAGGTCGACGGATTCCGAAGTCCAAGGTGATCATGTGCGTGCCGTATGTGTTTATCAGAGTGCCGTTCGCTGCGAACACTTGATAGTCTGCACGTTGCCGTCGTCCACGAACGAAAGTTCGAGGATAAACACACAGATCTGAACCTGTGTCCACTAAGTAACGGAGCTTGGTCACCTTGTCAGTGACGAAGAGGCGGCTTAAAGGCGCCCTTGAGCCGCTCACCGCCTCTAGCGACTGGCCAGGGTGTTTCCCGGATAAGTACAGGGTAAAATGCATTTTCGAGCTTGCTCTCCAAATTTCCGATGATACCAGCATATGCTGCTTTCGCTGGGACTTCGACTGGAGGCCTGCGTCCGGCGGCTGTCACGTGATCGCGAACGCCTTCTTGGACGGTTGCGGCGGTATGCGTGTAAGCTCGCTAGAGCAGCCACTTGCCTTGTCAATTCATCCACTTGTCTTTGCAGCGCCGCAATTTGAGGGATGTTGTCAACAGCAGCAACTTGCGCCTCGGGTGCTATCTCAAAAATTTTGTCCGCCAAGTCTCCAAGTTCCTCCAGCCGTGCGGTAATTTGCGACGCCAAAATCGCCTGCATGCTGTGGGGAAGTCGTCCCATCCAAAGAGAGCGCAGAAGAGAATCCGGGATGGAAGCATCTGCGAGAGAACGGAGATGACGCAGAAATTGTGATGGTTTTCTGTCTCCCATTTCTTCCCGCTCTAGTAGTCTTCGAACTCGAGTCTCTTGTGACTGCGACAATCGAGAAATGACCGCGTTTTTTAGAGCTGTAAATGGGTCTCTTGCCGGTGGAGTAGTTATGATGTCCTCCACTTCCGCTGCTGCTCGCGTGTCAAGGTGGGAAACAGTAAAATAAAATTTTGTTTGCTCCCGCGTTATGCCCGAAAGGTGAAACTGCGCTTCAATTTGGGCGAACCACAAAGCCGGTTTGTCTAACCAAAACGGAGGAATACGTATTGCGATTCTTTCTGAGGCAGGAGAATCCGATTCCGCAGGGACATCTCCCATTTGTTGTTTTCCGCCTGGATTTTCCATGTCGTTTCTGGAAGGATCACGTCGGGGTCACCAATGAAGTGATTACTTCGTATGATTTTAGGAGGAGTAATAAAAACAACTGAGAGTGCTTTTTTCTGAATCTTATTCACAATCGTGACGCGGAGGAGGGAGCCTGCGGAAGAGCGCTCGACGTCTCTGTGACTGCTCGAAAGAAAAGAGAGTGACTGAGGTCGAGCGCGAATGCTTTTATAGGGAAGGCAAAGTGTTCCGGAATGTTCGAGGGGGCTCCGGTGAGGGAGAAACCCTCAGTCGAAGTCCCTCGGAACTTCCAGACAATTACTTCAGGTAAAATGGGGGATTTAAGTGAGGCCCCCACAGTTAGGTTGTCCCTTTTCTCAAACATAATAACGCCAAATCAGTTTCACTCAAGAGGATTTGGGGTCGAGTGCGAGACATTGTCGCAATAACTTATTTCTTTATACGTGATTGTACGGCGAGACTAACAAAAATTATATGGATACAAATAGACCGTCATAAATCTGTATGAATTACATATGTAAAACAATATCCATATATGTCATTAAGATTTTCTGATGAAGGTTGACAGATTTTCAAATATATTTCTTGAACCGAACCAAACCATTTCTGAAAAAATTTCTGGTTCGGTTCGTGGTTCAGTAAATCAAAGGATTAAGGTTTCGGTTCTGTTTGCTTCACTGGTTATAACTACTTCCAACGGTAACGCATGGAGGATTTTTCCTTTGTGTTCTTTTACAAATTCTAAGAAAGCGATGAAAAACAGCTGATGAAGTCGTTTTTATTTATGCTACTAAATGGCGTTTAAATAAAATTTTGAACATAGGCATATCCAAAAGGTTAATAACTATTGGTGTTTGTGCTAAAACATTTTGGTGTTCTTATAATGCATTAACAAATGGATAACTTTTTAAACATTCAAATTCAAATAGCAACTAACCCAAAAGTCTATCTGGAGTTGATTATAACTTGGGGGTCACTTTCCGGGAAGAATTCCGGAAATCGACTATGGCCAGATGGAAACAGAAGTGGATTTCCTGCACTAAGATTTAGTATAATTAATCCTTTGAAACAGAACAATGAGTTAAAGAGACGTTTCGAGTAAATTACGAGAAGACATACACAAGATCTACTCTTTTATTACTCCAGGAAGTGAAATAAAAAATACTAAGTCCATTCATTTGCAATTAAAAGAGTTTTGAAGAAATAATTTCCCAAGAAAAGTGTATTTCAAAGCTATGACTAATATCTATTGTTATTTAGAATTTATGGAAGTATTCTTTTAAATTGTGGACGAATGTAACGTAAAAGTAACACTTCAAAAAATCACACTAACTAATCCTTAGATATTAATGATATTATTACAAATCCAATTTTTGGAGTTTAAAAAAAATAAATTTATGTTTTCGGTTTTTCCGTTTGTCTGTCTGGCGCGCTAACTCTTAACGAAAGCGGATAATATACTTCGTATTTTCACCAATCGATTCAGTATTCCTTCTGTTTGTGCGCGTTTTCACGGTTTGTCCATCTGTCTAAATTTTTTTTTGAAAAAACGGCCAATTACAGTCTGCTTCAGCAGCTCTTTCCATACTTTTTAAATAATGAAAACAGAGCAATTGATCTTACGCACATGAGTGCATGTTTCAATGCCTCTTAATCATTAGATAACTTATTATAATCTATCACTAAAGCAATTTCTATCCTAGTGTTGATTAAAAATTTCAAACTCCTATACCGTAAAACATGATAAATCGAGACACACGGGGGAGAAAATAAAGAAACAAAAAACTTACACGTTTAGGGTATTTTTACACCGCGCCAGGAACCTGTTGTCAATCACACATGCACTCGCAGTGGCTCAAGCACTCGTATGATATTCTCGGAAACAGGTATCGCGCACCAGCTAGAGTCGATTAAGCAAAATAAGTCTCCCGGGCCGGAGGGCATACCCGCGCGCGTGTTGAAAGAGCTAGCCTCGGTAATCGCACCTTACTTGAAAATAATATTCGAAAAATCCGTTGCACATGGTACCGTTCCAAAAGACTGGAAGCTAGCATACGTAACGCCCATCCACAAAGGCGGTGATAAAGAGAACCCCGAAAATTATAGACCGATTTCCTTGACGTCATTATCGTGTAAGATTCTAGAACATATAATTGTTAGCTCTGTTCTGCGTTATTTAGATGGTCGTTCTTCACTAAGCAAAAACCAACACGGGTTTCGGAAAGGTAGGTCATGCGAAACGCAGCTCGCCCTGTTCGTAAACGATTTGTTACAATGCGGAGAGAAAAACACTCAGGTTGATGCCATTTTCATTGATTTTAAAAAAGCGTTTGACAAAGTACCCCATAATAAATTAATAGGAAAACTAGGAAAGTACGGCATAAACCCTAATATCGTGAGTTGGGTAAAAGACTTCCTCTCAGACAGAAAACAGATAGTAGTTATTGATGGGAAATCTTCATACCCGGTAAAAGTCGCATCAGATGTTCCACAGGGAAGTGTCATAGGCCCACTACTATTCCTGATATATATAAACGATATCTGCTCGGTAGTTCGCTGCAAAATAAGACTTTTCGCAGATGACACCGCTTTATATAAGGAGATAACGAGTCAGGATGACCAAAAATCGCTCCAGGAAGATTTAAACGCCCTTTCAGCATGGTGTCAAGATTGGAAAATCGAAGTTAATCACAGCAAATGTTCCCTATTGAGTTTCTGGAAGAGTAAGAACAATGAATTAGACTCGGAGTACAGAATTGATAGATTGAATATCCAATCTGCAGAGTACGTTAAATATTTAGGAGTCACCATTTGTCGTGATCTATCATGGAATATGCATATTCGAAGGATCGTAGGCGCAGCTAATAAGAAATTGGGCTTCGTAGGCAGAATAGTAAGAAGTAGCACAGAGCAGGTACGAGAAACGTGTTATTTATCATTGGTCAGATCTCAGGTCGAATACGCTTCCAGCATATGGGATCCGTACGAAAAGGGACAAATACTTGAGTTAGAAAGAATCCAAAGCAGAGCAGCCAGATTCGTAAAGCAAAAATATGAGCAAAAATTAAGCGTCACATCACTCTTGAAGGAGTTGAATTGGATATCGCTAGAGGATCGCAGAATTAGCGCTAGGTTAAGGCTTCTGGAGAAATTTAGGTCGGAAGTTCTCTTAGAGGAGGTCTCAGGAATATTAGAGGCACCTACGTACATGGGCAGGCACGATCACGAGAATAAAATACGAGAGATCGACTGTAGGACCGAGCGATATCAGAGCTCGTTTTTCCCAAGGACCATACGGGATCATAACAGGAGAGTGATTCCCACGAGGGACGTTATTAGGTAGGTTTTGGTGTGCTGCACCCCCTGCCACCCACCAGTCTGGTGATTTGCAGGGTATCATGTAGATGTATGTAGGTTTATTCACCTTTCAGTGACGACAGGGACCTACAGACAACCAACCACACACAGACACACTCAAACCACTCGTGCAGGATCTCAAATTAAACACACCAACAACGGTTTAGGAGTTTGAAATTTTTAATCAATATCTCGCCGTAGTCTCCACTTCTCTTTATTTATCTAAGTGTTGTTAATGCAGTAAGTGAATTAATAAAAGTTGTAATAATGTTATTTTAGTTTCCTCCTATATTTCCAGAGAGGCAGACATACAATTCAAGGAAAATAACTGACGTAATGATGCAATAACAGAGATATAATTCGATCTCCGACATCCAAAAACACATTCCTATATATCTTCACAACTTTATGAGTGCACATGTTTGTCAGTACAGTCATATACACATACAGATACCGGAATATTAGAGGAACGTTTGACAAATGTTTTTCAAAGATTTTGCAACGCAATCCATGAGATGAAGACACATAGCCGAGATCGTCCGTAGAGTACAAAATAAGATAATTTGATAACAAGATTTTTTGCCAACTCGCTATAAAATTCCATGGATGTCAAACGAAAAACGCGTACTTCAAAATATCAATACATTTTCTCCATATTTTGATATCTTTCGGATATTTACGAAGTGAGTGCGACGAGCAACGTCATCCAAATTATGTTAAGTGGCCAAATGCTTGTTCGTTTCCCTTACTTTGAAATAAACTGGGATAGACAAGGGGAAAAATACGTAATAAATGAGATAAGAGAGACGATTTGGGCCATTTCTGGAAGAGGATATCTTCTAATGCTGAAGCTAGGAAACCGATAAGGGGGTTATAACCTCGGGGCTGATTTGCAGCCTCCCGAACTGAGATGACATGCAGTCGAGAAGAAAGGAAGGGGAAAGTTATATTCGGATAGATGGTTTTCAATGGAAGGGAGAGGAGCTGAACGAAAGATAGAAAAAATTCAAACTCGATTAGAGTCCCTTAGAACAGGGTTCGTTATTTTTTGTCCGATTAAGAAAGAGCTAATATCCTTTCAATAACATAGAGAAAATTTAAGAGGAAAGGATTGTCTCTGTCCGATAATTCGGTTAGATATTATCGATAATTTGAGAGATTATGGCTCATCTTGATACTACGTGTATAATACAGAAGCTATTTGAAATTATTTTAATTGAATATACACAAGGGCTACATAAGAGATAAATGAAGGCGTTATAAAAATTAGTCAGACTGCATACTAATTCGAAATGTAGGGCTTTTTAAAATTTAATATTTAGGTTACCAGTCTAAAAAAGCGTTATATTAAACTAGTATAAGTGCCCTTCAAAAATGACGGGGATGATCGATTATTCTGAAATAAAATTGCGGTAGTCTTCTTTGACCTGAAATCATACCTCCTGCTGAGAGGGTTGCCTTCGATCTGAGCGAAGTATCTATTGTTCCTCAAAAGCTGCCAGGTGTATTTTTATGTTTCAGAGCGTGACAGAGTGTGTGACAAAGGGACAGAATAAGGCTTTCCTATATTACCGTTTATAGGAATAAAGATATAGTTTTCATATGATTGTCTATTTAAAGAAAGTCATATTATATTCTACTTACAAATTAATGATGTTAGCGTAAGTGATCATGCTGAGAAGAGTTACGTGAAAACAAGTGGGGAAAATACAATAAAATTTTAAAAAATACAATCAGCCTCTCAGGCCTTGAATCACAATCAGAGGGGCATTAAATAAACAATCAATCCGTGGCGATTGAATGTGCTAGGTAAAATATTAATTATTTTATTATGAGGCAAATGTAGATCGCAGTAATTCTACTAAATTTAGGGTGGCATTATGAAAAGTTCGGCTTCGCTATTTTCTTACCGAGAGCAAATTGTTCTATTACGCTGACGAAAAACACGCAATATGCGTGACTTTAAGATTCAGTTTTTTTTAATGAAATATCAAATTAATAAAAGGAAAAATTTAACTGTGTATCTGTCTGCGATTTTTACGTCTATGTTCTTATGTGGGCATTAACCAAATATCTTCCGGAACTCATATAATTTCATGAGTTCAAAATTGAATCACCAGCTCACTTCGTGGCTTTAATCCAATGGATTATCGAGGTTACCAGAGCTGCCGCAAAACGATTGAGTTAACCAGATGTGACTCTCAACACTAAGTAAGACCTTCCCGGATGAAATCACTCCGTCGTTTATTGTAAACAGGATGAAGGATAAGAGCTTCCTCGATCATCAATTAATGGAGTGAAATACTGAATAAAAATGTATAAATCTGAAAGTAATACATTGCGCGAATAACGACGTATTTTTAAAGAGAAGATACAGAATGAGGAAACATGGTCACTGAAGTATTCGAAGAAAACATAATCCTCCGTATCCAAAAGCCTAATGGACATTTTGAACCCTGAAAGGACGTACTATCTGCAGCATTGTCCCTCGGACGGACTGCGGGTCTATGGTTTGGAGCCGCGTGGTGGGCTTGAACCGTAGGCTGTGGGACTTCTGTAGGGGCAATGGAGTGGACTTCGTTGACCTGAGGCCGGTGCTGGACTCATGTAGGGTACCCCTAAACGGTTCTGGTGTCCACTACACGGCCGAGGCAGCGGATGCGGTAGCGCGTAGGGTTTTTGAACACGCTAGGGTTTTTTTAGGTTAGACGAGGATAACACAAATATATCTGTTAGAAAAGAGTCCGCCAACATTAACCGTAGGGAGTCCAAGAATAGCGGTAGAGTGAGAAGTAGAAAAATAAAATTGTTAGATCAAGTGGCGGGGAAATCCAGAACGAAAATATCCGTAGAAAACACAATAAAAATTATTATTATGAACTGCCGAAGCATTCGAAGGAAACAGGCTGATTTTTGCCACTTAGTTAAAAGCCATCGTGCAGACGTTGTATTGGGAACTGAGAGCTGGTTATCGGGCGACATTAATTCTAACGAGATTTTCCCACCAGATTACGTGGTGTATCGCAAAGACAGGAGGGAAAGAGTCGGAGGCGGAGTTTTCATCGCCGTCAGAAAGAGTATATCAAGCCAATTAGAGGAGATTAACGTCAGCGAACACTGCGAAACGATATGGTGCTCCCTTCGTACGAGAAATGGTAAAAAATTATTTTTTTGCTCATTTTACCGCCCACCTGACTCGGGAGTCGAGAACATTAGAGAACTCAGTCGTACATTGCAGGTGATAGCTAGGAGAAAGAACTATCCAGTAATAATTCTTGGAGGAGACTTTAATCTTCCATCGATCGATTGGAAATCCGTAACCTATGTTAGTGGTGGAAAAAATAGAGAAGCTTGTCGTGAATTAATTGAAGCATTCACTCTAAACTCGCTAGAGCAAATCGTCAACGAGCCGACGCGATATGACAACAACGGAAACGGAAACATATTAGATCTGCTAGCCACTACCCACCCACTATCGACTAGAAACCTACAAATCGATGACGGCATAGGTGACCATAAAATAGTAATTGCCGACTTCAAATACACCCCTGCGACAATATATAAGCCAACGCGATTAGTCTATATCTTCAGTAAAGCAGATCTCCCAGGCTTAAAAAATTATGTTACAAACCAAATAGTGACATTTATCAATTTTGCGAATAGTAACAGCGTAGATGACTCTTGGACGGAAATTTTGCGAATCATTCGAGAAGGGCTAAAAACGTTTGTCCCAACTAAAGCAATTCGTGATCGGAAGGACCCGCGGTGGGTGAAACCGAAACTCCGTGCCTTGCTCAAGAAACAAAGACGGCATCACGCGCACATAAAGGACCTTAAAGAAGTTGGTAGGGACCACGCAAACGAGTATTTAATATACAGAAATATTCGTAAATCTGCAAGAGACGAAGCGCGTAAGGAATTTGACGTCTACCGATCCACGACACTCTCGGACTCACTCAAAAACGACTCGAAAGAATTTTGGTCGTACGTGAGAGAAATGCGCGGAGGACAGTCCACAGTACCTCTTCTACGTACAGACAACGGTGAAAGTGTAAACGATTCATTTACTAAGGCTAGTATGTTAAATCGGTTCTTCGAAAATTGCTTCACAATAGACAGCGGTGATTTCATTGATTTCCCTACTCGTATAGACTCAAATATGAGCGACATAGAAATATCCGAAAGCGGTATCGTCAAATTACTAAGTCAGGTCCACAAAAGAAAATCGCCAGGGCCTGAAGCCATACCTGCATTCATTATAAACTCGTTAGCAAACGAATTAGCTCCGTACCTTAAGCTTCTATTCAGAAAATCTTTGGATGAGGGTGTAGTTCCTTTGATATGGAAAACAGCCCACGTTACACCAATACATAAAACGGGAAGTAAATTAAAAGTGGAAAACTACCGCCCTATATCGTTGACGTCAATCTTCTGTAAGGTTTTTGAGCACATTATCGGTAGCTCAATAATGCGATTTCTCGAAAGCAAAGAAGCGCTTAACATTTACATTTACTTAAAGACCCTGCAAGCCGCTAAAAGCGTTTGGCAGGGGGTGTCACAACACCAAGTGAAGTCTAGCTAATTCCTCTGTTGGATTGTCTTATCGCGTCTGGGAAAAAGGATCGGTAGTATTTCTCTGTTCTAGCGGTAATTTCGAGATATTTTCTCCTGCACTGTGATCTAACATTACGTTCACTAACACCGATGGGGACGACTATGCCGCGTACGTCTTCAACGAATTCGGAACTTTCAAATTTTTCAAATAGTTTCCTTTTGTATTCAATTCTTCTACTCTTCAACGTCTGCCATTTCAGATCTCTCAATAACTCTGATACACTCGCATCATACCGATATTCTCCTTTTCTCCTTTTCTACGCTGAACCATTTCGAGCTCTCTAGTTAGGCCCTCCTCGAAAGGGTCCCAGACGGCGCAACAGTATTCCACGATGGGTCGTATTAGGGAAAAGTATGCGATTTCCTTCACATTCGAGGGGAATCCCCGCAGGACTCTAGAGGAAAGCCCTTGAATTCTGTTTGCCGATGCTATAACGGATTTGATATGCTCTCTACTAGACAAATTGCTACTGAGAATTACTCCTAGGTATTTGTAGCTATTGACGTATTTTAGCTTTAGTTCAGATATTTGGTACGGGTAACGGTTGAAATTCGTGGAGCGCGTGAAGTTCATTGCGGCGCATTTCTTTATATTCAGATCGAGTTGCCAATCTTTACACCATTTCGTAATAGCCTGAAGATCCTTTTGCAAATTATCCTGATCGTGTATTGTGTTGATTTCTCCATACACAAGTGTGTCATCCGCGAAGAGTCTAACTTTACACTTTATATTATCCGCTAAATCATTTATATATATCAAGAATAACAAAGGTCCGATTACACTTCCCTGAGGCACGCCGGAAGTCACTTTGACGACGTCTGATGCAACTCCATCGAGGACTACTCTCTGGGTTCTATCGGAAAGAAACGAGGCGATCCAATTTACAATTTTCTCGTTAATTGAATAAGCCCTTAATTTATGCACTATTTTCACGTGAGAAACGGTGTCGAAGGCTTTCCTAAAGTCTAAAAATACTGCATCAACTCCTATTCCTTTATCCGTTGCTTTCACAATATCTTGTGTGAGTAGAGCTAACTGAGTCTCGCATGACCTGCCTCTCCGGAAACCATGCTGGCTACTGTTAAGCGCTTCTTTGCTTTCGAGAAATCGCATTATTGAGCTACCGATAATGTGCTCAAAAACCTTACAGAAGATTGACGTCAACGATATAGGGCGGTAGTTTTCCACTTTTAATTTACTTCCCGTTTTATGTATTGGTGTAACGTTGGCTGTTTTCCATATCAGAGGAATTACACCCTCATCTAAAGATTTTCTGAATAGAAGCTTAAGGTACGGAGCTAATTCGTTTGCTAACGAGTTAATAATGAATGCAGGTATGGCTTCAGGCCCTGGCGATTTTCTTTTGTGGACCTGACTTAGTAATTTGACGATACCGCTTTCGGATATTTCTATGTCGCTCATATTTGAGTCTATACGAGTAGGGAAATCAATGAAATCACCGCTGTCTATTGTGAAGCAATTTTCAAAGAACCGATTTAACATACTAGCCTTAGTAAATGAATCGTGTACACTTTCACCGTTGTCTGTACGTAGAAGAGGTACTGTGGACTGACCTCCTCGCATTTCTCGCACGTACGACCAAAATTCTTTCGAGTCGTTTTTGAGTGAATTCGAGAGTGTCGTGGATCGGTAGGCGTCAAATTCCTTACGCGCTTCGTCTCTTGCAGATTTACGACTATTTCTGTATATTAAATACTCGTTCGCGTGGTCCCTACCAACTTCTTTAAGGTGCTTTATGTGCGCGTGATGCCGTCTTTGTTTCTTGAGCAAGGCACGGAGTTTCGGTTTCACCCACCGTGGGTCCTTGCGATCACGAATTGCTTTAGTTGGGACAAACGTTTTTAGCCCTTCTCGAATGATTCGCAAAATTTCCGTCCAAGAGTCATCTACGCTGTTACTATTCGCAAAATTGATAAATGTCGCTATTTGGTTTGTAACATAATTTTTTAAGCCTGGGAGAACTGCTTTACTGAAGATATAGACTAATCGCGTTGGCTTATATATTGTCGCAGGGGTGTATTTGAAGTCGGCAATTACTATTTTATGATCACCTATGCCGTCGTCGATTTGTAGGTTTCTAGTCGATAGTGGGTGGGTAGTGGCTAGCAGATCTAATATGTTTCCGTTTCCGTTGTTGTCATATCGCGTCGGCTCGTTGACGATTTGCTCTAGCGAGTTTAGAGTGAATGCTTCCATTAATTCACGACAAGCTTCTCTATTTTTTCCACCACTAACATAGGTTACAGATTTCCAATCGATCGATGGAAGATTGAAGTCTCCTCCAAGAATTATTACTGGATCGTTCTTTCTCCTAGCTATCACCTGCAATGTACGACTGAGTTCTAAAATGTTCTCGACTCCCGAGTCAGGTGGGCGGTAAAATGAGCAAAAAAATAATTTTTTACCATTTTTTTGCGATACACCACGTAATCTGGTGGGAAAATCTCGTTAGAATTAATGTCGCCCGATAACCAGCTCTCAGTTCCCAATACAACGTCTGCACGATGGCTTTTAACTAAGTGGCAAAAATCGGCCTGTTTCCTTCGAATGCTTCGGCAGTTCATAATAATAATTTTTATTGTGTTTTCTACGGGTATTTTCGTTCTGGATTTCCCCGCCACTTGATCTAACAATTTTATTTTTCTACTTCTCACTCTACCGCTATTCTTGGACTCCCTACGGTTAATGTTGGCGGACTCTTTTCTAACAGATATATTTGTGTTATCCTCTTCTAACCTAAAAAAACCCTAGCGTGTTCAAAAACCCTACGCGCTACCGCATCCGCTGCCTCGGCCGTGTAGTGGACACCAGAACCGTTTAGGCGTACCCTACATGAGTCCAGCACCGGCCTCAGGTCAACGAAGTCCACTCCATTGCCCCTACAGAAGTCCCACAGCCTACGGTTCAAGCCCACCACGCGGCTCCAAACCATAGACCCGCAGTCCGTCCGAGGGACAATGCTGCAGATAGTAAGCCGCACATCAGAACCCGACTCCTCTCGGACACGAGCAGCCTCAGCGGCCAAGTTCTTAAAAGAACTTAGAACCTCCTCGGAGCCGCGCTTCGAGGCGTCATTGGTCCCAACATGGACCACCACCCGCAACGAGGAGCAACCCTTGCCCAAAACCGACGCCCTGACCTCCTTCGTCACCTGGGGCCCCGTACCTCCTGGTATACACCTGGAGAACACCCGCTCATGAACACCCTCCCGGCGGGCCCGTGACAGTAAAGGCGCCACCACACGCCGGACATTGGAGCTCCCTAACACTAACAGCCCCCTCTTTCCCCCCGAGCTCCCCTTGGGCCTGGTCCCCACCGAGGAGACGGGAGCGGGTGCGGGCGCAACGGCTTCGGAGTCGTCCTCCGACAACACCGCAAACCTATTACGAACAGGAAGAGGGACCACCGAGGTGTTCCCAGCTCCCTGCCTCCGCAGCACCACCCCACGATCCCCCCGAGTGGACACGACTCTCCACTCATCGGGTTTCCCGGCCCGAACACCCTCAGCCCGCGATAAGGAGTGACGGACAACCCCGATCGCTCTACCGGCTTCCGCACCCAGGCTAACCCGAGCCACCAATTTGGCGCGGTTTGCTTTCAGGGATGACCCCGCACCCCTCACACGCAGCAAAGCCGCCTCGGACTTTTCCACCCTCTGAAGGAGGTCCGCAACCACCCTCTCAAGCTCCGTGATTCGAGACCTCATGGCCTCCAAACCAGCGTCGCGCAAAAAGGAGGAAACGGGAGTCCTTGGGGTAGCCATCCTAAACTCTAAACTAATCTGAACTAGCTAAATGTTTTTTTAAAATATAACTTAAATTACTGGGCTAACTTATTCGTTGGCTGACAAGCGCTGTAATTTAGGCTTAACGCAGGTAAAAAGTGAAAGGGAGGGGATGATTCACTACACAAACAACGTTAGTATCGACCTGCAAGCCTTGAGTCAAGGTCGAATAGAAAGTGAAAGGAGGGTTCCGAAATACACAAGTAGAAATATAAAGCCTTTGCTTTACTAAATTTTATGCACGGGAATGATATCTGTTAGTTAAGACTAAATAAGAACGATACTACGGTATTCAACAATTAAATATTAAGTTAACACAAAAACGATGACAAGGATTATTCAAATACTACAGACAACGTTAGAAGTTAATAAAACAGAGGTTAGCACATAAACACCTTACAATTCTAATAAAAGGAAGAAGTTACGTTTATAGAGTATGGAGTGTTAGAAAATTTACTACACTACGGTATACGACTAATAAGTATTACGATTTAAAAAAATACAAGGAGGTTATTAGGATGATAACTACTACTATAAGTAAATAAGCTATAAGTAAGGTTAACAAGTAATATAAAAGAAAAGTTAGTTCAACTTAACAATACGTCTACTTCTACTCTAATGCTACTGCTACAATGGTCGCTCGTAAGTCCGTTGGGCTCCACTGAAGGAAGTGAAAGGCACGTCCGCTCTCTTCAACAGCCAGGTTATAAGTTAACAGTAGCCAGCATGGTTTCCGGAGAGGCAGGTCATGCGAGACTCAGTTAGCTCTACTCACACAAGCTATTGTGAAAGCAACGGATAAAGGAATAGGAGTTGATGCAGTATTTTTAGACTTACGAAAGCCTTCGACACCGTTTCTCACGTGAAAATAGTGCAAAAATTAAGGGCTTATTCAATTAACGAGAAAATTGTAAATTGGATCGCCTCGTTTCTTTCCGATAGAACCCAGAGAGTAGTCCTCGATGGAGTTGCATCAGACGTCGTCAAAGTGACTTCCGGCGTGCCTCAGGGAAGTGTAATCGGACCTTTGTTATTCTTGATATATATAAATGATTTAGCGGATAATATAAAGTGTAAAGTTAGACTCTTCGCGGATGACACACTTGTGTATGGAGAAATCAACACAATACACGATCAGGAGAATTTGCAAAAGGACCTTCAGGCTATCACGAAATGGTGTAAAGATTGGCAACTCGATCTGAATATAAAGAAATGCGCCGCAACGAACTTCACGCGCTCCACGAATTTCAACCGTTACCCGTACCAAATATCCGAACTAAAGCTAAAATACGTCAATAGCTACAAATACCTAGGAGTAATTCTCAGTAGCAATTTGTCTAGTAGAGAGCATATCAAATCCGTTATAGCATCGACAAACAGAATTCAAGGGCTTTCCTCTAGAGTCCTGCGGGGATGCCCCTCGAACGTGAAGGAAATCGCATACTTTTCCCTAATACGACCCATCGTGGAATACTGTTGCGCCGTCTGGGACCCTTTCGAGGAGGGCCTAACTAGAGAGCTCGAAATGGTTCAGCGTAGAGCGGCTAGATTTGTAAAAGGAGAATATCGGTATGATGCGAGTGTATCAGAGTTATTGAGAGATCTGAAATGGCAGACGTTGAAGAGTAGAAGAATTGAATACAAGAGGAAACTATTTGAAAAATTTGAAAGTTCCGAATTCGTTGAAGACGTACGCGGCATAGTCGTCCCCATCGGTGTTAGTAAACGTAATGTTAGATCACAGTGCAGGAGAAAATATCTCGAAATTACCGCTAGAACAGAGAAATACTACCGATCCTTTTTCCCAGACGCGATAAGACAATCCAACAGAGGAATTAGCTAGACTTCACTTGGTGTTGTGACACCCCCTGCCAAACGCTTCTAGCGGCTTGCAGGGTATTTATGTAAATGTAAATGTACTTGTCCCTCTCACGGTCATTGCGCGATGGTGCGGCCATGGCGTCGTTAGCAATGAATGGGAGCGAAGGATAAGTGGAGACAAAGAGTAGGGAGAAGTTCCATGGCATTAACCCTCGTGTTGGCAAAGGGATCACGTCACAATGTGGGTTGGAGATAAGGGGTTCGGTAGTTTCTGCGGCAGAATGGAGGGCTAGGAAGGTAAAGTCGCGTAAAGGTATCTTACGAGCCGAGGACAAGGGTCAATGGTAATGGTCGGCGGTTTAAGTACGAAATTGGGAGAAAGTATATGAGATCGAAATTTCTGACGAAAAGAGAGAGTGGCCAGCGTTACGAAATCAGTTTTGGCAATCTATCAATATCCAGACTCAAAATTCGCCACAAAAAGTGGTGCAAAATTAATCATCAATGAGTTATTGAATGCTCTCTAGCTCACACATTCTCTAGAATTTTACACAACACCATCTTTCTTCTCTATCCGTGTGTCGTAAACGTTCATACATTATATTCCATAACTGTGAATAATAGAGAAAGTAATAGTGTACTTTACAAATAAGATGTTATTTAACTGTTATAACGTTAGATGATCATCGTAAATAAAATACTGACCAATATAACAGGTGGAGTAAATATAAAAAATCTGAGAATCCTTTCCGACGCAAAAATATTGAACTATTTCGTATAAATTTCAATAATTTGACAAATTGTGACGGCTAATAGGAGCAAAAACCTAAAAATATAAACTGAAGTCTGTGGCGGATATCCACCTAGCACGCAATCAGAAGCATTCTTAAACACATTCCGCAAAAAATTTCCTGACGAAGTGCTGCAGATTAAGGTCATAGGGCAAGGAAAAGAAATATTCTGACGTGGTAGGTACATTCACGATAACGGTTAGTCGGCAGTGGCGCATTCCAGGGTGGAGAGGGGCGATTTAGGTGATCATCCCCATTTGGAAGTTTCTGAAAACATTTCCCGAAAAGCGAATACACCTCTAAATACACATATAAGGAAAAACATTCATGGTTACGTAGAAACATTGCATTTTCCAGTGGGTATATGAACGTGAAGGTTTTTGAATAATACAAGTGAAAAAAATCGGTACAACATTGTACAAACTTTCTCATATAATAATGCGTCGTTTTAGTTATCTTTAGAAAATGAAAATCGTACCAGCCGGTTTTTAGAAAATTAATTTTTGTTCAAGTAGCCCAAGAATAAACTAGCCTTATACTCATTCATTGAGAAAAATGAAATACGTAGTAATATTGCAGACGTATACTCAAGTAACTGTACGAAATTTGATCAAAATCGTTTGAGCCGTTTCTTCAAAAATCGAATTGTTGTTAAAGTTGCCTAGAATAAACTAGCCTTATATTCATTTTTGAGAAATATGAACTATGTAGTATTATTGAAGACATAAACTCAAGTAACTGTACGAAATTTGATCAAAATCGTTAGAGCCGTTTTTGAGAAAATCGAATTGTTGTTAAAAATGCGTAGAATAAACTACCATTAATTATTGAGCAATGGCAACCGTTTCTCCATATACTCTGCTTAGTATGATAAGTGCCTAAGTACGAGATTTCATGAATTTTTGCTCTACCGTTTAGGCTCCAGAGGCAGTAACAGACATAGACAGACGGCATTGCAAAATCCACTTTTTCGGATTCAGCGACACCTAAAACGTATATTTCCGTAAAAATCTCGAGGTCGAATTTTTTCGCGATAACAATACTTCGTATGAGAAAGTAAAAAGGTTAAAGAAGAATTTCTCAGTGTAGATCTTTCGAACAAGTAAGCGATGCAGAAAAGTTGTTTGACTTCTGAAGAAAGAAATGAGTCGAATGTGTTGGCATGAATAGCTTAAAGGCGAGCCGTAGTACGGATGGTGTTAGAGGCGGAGCGAAATGGGAAGTTTATGTGGCGGAATTGAAGGGGCGAGGTAAGAGAGTTTGAATGCGATGCTTTTAGCCCGTTCCGAGAGCTGGAATGATTCTCTCGTCATTAGAATGGGAGAAAGAGTCCATCTGTGATTTCAGACTGCAAGCAAGGGAATGTGTTTTTAGGAGATCACCAAAGAGAAATAGAACACGTGCGACTTTTAGGCTTGAAGTTTTTTATTTCACAAGTCCCTTTGAGAAGTGGTCGTGTTAAATGCGTTCTTGACTTGCAAATTTCAGTGATCTTTATATTCACTAATTAAATTGTTAAACAGAGTATAGCGTATATAATATGCAGGTTTAAACAGAAGAGTAGCCACCGTCACAGAAAATTCACTAAATGTTTATTCTAGAAATTTTTAAAACCACTACAAGGAAATAATCTGAAATCAGAAAAATTCTACTTTGATAGGGCCTACCGCTTTCCGGGACGTTTCTCTACTGCTAAACTATCGTAATTTCTACTGAATACTAATTATTTCCTAGATTATGCATAGGTAAACAATGATGAAGCTTGATCGTTTTCGACGTTTATTTTTCTTAAAGAGCGACCACTAATATCGACGTTTATTTTTCCTGAAAATCGATGACGAATATCTATATATACTATTTTAATACATTTTATCGATTTTTATCGAGTAAAGTTTTAGGAATTGAATCCTTTCTAATTAAATTTAATTAAAAGTGAAAATAAAAATAAGATCTTTTATGCTGGTTTGTATTTTGTTATTAAAATTCCGTTAAATGTGTTGTTGTTGACTTCGACCACCAACCTGGCAAATACAATTATCGGAGTAAATGAAAAAGTATATTTTACTTGATAATTCACGCCTCCTAATCACTAAATCGCGAAAAAATAATTTTTCGTAGATATTATGTACAACCAAATTTATGAATTAATATTTTGATGAAAAAATCTTACCAGATTGATTAACAAAAACTATGAATGGAAAAAATCCCAGATTGCGTATACCTAACGATACCCCTACGGTAGCGATGCAAATGAAACTAAGCATGGGGGAACACTCATTCGGAGAATGGATTTCTTTAATTTTATAACAATGTGCTTTAGAAAATACCATAAAGAAACCTATCGATCGCTACTCATTTTTCAGTTAGAGAAAACCTTTCTTTTCTCTTCAGAAGATAAAAGACTTTTCAGTAAATAAAAGTCCAAAGTAAGTTAAGATTATAGGATCTCGTAAAAGGGTAAAGACAGAGAGCAATAAACCGATTATATGGTTTTCCCACCTTGTCTTAGCTTTGGTTGGCTAGTTTGCTATCTTAAGACAGTGACATAAGCAGCAGTAAAAAGCAAAATGTTGTTTGGCCGTCTGGTATGAAAATTCTCTTCCGTTTTGGATGTTTAGTGGTAAAATATATTGTTTGAGTGCTGTAAACTTATTTTTTTTTAATCATGACGCATAATATGGTAGAATATATAGTGATAAAAACCGACACTTATCAACGACAAGTAATGTTCGTTGAATTGAAAAGCTTTTAAAATTCGATGTTTATCGACAATTATCGTTTTAAATCGAATCATACGAAGCCTACCTATGATCCTTTAAACAAATGAAACCGTTAGCCTTTGAAGAAATAATCACTAAGTTACCGATGACGATGGCAACTTTATAGAACCTGTTTTGTAACAGCAGAAATAATCCATATCCGAAAAAGAAACAAATATTCGACGCTTAGCTCACTAGAGATTAAAACATTTATAAAAGTTGTAATATTATACTAATGTAAGTAAATTTCACAACTGATATTTTTGTTAATATTTTCGCCACTTTTAGCAATTATTCTCTTTAAAATTACCGATTAAGTTGTAGTGAAAATGATTTATTTTTAACTACGTTCCATGAAACGGACTACTGATGCACACGTACAAAAGGAAGAAAATACTAAACGGCAGTAGCAAATTTTGAAGGTCGTATCTGATGGAAGTACAATGAATATTCCCAATCAATGACTTCCGGCCAACTCATTTCCGGTCTCTTCAAAGCCTATGCGTATTTTTTGTTTCCGATCGATAGAGGAATTTATCCAGCGCAGAATCTCTTTAGCGGCTGGGTGAAGTTGCGCCATTTCGAATGGACTCGGCAACTGTCGCCGTATCCAGAAAGCCTTAAAAATGCATTCGTATTTTCTTTGTTTTCATGTTGGAAAAGTCGGAAGTAAAAGAATATGAAACGCATGTAGTGATTTTCTGAATAATATGCCATGTAATTTGCTTTAGGTCGATTTATTTTTAAATAGAGCTTTATCCAGAAATTTCACCAAGGAAAACATTTGAAATAATGCGGTAAAACGCGTCTTTATATTCGATAAGAAACTGACTGAAAATTCACAAATCACTTAGAAATGTATCGAAAGGCTTATTTGTTCAAGAATTTCAATATCAAGAGTACAGTAATTAAATCGTGGAAATTTATAAATTAATAATGTATGACAGTACTTTTTAGCACTTATGCGCACACCGATTCTTCATTTGCGGAGTGGAACGTTAAGTAAGAAAAGTTGAAAAAGTTCAGTAATTTAAAGACAAAAATAGCGTTATCCTGTATTTCTCTTTTGCCGATTCGACGTAACTAGAAAGTTCGCGGTTCTTGCGATTGGATCTTCGATTTCCGATAGCTAGATAAACTTTATGAGTGCCGCACAACACCGTAGTTCATTCAAAAATCTCGACTCCGAGTCAAGTATACACCAAGTTTGCCATAAATGCCTTCAAAATTAATGGCACTCGATAATATTCTCCTATAAAATTCGTATATTATCATAGAGTGAGTTGATGAAAGCCTTTATAAACAATCGGTGAAAAATTATAAATATATGTCGACTGAGGAGAAAACGGTAATGAAGTAAGTCTTCTAGAATAAAAGTTAGAACTTTCTGAAAACGTATACGCAAACATGCATAACTTCGGTGGCAAATACGTACAAATTCTTTCATGATGTGCTATCTGCCAATTTGTTTTCTTTGTCGGAACCCACTATTAAAACACACTAATAAATTAGTGAAGGAATGTAGTTTTAAACTAAAACGGGCGAGCGGCTGAAAAGTGTTTCATATTCCATCGCGAACCACAAAAACGTCTCAGTTAATTATTATTACAAAAGTGACACTCCAACTGGAATTGTCTAAAGACTTCGTAGGTAAGTCGAAATACTCGAAAATCCTCATTCATACGTTTCGCGTGTATAAGCCTTCAAAAGTGATGCATCGGTAACATTTTATACACTTCTATTATCAGAAAAAATCGGACACATTAAATAGATTCGTTCGATGATGCATGGTCGCGTGTTCTAGCAATATATTAATAAGGATCTATGATCAATTTTATTAATAATTATTTTAATTTGGTCGGTTTAATAAATACTGCATACCGCAAGAAGGTATTCAGCTGAAGTGGGAGGGAAATTTACTAGCCCTAAATATGAAGCTTGTGAACGACGCGTAGTTTTTCTTCACTTCATAAAAATTTCATTCCGAGAGAAAAATTGCATAATAGACAAAAACCGTTAACTTATGCTTCGCCAATGCTCCCCAACCACCATCAAGTAAACTTTATATTTCTTAACTAATCGTTATAAATGAATTCGTAAGATTTTCCAATAACATTTTTTTCTAAATCAGTGAATCGAATGCTCGACAGAATAGAGAGAAAATCGCTAAATGTTTAATCGAACTCAGTTTCATTAGTATACTGCAATAAAATTTCAGCATTCATTTAGTTTATTCTACAAAAGAGCTGATATAAGAAGTAATCAATGACAATAAATGATTAATTAACGGTCCCATGAAATCTGGTAGTCAAAGGAGATTACAATAACCGTGAACGATTGAGTAAACCATGTCCAATTTTTACAGCAAATACTCATGGTCATTAGTAATCCATGAATTGTATATTCTGTTGACTGTTTTTAGAATTTGCGACCACTGAGTCATCTCTTGATACAGCTTATTCACAGTGTAAATGTACGTATGCATCCCTCCACTGCTACTTATCTTAATGTGTGAATTGTCATTTACTTGTAATTGGATGGCAAATTATTTCTGAGTCGCGTGCCAAGAAAGTAATGCGAACCAACGGAATTTTTTTTCGCGTGCCACTAGTTTTCTCCTTCTCTAAGAAATTTCATAATTTATACATAAAATACAAACTTATGCACGCAAATCGCTTGCGTGCCATTTCTAGCACGCGTGCCACGTATTTGCCCTCCCTGACCTATACGTTATAGAAAAAAATCTACGTGGTTCTAATGAAAGATTTTGAGTGAATTAACTTTTAAAAAGAGGTTATGTTATTCATATTTCTTTCTCCAAAATTATTAGAGAATTGAAATAACAGGCAGTTGAGTGCTGTCAGTATAAATTATTATCAGTTGTTAATGAAAACGCTAAAGTGCCTAAATTAAAGTGCAAGTAATTTGTTTCGACGTTTAACAAAACAAATGCATAAAATGCTAAATCAGTTTTAAACAGAACACTTCACTTCGTTAGTACATATGCAGGCATTCTATAAAATTAACGTCTTCATGTAACTAACTGAAGAAGAGAAAGATGAGTAAATTAACGTATTACCGACAACACCTCGGTCTTAAAAACATTTTCAAAGTTATTTTCTGTGCAGTGACTTTGGTATGCCTCAGGATTAACGCAGTTTTTACGAAAATTTCTAAGAATAACTCTAAGAATGATCAAATGGAGAAGCGTTAGTAGAGACGTACCAAGGAGGAAAATATTAAAGTATAGGTTGACTCAATTAAAGTAGAAAATTTTAATAGCACTAAGCATTCATAATCTCATTGTTTGTGTGATACTATTATTAATTTTCTAGAACAAAATTTGGTTTCATTTTAGTAGACTACTGCGTAAAACTACTCAACTATAAAAATGCACTGCGCCTAAAAACGACCTCTTTCGCACAACGAGAGAAAATGTATTCTTTGACGGCGCTAAATCATGATAATGGACATGAATTATGAAGCGAGCGCCGGGAAAAATATCAGCATTCACAGAATGCAGGTGTTGAAGAGACGGGGATTTCATATTCCATTTCCTGGTGCCTATTTTTGAGAGCGGATGGAAAGATAGGTCAAGGAAATAAAGGGACCGGTAGCCTTTAAGAGGATATAATCCGCTCTATACCTTCCTCCCAGTGCGCGTTCTCCCCTCTATAACCAAGCCTCCCACATCGACCTCTTTCTGCTTTCCCACAAAGAACTCTCCTTATGCCTCCGTACACCACCTACGTGGATTTGCTCCAGAACCTCAAAAACGATTCGGACGCTTAACGGATACTGCTTCCTCGAACGTGTGGAAGGTTTAAGGATGTGGTTTCGGTTTGAAGGAGATTCTGAAGAGACCGTGGGCAGAAGATTAAGGGATCTGGAGTAATGAAATGGGAATAGGTAGGTTGACAGCGAATCAAAGAGAAAAAATCTGAGATTGCGTTAGAAAGTTTATAAATTATACTGAATTACAATGAAATAATTTGTTTGCGTTAATCACATTTCACTCTTAAATTTTATTTTGAAAAAACTTATGGTTCTCAAAGACAATTGATGATTTTGATTATAACTTGAAATTTGCTCTAAGAAGAAGCACTAATGTATAAATACACTTAGTAAATTGTATAATGAAATATATTGCAAAAAGAAAAGTGATTTCCGATGGATAGGCGAAAGCGGAATCCGATTCATGAGAAATACGATAGATGTCAATATCTATTTATTATTTATCCTTACATCTTGAACTTTTCAAATTCTTCTTATGTAATACAACTTTGAAATTTTCATTTCATTGGAAAAATTAATGTCTCCAAAAATTATGGCTCAAGTACAAGCATGACTATTATACGTTAAACCAGCGCTCCATATTGATTTTTCCAGGTAATACCCAACTTCAAGCGGTAACCTAAAATAATGGCACAACAAAACGTGTTTCCCATCTTTGCCCCTTGTGAAAGGAGAGCTAATAAATACAAATAAAATTACTAAAAGCCATCTGTAGCACACCAAAGGCTATCATATCGTTTAATTTAAACATGGGGCTACAAACATCATTGGTTATCCTCTCGCAGTGGATGACCTGGCACTTACTGAGGCAAGAAAGCGGGCGTTTTCAGTGGAATGTTATTTTGTAATCGTATTATTTTATTTCATTATGTAAATGCAAATAAATTATTATTTATAATATTGTTTATAAGTAGCGTTTCTTAGCATAGGTACCATGTAGACGAAAAAGTATTTTACAAAAACTTAAGGTAAGAATTGGCGGAAGGGAAAAGAAGGACGAAGAAATTCATTAAATGCCTACGTGCCTTCCATAATTAGGAAATTGGGTCGCATCAGAGAAACACATAAAAGGGATTTTGTAAATGATATACGCAACTCCTGTAGCCATATAACGTTTGAGTGAACCAAATTTGCATTTCGGCTGCAATTAAGACAACCTCGTTCACAATATACTAACTCGCGATAATAAACTTTGAACTGCTTCTTTTCTTAACAATTCTGGGAAAAAATGTAAAATTTTAGCTAGGGTTTCTCTTACATTAGATTTATTTCCTTCATTAAAGGTTCACATTTTAAAAATTACAAATCAGCATCTTTTCGCATTCAACAAAACCTATTACCGGTTGCGTTGAAGAAGAGTAAAGAAAGTACTTAATCAACTGCGTAAAATGAGAGGTTACAAAATACTCGTATATAAGATATATGAAAATTAAAGGAATGAATGAATGGATGTATACATCGTTCGAAAACTGTTGACAACTGATTATACAATGAGAACATTTTACTATTACATTGAAAAATCGTCTTAGTCCAATAGTAAAGTTTGGGAGAACGAGATGCGCACTTTGGCTAAAATGCAGCCATTATCAGTACCGATTTACCGATACATTTTTCATCTTCCAAGAACGAAAATTCATACGATGCGATTAATTTGTGTAATAACATATCCAGTTAGGTGGTAATTTAATGAAAATGATATTGATTCGCAATATTATAAATAATTTCATAATTGTTTACATATCTCTTTAGCATAATCCAAGAATTTTCCGGACAAATTTGTAATTAATTCATTTCCACATTGCTAAATAGTTTAGTAGTAGAAATTTCTTACGACAATAAATCTCGATTATCTTCTGTAAAAATATAGTTTTTGCTAATATACACTTCATCATGGCATTATAACCGATAAAAGAAACCTTTAAGGTACTTCGCTACGCTTACGAAAATTTTAATTAGCTGGTGGCTCACGCGCTATTTTTACTTTCTCCATACGTAGTATAGGGAATGTATTGTGATCACGAAAAAATCGACTTTGAGATTTCACCGGAAATACACGTTTTGAGGTCCCTAGAACACGTTTAGACTATTTTCGGAATGATATATGTATGTGTGTGTATGGATGGATCTATATCTACAGTTCACCCTGAAAGCCACCGCAATGGTGTGTGGCAGGGGGTGCAATAGCACCAAGGTAAAGCGCATAATAATGTATAGTATCACTCTACGTCGCCTGATTTCTTATCGTAACTTCTGTTCTGCTCAGCTATCGTTCTAGGGAAAAACGAGCCTTTGTACCTCTCCGTCCTACAGGTTATCTCTGTTATTTTACGAGGATGGTTGGCGCTCTTATTATTTCTTCGACATCGCTGGAGAATATATGCGTTCTAAATCTTTCAAGAAGTTTTAACCTAGAGCGTGATCGGCGCTCAGTTAGTGATTGTCATCCTAAGTCCTGTATCAAGCCTGTAACACTTTTGTTTCTATCGTAACAATTTTTGACGAATCTAGCGGCTTTTCGTTGCACTCTTTCTAACTCTGAGATTGATCTTTTCTCGTACGGATCCCATATGCTCGACGCGTACTCTAATAGCGGTCTTACTAACGTGAAGTAACATGTCCCTTTGACTTTTTCCTCACTTTTACCTACTATGCGTTTGATGAATCCTAGTTTCTGTTTAGCCTTCCCGCAAATATTTCGTACTAGCTGAAAGTACCCGTCGTTGATCGGGAACACGTCTCACAACCTAGACCACTCCCTTCTCTTCTTCTTGTTTTTTGGGACGAAGAAAAAGAGGGAGGCAGCGAAGGGAATTCTGACGTCCCTAAGGCCTGCCTCTGTTCTACTATTGCAAATGTGCATTTCGACGCTACATGTCCGGCCTTTTTACATTTGAAACGTAAAATCGTCTAAAGAAATGTAAATATTGTAAGTTGTGTTTTCGAAATTAATGGGGATGCTGCTGGGTAACGCCTCCGGTTTTTGTATTAGCATGAACACCGACCGCCTGAACGATTTAATATGTTGAAATTCCTGCTTTTTGGTACCTATCAAAATATCTCGGAAAGGACTGGTAATTTTCCCATAAGGATGTAGGCATTTAGCGAGAAGTGTATTGGGGATGTCCGGGATAACATTTGAGAGGGTGACACGGATGGAGGAGGAAATATATTTCCTTATCGGAATATCGGAATATTAGATCTGCTAGCCACTACCCACCCACTATCGACTAGAAACCTACAAATCGACGACGGCATAGGTGATCATAAAATAGTAATTGCCGACTTCAAATACACCCCTGCGACAATATATAAGCCAACGCGATTAGTCTATATCTTCAGTAAAGCAGATCTCCCAGGCTTAAAAAATATGTTACAAACCAAATAGGGACATTTATCAATTTTGCGAATAGTAACAGCGTAGATGACTCTTGGACGGAAATTTTGCGAATCATTCGAGAAGGGCTAAAAACGTTTGTCCCAACTAAAGCAATTCGTGATCGCAAGGACCCACGGTGGGTGAAACCGAAACTCCGTGCCTTGCTCAAGAAACAAAGACGGCATCACGCGCACATAAAGCACCTTAAAGAAGTTGGTAGGGACCACGCGAACGAGTATTTAATATACAGAAATAGTCGTAAATCTGCAAGAGACGAAGCGCGTAAGGAATTTGACGCCTACCGATCCACGACACTGTCGGACTCACTCAAAAACGACTCGAAAGAATTTTGGTCGTACGTGCGAGAAATGCGAGGAGGACAGTCCACAGTACCTCTTCTACGTACAGACAACGGTGAAAGTGTACACGATTCATTTACTAAGGCTAGTATGTTAAATCGGTTCTTTGAAAATTGCTTCACAATAGACAGCGGTGATTTCATTGATTTCCCTACTCGTATAGACTCAAATATGAGCGACATAGAAATATCCGAAAGCGGTATTGTCAAATTACTAAGTCAGGTCCACAAAAGAAAATCGCCAGGGCCTGAAGCCATACCTGCATTCATTATAAACTCGTTAGCAAACGAATTAGCTCCGTACCTTAAGCTTCTATTCAGAAAATCTTTAGATGAGGGTGTAGTTCCTTTGATATGGAAAACAGCCCACGTTACACCAATACATAAAACGGGAAGTAAATTAAAAGTGGAAAACTACCGCCCTATATCGTTGACGTCAATCTTCTGTAAGGTTTTTGATCACATTATCGGTAGCTCAATAATGCGATTTCTCGAAAGCAAAGAAGCGCTTAACAGTAGCCAGCATGGTTTCCGGAGAGGCAGGTCATGCGAGACTCAGTTAGCTCTACTCACACAAGATATTGTGAAAGCAACGGATAAAGGAATAGGAGTTGATGCAGTATTTTTAGACTTTAGGAAAGCCTTCGACACCGTTTCTCACGTGAAAATAGTGCAAAAATTAAGGGCTTATTCAATTAACGAGAAAATTGTAAATTGGATCGCCTCGTTTCTTTCCGATAGAACCCAGAGAGTAGTCCTCGATGGAGTTGCATCAGACGTCGTCAAAGTGACTTCCGGCGTGCCTCAGGGAAGTGTAATCGGACCTTTGTCATTCTTGATATATATAAATGATTTAGCGGATAATATAAAGTGTAAAGTTAGACTCTTCGCGGATGACACACTTGTGTATGGAGAAATCAACACAATACACGATCAGGAGAATTTGCAAAAGGACCTTCAGGCTATCACGAAATGGTGTAAAGATTGGCAACTCGATCTGAATATAAAGAAATGCGCCGCAATGAACTTCACGCGCTCCACGAATTTCAACCGTTACCCGTACCTAATATCTGAACTAAAGCTAAAATACGTCAATAGCTACAAATACCTAGGAGTAATTCTCAGTAGCAATTTGTCTAGTAGAGAGCATATCAAATCCGTTATAGCATCGGCAAACAGAATTCAAGGGCTTTCCTCTAGAGTCCTGCGGGGATGCCCCCCGTCTGGGACCCTTTCGAGGAGGGCCTAACTAGAGAGCTCGAAATGGTTCAGCGTAGAGCTGCTAGATTTATAAAAGGAGAATATCGGTATGATGCGAGTGTATCAGGGATATTGAGGGATCTGAAATGGCAGACGTTGAAGAGTAGAAGAATTGAATACAAAAGGAAACTATTTGAAAAATTTGAAAGTTCCGAATTCATTGAAGACGTACGCGGCATAGTCGTCCCCATCGGTGTTAGTGAACGTAATGTTAGATCACAGTGCAGGAGAAAATATCTCGAAATTACCGCTAGAACAGAGAAATACTACCGATCCTTTTTCCCAGACGCGATAAGACAATCCAACAGAGGAATTAGCTAGACTTCACTTGGTGTTGTGACACCCCCTGCCAAACGCTTTTAGCGGCTTGCAGGGTATTTATGTAAATGTAAATGTAAATGAATGTGAAGGAAATCGCATACTTTTCCCTAATACGACCCATCGTGGAATACTGTTGCGCCGTCTGGGACCCTTTCGAGGAGGGCCTAACTAGAGAGCTCGAAATGGTTCAGCGTAGAGCGGCTAGATTTGTAAAAGGAGAATATCGGTATGATGCGAGTGTATCATAGTTATTTAGAGATCTGAAATGGCAGACGTTGAAGAGTAGAAGAATTGAATACAAAAAGAAACTATTTGAAAAATTTGAAAGTTCCGAATTCGTTGAAGACGTACGCGGCATAGTCGTCCCCATCGGTGTTAGTGAACGTAATGTTAGATCACAGTGCAGGAGAAAATATCTCGAAATTACCGCTAGAACAGAGAAATACTACCGATCCTTTTTCCCAGACGCGATAAGACAATCCAACAGAGGAATTAGCTAGACTTCACTTGGTGTTGTGACACACCCTGCCAAACGCTTTTAGCGGCTTGCAGGGTATTTATGTAAATGTAAATGTAAATGTAAATGTAAATGTAAATGAACTGTCCTTTCACCTCGAGGCCGATTGCTGAGGTGACCACGTTTACGTCATTTTATGACACTAAGTAAAAACACACTCGCTTTTGGCTCAGACGTGACGCATATTTGATTTTGTGCGGCTGGATTATTTCTCCAAGTGCTAATAGATAATCCTCGAGAGAGGTATCCTCCACTGAGTCACACAAAACGGCAAACTTTTTGTTTGGTTGGTAGGGGGAGTTAGTCTGTGAAAGTCTCTACCTGGCTGTTGAAGAGAGCGGACGTGCCTTTCACTTCCTTCAGTGGAGCCCAACGGACTTACGAGCGACCATTGTAGCAGTAGCATTAGAGTAGAAGTAGACGTATTGTTAAGTAGAACTAACTTTTCTTTTATATTACTTGTTAACCTTTCTTATAGCTTATTTACTTATAGTAGTAGTTATCTTAACTAATAACCTCCTTGTATTTTTTTAAATCGTAATACTTATTAGTCGTATACCGTAGTGTAGTAAGTTTTCTAACACTCCATACTCTATAAACGTAACTTCTTCCTTTTATTAGAATTGTAAGGTGTTTATGTGCTAACCTCTGTTTTATTAACTTCTAACGTTGTCTGTAGTATTTGAATAATCCTTGTCATCGTTTTTGTGTTAACTTAATATTTAATTGTTGAATACCGTAGTATCGTTCTTATTTAGTCTTAACTAACAGATATCATTCCCGTGCATAAAATTTAGTAAAGCAAAGGCTTTATATTTCTACTTGTGTATTTCGGAACCCTCCTTTCACTTTCTATTCGACCTTGACTCAAGGCTTGCAGGTCGATACTAACGTTGTTTGTGTAGTGAATCATCCCCTCCCTTTCACTTTTTACCTGCGTTAAGCCTAAATTACAGCGCTTGTCAGCCAACGAATAAGTTAGCCCAGTAATTTAAGTTATATTTTAAAAAAAACATTTAGCTAGTTCAGATTAGTTTAGAGTTTAGGATGGCTACCCCAAGGACTCCCGTTTCCTCCTTTTTGCGCGACGCTGGTTTGGAGGCCATGAGGTCTCGAATCACGGAGCTTGAGAGGGTGGTTGCGGACCTCCTTCAGAGGGTGGAAAAGTCCGAGGCGGCTTTGGTGCGTGTGAGGGGTGCGGGGTCATCCCTGAAAGCAAACCGCGCCAAATTGGCGGCTCGGGTTAGCCTGGGTGCGGAAGCCGGTAGAGCGATCGGGGTTCTCCGTCACTCCTTATCGCGGGCTGAGGGTGTTCGGGCCGGGAAACCCGATGAGTGGAGAGTAGTGTCCACTCGGGGGGATCGTGGGGTGGTGCTGCGGAGGCAGGGAGCTGGGAACACCTCGGTGGACCCTCTTCCTGTTCGTAATAGGTTTGCGGTGTTGTCGGAGGACGACTCCGAAGCCGTTGCGCCCGCACCCGCTCCCGTCTCCTCGGTGGGGACCAGGCCCAAGGGGAGCTCGGGGGGAAAGAGGGGGCTGTTAGTGTTAGGGAGCTCCAATGTCCGGCGTGTGGTGGCGCCTTTACTGTCACGGGCCCGCCGGGAGGGTGTTCATGAGCGGGTGTTCTCCAGGTGTATAGCAGGAGGTACGGTGCCCCAGGTGACGAAGGAGGTCAGGGCGTCGGTTTTGGGCACGGGTTGCTCCTCGTTGCGGGTGGTGGCCCATGTTGGGACCAATGACGCCTCGAAGCGCGGCTCCGAGGAGGTTCTAAGTTCTTTTAAGAACTTGGCCGCTGAGGTTGCTCGTGTCCGAGAGGAGTCGGGTTCTGATGTGCGGCTTACTATCTGCAGCATTGTCCCTCGGACGGACTGCGGGTCTATGGTTTGGAGCCGCGTGGTGGGCTTGAACCGTAGGCTGTGGGACTTCTGTAGGGGCAATGGAGTGGACTTCGTTGACCTGAGGCCGGTGCTGGACTCATGTAGGGTACCCCTAAACGGTTCTGGTGTCCACTACACGGCCGAGGCAGCGGATGCGGTAGCGCGTAGGGTTTTTGAACACGCTAGGGTTTTTTTTAGGTTAGAAGAGGATAACACAAATATATCTGTTAGAAAAGAGTCCGCCAACATTAACCGTAGGGAGTCCAAGAATAGCGGTAGAGTGAGAAGTAGAAAAATAAAATTGTTAGATCAAGTGGCGGGGAAATCCAGAATGAAAATACCCGTAGAAAACACAATAAAAATAATTATTATTAACTGCCGAAGCATTCGAAGGAACAGGCCGATTTTTGCCACTTAGTTAAAAGCCATCGTGCAGACGTTGTATTGGGAACTGAGAGCTGGCTATCGGGCGACATTAATTCTAACGAGATTTTCCCACCAGATTACGTGGTGTATCGCAAAGACAGGAGGGAAAGAGTCGGAGGCGGAGTTTTCATCGCCATCAGAAAGAGTATATCAAGCCAATTAGAGGAGATTAACGTCAGCGAACACTGCGAAACGATATGGTGCTCCCTTCGTACGAGAAATGGTAAAAAATTATTTTTTTGCTCATTTTACCGCCCACCTGACTCGGGAGTCGAGAACATTAGAGAACTCAGTCGTACATTGCAGGTGATAGCTAGGAGAAAGAACGATCCAGTAATCATTCTTGGAGGAGACTTCAATCTTCCATCGATAGATTGGAAATCCGTAACCTATGTTAGTGGTGGAAAAAATAGAGAAGCTTGTCGTGAATTAATTGAAGCATTCACTCTAAACTCGCTAGAGCAAATCGTCAACGAGCCGACGCGATATGACAACAACGGAAACGGAAACATATTAGATCTGCTAGCCACTACCCACCCACTATCGACTAGAAACCTACAAATCGACGACGGCATAGGTGATCATAAAAAAGTAATTGCCGACTTCAAATACACCCCTGCGACAATATATAAGCCAACGCGATTAGTCTATATCTTCAGTAAAGCAGATCTCCCAGGCTTAAAAAATTATGTTACAAACCAAATAGCGACATTTATCAATTTTGCGAATAGTAACAGCGTAGATGACTCTTGGACGGAAATTTTGCGAATCATTCGAGAAGGGCTAAAAACGTTTGTCCCAACTAAAGCAATTCGTGATCGCAAGGACCCACGGTGGGTGAAACCGAAACTCCGTGCCTTGCTCAAGAAACAAAGACGGCATCACGCGCACATAAAGCACCTTAAAGAAGTTGGTAGGGACCACGCGAACGAGTATTTAATATACAGAAATAGTCGTAAATCTGCAAGAGACGAAGCGCGTAAGGAATTTGACGCCTACCGATCCACGACACTCTCGGATTCACTCAAAAACGACTCGAAAGAATTTTGGTCGTACGTGCGAGAAATGCGAGGAGGTCAGTCCACAGTACCTCTTCTACGTACAGACAACGGTGAAAGTGTACACGATTCATTTACTAAGGCTAGTATGTTAAATCGGTTCTTTGAAAATTGCTTCACAATAGACAGCGGTGATTTAATTGATTTCCCTACTCGTATAGACTCAAATATGAGCGACGTAGAAATATCCGAAAGCGGTATCGTCAAATTACTAAGTCAGGTCCACAAAAGAAAATCGCCAGGGCCTGAAGCCATACCTGCATTCATTATAAACTCGTTAGCAAACGAATTAGCTCCGTACCTTAAGCTTCTATTCAGAAAATCTTTAGATGAGGGTGTAGTTCCTTTGATATGGAAAACAGCCAACGTTACACCAATACATAAAACGGGAAGTAAATTAAAAGTGGAGAACTACCGCCCTATATCGTTGACGTCAATCTTCTGTAAGGTTTTTGAGCACATTATCGGTAGCTCAATAATGCGATTTCTCGAAAGCAAAGAAGCGCTTAACAGTAGCCAGCATGGTTTCCGGAGAGGCAGGTCATGCGAGACTCAGTTAGCTCTACTCACACAAGATATTGTGAAAGCAACGGATAAAGGAATAGGAGTTGATGCAGTATTTTTAGACTTTAGGAAAGCCTTCGACACCGTTTCTCACGTGAAAATAGTGCATAAATTAAGGGCTTATTCAATTAACGAGAAAATTGTAAATTGGATCGCCTCGTTTCTTTCCGATAGAACCCAGAGAGTAGTCCTCGATGGAGTTGCATCAGACGTCGTCAAAGTGACTTCCGGCGTGCCTCAGGGAAGTGTAATCGGACCTTTGTTATTCTTGATATATATAAATGATTTAGCGGATAATATAAAGTGTAAAGTTAGACTTTTCGCGGATGACACACTTGTGTATGGAGAAATCAACACAATACACGATCAGGAGAATTTGCAAAAGGACCTTCAGGCTATCACGAAATGGTGTAAAGATTGGCAACTCGATCTGAATATAAAGAAATGCGCCGCAATGAACTTCACGCGCTCCACGAATTTCAACCGTTACCCGTACCAAATATCTGAACTAAAGCTAAAAGACGTCAATAGCTACAAATACCTAGGAGTAATTCTCAGTAGCAATTTGTCTAGTAGAGAGCATATCAAATCCGTTATAGCATCGACAAACAGAATTCAAGGGCTTTCCTCTAGAGTCCTGCGGGGATGCCCCTCGAATGTGAAGGAAATCGCATACTTTTCCCTAATACGACCCATCGTGGAATACTGTTGCGCCGTCTGGGACCCCTTCGAGGAGGGCCTAACTAGAGAGCTCGAAATGGTTCAGCGTAGAGCGGCTAGATTTGTAAAAGGATAATATCGGTATGATGCGAGTGTATCAGAGTTATTGAGAGATCTGAAATGGCAGACGTTGAAGAGTAGAAGAATTGAATACAAGAGGAAACTATTTGAAAAATTTGAAAGTTTCGAATTCGTTGAAGACGTACGCGGCATAGTCGTCCCCATCGGTGTTAGTGAACGTAATGTTAGATCACAGTGCAGGAGAAAATATCTCGAAATTACCGCTAGAACAGAGAAATACTACCGATCCTTTTTCCCAGACGCGATAAGACAATCCAACAGAAGAATTAGCTAGACTTCACTTGGTGTTGTGACACCCCCTGCCAAACGCTTCTAGCGGCTTGCAGGGTATTTATGTAAATGTAAAACATAAAATGAAACCATCTATGTAATTAATATGTAAAAGTAAAAGGTTACAAATAAACCGTTACGAACCCATCGTTAGTACGAAAAATCAAAAAAAATCTCTCTCTCTCCCTCGCTCCCTCTCTCCCTTCCTCCCTCCCTCTAAAAATAATATGTAAGAAAGAAGATGGGACCCGCGTCGCCATCGCCACATCGAGGGACCTGGAAAGGGCACAGAACCTGTGGAGGCGCCAAGCATAGGAAAGAAGAAGGGAAGAGAGGAGATAAGAAGAAGAAGAAATCATAGTGCGTAGTGTAGTGTGTGCGTTTGTGAAGTATCGTTTATATTCCAGTTCAGTGTTAGTTCGTTCCCGCTCAGTGCTAGTGTAGTGAAATTTCCCTTCGTATATCTGCAGTTTAGCCCTCCCCTCGTTTACCAACTTAGTGTGTGCTTTGCATTGCAGTGTTCTCTTTCTTTTAATTGTATTTATTTTTGTTTTTATTTCCTCTTCGCATTTCCTCAATACCTTACTTTACCTGCCTCATCCTTTTGCTATTCATTCTTGTGCTCTCTCTTACCAAAGTGTTTGCTCGTAGCCTTTGCTCTTTTTTCCGCCTGTTCCCTCTAGTATTCTCTTCGTCCTCCCATATCTACATCTACATCTACATGATACCCTGCAAATCACCAGACTGGTGGGTGGCAGGGGGTGCAGCACACCAAGCCCTACCTAATAACGTCCCTCGTGGGAATCACTCTCCTGTTATGATCCCGTATGGTCCTTGGAAAAAACGAGCTCTGGTATCGCTCGGTCCTACAGTCGATCTCTCGTATTTTATTCTCGTGATCGTGCCTGCCCATGTACGTAGGTGCCTCTAATATTCCTGACACCTCCTCTAAGAGAACTTCCGACCTAAATTTCTCCAGAAGCCTTAACCTAGCGCTAATTCTGCGATCCTCTAGCGATATCCAATTCAACTCCTTCAAGAGTGATGTGACGCTTAATTTTTGCTCATATTTTTGCTTAACGAATCTGGCTGCTCTGCGTTGGATTCTTTCTAACTCAAGTATCTGTCCCTTTTCGTACGGATCCCATATGCTGGAAGCGTATTCGACCTGAGATCTGACCAATGATAAATAACACGTTTCTCGTACCTGTTCTGTGCTACTTCTTACTATTCTGCCTACGAAGCCCAATTTCTTATTAGCTGCGCCTACGATCCTTCGAATATGCATATTCCACGATAGATCAGGACAAATGGTGACTCCTAAATATTTAACGTACTCTGCAGATTGGATATTCAATCTATCAATTCTGTACTCCGAGTTTAAGTCATTGTTCTTACTCTTCCAGAAACTCAATAGGGAACATTTGCTCTGATTAACTTCGATTTTCCAATGTTGACACCATGCTGAAAGGGCGTTTAAATCTTCCTGAAGCGATTTTTGGTCATCCTGACTCGTTATCTCCTTATATAAAACGGTGTCATCTGCGAAAAGTCTTATTTTGCAGCGAACTATCCTTCCTCCTGACTACTTGCTTTCTCATCTTCCCTTTTCATTGCGCTTTTTTTTTCTTTTTTCTTTTTTGTCCCCCCTTTGATTCTATACCGTTAACTCTTAACATCTCACTAACATGGCTTTATCCCTCAGCCCACTTACCTCGTCACCACCGTTAACCTCTTTCGACCGACCTAACTACCCCTCAACTTCCTTTTCTTTGCCAAATCTTTCGTTTCCACACGAAGTGCCCCTACTCACTACTCTCTCTCCCTACTCTCGAGCCTCGATCTCCTCCGCTGTCCCTTCTCCCTTTCACAATCATCGGGAGAGAAGCACCACAAGCATTCATGCCCATAGGAATCTTAACCCAAATGCACCTGTCTTTACCCCAACTTCACCTCACATTGTCCCCGCCTCTCTCCCGACGAACAACACAGATACAACCCTTGACCCTTCGCTCACACAGCAGGCCACCTGCTTACCTCCCTTCCCTAGTTTGCCCCCTTCCTCTCCTCGGCCTCCCGCCGCTCTTCCATTCTCCCTCCCTTTCCTTAACGATTCTTTTAGCACTCTTTTTTCCTCTCCCACACCCTCTTTCCCCTCAGAACCGATAAGCGATCTCAATCCCTCTGCCCCCATGTTCCTTCCTTCCCAACGCGATGTTTCTTCTTTTACCAACCTTCATGCAGCTGAATATCTCCCTTTCCTGGGTTCCGCGCTCTCTTCTGACGATTCTCTCAATCCCAATGCCCCTGAATTCCTCCCCCTCAGCCGTAATTCCCCTCCATCTTTAAACCCACAATCTCTCGCCACGGAACGCAACACCTCTGAAGCCCTTAACTTATTTCCTGAATCCATTGATCTCCTTGGGCGTCATATATCCTCCAATTCATTCTCCGACAACAACGTTAGTTTACACACTGTTTTCAGATTGCATCCCCGTTCACTCAATATCCTCTATATCAACGCACAAAGTCTCACCGCTCATCTTGAGGAACTTCGTGCCCTTCTGCCTGATAATATCCACGCAATTTCAATCGCAGAAACATGGCTCAAGCCAAACATACCTACCTTATCTGTTGCTATTCCCGGCTACAATTTTTACCGCAATGATCGCATCGGAAAAATGGGCGGTGGTGTTGGAATATTCGTCAGAAACGATATCCCCTGCAAAATTATCGCTACAAGTGATCCCAACTATTGCAAACGACCTGAATACATTTTCCTCGAAGCCTCTGTCAACCTAAAAAAAACTCTCTTG
The DNA here is from genome assembly GCA_036926305.1 of Uropetala carovei. Classification (NCBI taxonomy): domain Eukaryota; kingdom Metazoa; phylum Arthropoda; class Insecta; order Odonata; family Petaluridae; genus Uropetala; species Uropetala carovei. The sequence goes on along the minus strand of JAXCHB010000310.1, from coordinate 674,385 downwards.
GGCGTCGTTTATCGGCCTCCCAAGATTGGTCACTTCTCCGATGTCGAGGAGGCTATTTCTAACCACATCCACAACTACGAGCACGTGCTCATAACGGGCGATTTCAATACTAACTTTCTTTCCCGGTCCCACGACACAATTTCTCTCAAAAATTCCTTGTCATCGCTTGGTCTGTGTATTCTTCCCTTCGAACCTACTCATCACACCACTACTTCAGCCACATGGATTGACGCCATTTTCACTGCCAACCCGGACAAAGTCCTATCATATGGTCAACTTTCTTCCCCAGGGATATCAATGCATGATGCCTTATTCTTAGCTTACTCTTTGAGAAGTCCTAAATTTAAACAGAAATTCATTACCTATCGCGACTATAAATGTATTGTCGACCATGACTTACTGTCCGATGCTGCCCAAATGCCTTGGGAGACTGTTGAACACCTTGAGAACATTGACAGTAAAATAGATCTATTTAATTCATTTATTTACGCATTAACCGACAAACATGCCCCTCTCAAAACCGTACGCATTTCGAAACCGTCTTCACCTTGGATCACTAATGATATTAAGCTCCTTATGCGGCGACGCGACGCTGCCTTTCGCCACTTTAAATCATTAAAAGACACCGCCTCTTTCACACACTATAAAATACTTCGAAATAAAACGAAACAAGTAATCAGAAATGCTAAAATCAAATATGCTTTCAAACTTACCAAGGAACCTCAGTCGAAAATTTGGAAAAATCTAAAGCATTTTGGAATCGGAAAAGTCAATGACTCTCACAGTTTGCCGCCTCACGTATCGTTAGATCTCCTCAACACTAATTTCACCACTCCACCTACCTCCATTGATGTTGACTTAAAAAATAAAATTTTACTCGAATTATCCCGTTCTGCTGAATCTGCTCCTCCTTTCACTCGAAGGTTTAAATTTTCTCCTTTCACTCAATTTGATGTGATGCGCTCTCTTCAGATGGTCAAGTCCCCTGCTGTTGGAGATGATGACATCCCAATATCAATTCTAATCAAGATACTCCCTCACATTCTTCCAATTATCACCCACATCTTTAATTGGTCTATCTCCTCCGGAAAATTTCCCAATGTCTGGAAGCGCGCCTTAGTTCGTCCCATCCCTAAGAAATCTGAATCTCCAGAAATTGTTGACTTCAGACCCATTAGCATCCTTCCGTCAATCTCGAAGGCCCTCGAAAGGCTCGTACACGAGCAAATCACTAAGTTCCTCAATGACAACAACTTATTTGATTCTTTTCAATCAGGTTTCCGACCTTCTCATAGTACCTCCACCACCCTCCTTAAGATCACCGATGACATTCGCCTCTCAATGGATCGCAGAGAAGTTACCATTATGGCACTTCTCGACTTTAGTAAAGCCTTTGACTCCATTGACAAAGACGTTCTTCTTGCCAAACTTCGACTCTTAAACTTTACTTCTTCCTCCCTGGAATGGATCCACTCCTACCTTAGTAACCGCTCTCAAAAGGTCATGTCTCATGACTCATCCTCCAAATGGCTTAATGTTAGTAGAGGCGTCCCTCAAGGTTCTATTCTTGGCCCCCTGCTGTTCTCTCTATATATTAACGATGTTAGTAAAAACATTTCCTTCTGCAACTATCACCTCTATGCAGATGACCTACAAATCTACCTCCACTCCCGATTGTCCGATCTAGCTGAAAACATAAACATGATGAACACCGATCTACTCTCTCTCTCCGAATGGAGTACTAATAACTTTCTTAAGATTAACCCCTCCAAAAGTCAAGCAATTATTATTGGATACCACAAACTCAATGCAAAAATCTCGCTTGAAACGCTCCCATTCTTGACCTATCTTGAAACCTCCATACCTTTCCTTAAGTCTGTAAAAAATCTTGGCCTGATCATAAATGACACACTCTCCTGGACTGAACATGTTTCTAACATCTGCAAAAAAGTCAACTCGGCTCTTCATTCACTCACAAGAATTAAATACATTGCCCCTCATTCTCTCAAAAAACTACTTGTCACCTCTCTACTCATTCCCCACCTTGATTATTGTGATGTCGTATTCCAAGACCTCTCGAATGAACTTAAAACCAAACTCCAACGCACACATAACTCCTGTATTCGCTTTATCTACAACCTCAGGAAATTCGACCACATCTCCAATTCCTTCCTTGAACTCGCTTGGCTAAAACTCGACGATCGTAGGCATCTTCACATCCTCACTCTTCTTTACAAGATCCTGTCTACTGGCAAACCTAGCTACCTCTCCACAAAGTTCTTCCCAATTAATGCAGTTCATAACCTTAACACTAGAGGCAATTGTAAGCTACTGATCCCACACCACCGTACAGATATTTACAATAAGTCCTTTCACGTAACAGCCTGTAGACTTTGGAATGACCTTCATGTCGACATAAAAAACTCTCCATCAGTTAGAACTTTTAAACTTGCTCTCCACAAATCGTTTTTAACTAAGCAAGCCACCACTACCTTAACTGCATAAGAAAGCAAATTCTCCTCCATTTTTTTTTTTTTTTTTTTTTTTTTTTTCCCATTTCATAGCACTGGGTACACCACCCACATATTCCTGTTTCCTAGACAAAGAGTCAATTCCTTTGCTCATTTATCCCAACATTAATCATTCCCAACGCCTTTTTAATGCATGTGATTTTATGACTTTTATAGTTATATGTGTTTACTTGTTGTATGTAGGTGTATATATATGTGTGTAATTTATGTAATGCATTCTTTCTTATTTGTTTAATATGTTTAATTACCTTTGATTTTCAGTAAACCTTTTCCACATTAACATATATTTTGTATACCATATCTCTTTCCAACAGCAATCATTATTGTATTTCGACTATCTAGGGTTTTCGCAGGTTTTTTCCACCCCCCTTCTCTTCATGGGTGTTTTCCTGCGTGGTTTTTTACTGGGTTGGCCATGCCTGGCTCTACCTGGGTTTTTACCACAAATATCATATCTTTCTTAGAAACCTCTGTAATGTGTAATGTGATATTTATTGTTCTGTTCTTGTTGTATTTATCTGACGCACCTTTTATTGCTCTAGTTCTGTTTGTATATATACTTATGCATGTTATTATTTTGTAATCAATAACGTAGGGTTAAATGGAAGAGGGGACCTTATGGTCTCAATTTCGCCCTGAAAATAAAGCCACTTATCTATCTATCTATCTATCTCTCCTTCTCTCCTCTCTCTCTCTACCTCTCTCGCAGGAGTCGGACGTATGTAAGCACCCCTCTCTACCTGTGACCTTTCCTTCACCTCCCAGAAGTTTTTCTAAGTTTTCGCGATGGCACCAAGAAATCCATCCAAGAAGGAAGACCTCGATGCGGACGACATCAAAACCCTCATCGACGGCGTCAAGGATTCTTTGTCTTCCTTCAGGGAGGAACTAAATGCCGGCAAAAAGGATAAAGCCATCTCTCCTTCTAAGGCGGATTCCCTCGAGGAGCGGTTCTCCTCCTTCAGCCGCAGTGTCCTGAATGAGTAGACGTATTGTTAAGTAGAACTAACTTTTCTTTTATATTACTTGTTAACCTTTCTTATAGCTTATTTACTTATAGTAGTAGTTATCTTAACTAATAACCTCCTTGTATTTTTTAAAATCGTAATACTTATTAGTCGTATACCGTAGTGTAGTAAATTTTCTAACACTCCATACTCTATAAACGTAACTTCTTCCTTTTATTAGAATTGTAAGGTGTTTATGTGCTAACCTCTGTTTTATTAACTTCTAACGTTGTCTGTAGTATTTGAATAATCCTTGTCATCGTTTTTGTGTTAACTTAATATTTAATTGTTGAATACCGTAGTATCGTTCTTATTTAGTCTTAACTAACAGATATCATTCCCGTGCATAAAATTTAGTAAAGCAAAGGCTTTATATTTCTACTTGTGTATTTCGGAACCCTCCTTTCACTTTCTATTCGACCTTGACTCAAGGCTTGCAGGTCGATACTAACGTTGTTTGTGTAGTGAATCATCCCCTCCCTTTCACTTTTTACCTGCGTTAAGCCTAAATTACAGCGCTTGTCAGCCAACGAATAAGTTAGCCCAGTAATTTAAGTTATATTTTTAAAAATTTAGCTAGTTCAGATTAGTTTAGAGTTTAGGATGGCTACCCCAAGGACTCCCGTTTCCTCCTTTTTGCGCGACGCTGGTTTGGAGGCCATGAGGTCTCGAATCACGGAGCTTGAGAGGGTGGTTGCGGACCTCCTTCAGAGGGTGGAAAAGTCCGAGGCGGCTTTGGTGCGTGTGAGGGGTGCGGGGTCATCCCTGAAAGCAAACCGCGCCAAATTGGCGGCTCGGGTTAGCCTGGGTGCGGAAGCCGGTAGAGCGATCGGGGTTGTCCGTCACTCCTTATCGCGGGCTGAGGGTGTTCGGGCCGGGAAACCCGATGAGTGGAGAGTGGTGTCCACTCGGGGGGATCGTGGGGTGGTGCTGCGGAGGCAGGGAGCTGGGAACACCTCGGTGGACCCTCTTCCTGTTCGTAATAGGTTTGCGGTGTTGTCGGAGGACGACTCCGAAGCCGTTGCGCCCGCACCCGCTCCCGTCTCCTCGGTGGGGACCAGGCCCAAGGGGAGCTCGGGGGGAAAGAGGGGGCTGTTAGTGTTAGGGAGCTCCAATGTCCGGCGTGTGGTGGCGCCTTTACTGTCACGGGCCCGCCGGGAGGGTGTTCATGAGCGGGTGTTCTCCAGGTGTATAGCAGGAGGTACGGTGCCCCAGGTGACGAAGGTGGTCAGGGCATCTGTTTTGGGCACGGGTTGCTCCTCGTTGCGGGTGGTGGCCCATGTTGGGACCAATGACGCCTCGAAGCGCGGCTCCGAGGAGGTTCTAAGATCTTTTAAGAACTTGGCCGCTGAGGTTGCTCGTGTCCGAGAGGAGTCGGGTTCTGATGTGCGGCTTACTATCTGCAGCATTGTCCCTCGGACGGACTGCGGGTCTATGGTTTGGAGCCGCGTGGTGGGCTTGAACCGTAGGCTGTGGGACTTCTGTAGGGGCAATGGAGTGGACTTCGTTGACCTGAGGCCGGTGCTGGACTCATGTAGGGTACCCCTAAACGGTTCTGGTGTCCACTACACGGCCGAGGCAGCGGATGCGGTAGCGCGTAGGGTTTTTGAACACGCTAGGGTTTTTTTAGGTTAGAAGAGGATAACACAAATATATCTGTTAGAAAAGAGTCCGCCAACATTAACCGTAGGGAGTCCAAGAATAGCGGTAGAGTGAGAAGTAGAAAAATAAAATTGTTAGATCAAGTGGCGGGGAAATCCAGAACGAAAATACCCGTAGAAAACACAATAAAAATTATTATTATGAACTGCCGAAGCATTCGAAGGAAACAGGCCGATTTTTGCCACTTAGTTAAAAGCCATCGTGCAGACGTTGTATTGGGAACTGAGAGCTGGCTATCGGGCGACATTAATTCTAACGAGATTTTCCCACCAGATTACGTGGTGTATCGCAAAGACAGGAGGGAAAGAGTCGGAGGCGGAGTTTTCATCGCCGTCAGAAAGAGTATATCAAGCCAATTAGAGGAGATTAACGTCAGCGAACACTGCGAAACGATATGGTGCTCCCTTCGTACGAGAAATGGTAAAAAATTATTTTTTTGCTCATTTTACCGCCCACCTGACTCGGGAGTCGAGAACATTAGAGAACTCAGTCGTACATTGCAGGTGATAGCTAGGAGAAAGAACGATCCAGTAATAATTCTTGGAGGAGACTTCAATCTTCCATCGATCGATTGGAAATCCGTAACCTATGTTAGTGGTGGAAAAAATAGAGAAGCTTGTCGTGAATTAATTGAAGCATTCACTCTAAACTCGCTAGAGCAAATCGTCAACGAGCCGACGCGATATGACAACAACGGAAACGGAAACATATTAGATCTGCTAGCCACTACCCACCCACTATCGACTAGAAACCTACAAATCGACGACGGCATAGGTGATCATAAAATAGTAATTGCCGACTTCAAATACACCCCTGCGACAATATATAAGCCAACGCGATTAGTCTATATCTTCAGTAAAGCAGATCTCCCAGGCTTAAAAAATTATGTTACAAACCAAATAGCGACATTTATCAATTTTGCGAATAGTAACAGCGTAGATGACTCTTGGACGGAAATTTTGCGAATAATTCGAGAAGGGCTAAAAACGTTTGTCCCAACTAAAGCAATTCGTGATCGCAAGGACCCACGGTGGGTGAAACCGAAACTCCGTGCCTTGCTCAAGAAACAAAGACGGCATCACGCGCACATAAAGCACCTTAAAGAAGTTGGTAGGGACCACGCGAACGAGTATTTAATATACAGAAATAGTCGTAAATCTGCAAGAGACGAAGCGCGTAAGGAATTTGACGCCTACCGATCCACGACACTGTCGGATTCACTCAAAAACGACTCGAAAGAATTTTGGTCGTACGTGCGAGAAATGCGAGGAGGTCAGTCCACAGTACCTCTTCTACGTACAGACAACGGTGAAAGTGTACACGATTCATTTACTAAGGCTAGTATGTTAAATCGGTTCTTTGAAAATTGCTTCACAATAGACAGCGGTGATTTCATTGATTTCCCTACTCGTATAGACTCAAATATGAGCGACATAGAAATATCCGAAAGCGGTATCGTCAAATTACTAAGTCAGGTCCACAAAAGAAAATCGCCAGGGCCTGAAGCCATACCTGCATTCATTATAAACTCGTTAGCAAACGAATTAGCTCCGTACCTTAAGCTTCTATTCAGAAAATCTTTAGATGAGGGTGTAGTTCCTTTGATATGGAAAACAGCCAACGTTACACCAATACATAAAACGGGAAGTAAATTAAAAGTGGAAAACTACCGCCCTATATCGTTGACGTCAATCTTCTGTAAGGTTTTTGAGCACATTATCGGTAGCTCAATAATGCGATTTCTCGAAAGCAAAGAAGCGCTTAACAGTAGCCAGCATGGTTTCCGGAGAGGCAGGTCATGCGAGACTCAGTTAGCTCTACTCACACAAGATATTGTGAAAGCAACGGATAAAGGAATAGGAGTTGATGCAGTATTTTTAGACTTTAGGAAAGCCTTCGACACCGTTTCTCACGTGAAAATAGTGCAAAAATTAAGGGCTTATTCAATTAACGAGAAAATTGTAAAATGGATCGCCTCGTTTCTTTCCGATAGAACCCAGAGAGTAGTCCTCGATGGAGTTGCATCAGACGTCGTCAAAGTGACTTCCGGCGTGCCTCAGGGAAGTGTAATCGGACCTTTGTTATTCTTGATATATATAAATGATTTAGCGGATAATATAAAGTGTAAAGTTAGACTCTTCGCGGATGACACACTTGTGTATGGAGAAATCAACACAATACACGATCAGGAGAATTTGCAAAAGGACCTTCAGGCTATTACGAAATGGTGTAAAGATTGGCAACTCGATCTGAACATAAAGAAATGCGCCGCAATGAACTTCACGCGCTCCACGAATTTCAACCGTTACCCGTACCAAATATCTGAACTAAAGCTAAAATACGTCAATAGCTACAAATACCTAGGAGTAATTCTCAGTAGCAATTTGTCTAGTAGAGAGCATATCAAATCCGTTATAGCATCGGCAAACAGAATTCAAGGGCTTTCCTCTAGAGTCCTGCGGGGATGCCCCTCGAACGTGAAGGAAATCGCATACTTTTCCCTAATACGACCCATCGTGGAATACTGTTGCGCCGTCTGGGACCCTTTCGAGGAGGGCCTAACTAGAGAGCTCGAAATGGTTCAGCGTAGAGCGGCTAGATTTGTAAAAGGATAATATCGGTATGATGCGAGTGTATCAGAGTTATTGAGAGATCTGAAATGGCAGACGTTGAAGAGTAGAAGAATTGAATACAAGAGGAAGCTATTTGAAAAATTTGAAAGTTCCGAATTCGTTGAAGACGTACGCGGCATAGTCGTCCCCATCTGTGTTATTATTAGAGGCTCCTACGTACATGGGCAGGCACGATCACGAGAATAAAATATGAGAGATCGACTGTGGGACCGAGCGATATCAGAGCTCGTTTTTCCCAAGGACCATACGGGATCATAACAGGAGAGTGATTCCCACGAGGGACGTTATTAGGTAGGTTTTGGTGTGCTGCACCCCCTGCCACCCACCAGTCTGGTGATTTGCAGGGTATCCTGTAGATGTAGATGTAGATGTAGTGAACGTAATGTTAGATCACAGTGCAGGAGAAAATATCTCGAAATTACCGCTAGAACAGAGAAATACTACCGATCCTTTTTCCCAGACGCGATAAGACAATCCAACAGAGGAATTAGCTAGACTTCACTTGGTGTTGTGACACCCCCTGCCAAACGCTTCTAGCGGCTTGCAGGGTATTTATGTAAATGTAAATGTAAACCCCTCCAAAAGTCAAGCAATTATTATTGGATACCACAAACTCAATGCAAAATCTCGCTTGAAACGCTCCCATCCTTGACCTATCTTGAAACCTCCATACCTTTCCTTTAGTCTGTAAAAAATCTTGGCCTGATCATAAACGACACACTCTCCTGGACTGAACATGTTTCTAACATCTGCAAAAAAGTCAACTCGGCTCTTCATTCACTCACAAGAATTAAATACATTGCCCCTCATTCTCTCAAAAAACTACTTGTCACCTCTCTACTCATTCCCCACCTTGATTATTGTGATGTCGTATTCCAAGACCTCTCGAATGAACTTAAAACCAAACTCCAACGCACACATAATTCCTGTATTCGCTTTATCTACAACCTCAGGAAATTCGACCACATCTCCAATTCCTTCCTTGAACTCGCTTGGCTAAAACTCGACGATCGTAGGCATCTTCACATCCTCACTCTTCTTTACAAGATCCTGTCTACTGGAAAACCTAGCTACCTCTCCACAAAGTTCTTCCCAATTAATGCAGTTCATAACCTTAACACTAGAGGCAATTGTAAGCTACTGATCGCACACCACCGTACAGATATTTACAATAAATCCTTTCACGTAACAGCCTGTAGACTTTGGAACGACCTTCATGTCGACATTAAAAACTCTCCATCAGTTAGAACTTTTAAACTTGCTCTCCACAAATCGTTTTTAACTAAGCAAGCCACCACTACCTTAACTGCATAAGAAAGCAAATTCTCCTCCATTTTTTTTTTTTTCATAGCACTGGGTACACCACCCACATATTCCTGTTTCCTAGACAAAGAGTCAATTCCTTTGCTCATTTATCCCAACATTAATCATTCCCAACGCCTTTTTAATGCATGTGATTTTATGACTTTTATAGTTATATGTGTTTACTTGTTGTATTTAGGTGTATATATATGTGTGTAATTTATGTAATGCATTCTTTCTTATTTGTTTAATATGTTTAATTACCTTTGATTTTCAGTAAACCTTTTCCACATTAACATATATTTTGTATACCATATCTCTTTCCAACAGCAATCATTATTGTATTTCGACTATCTAGGGTTTTCGCAGGTTTTTTCCACCCCCCTTCTCTTCATGGGTGTTTTCCTGCGTGGTTTTTTACTGGGTTGGCCATGCCTGGCTCTACCTGGGTTTTTACCACAAATATCATATCTTTCTTAGAAACCTCTGTAATGTGTAATGTGATATTTATTGTTCTGTTCTTGTTGTATCTATCTGACGCACCATTTATTGCTCCAGTTCTGTTTGTATATATACTTATGCATGTTATTATTTTGTAATCAATAACGTAGGGTTAAATGGAAGAGGGGACCTTATGGTCTCAATTTCGCCCTGAAAATAAAGCCACTTATCTATCTATCTATCTATCTCTCCCTCTCTCTCTCCCTCACTCTCTCTCTCACTCTCACTCTCTCTCTCTCTCTCTCACTCTTTCACTCACTCTCTCTCACTCTCTCTCTCTCTCACTCTCTCTCTCTCTTTTCCTCCTTTCCATATTCCATAGACGGGTATGAGAAAGGTATGGGAGATGCATAAGAGAAGATTTATTTGAGTGTGGACGAAATGTTTTGTATCTGAAACCGGAGAGAAAGCGAATGGAACGTAGAGAAAGGAGAAACAATAGGAGAAAGGAGAAACAATAGGAGAAAGGAGATGGAGGAAGAACACGAAAGCCACTGAAGGAGAAACTAACGCAGAGGAAGGAATGGTGAGGTCCACGAGCGAACTGGGCTTTTACGGTGGTCATGGCAACAAAGCGTTGGAGGTTAACCTCTCACGGCGGGTAATTTTCATCTAAAATTTACTTGCCTTCTGGCCAGATGGTAAAATATGCTGAGCCTGCGGGTGTATGCACCGCTTATATTAGCCACACTGGATTTAGAGGTAAGGCGGAGAGAAAAGAATTCCGTTTTCGTGTGACCAATTAATAGATAAGGTTGTGTTAGAAAATATGTGATCACATTAATTAGGCGCGAGAAGTGAATAAAATATCTCCCCGTTGTTAGTAGAGAAAATATTGCTGATATTAGCATTCGGCCATATTTTAACGGAGAACGATTCATTGGAGTCTAATAAGAAGGGAATGAAGCTGCAGATACATAAAGATGTACAGTAAAACTCCTAAAAACAGGAAACCCAACGGACCAATAATTATTTTTTCCGCTTTAGACAAATTTCTATTTAAAAAAAAACAATGTGGATTGAAGCAATTAATTAATAAATTTATTAATTATAACGTTATTTATTTAGATATGTGTAAAATTAAAATCAATTACTTGTGCATAAAAATACATATACGCACATGCATATACATCACCGATGCTTGTATAACTTATTCATATTCAACTAATATGTTATGGTCAAATATCCAATATTTATTAATATTTACTACTGTGATACATAGAATCGTATTTTCATAAATATATTATCTTAAGGTGAGAACCTCTCCCAGAACTTCCCTATATGAATTCTTTCACTAAACACTAAAGAACCTGAAAAATTAACTTTTCAAAATTACATCGCGTAATATTATGACGTTCCTTTATAAATAAACAAAAAATAATTAATGATGTTTGATTCTCCTCCAAAATAAAATGACATACGCTCTATTCCTACGGATGTCGAAACAGGTATTAATAAAAGGAGACATCTACTGGTGTAACAACCCGATAATAAATATATGAATGAAGTGCCATCAACGGTTCGTAAAATCTCATCATTCCTTAAGATCTCTTTGAGATGAGATATCTCGTCCACGTCGAGCGCGTAAACAAGAATCGTATCACTACAACTGCTGTTTCGAAAAGAGTTTGCTTTGATTAGGTGTCGGATAAAAGAACAATAATTAATTGGTAAAATACATCTTTGAGTGGAAAAGTACTTTACAATTATTTCCATTGCCTTAAATTGAAACTTTCACCACTTTTTCTTCAGCATCAGAAACGAAAATATTTATATCGTCATTAAAATCAGTGAAATCAATTTTTAAAAGAGCACTTTATCGTAATTAATTAATCATCCCCCTATTCCGGCGGACAAAATATAGTTCCGGCTTGAGGCAAATATTTTTCCGAAATTAAGGTCACTTAATTTAGCAAACTTCCCGCTGTTTTTTTATTTTCCACGCCTCTTCATTTCTCTTGCTTTTTCGTCTCCACCTCTTTCTGCTATCATTTTCTGATCAACCTCAAATGTTGCATTTATTATTGAAAATGTAAACGTTCAGTGTGGAATTATTTTATTTTGCTTCTTCTAGAAACATTCCGGCCCGAAAAACTATAATTCACAATCAGTATCATCGATTGATTCATAATTCCCATTACTGCGAATAGATATATATATATTTCTTAACAAACAATTTATTAAAATTATCTATCAAGTACTTATTTATTTTTGTTAAATATGGTGCAGAAATTCATTTGTGTAACATTGATAATTTGTTACGAATATTACGGCCGGGACATGTGGTCGCCCTAAATTATCACGGATATTACCCAGCATTGACATCTATTTCAATACCTTTCGATTCATGTACTCACTTTATTCTGTAAAAATTTAAACCAAGGCGTTATTTTACATTAAACATCTCTTCGAGACCAAAATTTACCACTTCACTTCAGCCCTATATCTACGCACACGCTCTTCCTCTTTCCCTGTCTCTCCCTAGATCCTTACGCGACACTTACAAGAACTGACTGTAGTTAGGTCGGGATATCTCAATTTCTTTATTCATCCTCCAATCTTAAAATCATCCCGATAGGTTGGCTTCATATTCAAAAAAGAGAAAAAATTATACGTTCGATCTAACAGGTGCGGAAGAAATACTTAAGGATGTTCGTTGAGTGGAAAGATGTAAGAGGAGAAAGCGAAGGTTAAAAGGTCTCATAAGCACTTGGGAAGTGCACTTATGCACTTGGGAGGCACTTCCACTGCTGGAAGTGCCTCATAATTTTTACCTTCGTATGGGGCAAAAATGGGGCAAAACAGCCCCGAAAATTGGAATTATTATAATATCGGATATGATCCATCGGTTTTGACCAAGAACCTCTAATCTTACATAATTTCAAGTCTGTAGCTCATATGGAAGTGCTTCATAATTTTTGTCCCAAAAATGGGGATTTATATAATATCAGTTTTCTTCCATTGGTCGTTGTTTAATATTCATGACATAATATAGCCCTCTAATTCTCATTAATGGTTTACCCATATAATAGCATTGAGCTTGTTGCCATGGTTGTCGATTATTGGGACCCTGAAAAATTCCCACTTTTTTCCGAAAAAAACTATAAATTTACGCTAAATCAACATGGTTTTTGCATTCCGTCTTCAAAAATAAAAAAATTACAATTTCTAATCATTACTATAGTTTAAGTCCAGAGTTCTAATCTCGAAGGAAAATAATTTTAAAAAGCAAATATAAAAACCTCTACACCGATTTACATGCTTTTCTTTTGGGGCAATAATGGGGTCAAATGGCCTTTCAGAATTCAAATTTCAACAATTTCGGATTTTTTCCTTCGGTTGTGATCAGAAACCTATAACTGCGCCAAATTTCAAGTTTTTAGTTCATCTGAAAGTGCCGCATAATTCGTATCCTCTTATATCCTATGTAAGAAGCGTCTATGTGCGTGAGTTTGCGTTATTTTCTTCGTCGTATATAATCTACTCCCTTCAGCTTACAAAATTCTGCATGTACACGTAAGAAAACAAAACGTATTTCATGAAGCTGATTACGACCATACGTACGGACGGCCAGAACGATACTAAAAGGCGCTCAAGTTGTAAACGAAACGCGACTGATAATTGTGCATTAATATCGGACTTAATGTGCATTTTGAACGTCAAAAAATGTTTATTCAAAGTATTCAAAGGACGATATCAAATGGAACGTTGATAATCATTCGTCGAAAATGGTCGTGTAACTTAAATTTGTGAAAATAGTACTAAGTTTATAAAGCCGTTTGCTATTGATTTTTTTAATTACACCCATTCCCATACTTTGTTTTAAAAGAATTTCATGATGTCCTTGACATAACAAAAAACTACGAAGTTTTTATTATCAGTAGTAGGAATATTTGCGTAAGATGATCTCGGTGAGTATGATTGTCTTCCCATTTGCAGTTTCAGATACGAGTTTTGGCAAGTTTTTTTACGTAGATTGGCTTTGTTTGAGGAGCAAAAAGTCAGCTAAAAGGCTTGAGAGGTTGCAGGCAGTGGCAACAAGGGAAGGAGGAGAAAACAGAAGATAAAGGAAGTTTTAATCGTACGGAGGGTGAGGAGTGTCATGGCGGATGCTTTCGACATCTTTTTATAAACAGTTAGAGACTGGGAACTGGTATTTCCGCAATGCTGTTTTATTCAGAATGGGCCTTATGTGCTACGTAGATGAAATGCGTAGTAATTTTTGGAAAAAATCAATTATCGTGAAGTGTTTTAAAAATAACTGAGGGCGTTATAACTTAATAAAATAAACCTTTAAACAGCTCGTTTACCGAGTGATTGGAGAAAATATATATTTTTATTAAATGGATAAATTTGCCAAGCAAGTTATTAAGAAAACATTTCGAGAAATTTGCGAAAATATTTCATTCTGATTAACGGATGTTCTTCTTCGTGAAAATGGTTTGAAGAAGTTTTCGCAGAGTTTAAAACGTTTCAATATAGAAATTTTGCCAGAAAATCCATGGAAACATTTATCCCAAAAATATTGTTGCATCTAAGCTAGAAAAATATATTCAAATAAATAATTAAAGAAATCTGAGCAAGGTGATGGGATTAAAAAAATCTGAAATAATACAATGTAACGTTTTCAATATCTATTTTATCGAAACCACATAGATCAGTGTTTCTCAATGTGGGAGCCGCGGTCCCTCTGGGGGCGACGAAAAATGGGCCTATAACAAAGATGCTGAATTAATTTCAAACCTATAGAAATAATAATCTGATAAAAATATGTTGCATTAATTAAATTATACTTATTGTTTTTACTATGGCACTGTTTTTCAAACGCCATGCTAAAGTAATGGGAGCAACACCCATGTCAGTAGTATTTGTTTTGCATTGATAACAAAAAGCCATATTTAATTATAACACACACAATTTCATAGACAAATTACTTCATATATATATATATATATATATATATATATATATATATATATATATATATATATATAATTAAGGTTCATCAATAAATATTCTTTGAAATTGCTAAATAAAATTCTTTATTCACATCAAGAAAGCCTCAGATTAAATGAGTTTGAGAACCACTTAATAAGATTTAAATTTTTCTATAAACACCTGTAAGCCATTCTGGAAAATTCTGCGTTTACTTTTGGGAAGATAACTAGAAATGTTTTCTGCACGTTAACCTAAGAACCAATAATTTATACATATCGGAACTAATGAAACCGATGATGGAACCTAAGCTTTCTTAACCGTTTCAACTATTTTAAAATTAACCTATTTTCATCGGGTAAATTATACGCTGCTTATTTTCTGTATATAGTGCTTTTCTCACATGCCGACCACTCGTCTATCAACATTCATTTTCCTCAAAGAATGTCTAATTGCTACAGA
The DNA here is from genome assembly GCA_036926305.1 of Uropetala carovei. Classification (NCBI taxonomy): domain Eukaryota; kingdom Metazoa; phylum Arthropoda; class Insecta; order Odonata; family Petaluridae; genus Uropetala; species Uropetala carovei. The sequence goes on along the minus strand of JAXCHB010000310.1, from coordinate 659,352 downwards.
TATATTCAAATATCAATGTTTTTATTTTTGTGCCTATCTACCATTAAATCCATCTATTTATAATTCCTAGTTTTCTTCGCAATGATCGATAGCACAGACGACAGCAAATTTCCATTTTCTTTACCAATCCATTCCGTTAGGGTATAATAATAAGTACGGGTACATACTTTATGTTATCATTAACGCTAATAAATAAACCATAATTTCAAAAAATGGAATGCAGGAAATGTCAACGTTCAATTCCACTGCTAGTCAATATCATTCTCTTATAGCATTATTTTTTCTATGATGTCAATAATATATAAATATGCACATAAACGCACAGGGTAATATGTGAAATAGAAGTAATCGTCACTTAGGAAAGGAAAAAACTGTAAATAAAAAATGAAATGAAAATTGTGAAAGAGACAAAAAATGGAAAAGAAGAAAAATAACTCGGTCGGATATTCTCACTTTGGTGCAACATCCTCTTATCGTGTATGAACAGCGCGGAGCTGAAACTCAATTTACGCGAATTCTTGCGCGTGACAGGACTAATTATTCTGGTTGGTTAAAAAATTCGTTCAACATTTATCAGCATTCACCGACATACATTTTCGCTGGATTTAAGCCTGAATGTACATCTGTGGAAGGAAAAGAAGTTGAATTTTTAAGTGGTCTAAAAAGACGGCAGGGAAACGTAGGGACAATTATAAATGAATGGTTTGTGTAAGAGAGCAGAAAGAAGTAGAGGGAGAAATACAAGAGAGATTTAAATTGAAAAATATGAGATGTAGTTGGGGGACAATTGGAGGAAAGGAAGTTTAATTAAAATTACAAGACTGTAATCGTTTCATGCGGGAGTCCTCAACCTACGACTTTCGAGCCTCATTACGCCCGCGGGAGCAAACTTATGAACACAGAGCGGTCCGTAAAAATTATCCCATATTTTAAATAAAACTTACGGCTATAAAACTTAATCTTTTAAAGGCTCGACGATAATCAAGTATTTACATTCGATTTTCAGAAATATGAAAGCACAGAATCATTATGTAACGCCCGATGTAAACATTTATCGGACTCGCCGCAATCCTCGCAAACTATGTTGCACCACATTGAATAATTCGCTTCTAAAAATCTGGGTCGGAATTTTAACAAGTTGGCCGACCTCTGGTTTAGAGATACAATATTTTAAATAGATTTATGAAGCAGTTATTTTTTATAAATATAGACAAATAAATGATTTATTATTGAGTTAAAGATATAATCTTCTATAGTGATACAATTCCGAATCCTAAAAAAATATATCAACAATATTTTTAGATTGAGATAAATTTGGTTAGCATTCAAATCTGGTATTTAAATTAAATCCTTTTATACTTGACTTTTAAAAGAAGCGGACTCATTTCTTTAAACATATTATTGCAGTGATTCCTCAAAATATTAATAAAGTGCAAATTTCTTTGATATTCAACGATACTGTTTTGTACTTAGCTTATAATTTCACAGAAGAAATAAATGACAAAAATTTATATAACTAATAACTCGATGATTATCCACTACATCACGATTGAAGTCATTCGCCTGAATACCTTTGGAAGAGAATAAAAGATATTCTAAAAAGGGAAATACAGATAAGGGACTGAATACCCACTATAAAAAGATGGAAGGGATGTTATATCAAAAGGCGGGCGAAATACTGAGACATGATGAAATTGATTGAGCAAGAATAAAATTAAAGAATCTGCTCAAGTATTGTTTTTGTCTCAAAACTCAGTGTAAGATAATGTGGCCGCTAAAAAATAAATATTTTCTGAAAAGAATTTCCGTTAAAATGGAAATGGTAGTTCTTTCATTGTAACATTCAGCAGTTCTTGCAATGGCATCATACTACGACCTAGAGCTGGGTCGCGACTCGTGCTTTGAAAATCACAGTGCTAAAGCATTCTTCTTCAAAATATCTCGGTATTACAGTGGTTTTTCATAAAAACTAACGCAAAGACAATTGACAGAAATAAAGTAAATCGCTTTCTATTTTTAAACCCCAAATTTTGTTGCTTGTGTCTATCATACAGATTTATATGAAAGTAGATTTTAAATAAAATTTTTGGATTTTCCGTGGGGTTATAAGTTTATATGTTTCTGTCAGTTTAATACTCAATATTTTCTTTGAAAAGGCAATGGTCTATATTACAAAGAAGTTATTATTAAATTAATAATTTTATCAATATCGTACAGCGTCAATTATCCGAAATACTTGGTGTGGCCGAGTTTGGATAATCGACTTTCTCAGGTAATGGAACAATATTGAAATCGAATAAAAGACTGAATACATAGACATACTTGTAATTAAACATAATGTAGCATATTGCAGTATATAAGGAATAAAAGTTTTAAACATTTTATTAAAAGTAATTATTAATTTTAGGTTCTATTAAATTTGAAAAGCGTTTTAACTGCTAAGCCTCGAAGCATTATAAGATAAACACTTGGATGAGGTGTTCCGGACAAATGAGGAAATACCGTACAACCAATATTTCTATTACTCGGGCTATATTGAATTGAATTGGGACCCTGTGACTTCAAACAACTACCAGCGCTAGTAGGCTTCTTAGCCTAAATCAGGGGTGTCCGAACTTTTTCCCCCATTGGAAATTTTCCATATCCGTTGGTTTTTCCAAACCTACCTAGAGGTGAATATACCATGTTAAAACCGCCAAGAGTTTTACTTATAAATAAATTTAGTATTACTTTAATAATTTTGACAAAAAATTCATACGTAACAGTTAAAATGGGCTCTATTTTAAGTGTCAAACGACCGTAGCGGCCCGCAGGTTGGACACCGCTGGTCTAAATCACAAGGGAAGGGAGGAGATAAGCCCGCTGCCGGCATTAGCAGCGCTCTCGCCACTACGCGGCACCCCCGACTCGGGCTATATGTTATATTATAGGAAGAGTACATTTCTAGCTAGAGGCCACTACTGCTCACATATATCGAAAATTTAAAAAGTAATACGCAGAGACAAAAACAGCAGACAGGAGAGAGTGGGGCGCAGGCCGTTAGAGAGGTATGAGAGAGGAGCAGGAAGGTTATGAGAGGCAGTTCTTTTTGTATGCTTATCAATAGTACTAACGAAAATAAATTCGGATCAAAACAAAATAAAAATCTTCCCTGTCAAGTTCACTAAGTATGTATGAGGACAGATTCAAGGGCTTATTTCTATTTCTGTGCGGAAATTTAGGTTTTTGCGGTTGACTAAAGTAGTTATACACTAATTTAAAGGTGAAATACGCCAAGTAGCACTACGTTTACGAAGGATTTAAACATTTTATCTCTAGACGCTCGTGAATGAATATTAAGCTTGGTAATTGACATAAGTTATTCTGCGCCAGTCTACGACCGTGGAAACGTATATTTACATAAAAAAAACTAAATAGTGGTTTTGTTTTGGCATTAAAGCTAATTTAATATACATCATTAATTAATCTACGAGTGAAAAATGCACTATTGTTGTATCAGTAATATCAAAAATCTCTCACTTCCTTAACTGATGATTTATGATCTAAAGAAAAAAACAAATAATGACTTCGATAACATATCCCCTGCGTAACAAACCATTTCTCAAGGGTCGTCTGAGGATACTTTTGCATCTCAGCCAAGGATTCCTGACAACGTATTTATTGCTGCTTCAACCAAATAACGAAAAAAGAACTACAAAAAATAAAAAAAATACTATACAAATTCCAGCCCGTCCAGTGATATCCATGTATAGACCATATTACTTGAAAATACAAACGCAAACAGTTTTAGGCGACTTAAGTAATCACCAGGTTCACAGGCATCTTGGAATGTCCATGCACACAGCGGTAAAATCAGTTAGTAATTTTACTGACTTAAATGCATCTATTTTTGGGATATTTAACGATTCGAAATGGCCTCTTCACGAGATCAAATAACAATTTTCCAGAAGGAAAGCGAAAGAAAATATCGATGCTTCCAACAAAATGAGGGTGATGGAAGATGAATGGAAAGCAGAGAGAAAATAAATACTTGCAGAGTAACGGATTATTAGGAAAGGCATCTATTAGTTTGAGTTATGGTGACCATAAAGCGTTGGAAGAAGAGAACGTAAGATGGAAAGGTCAGTGGGAAGGGCACTCGCATGTAGAGCACGGGAGACTCAAGGGTGCTGCTCAACGTTGAACGATTTAGGGAATGGGAATGAAAATTTACAACGAAATGAATACAACGAGCTATCTGCCGGTCATTGGTGAGCGTTTATATCACCCTCGTGTGCTCAAGTCTGACAAGAGAATGGTTGTGTGGCAGTATTTGTTATCGTTATTGCGCTCATTGCAAAAGGTCGGTAACGGCTGTTTATTAGTTATTTAGAAATAAATAAATTTAGATAATCGTCGAGTTGGAAACGTCAAAGTCATAACTGGGCCGGAGGCACGATCTCAAGTTGGTTCTTATTACGGCTAAATATCTAAAACCATTATACAATTCATAACGATCTTATTTATCTATAAATAGTAAAAATCATTACTCGGAGATGGTGTTAGATATGATGAAAGAAAACGGAAACACATTCATTATCAGTCACCTTAACAGTTTACTAGTATTCAAGTAAAATACTTATTATTATTCTACTACAATGTTACAGTTTGACCATAAGGCCAGGTAGCAGCAATATGAGCATTTTAAATTTAGATTTTAGGGAACCTGAATTGAAGATTCCTTGGAACACGCCTTCTGCGACTTGTGATGAATCCACCACTGGTTGGAGAAGCTGATCTTCAATGTCAATGTCATATGAAAAAACCAGTAAACTTTATGAAATGGAGCAATAATGTTGAAATAATATTAAATCAATACATAATGATGAGGGATGTTGAAATAATATAATATAAACAATATGCATATTTGGGGAAAAAAAGATTATGGGGTACGGGAACATTGTGACAAAAATATTAGTGAAAATCATGGTTTAATAATTCTGTCTGATATTCATCAATCAATTACCGAAATTTTATAGACAAAAACGAGAGAATTTATCGATTCAAGAATTTAAAAATTTTTTAAAATTCACATCAGCCGTATTATATGGCTAGTGAAGAGGCGAAATTAAACATAACGTTTGGTTTGGAATCTGAAAAAAAATACTGAAAAGAGGTAAAATGCTGATGCAAAAAACAATGGAATTCAGTAGAATGAAATTCTCGAAAAGAGGAATGGTAAGGTTGAGAGAATAATAAGATAAAGGTTGAGTTGAATTTCATTCTCTGACTTAACGCCTTCTTTTCTCATCCCTGTCTCACATTAGTCGCTTCCGAGACTAACGAAAAGGAGTGAGTGAGAAAGAGGGCTAAGTGGTAAGAAAGAGGGGAGGCTGAGTCGAGGCTCGATTTTAAGTGTGTGCGACGGGGTGAGTGGCGGGGAATAGGGGTGTCGTGGGATGGTAGGAAAGAAGAAAGGTTACGCCCGAGTCTAGAGGGGAGAGCTAGTGAGATTGGTGAAAAGACGGGGGAAAGGAGGATGAAAAGATTAAGAAGATTCACTCCAAGGATAAAATCCACGTTGGCCTCCTCTGTCCTATTTCAAAGGTACGCAATTTTTAGAGAAGAATTTTTATTCGCGAAATGTCTCTAATAGAAAGAAAGAAAGGCATAGGGTCTAAAGCATGAATTATAGGACGCTACTTGGACATTAACACTTCTCCCGTCTTTTCAAGGAGCTCAATAATTGTAATTCTTCTGGCAATAAGGGAGTCAGGGCGCTTAACTTCAGTTTGAATTTTACGGGGTGCTAAATCTCTCATTTCCTTCTCTTGTCTAAGTTATTCTTGAAGAAAAATTCATAAATCGCTTTATTAGCAAATGTTTTTGTGTAGTTACACTATGAATTAATAACATAAGTATACTGTCTAAATTTCTGTATGCAACGTAAGTATAAAACATATTACAATTATCAAGAACGAGTCAAGGTTAAAATAAAATCATCAAATTATTGCAGACAATGTTTGTGTTTTAGATGATTAAGAATAATCTGATAAAAGTTAAAACTATGGACCATTGAAAACATAATTTTAATGAAATCTTTCAAAATAAAACCTGAGTCAATCATTACCAGGGGCAATACAAAACAAGTGATCGCGTGCATGCATGCTGAGCGGTATCCACAGAACCAAAGAACTTGACTCATTTTCTCGCAGTTATTTGTTTTTAAGGCTATATCGGATTAAATGTAAACCAGTAATTATAGGTAAAGAAATTACTCTTAATGTTAATAAAACTTATAAAAGTTTTTGCTCCATCGTGCTTAGAAAGCAAAGTCAAAATGAACATGGGAACGTAAATTTTATACTTTTGATTCCCCAAATTTCAGTTAAAATAATACTCATTTCAAGGAGAAAAAAAAGGTACTTAGATTACGTCTTTTTATTCCATAATATTATGGTTATGCTAACGTAGGGACTCTAAATGAATGCAATTTTAAGACTGAATGAAATGGATAAACTGAGAAGGTGATGCATATGCGGATAAAATAGGATGAACTACAACTGATAATTGGCTCACGAATTTTTCTGTGACTGATACCGCACAAGAAACTAATTTCCGACCTCCATTTTACACTCATTCCTTCATATTTCAAAGTGTACTAATTTACTTCGCTAAGCAATACTTACTCTCCTACCTCAAATTCTTTGTGTCACATTCCTACTGTAATTCTCATACATGATTGCAATATTCTAAACCGATTTCCTATTCAAATCAGACTCCCATTTACTCCCAAAAGAAGTTCAGTTTTGCCGAATCGTTTTTTATCGATTAGACGCTTCCTATATGATGCTAAATGCAGTTTTAAAAGAAAGTTACCTAATCTATTCTCACGCAACTTATTGGGTTTCTGTTTGTCAATTAGCGAAAAAGAAGTGCATTCGAAATAACGTAAATACTACTTTGATAAAATGGAATAAATCTTACAAAATCATTAACAAATAGAAAATAAATTTAAATGCGCAAAATTGAAAATATTTACAGCCATTTCTTTCTGTTAATTTCATTGAATTTTGTTGTGGAGGACACTGTAATTCATACTGCAGGATAGGGTTATTTATAAAAGAACCATGAGTCAGTTGATGTTCTATGAATACGTTGATAATATAGGTACAATTTTTGAAGTATTAATGCCAACAAATATGAAGAAAACACTGTGATGACTGACGGTAGAAATAGTTATAAATTTGGAATTATGTATTCATAAGTTCATTCATATATTAGTGAACGAATAATAGCGGTCAGGAGGATTTAAATAAATGTTACGGTAGCAACAACTACAAATCCAAATAATTTTGGTATCGACAATTGTATATCAATAATACAATGATCCCTGCATGGCAGTAGACAGTAATCCCTATACATCATATATTTGACAGCATGTTAAAATTACTGCTTCCAATAAGTTGAATGCAAACTGAATAAGAGGGTCCATCATCGAAACTCTCCCGTACAGAAAACGACACGAATATTCAAAATCTCTATACAAACGTTTTAAGACAAACTATAGAACTTGAAGTGCATGTATTTTAGTATTAAATTACATGGTGTCTGCATACGGGTCTGCATGTGTGACATCGTTTAAGTATCGCGTACGCTTTTTCTCAATTTCCCCTCACTTAGGAGTAAAGTGGAATATGGGACTTTTTAGTCTGAATCACACCCCAAATAAAGACCATACCGTCAATCAATCATCGCCAACTCAAAGGATCCAGAATTAGCAGATTTTATTTTAATTCCCAATCCTCGCCCTCCCTCCATGGCATAGCAAATAATGGAAAAATTCAAAGTAAATGTAAACATTTCTCGTCGTATTCCCCATTAACTTTCCCTCTCCACTATATCTCACTGCGTCTCCCTCTCTTCTCCCCGTCTCTCTCGTCCTCTCTCCATTTCCATATATCTCTGCCTTACTCCCTCCCTCTCGCTCGCCCAATCTCTCTTAATCGAATGGTAGAATGTACTCATTCTTCCTTCCCCTTTTCTTTAGCCACATACGCCCGCAGGCTCTCTCCTCCCGCTCTCTCTCTGTCGCCCAGTTTCTATTCCTTAGCATAACAGACACCAATTGTCACTTAGCCTACTATAACCGCTATGGCGACCCTTCCAAACCCACTCTACCCAATAGCTAGGAATCTTCATCGATAATAGTTTCCGCAATGGTAACCGCCTTTCTTAATCGTAGATTTACTGTTCGTATCGTTTCCGTTTCCGTAAAGGACAATTTATCCGATCCGACATGACCCACGCACGAGAAAAGTCCAGCCCAGCCAGATAATAAAAACTCTGTTAGACATTTACAATAAACTGTCATTTCTGTAATTAATGATCAAAATTTTAAATAAAAGTATTATAAATATGAATAAAATGCCATACTTCAACTAGAATACAACTTTATGTGGCAAGTTTTGCAATTCGTTGGCTCAGATGACAGCAAAATAATAAAGTGATTAATATTTCTTAAATGGATGAGTCCTCTTTCTATTCCGTGAATGTGATGATCACGCTACTGCAAAATTATTCAAATATTTCTCCTATTACATTTAATAATGCAGTGAAAGTGTTTATGGTGGCGTCATCTCATAAGCAGCAAATAGTTACCATTGAAACTATATTAAAAACGAATTTAACATAATCGATTAAATAAGAATTTCCTAAGTTTAAAATGATTTTTTCTCGCAAACGAGTCAATAATTTGGAGCAAAATAAAAACGTAGTTCCTGAAAACGTGATGCAAAAACCCCATGAGCAAAGGTTCGATAGCTAAATATTCAATACATTTCAACAGATACAAAAGCCATCAATGAATAGAAATGGGAAGGAGTTCCTTCATATATGGTTCACAGAAACATCTTTTCCGATATGACAAAAAGCTGAAGGGAGGATTTCATATGATATAAGATTATTAGTGATTAAGGAGATTATTCAGAGAGAAAGCATTTATAAAATAACCTGGAGTAATTTAAATAACGCAATTTATCAATTCATAATAGAATTATCGGTCTCATATTAAGGCTGTTGGATCTTCCTAATTTATAAGACGAGGAACAGAGAATTTACGTGCAAAAATAGAAAGGGGACACAGACCATTCATTTATGGAGATTTTTAAGAAAAGAATCCAGGATTAGGACACATCGTGCTACAAGTATAAGAAACATCACATCTGGCTGTTGATCCTTTGTCGAACGCACGCGCAGTGGCGGCTTCGATAGAATCACTAAAGGATCAAACAAACGATCCTCATCCATACGGGTTTATCGTTTGATCATATCCACTACAGAATAGGGTGAACTGACTCTTTGTCTACAAACGTTAGATGTCAAAGACCTAAACGGGCACGGTATTTTCTTGGCAGCAGTTTTTTAAATTCTTATTCTCAATGATTAACTAATGATCCGATCCAACTTAAAACCTTTGCGACGAACATACGATATATGGGTAAAATAGATAGCGGCGGTATAAATATCTAGCCTTTAACTTATTGCGTAGCCTCTCGGTAGGTAACGCGCCCTCTCTTGTTAAATTCTAGTTCAAAAACCTCGTCTTTTCAACAGAAATTCCTGCATAACTTATCTATAAAAACTTTAAGAACAAGGTATTTAGTTACAGCAGTTAATAAATATTTGTGTATATGAAGAATATAGAAATAAATTTTTACATTTACAAAACAAAATCAGAGACGCATTTAACATTCGAAATAAAAATGCTGTCCCTCACCCGCATGTTTTCTAAACAGTAAATACGTATAAGGTAAAATTCCGGGTAACGTTAATGAAGATTATATTTCCCAAAAAATCCTAACTCTTAGTATTCAGGGAATTTGAAATTGTTTCTAGGGTTTCCGTGAAAGCAGTTTTTATAAGCATCAATTTTGTAATTTCAGTTTTTATTTGAATTAAAAATCTTCCATTGTTTTGCTTGATGATAAAGAGCCCTCCAAAATAATAAAAATGTTTCGCGAATAATGGGATCAATTTCAAATAAAATAAAACGTTTTTAAGAAACATTTCTGACGATTGTTATTATAAATCAAGTTATTTATAAAATGTTAAATCTAAGGAACACTTTTAAAGCCCAAACTAATGAAATTTTTTGATATTCATCCCTACATAATATTATAGAGCCTCGCCTAATTTACTATATGCCAGGTAACATCAAAGAGAAGAGTCACGTCAAGCACAGATGAAAGCATGTACGTATATATGCAATCTCGCCCTCATCGTAACAGGAAGACATTATTACATGAACAAACTGCCCGTTGAACCGGAAACGATGGAAGAAAATCAATTTATGAAGGTTACAGATACGTGGATTCGTTAGTCAACGAAAACATTTCTCCACTGAGTTTTAGGGAAAGCAATGAAGCAAACTTTAGGAGTCTGGCAATTTTGTATCGACGAACGTCGCTAGTAAATTTTCTGTATCTATCGGCAGGATTTGACTGATAAGTCATACAGATTAATTTAGATTTATGCGCGGAAATTTTCAAGAATGAACCCTTAAAGAACAAGGTAGCTATAAAAAGCGTCGCCTCAACAGTTCGCGGTGGTTGGTTTTTATAGAAGATATTTCCTTTCGCGTCCTCGCCGATCGCATCCGTGAGCGAACTTCGACCCCTGCACGAAAATAGGTTTGGAATCCCTTTTCCCAGGAGGCTAAAGAAAATATTCCCGGGAAATCCCCGGGAAAATGCTGTACTAGGAAAGATACAATAAGGGGACGTTTACTTTGAACTCAGAAATGAGAGACGCACTAACTGCACGATGAAGTGATGGTTTTTAATATTCAGGTACGATTTTCTCTTAACAATAACGATTTTCTGTTTAACTTCGTAGAATGCAAAACCACCCTTATGATTGTCTTTCAGCACTTTCTAAATCCGCATGCACCTATTATTACTGTCAATTAAAACTTCAACCAGTCTCTCCTTTATTCCCTCCATCATAGAACTTGCTCTACCTCCATACATACACTCCATTCATTCTTTCTTTCATTATTAATCCCTTCCTTATTTCCCTCCCTTTTCCGACACTAACCAAACTTCTCTTTCTTGATCTCTCCCCTTACATACGTCTTATTGCTTCCGCTTTCTCCATCTCACACCCCTTTCCCTCTTCTAAAGTGGTGCCAAAACTTTCCGGCTCAAGGGCTACATAATCCATTCCTACACTCATCGCGAGCCGTATAGCCCGCCTCCGCCCTCTTCGAGAGCCACGCCCAGTCGAAAATAGAGTTGAGGAATAACTTACGGAAAACTAGCGAGTTTAACTGTGGATAAATATTATATGATTTTGTACTTATGTACTTATTTATTATGAGAATCGAGGGGTAAAGTAAAAATTACATTAATTTTAATTATTTTATTTCCTCATGTTATGTAAAATTTTATCCTTCAATTTTTAAGATCATGGCTGGCGGGGCGAAGACGCTCGCATGGCCAAAGTTTGAGCGCCACTGAGTTATACATACGTAAAATATCTATAATACGTACATCGACGCTTCTGACTTAGGATATAGGACAGTGTTTCCCAAACTTTTTGACCGTGCGAACCCCTTTTAATAATTATCCAAATCTCGCGAACCCCCTCCCCCTAAAAATACAAATTTTCGAGGATTATCTTTCTTAAATGAGTATAATTTATTAAAGAATATATATTGTAAACAGTTTTTTATATTTATTAATTTAAGTATACAATATTTTTATTTTCATCTTTTATATATAAAATTTTCCGTTGCTTATTTACGTGTTTGTAACCCTGTGGTCATATTAGTAGTAAGCGTAATTTTTATTCGCATATTAAAATTACGAAGAATTATCATGAAAATTTGAGATTTCAAACCAAGCCCAGAAGTACAAAATTTACTGTTTTTACAATTTGCGTACGTACAATATTATGTCTCAACATTCGTCCTTGTCCCTTTCGTTAAGAATGCATTACGATTATATTTTCCGCCATGATATCGATTTGTGCATTGTTTAAAGAAGACAATGGTCTTCTATCAACTTATTGCTTGCGAAGGCCTATACAGTTTAAGTTGTTACGAAAGGCTCCTCTATGTAGTGAAAAGGGAGCGATGACTTTTATTCCTAAGGTAGGTAAAATAGGCTTAGCTCCAGACAGATTCTTCTCGTGCTTCAAATAAAAGTTTGATATAAATATTGTTTAACTTATGGATTATTTTGAATTTTAATAAAAAAAGTAGTTATAGAGAATTTGTTAAGAACTTGATTGCCAATAAGGACCAAATTTAGTGATTTACCAAAAAACTTTGCTCGCCATTACGGATTTTTTTGCCGCAAACCCCCTGAGAAATCTCGCGAACCCACTGGGGGTTCGCGAACCACAGTTTGGGAACCTCTGATATAGGAGGAGGAGAGTGGGGAGGAGGATACAAATTGTGGGGTACTTCCAGATGAGCTACAAACTTGAAACTTGCTACGTAGGTAGGTCGAGTGGCAAAACTGACGAAAAAAAATCAAAAATTACAATGTTTATTTTCGCCGTTAAAAACTTCCAAAATTTAAACAACATTTTCATTGTTTAGGCATTTATAAATGTGCTAAAATGCTGAAATTTTTTCTTACGGTAGAATTCGCTAAATAGCTAAAACGGGATTATAGAAATTTAAATATATTTGGCCGTTAAAAATCATAAAATTTAGACAAATACAAAAATGTTTATGTACTTTCGGTCGAGCTAGGGAGCTGGAAATTTTCCGAGTTAGAACTTGGTGTTCCAACGGCAATTAAGATTGAAAATTACAATAAAGTTTATTATTGTGGCCGTTAAAAATCATAAAATTTAAACAATAAAATCAATATAAATGCATTTCTCGAGTTTCTACATCGTTAAAATTTGCTATAAATGTAACAAACAGTGGAAAAAATATACAACTGCAATTTTAGTGGTTGTTTTGTCCCATTATTGCCCCATACGAGGATAAAAATTATGAGGCACTTCCAAATGTGCTATAGACTTCAAATATGGCACGATTATAGGTTTTCAGTCACAAACAATGGAAAAAATCCGACATCGTTAAAATTATAATTTTTATGGGTTGTTTTTAGCCCATTATTGAAAGTAGGCTGAAATGCTTCCAGCCGCATGGAGCAAGGTCACAGACCCTAGTAAGCCCGCGGGCCATACTTTGGGAAACCCTGCTCCACTATAATTTTCCACGCTGATGATGCTAAAACTCCGATCTCCATCATTTTATCTCTGTCCCATTCACCCTCTCATCCATTTCCTTCCTCTCTCTCTCTCTCCTTTACCCTCTCTCAATACACATTCTACATTTTAAAACCATCTCCCTGTATCTTAAGTACTCACCCTTTCTCTCCATTTGATTCACTCATTCATCAATATTCCCTCAATTATTAGATTACTCACCGTTCATCCAAGAGGTTAAAACAACCTTCCTTTACATCTGCCTCCCTCACCACCTTCCTCTTTCTCCTTCCCCATTCATCTCTTTCCTTTCACTTCTTCACTCACTAGCTTTCTCGCCGTCTTCTCTGAATTACAAGCTACCTTTATCTCTTGTGTTTCTCGCCGTCTTCTTCCGTCTCCTTCATCATCTCCACCCTCCTCATCACGCTCTCCTCTTTTACATCAATTAACAGCATCCTCACCACCCTTCCTACATCTCCAACGCCCATAACTTTACTTCTGCCTCGAACACTCAATACCTCCATTTTCCCCTTTTATCTCCATGCCTTTTAATTTCTCTCCTTTACATATCTCCTTCCTACACCTTTATCTCCCTCCCTTCATCGCTCCCGTTCTCACCATCTAACTCAGGCTTTTCTCCCTCTTCCTCTCCTCCTCTCTTTCCTTATCTCCTTCCTTTCATTCCTTTTTTCTCCTTCTTCCTCTTTCTCTCCATATTTCTTCCTTCTCCTTACTCTCTCCCTCCCTCCTTCCCATTAGTTACTCTTAATGGATCCTCTCCTATTACTGTCCTCTTCCTCCCTTTCCCTATTAATCCTGGCTTTCTCTTCAATCCCCTATCAAATTCCTTCTTCCTCACTTTCTTCCCATTTATCCTACCTTCAGTTTCACCATCTCCCTATCTCCACGCGTATTCCTCTCTCCTCCCCCTCTTGTCATTCCCACAGGCCGGTTATAAAGCCCCGTCTCTGCACGGCTTTGAAAACGGCTCATCTGCCACTACGTACGCGTTAGCGGATTCGCGGATTAGTGCCACCTTCGGCGTTCTCTCTCAGGCTTCTTTTACGAATGAATTTTCACCTCCGTGCAGATTACGAGGATTTTCATCTCCCGGTACTCTTACTCTTTTCCACTCCGCTACCACACTGTCCAGTATTCAGTTCCCTTTAATCCTCAGCTCTTTCTCGTCTCCCCCTCACCCCCCACTCCTCTCATTCCCGTTAACACTTCACCCCATTCCTAAAAATCCCCGTTATAACTCTCTGGAAGAATGATCCGCTTACCCGAGCTATTCCACTTTCTCTCAAAACCCTTCTCTCTCGTTCGCATTTCCCTCCACTCCATCCATCTCACTCCTCTGCGTCCTCCGCTCCATTTCCTTATCCCATGTATCTAGTCCAGATCCTTTCTATACCATTCAGATTCAATCAGCCGAGAAACGTCCTTATTGGCGTCCCACAAACCCCATCCTCTTTCTCAACCCTCTCCTTCCCAACGTCTCACGACGATTTATATTTCTATTAATCGATTTTAGTTTCAGGAGGAGATATTTGGTTCTATTCTAGGTTGAGGTATTGATGTCCTTTTTTTTTAAAAAAAGAATTGAATATACGTTGTTATAAAAAGCGGTGTAACCAAAGTGAGCTATAGTGGTTGACGCGGACCCATAGAGTGGGATTTAGTAGATATTAAACTGAGAAATAATTTTTTTATACTTCGAATGTCTCAGAAATTCTTTTCTCTTACCAGTTAGGAGTTTTAAAACATTTTATGGGGTAATTTCTTTAAAATGCGCATGTTAAAATGTGGATAACGTTAATGTTATCGTTATGGTAAGTTAGGGTATTGCAATAATTCATTACGAGTTAAGTAAATATACTTATTCCTATCCTCGGAAATTTAAACATCTATAAAGGTAAATGCAGTTCCTATAAAATATACACTAAATTATATAAGATTGTGACGTAGAGTTTGATGATGTACCAAAGTGAGGCATTATGGTACACATTCATAAAGCATTTAAGTGCTGCGTGGACTTTAATAATACATAATTTATCCCAATGGGTTCGGCGTTATTTTTCAAGCTATGAAATCACGAAACTAGACCTCATATGAAATATTATTTATGGCTAAATGATGACTCAAAAAATTAGGATTTAAAAAAAATTAAAATTGTTGCATCGTATTTCATTAACTTGTTGGATATCATCATTTAAAATAATAAATCTATATCGTAACACTTCTCCAAAATTTCCGCTTATACTCGTAAATACAAATCTATGATTGATTGGCGTACAGGTGTCACTCAATATACGCCTAGCGGTATCGATGAGATATTTGTCCTCGTTAAAAATCCGATGGTAAAATACGAGATGGCTCCAATTTCCTTCTCCCCTTAATTTTCGTTCTCTGTCGAGTGTCCTTTGGGTACCATCGAAATTTTGCGCATTGGGGAAACACTGATTAAATTTATCCACCCAATTTATTTCCGAAGCAAAACTGTCTACCTAAAATCTTCTCTTTACGAACTATACATATTTCGTTTGACTTCAACGTTTATTTTCATGTGTACATCCGTTTATTTGCTTGAGAAGTTTCCAAAATTCACCTTAGGATAGATACAACACTTTCATCGCAGGAGTAAGTTACATTAAGAATTCAAATCAGTACTACTGATATTTTATTACCGGTTCCTTTTTATTTTTACGCAAATAAATATTAGTGCATTATTGTTAGCGTAGTTCAGCATACCACGCCTTCAATTACATAATGTTTCGTGATTAACAACATAGTAGCATTTATTATTTCAACACAAAAATTAAAACCCCCATACATAAGTTAATATACTGTATTTCATATAAAACTAGGCATAGGCCGAATGCACGGAAACAGTTTATTCAGAAACTCCATTAATTTGTCTCATTAGAGAGAAATATGCGTTTAATTTAGGTGTTTTTCAATAAACATAAATTCTTTGTTAAAAGAATTAAAGAGGGTAGTACTCCGCCTGAAATTCCTTTAGGTTGTCTTATTGTAAAACGAGCCTTTTGGTGTTCTTTTTTTCATTAAAAAACCGGTTTATGAAAATTATATACGTAATATAATTGAGGGAAAGTTAACGAGGGGAAGTAGTCTAAAAAAACAAATTTAAAATGTTAGTCTCGCATAAAAACTTAACGATACTGTAACAAAATTGGTGAAATGTACATTGCAGAAAATTTCTCATATCCGTGAGCTTCTACTCCACACAATAATATCACTGGTTATATGCATACGCGAAATATGATTCGTAGTGATATTGCTGATGATGTTAGTGGGGAGATCATGGCGGTAGCTGGGCGTAAAACACGGTGTTTTAACATCGCTGGACGTTATATGTTTATTTTTTGACAAATAAAGCTTACGCATTATTGTTCATGACATTATGCTCTATAAGTGAACGAACATTAATTAAAATCCATTGCACAATTTTTACTAAAATGAAATTTTTACGGAAATCAAAATGAATAAACTACCGTTCATTATTGCGCTATGTGGTTCATTTCAACAACGATTCTATTTCGGGTGACGTTCTTTATATATATATATATATATATATATATATATATATATATATATATATATATATATATATGAAACTTTACCATAAAGTGTTCAACCGGTTAACCCCAAGAGTCGTGCACTGACAACAGACAGACGGAATGGAAAAAAACACTTTTTTGACTCAGGAGTACACAAAACGTCCATCAAAAACCCGAACGTTAATTATTTTGGACCACAATTTATTCTCTATATACTTTTCATATGAGAAAGTAAAAATCGGAATATAGATTCAGAGCTTAGGTCACTAGAATTTATTCTGAATTCTTTAAATGAATAAAAACAATTTAACTAAGTCTATGTCACACCAGTCGTTCAATTTTTACTCAAAATATAAATCAAAGTCAATAAATTCAGGGAAACACTATACCTCCAAACGAAACAAAAAATACTATTATCATTTAAAAGCTTGGATTGTACAAAAATAGATCTATTTCATAACAACATTAGGAAAATAACGAATTTCTGAATAAAAACGTATGTGCCTTTTAGAAGAGCATGAATTCAAAAGGAAAATACCCGGAATCGGAATAAAGCGACAAACGGAGATTAGAAATGTCATGAACGTGAAATGGGCGAAACGCTACAAAAGCCCCAAAGCTGACCTACAGCCCATGAAGCTGCCCATGGCCTCGCAACGTCATATCTCTTTCTTTCTCCCTTAAATAACTTCCACACACAGATACACGCACATTTTAGAGCGGTAACTCCGCAGATATATCTTTTTTGCAGGTCTGAATTCACCAAGATTAACTGGTTTGAAAATCAAAGGCTTAGAGACATAGATACCTACGCAAACCCACAAAAAGGCAATAAAGCAGCATGCTTCTCCCCATTTACTCTACTAACTCGCATCG
This sequence comes from Uropetala carovei, assembly GCA_036926305.1. Taxonomy (NCBI): domain Eukaryota; kingdom Metazoa; phylum Arthropoda; class Insecta; order Odonata; family Petaluridae; genus Uropetala; species Uropetala carovei. The sequence goes on along the minus strand of JAXCHB010000310.1, from coordinate 641,683 downwards.
ATTATTTTATGACCTACCCAAAGGAATAATAAGGCGTAAATTACCAGTTTTATAATTATTCCTTGGAAGTATATACAGATTGAAAATATCATGCAAATAATGTACCTCTAAAAGTCAATTTCGTAGAAAATATTTCGGTGCAAATGGAAAAGATTGAGGCGAAAATACTTACGGTTAAATTTATATCTTGACCTGTATATACATCATATAAATGCATTTGGTTGCGAAAAGCACCAAAATTTAACCAAGTTAATAAGAAAATTATACCAAAATAATGTTTGTAAAAATGTTAGTTTTCTCTAAAATATTTTAATGAAATTAAAAATTTTATTCACTGTTTCCGAATAATTGAACATCAGATCAATTATCTATATTTTTATAAAGGGTTTATATTGAAAATTAATACCAAAACCAAGATTTCGCCGATGCGACATTCCATTAGTGATTTTTTGAAAGTTATTCTACATCGAGCGAAAAATGGCCCACAATTTACATCCATTACCGGATGAGTGGTTGGGAATTTTACTTAAACTATGCATACAATATTTTTCCATGAAACATAAATAATTCCCAATAGACGAAATTTTAATTATACATTAGAAAGCTACAGAATCTAATTATTATTTGTACTGGTATATGGCGATTCCGTACATGACAAACGACATCGTTTTCCTAGCTCATTATTTGCAGTCGGAGTCTCCTGTTATCGAAAAATTATAACTCCATGTTCAAAAGTTTTCACTCTCAAAGAAGCATTCATGACTGAAAGAGTTAAACAGAATTTAAGCGAGATAAATATTATAGAGCAGAGAGATTAGCGTTGTCAGCGTGGTAAAAATAAAAACCGGATTAATGCGGTTCGAACAAGTGAAAAACATAAAGTGAAATAATAAGAGTAAAGGAATATTGGAGGAAGATAAATAGTTCACAATTGAGAAAAGACAGAAATGAAAATATTTTAATCAACTACGCGGAAGGAAGAATAAAAACCGTTTACAACAATTTATAAACAACATTCCAGCGAATGGAAAGAAAAAACTCAAAAAAGAAAAATATAATAGGGGTGGGATATATTTTCCTTGGACATTTTTGCCGTACCTTTTTTCGTTCCCGCGACCAGCAAGCAAGAGTTAGCCGAGGAGAAGCGATTGGTGGAGTTTTTTTCTTCGTCAAATGAGAGAAGAGAAATGAGAGGGGGTTTGAAGAAGAAATAAAAAGGAGGCGGAAGAGTGTAATGGTAGGAGGTAGAGGGTTAAAGGGAAATGAAGAGGAAGACGTGATGGAGTTGGGATAGAAGTCTGGAATAAGAGACTGGTAGAAGAAGAGAGAAAGGGCAGGGTGGGAGGAAAAAGAAGAGAAGGAGTGGGTGAATGGAATGATACAACTAGAAAAGGGATGGGATGAAAAAGGGGAGGATTTAGGAGCGAGCTTGAGGGTGGTAATGGAGGAGAGGAGGGTAGGAAGAAGAAAGCAAAGGCTGGTTAAAATAAAATGAAGGAGCGAGCGTGAGGAGAAAGTAGAGGATAGCCAGAGGAAGGAAGCAAAGACGTTACGAGATGAATGATGAAAAGGATCAGATGAAAGAGTTGAGAGTAGAAAGCAGTAAGCAAAGACCGAACGAGGAAAGACAGAGAAAGAATGCAATGGAAGAAGGAGGATAGAAAAAGGATGGAGTGTGCGACTTCAAAGGGATGGTCTCGTACTCAGAGCTTGAACATCTTTTACTGTATGTCTCTCAGAGAAGAAAGCCCGATATGGATGAGAAAATACATCTCTTGTCAAGCTGTAATGGCAATGTGTCTCGACGTCCCCGAGACGCTCTCCGTTGAAACGATTAAAATTAGCTCAAGATGTTGTAGAAATATGCGGATAAATTAAGAAAGAATATCTGAAAGATTCAAAAACTTGAAGTAGAGACAGGAGAATTTGGAGGGAACTGGAATATTACAGAAATATAATTTCTCGTTTGGGCTGGGTTTCCACTGAATGGGAAGGCATTTAATGACGAGGAGAGAGACGGAGCAAGTCAAATTAGGGAAAATCAGGCAAAGAAAGCTAATGTATAAGAGTGGATTTTAAAAGCAATCTTTGAATTCTCGTTCAATTAGACTAGGATATAGAGAATGTACATGAAAAGAAATGATTCCCAAGAGCAACAGGATTTAATCAGTTTTTGCTAAATAAATGCCTCTGGCAATGGCATATAAAAATGGAAAAGATATAATGGAGGAAGCGAGAGAGCTACGGTTAGATGTTTAAGACAGTGAATGTCAAACTTTTTCTCTAATCCAATTCGAAACGAACCAATCTCGAATTAAAAACGGCAGGACATAAAGTATAGGTTAACAACTCTTATGTAGGGTATGCAGAAATAAAAATAGGATTAAACTTAACGAAACTGTGACATTTATATACATTAAATCCTCCAGAAAACAAAACAGAGGATGTATTTGGACATCGGGAAGAATAATAGATCTATATAATATGACAATCGTTACGGAAGTTTGAAGCTACCGCATTTTGAAGTGTTTGGCGAAAAGGTAACCTAGGGACTTAGTTTCAGATCTGTTGATTTAGAACAAACCTCAATTCACAAAGAAACGTATGTCAGGTAGCACAGTAGACAACGTCATGACAGATATCAGGGTCTTTCAGTTCCCAGAGGTCATGATTCGCGTTCATTTAGGCTGCAGGTTTAACAGTAAATGACACCTCTTAAAAGACAAATTATAAAACTTTGGGAGATATACGGAAATATACGTAATTAAATGGGGAGGACGAGTGACAGACAGACACACGACTTTATTAAGGGCTAAATTGAGACTGTATTCCCTTCTTAGATTTAAAGGAATAGAAAGTAGACAGATAATGGGAATGAGTAAAAATGGATCAAGGAAGACAGAAGAAAAAATCGGTACAACATACATTGCACAAACTTTCTCATATATAGGTACTAATGCGTCGTTTAGTTATCTTTAGAAAATGAAAATCGTATCAGCCTGTTTTTAGAAAATCCAATTTTTGTTAAAACTGTCCAAGAATAAACTAGCCTTATGTTCATCTTTTAAGAAATATGAACTATACAATATTGTTGAGGATATAAACTTAAGTAACTGTACGAAATTAGATCAAAATCGTTACAGCCGTTTCTGAGAAAATCGAATTATTGTTAAAGTTGCCTAGTATAAACTAGCTTTATATTCATTTTTTGAGTAATATGAACTATACAGTGCTATTGAAGACGTAAACTCAAGTAACTGTACGAAATTTGATCAAAATCGTTAGAGCAGTTTTCGAGAAAATCGGATTGTTGTTAAAAATGCGTAGAATAAACTACTCTTAATTATTGATCAATGTCAACCATTTCTATGTATACTCTGCTCAGTATGATAAAATGCCTAAGTACGAGATTTCATTCATTTTAGTTCTACCGTCTAGGCTCCAGCGCCAGTAACAGACAGACAGACAGACGGCATTGCGAAAACCACCTTTTCGGATTCAGCGACACCTAAAACGTGTATTTCCGTAAAAATCTCGAGGTCGAATTTTTTCGCGAAAACAATACTTTCTCGATACTTCGTATGAGAAAGTAAAAATCGGTACAACATACATTGTACAAACTTTCTCATATAATAATGCGTAGTTTTAGTTATCATCAGAAAATGAAAATCGTATCAGCCGGTTATTAGAAAATCCAGTTTTTGTTCAAGTTGCCCAAGAATAAACAAGCCTTATATTCATTCATTGAGAAAAGTGAAATATGTAGTATTATTGTAGATGTATACTGAAGTAACTGTACGAAATTTGATCAAAATCGTTTCAGCCATTTTTTCAAAAATCGAATTGATGTTAAAGTTGCCTATAATAAACTAGCCTTATATTCATTTTTTGAGAAATATGAACTATGTAGTATTATTGAAGACGTCAACTGAAGTATCTGTACGAAATTTTATCAAAATCGTTAAAGCCGTTTTTGTGAAAATCGGATTGTTCTTAAAAATGCGTAGAATAAACTACTCTTAATTAATGAGCAATGTCAACCATTTCTATGTATACTCTGCTTAGTATGATAAAATAATTAATTACGACATTTCACTCATTTTCACTCTACCGTTTAGTCTCTAGAGCCAGTAACAGACAGACAGACGGAATTGCAAAAACCACTTTTTCGGATTCAGTGACACATAAAACGTGTATTTTCGTAAAAATCTCGATGTCGAATTTTTCCGCGATAACAATACTTTCTCGATACTTAGTATGAGAAAGGAAAAATGATAGAATGGTGCAATTACCTTGTTGGGAAACCCGTTTGAGGGATTTATGTCATGACGGAATTTTTCAGGAATAAATGTTGGTAGCGAGATGTCTCAAGCTATTCCTATGCGTTATTTTCTTATTCTTAGAGAATTTATTTAAAGGAATATCTTCGAGCATTGAATTGATATAATAACTTATGTTACAAAGGTGACATCAAAGGATGTACTGTTAATTTTCTATTCAGTCAGCGTACAATATCTGATAACATAAAATGTTTTCATAAAACAGATTATGAAAAACCATGCTCATAAATGGACGATTAAGTTTATGATGTCATTCTTTCATGAATTCTTATACGTTGAAATAATATCAAACGAAGGAATTCTTTTGAAACTACAATAGACCGAGACAGAAAACGAGCCAGAATGAGATAAAATTGCTCATAGAAGTAAATGAGATCTAAGGAATTACTGGTTTTCTCCACATTGTCTGTATAAGGCTAGTTGACCAATCGCTGCGGTATTTTTGAAGGAAATTATATTTCAAAATAAATTTTTTGTAGTTTTCTAGCGTAACTCGTAATTCACATTCCAAAAAAATTTCCTGGTTACAAAAAAGGTCCCTGACGTCTCACGCATAGGCAATCTATTATTCATAAAGCTTTTCTCTTCAATGGCCTTTCCTCCGTTATCAAGTTCCAAGGGTGAAGATATAAGAAATTTCAGACGAAAGGAGTTAGATGAGGATAATAGCAAAAAGAAATTGGTGAGGATGCGGAATTTTGAGAATGGCATCGTTTTAGGAAAGAAAATATGATCGAGGAAGAGATAGATTAAAGATTATTATTTAAAATACGAAGGAGAAGTTGGCCGACTGATCAGGTGACAATTTTCTTTATTTAATTAATTATTATTAAATAATTGAGTTAAGGTATTCAGATAAAAATCAATTAAAAATTAGAAAAGTATAATTATTTTAATTTAATAATTTTACGCAAATTACAAATTATACTATTCTCAGAGGATACTTAAATTCATAAATTAAAGGCAACTCAGTAAATATAACTAATAAAACATGTCTCGATAATACGAATTAATAGTTTGAGAAATTCAGATGCCCATTTTTGCTGGAAATGTACATTTGGGGAGACAAAATTTTTCAATTAGATTCCATCCATGAGGAAAGTTCGACAAGTCTTTCCTAAATATATAGCAACGTCAAAATATTCACCCGGAATTCCTTTCCTCTCTATTCCGAGCCATTTGCTTCGGATATTTTCTATCATTATTATTTTTACTTCCGATAAAGCTAAAGTGTGAGAAGCGGAATTTTATAAAAATTGCTTGCAATGGCTGCATTGATATACATTTTAAATGTATACCAATGCTAATAAACTCAGTGATATGAAGGAACTTTTTGCAGATCGAAATTTATGTAGTTTTAGTATTCGTTTAATACTTTTACTCTTAATACTTAAGCTGCTGGCGATGGAATATTTTAAAACTTTTAGTTACAATTTGTACATCATGCAGGAAATAATACCTATATTTTAATACTAACCGAATTTTCTATAACTATCGTATAAATGAAAAATATTTTAGATTACCCAGTAATTTGACGAGTTATGTGTTTCTAGATAACCCTAATTTTAAAAAGCTGTATACAGATGTTACTTTATGTTTTCATAGAGACACACATAATTAATTTTTTATTTTTAATAGGGCGACAAATCTTGTTAACTTTTTTGTTTATATTTTTAGCTCATAATCATACAGGTATTAGTACAATAGTGGTTATTGACCACAATAGGAATTTGTTGCATGGTTTATTACAACTAATCGTGTTGGGTACACTTAAAATTCCTTGTCCGAAAACTCCTAATCACTTCATCTACAGAAAATGAGGCTGTAGATATTGTGATTGGCGTTGAAGCGTCGACATTAAAAAATGAAAAATTGAGAGGAAGGGCTTACAAAAGAGCGAAAAAATAAGAAAGGAAACGAGAGTTAGGATACGGCTCGACGGCTCAAAGCGACCTCACTCTCCGTATTTACAAATTTTTCTCTAAGTATTCTGCGTATAATCAGCCAGGCAATCCAGAGTTTCATTTGCACGCATAGGGATACACGAATAAGGAATAAAAGTGCTATATTGAGGATATCTGTTGGATTAAGCGTATGTTATCCAGAGGAGGAAAAGCGAGAGAGAGAGAGATATGAAAGGTCTGAATGCATATACGAGTCCATCCGAAAACTCAAACAGAGCCCGTGTTGCGGTTGCCTCGCATTGAATTCCAAAAATCCTCTGGCTGGCCAACTTTGAAAAGTCCATTATACTCCCCCTCCTCTTTCCTCACCTATCTCCGTCTTCCCCATAAATCTCCCCATTCTTCTCCGCCGCACCCATTTTTCCCCGCCTAGTGGAACTAAAACACATCGTAAAACTGGCACATGAGAATCGCGTTGGAAAAATTGTAGTAAATTTCTCTTAAAGTTACATCTAGAATTGATGGTTGAAGGCTTAATTTTTTGATAAATTCATTTAAAGAAAAATCATCATTCTTTCAATAATCTAAAAATGAAATATCAAGAGGTTTTCATTTTTTATTTCTAACTGTATTACCTTATGATTTAATCTCATGCTTCGGAATAACTTCTTATTTCGATTAATTTTAAAGATAGGCGAGAAGTAAGAATTGGTCCACCTGAATCACGCATAACACGCGGCATGAGAGGAATCCTTTGCAGCGCGTCAATAATTTGTAAAAGCATTAGACGTTTCCAAGTTATTACTATGCCTTAATCTAATGTTAATAGGTTATTTAATTTTAATTAGAGTTATTGAAGGTAGATTTAAAAAGTACAGCAATAATTTTTCGTGTGGGACTTCGGATTGCAGCAGTGTTTTGGACATTTTCCTTTTTACAGAAAAAGGTTGGTCGCCTTTACGATAAATAATGTTGACAATGTGTATTCACAAACTTAGAATTAAATGTGCATAAATACAAATCGCATCACTTGCAAATATAACTGGCAAATAAATTTATTTGTACACTCCTTTATACAGACTGATTTTTCTTGTACGGACGCTTTCGCATTGGAAGTTTGTCGAAAGGGTTTGCCCATATTTCTATCGAAGATGCAAAAATCCAAATCTTTTAATATTTGTATTATTATCTATAACAGACATACCAAACTCGAAGAAGCATCAGGGCCTCATTGAAGTGATAGATGCATTAGAATTACAATTCTTTAGTGAGAGAATCGTCAAAATAGACATTACCTAAAAGACTGATTACTTGTTTTGTTATTTAAAACAATGTTCAGAAACTGCGTTTCGTTGTATCACAATAACTAAGAAAAAATATTTTTTCTTTATCACAAAAATAAAGTATTTTTATAAAATCTATGTGAAACATCCCACTCGTTGGCTTGAGTCGTATAGGAGTTAGGTGGAAGATGGGACTTACTAGTCTCAATTCCAAATAAAGACGATATCCAATATAATCCATATGGAAACTTTCAAAGCGGCATTAACTCAGTCTCCCCTCTTTAACTCCTATCTTGCCCTAGTATCCTTTCACAGATTCAGTTTCACAAACTCCATCTCCTTTTATTCCCTTCATCCGATTTCCCTCCTCTACTTTAGTCTTCATCTCCCTAGATATTTATAACCTCCCATATCATCGCATTTTCGGCAAAATCTTTCCCCGAATCTCTTTCCATTCATTTTCCTCAAAACTTCCCCGCCTCCTCTTTCGCCTCGTTGTCAATATTCAATCTCACACTTCCTCTATCCTCAATCATCTCTACAATATTCTTTTTCTCGCCATGTCATTCTTTTTACCCTCTTCCTTTATTCAACTACTAAAAACATCATCTCTCTCCATTGTCGTCCCTATTCTAATCACCCATTAGTGACGAACGGAATTCCATCCGACAGCCATACAATGTTTTCCAAGTGAAAGAAGTTTGTGCGAGAGAAAAGAGGAAGTGGCTGATGTGAACGAAAATAATGGCGCTAATAGAGAGCTGGAGAGTGGAGTGTGAGGAGGAAGGAGATGGAGAAAAAAGGTGGGAAAATTTCCTGTCTGGACGCGCGCTTTCCTTTGGCTTCAGTTTGACGAGAGAGATAGAAAAGAGAGGATAAGGGATTGTGCCTCGACTTGACTCGTGCCTTCCTGAGTTTTAAGGAAGAGAAGATGTAGAAAGTGTGGTAAATATGGCCTCTTGAGCAAATTCAGAACGTGCATAAAATATATTTCACTCTGTAATACACATTTGTATTAATAAAATTAGATGTTTATTACAACATTTATTAATGCTGTGCAAAGCTTGAAACGTATGGTAAATGTTTCGCCAATACGATTTTAGAAGCTCTATATTCTGGCGTTTTTAATATCTGAAAAATCTTCATAATTTTTCCCGTATCGTAGTTTATTTCCGTGCAATTGAGTTCGAAAAAACCGCTGAACCCGATGAAATTCTTTCGTGATCAGAATTTTTGCTCTTAAGATGATGATATTAATTACTTTAAATTTCTGATATACAGTGGAAATGCAAGAGACTAATTATTTTTCATGAAACATTATTTTACCGATTAATGCCTAAAAGCAACGATAATAATATTAAATCTTCAAATTCACAAGGTTTCTCATTGTCTGATATTTTGAGCACCTAATGCTATTAATGATACAAAAATTTTATATTATAAATATAATAATCTATATATCTGGAACTCTGAAAGCCATCAAAACACAGGGACAATTCCGCAATGAGTGTATTCGATAAAACTCTATTAAAATTCACAGAATCACTACAGCAATATTACGGCCCAATAAATGACATTATAATTCTTACGGTTTAAAAAAATAGGTGTAACATCACGACACGAAATACATATTATCACATTTAAAAACTATACAACCATATATACAAGTACTTCACTACATTATACAAGAAAACCAAGCGACTTTAATAGAGAAGAGCGATATATTTAGGTTTCTAGTTTGATTTATTACGCCCGCCATTCAAGGTTTCGGACAATATTAAAAATTCCATTCACCGCACCTGAACAAATATGATGATTGTAATTTGTATACTACTGCAAGAACATACTCAAGAGTCAAATTGGAAAAGAAAGAAAAACCGGAAAATTACAAAATTGATTAATTTTCATCTTTACTCTGTTTACATAAAAAATAAATTTTAACAATTAATATTAGACTGACTCCCAACAACCCTCTACTTTCCTTCAACTCTACCTCATGTCGTCAGCGGTGAATGAATTGTAATAAGCAGCCCTTTAACCGAAAGGTTTCGGCACCACTGGCGTATTGGATACGCCAGCGGTATTCAACCTGGGGTACGCGAATACAATCCGAGGGGTACGCGGGCGCGAAGAGTTTAAACACTAAAAGTTTTACAATTTCTCAGTGAAAACATTGATGCTACCTATAACTACTAATCCATATAAATGACTATAATGACACAATAATTTTTGTTAACTTTAAAATATACCAGGGGGTACGTATAGGGTTGCCATACGTCCTGAAAAATCGGGATTGTCCCGCTTTTTAACCTCTTCGAAAGTGTACCGCCAGAAATTCTGAAATTACGTCAAAATCCCGATTTATAACCTTCATTACTGCAATCTCAAATGAGTTTATTCCAGAAAGACATTTTAAAAGGGGGGGGGGGTCAACTATCGCTAGTTGTATATGAAATTCAATACAAGGGTTATAGAGAATGTAATTTCCTACAACTTTCATTTGAAACAATTTCCATAGCAGTTACTGTTTAGGAAGTATTTATAAATAATCGATTTTTTCGGTTTCCGTCAAACATCTCCTTTAAAACGTCGTTATTGGTAGTCTTCGTGAGGACCAAAGTTGTAGAGAATAATATTTCTTTCAAATTTTGTTTGAAACAAATTTTCGTAGAACCATCCATTTCGGAGATATTTTGCTTTTTCTTAATTTCCAGTACACAGCGCCGCCACCATGTAGCGGTGAATTCTGTAAACATATTCAAAATATAATTTACGGCAATAAGGAAGACTGTATTCTTTTACGATACGAAATAATAATTTTGCCTTATAATGCTATTCATAATAATTTAAATATCTATACCCCAAATATGGAGAAAGTCGTGTTGGCCACATCAAATTTTTTTGTTTAAAAATAAACTTCTGTTTATCTAAATGGATGTTAGTTGTGAAATTATTATTTGCCAAATTTAAATTCACGATAATCAAAATGTAATTTAACTGTTGAGTCAAATTTCCTTTCATTGTACCGTGTTAATTCTAAAATAAACATATACGTATATCTACGTATGTGAGCTTTTACTTATTTTATTAACTCGAATAGGAAATAATCATACTGGAGAATTCACCAAGATCAGCAGTATACTCACTGCTGATTAAGACACAAACAATCGGTGTGAGCGATACCACTCACACAAACAGGTGTGTTAAGTCAAGTAGCCACATATATATTTTTTATGACAAAAAAGCTTTTTAATGACCAGGTATATATTATGTAGGAAAAGAGAGTCAGTAAGGCACATGTTCAATTTTTCTATCTAATATTTACGAATTCTGGGATTATTAAATAAGAATAGTAGAAAATATCCAGGTTGTGAGTCAGGATGACAAAAGAACTTCGGAAAAAGTCACCGATTACGATTATCGCCCATCAGCTAAAGTAAATTTCCTAGTGCAAAATAAGAAAAACCTATTAGCTGCAATAAAAAAGAATTTTCAAGATCGCCTTAGGGCTATATTTCACTTCATGATTCAATTCAAAATCCATTCACCGGGCAAGCATTCCGGCTAGAAATCAGCCGTCATCGGAGGTTGATTTTCGCTGGTAGGCTACAAAGAATCTAATATTGGAAATATCTTAATTATCGAATATTAACTACGGTGTAAAGTTTGGTACGGCAATGGGTCCAATCAGATCAGACTCGCGCTATTGGAAACTTAAAACGATATAACAAATACTTGGGCTGAAATTCGGAAATGTTGGCATTATTTTGGATTTTAGGGAAGAAGAGAATAAGCCCGAGAGAGAAAAGGAGTTTATTGTTGGGAGGTGATACGGAAAACATTTCGGGGAAATGAAACAATAAGTAAGAATTTTACAAATATTCAAAAATAAAATCTTTTTGCTTTATAAAATAGGTGGCCTTAAAAGAATAAAACAAGAAAAATTTCAGATTATTTGTTCGTTATGAAAGAATTTGGTGATATTATTTTCATTATTGTTGCTTTACATATCATTTACGTAATACTTTAGCTTTGATAGGAAGTTTTCAAGGTTGAGCTTCATTAAAAAAATGTGTTTAGCTATTAACTTTATATTCAAAATCCATTTACTCCAGCTTATGAAATGAGATTATTACGTAAATGAAATGTAAAGTTACACTAATGAAAATACATGTCACCAATGATGTCAAAGTGATTCGTGGAACTATGTGACTTCATACGACTATAGCGCTTTCAGGCTCGTCATTTTAAATCACCAAGCTAATAAGAAGAGAACCGGCATTACCATACTCTTATCAAAAAGCACCAATGAGAACCAACGGCTTTATGTCCCTTCCGAGGGATGAAGCGTTGATTCGCTTGCTCTCCTCTAAACACAAAAATAGGGGGTCGAAAGATATATTGAAAAAATGCAACTTTCGCAGGTTTTCAATAGCTCAGCGTAGTAGACCAACGAACTCGCCACTATGCCACTGCAACCCATTTCGCAAGTATTGAAATTTCGAAGATATTTTTCTACCCATAGGCCATCCACCGCAGCGTGAGGAATAAAAATACTTTCCCGAAGGAACCATCCTATGATTGCTAGTTGTTAATTGTTTTATGAAAAAGTTCCAAATTTTAAAACCAATAGTGAACATTATTGAGGTATAAAATGAAATAATAGAAATAAGCTAAACATTTTGTACAATTAAGCTTTATAACTTCTCTCGCCATATATTGGTCAAAATGACAACTCACTTTGAAATCCGTATTTCCCGCTATCATTTCTAACGTTTGGGCACAGAATGCTGCGAATATATTATAGTTCAATTTATTGTTACCAAAACGTCCCCAGACTCACCAGCAGAGCCACCGCAACCAAACACCCTTTTGGGAAGTTTGAACATTCACAGTTAAACATCTAGATGAGATACGAAATTGTTTATTTGCTAAAAACCATCTGCAAGCCATAAGCTTTCAAACAATTTTTTTGGTCTGAAAATTCGAGCGGAAAGGTTATCAGACGTTTTAACACAAAAGAATTTATTTCGGACCAGAAAAAATCACGCAATTATTAGCGTGGGATGCAAATATAGAGCGGATTTAAAAAAACGAGATCTTTACGAAAAGACGGATTCGGAAAATCTGATCATTAAATGTTCATGCACTAATTGAAAGACTCATTAACCCGTGCATACGTTAAATTCACTCCAACCGCAAATCTCTGGGAATGAAAATGACCCTCTTGCGGCTGCGAGAAATAAATCGGCGCGGATTATATTTGATGCTCCGAATGGCAAAACCCGATAGTACTTCATGCGTTCGACAGATCGTGCATTTAGCTGGAGACCGAAACGAATGGGCCATGAAAAAAAAATTCAGCAAGGGTTCGGTTTGGCTTACCTCCGGACAAAGCCAACCGAGGTATCATCCTCGAGCTCTATTTTATTTATCTCTTTTTTGGCGTCGAAACGAACCCAACACACACACCCTATTTAGCTCGGCAGATTTCCATACAGGGTGGAAGTTTTAACCTCTTCCGTTTATTTTTATCCTTGAAGGAGAACTCTCGACCCTTTACTGGTCTATTGCCTATAAAGCAACGACCTATGATGCTCAAATTCAGGTTGCGGTGAACACGCTCAAGTATTCCCGTATAACGTGCCGTGGAGCACTTTAACTATGAACGCTATACTGCGCATTAATGTTAGAACGAAGTTTTGGTGCTACTGAAATTTAAATTTTAGTACTCGGTGTATAGAAAATTTTGTAACAGTGAAATTCGCTCTAACGGAATTCCCGAAATTTGCATTTCATGGTATTGCTCATATTTTTTCTATATAAAACATTTGACCCAGACATTTCTACTTAGCTTTATATACAATAGTTGATATAGAATGTTTAATAGACCGATTATCGCAATGGGGCTTAATTATAAATATATGTATGAATGAGGGCTGGCAAATAAACTTTCTATAATCAAATGTCTGACAGTAGTTCTTTTTAGCATATAAATTATTCTTTTAGTTCTTTAGAGAAGTACTACAATAATTTGAGATGTATAAACGATACGTTTTAGCATCATGTGTAATATAAAAGTTCTGCATTAAAAATTGCCAGGGGAATTAAATAAGTAGTAATTAGGTTTAGCTATGTGCGTCGACAGCTAAGGTCATTTTGCACCGCCAAATTCTGTTAGAGTAAAAATAAATGAGTTAAAATAAACAGCTAAAATGGAATAAATAGAATGAAATAGATAAGTGCATAAGTTAGGTAAATAGTTAAAAGTAATAAAAACAATCATGTAAAACTGAAAATATTTATAAAGAACTTAAAAGTTTAGTTTCCCTTAAGAACGTTAAAATAATATCAACCTTTTGAGGATAGTCAACTAAGATGTTACGGATACTGCCTGTGATATTTAAAATTTGCCGGGTATCTGACACATTCCGTCAAGAGGTGCCTTACGATTAAGCGGCAATTGCAAGTAGAGCATCTGGGAGATTCCTTTTCCCGCGTGAAAAGGAACGAGTGCGTCAAAGCAAAGCGGCCAATTCTTAGTCGGGTGACTGCGACTTCTTTCCGGCGGTTGTTACGCACCGAGGTTGGCCATGGAAAAACGCTTGCTTTGATCGCTGTCAGTTTATTACTTGCAATTGTCTCCAAGGACCTATGCCATTTTTCTAGCAGGTGCTCTTAAAAAGGCGTTTAAGGTCCTGGGATGACACCATTCTGTTGTTAATGTCCCTCTTGTTAAGAACTGCCTTTGCAGCCGAGTCGGCTCTTTCATATCAATCTATTCCGACATGCCCAGAGACCCACAGGAAGAGTATATCCACATCGTGTGCCATCAGCCGCGATAGGATTCTGTTACGCGGGATGGCTGTGGCGTGGATTTAAGATGGTTTTCAGGGCACTCATCGAGTCCGAACCTACGATGTACCCAGGGGCGGATCCAAGGGGAGGGCGATCGCGATCGCACTCCACTGGGCGCTTTCTGAAATTCTTTCCGCGCAAAAATCCTCAATTATACGTTGCAGATTAGGTCTGTATAGCAAGGGAAAGAAGGATTCTGGCAGGGGTAGGGATATTCAAAATATAGGGCAGTTGGCAGGGCGGATTCGATAGGTGGAGGGGCGATCGCCACCCCCCCCCTTGAGAAGTTTCTGGATCCGCCCTTGGATGTACCTGTTTCTCAATCCAGAGGGCAATTCCCTCCAACGCCCTCTGGACTGCGATCAGTTCAGCAGTAAAAATACTGCAGAGGGGATTTAGCTTGAAAGCATGAGTACCACGTCGAGAAGATGTGTATGCACATGAACACCCATCCTTCCGATTTCGAACCATCCGTGTAGATCGGAATATAGTCTGAGTACTCCATCATTATTTTCTGGTGCTTGACCTTGTAAAATAATGGGTCCGTGTCAGATTTGGAATGACTAGATAATTTGGTCAGACACCTTATTTCAGGCATCTGCCACGGCGGAAATTTATGGAAGCCTCCAGCACAGACTTCCGGTAGATGAAGGTTTTCTCCGTCGATAAAATTGCTAAAACGGATTCCTAAGGGTAAAGTTGCTCTTCTTCCGGAGAGTTGTGAGAGAGTTCTCCCACTCACCCTCGGAAAGTGTGTCCTCCTCCATCCTCTCTTCGATTACAGGAGGTGGTTTGCGGGAGCGACCAGGAGACGGAGTCTTGTCCAGTCTCCCTCCAGCATTTTTGATTGGTGACCCAGTTTTTTTCTGGGTCACAATAGGGGCAGTACAATTTGGCCCCTTTTTGGTGAGCTTGGATTCGTACTATTTTTTCTTTTGATTGCTAATGTCCTCTATGGCTTTTTTTTCTGTATTTTTTGAAGCCTTTTTGTTGGTACTTCATCCGTCTGGGTGGCTACTGTACTCTTCTTGATTGGGTTACTTGCAATGGATACGAAAGACTTAGAAAAGACTGGAGCGACAAGAGTTCTGTATTACTTTCGAGCCTCGAAATACGAAAGTTTTTCGATCGTTTTGATCTCCATGACTTTCTTCTCCTCTTTCAACTTTGCGCAGTCTCGGGAGAAGGCAGGGTGTGGGCCTTTGCAGTTGACGCAGGGTAAGGTCTCCTAACATGCTTCCTCCTTCTGCTTTCTCCGGTTACACCGGGGGCAGGTTGGTTTGCCTTTGCAACGAGGTGCAGAGTGCCCAAACTTCTGGCATTAGAAGCAGCGAAGGGGACTCGGTACATAAGGTCTGACTGAACAGACCTCATAACCATCTCTGACCTTGTCTGGCAGCTTGTAGAGGGAGAAGGTGAGGATCATCGAGGTGGAATTGATAATCTCACCGTTTCTCTTAATTGTAAGCCTCCTAAAGTCTATCACCCCCTGCGCGGCCAGCTCTCGCTTACAATCCTCAATATCTGTGTAGAGAAGATAATAGTTTGTTATGACCCCCTGGCAGGTGTTGAGGGTTTTATGCGCCTCCACCTTGACTTGCATGTCGTTGAGCAGCGTCATTCTCAGAATTTTCGTGCTCTTTGTCTTGTTTAATGTCTGAATTAGTAGAGTACCTACCCTAAGTTTCCTTACGGATTGAAGCGGCCCAGGTACCTGTGATGACAGAGCACTATATATCAAGAAGGGAGACACTTTAGTAAATGTCTCACCTTCTGTTTCACGTTTCATTATCAGGTATTTGATGCATTTGTGAACTTTATCTCCTCCATATGTTTCCGGATGGGTTCTTCCTCCGTCCTTGCCCGGACGGGATCTTTTTAGGGGAGGAAAGGTACTTACGCCATAATTAGGGATTAAAATTTTGTCCTCTGGTCTCCCCACCCACCACGGAACTACAAATGGGACGCCGCATCACAAACTGATGCGGTCGCCAGGGCTAACCAGCAGGATATAGCACCTCTGACTCGGTTTGTTGCTTCGGGTGAGATCTCCAGTACATGGGCCCTCAAACCCAGGCACCTATGACCCCCTTACACAGACACCCATTGCCTCCGCACTCGCCGACCGGAACGTCAAGCCGATTCATCGGGTGTGGCTAGCACTCGACGTCCCGTTTACAGTGAGTCCGAGGTGATGTGTTGCTCACGGATCGTATCCTGAGCATCCGAAACCCAGAAGAAATCCAGTGAGGTCAACCACAAGGCTTCTCTTCCCCACCTTATGGGTCTCCACACAGGGCAAACGCGCGGGAGGGCCGATAGCAGGATGTTATTGCTGAAACTCAAACTGCAGATCCACATGCTGTTTGGAAACTACCCCGAGTTGACTGTGGGTTTTTTTACGAGGTTGTCTCTGCGCCCATTGGGCGCTTCTTACGACCAGCAGCGGGAGTATTCTACCCCCCTTCCCACAGGGGGGAGGGGGGGAAGTAAATAATAAAAAAGATATTTACTAAAATTCAAGCTTAAATTAAAATATGAATTGTATGCAGGATATATTTCTTAAGTTATATTTAAAAATATATTTGGTACTAGATGAAATATTATAGTTAATCATACGCAGATGACCTGGATTACATATGAAATAGGCATACACAATCCGAGCGTCCAATCATCTTCCGCAAAATCTACTTATCTAATCACCCATCCCTCAAGAGAAAGAGATATGTAGATTGAGAGAGAGAATACATGGATAAAAGGAAAAATAAAAGAGAAGGATGAGAGAAACCAGAAGAGATAAATAGAGGTGGGTATTAGGTCTTAATTGTTCAGTTTCTTGGTTTTATTTTATCTAAATTTATCCTCAGTAATTACTACCAAAGCAGAACAAGGGCGGATCTAGAAACCTCCCAATGGGGGGATTACTAACTATTTTTCCATGGAAGTAGTACGCATTTTCAATTTCTAAACTAAATCCTTGTCAAAATTACTTTTATTATTATTTTTAAATAAACAGTGGAGCACGATAGAATAGCATGATAATTATGACAAAAGTTCTTCTTTTACAAAGTTAATATATAATGCTCACAAAATACTTTGATTCCTTGATCATAACGTATAAATGATTTCATAAAAAATATAAGGGAATTCCTTATTGCATTTATTTTTTTCAGGGCATAAAAAGAACCAAAGGTCTGAAATGAGAAAAGAAAAATAAAATTCGTTAATATGAATGACAACCCTCTCGGATTCCCCTTTTGCTACACCTAAAGCAGATCCAAGTGGAGGTGAAGGGGATCGCACTCATAACCCCTCCCCCTTGGATCCGCCACTGAAGCAGAGTTCCATTTACATATTTCAGAATTCGAAAATATATTTTCTATAACGACCGAAAAATTTTGCTGGAGAAAATTTCTAATAATTTTTATATATTCGGATCAAGGGGTAAATTTTTAATTAATGATGTAGTCCATTTATTGACCATTTCACCAAAACAAACGATAGTTTGTTCGATAACAATAGCTTTTATCGCGAGAGAATAAATTGATACATTAAAATGGAAATCAACTATCACGACTGATAAATTTTCACGCGAAACTAATATTACATTCGAATCGGGAACTCTCGCACAATAAACGGCCGGAATACATTACGGAATTTATTGGTCAGTCGAATCATGTCAGAAATTCACAAATAAAAGCTATATTTTAATTATTTTTTAATCGAAGACAGAAATTCGTGTTGATTTTGTTACATAGTGTTTTTTGTGTCTGCAGGATATCTAACTCACCCGATTCCAGCGAGAATAACGACATTCTGATATTGCAAAATGTGCGTTTTTTGTTCTTGGCGACGCGATCATAACTCGTGCGTAGTATGAATGTCCAATTACATAGTGAATATTGAGTATTAATTGAAACAGAAATGGTGACATAACTTCGGATTCGTTTCCCAGTTTTTCGCCACCTTAGGAGATATCTTCAGTAGTAAGTAATGTTTGAAATATTATTCACCTATTTACTTTTAGTGATTTATTTATGCGGCAAACGTTTCCGTTTAATGATATTGAGTAATTCGGTGCGGCGCATCTTAACAAATCATTTGTTTTTTAATTAATTAGCAATTGCGGATGAGGTTATATGTAGATTTTTTCCAAATGCAAACAGAGTAATTAATATCCTTAGATTAAAATTCAGTCATAATGCGGCACTTGGATAACTGAATTTCGTAAATTAAGGCTAAAATCTGAAACTGAAATCTGACATTAAAGAATAAAATGAGAAAAAAAATCATTTGGTATAAGTTCCACTTTATTAAAATAGATACGACCGGTTTCGACTAATATCTAGTCATCATCAGGTACAAAAACAAGAAGCAACGCAAATACCTATATACGGAATCGGAGGGGATTGGGGGAGGGAAATATGTAGAGGGGACCAATGACATTAAAGAACTCGTCAATATGCACACAAGGTAACTTGCCCCATTCACGTGACTCTGAAGCTGTAAATTCAACGAAAAGATCTGGGCTTCCGAGGAGTTTAATCGCAATCCCGACACACACTAAAAAGACAATAAAGAAGGGATAGGGTGACGTTATCAATTTTTAAGGAACATTAGGCCAAAATTTCCTGACGTCCTATCCCAGTGTGTCTACAAACTATCAAACCCTTATTGCTACTCGTAGTATTTTAGTTTCACCCAATTTACAGAGCACATCTTATAAAAACTCTATATATCCACTCCCATCTCCGTATACCACTCCTCATCCGACCGTCTCATTTTTCCGCTCAAACGTTGATAAATCTTTAATACGATCATCGTCCGCCTTCTACTTATACAATTCATCCTCGAGGCACGTGGGAACCAAAATACTAAATCTTTTGAGGACAAAGCCGACCCTTTAAGAATATGAGAAAGAGTGGAAGGAATGTAAAAGGCAGAGAAAATAATTAAATTGATGTAGAAATGAAGATAGGGGGAGGTACGTGATAAAATGAAGCGAAGAGAGAAAGCGAGAAAGAAGACGACGCCTAGAATTAATATGAGAAAAGCGGAGCAGTCAGCTGAAAATCAATTCTTCGAGACAAAATTTAAGCGAATTAGACGAACTTCGTTAATGATGACGAAATACAAAATGGAAGTTAAAAGGAGGAGGCAGATAAAATATAAAATGAATACGAATATAAATAAAGCGAAAGAAGAAATAACATTATAGATATATTTTAAATTGAAAAGTATTTTATAAAAAGACAATTGCTATTCAACGGCTGGATTACAAATTTAGTGAGTGCAACGTGGACATCAGACATAAGACCGAAATACTGCACACCGAATAATAATATGCAAATTTTATAAAAAAATATATAATATATTCGCGATTTAGACAAATGGAAATACAATATATATTTCATTAAATTACAAACTGAGGAAAAGAACTCAGCTTGTTCCTGAGTAAGAATATTACGTAGGTTAATAATATATTCATACATCTATTGGGTGAATCAAACACCAATATAGTATACCTCTCCACCAGTAAACTTAAAATCGATTATCGAAGGATTACACCTAAGAGCGAGTAATTGGTAATTTCATTTTAACCTAGTTTATTAAATCACTAAACGACTGTTAAACACCAATACTTATGTTTGACTTCATTAAAATGGAATACCCATAAAATAAAGGATGAAATAAGCAAGAATTTAAATGCAGAATTCAACACGGTAATGAATGAAACACATTTTACCTCAATATCATGAAACGCCCGGATAAGTTATAAAATGAAGTTACGTTACGCGGAGATGATAACAGTAGATTATTGAGAATTGGAATCTCCACAGAGACTAATTACATTCTCCTTAATTCCTCGTCCTTTTTTCATTAAGAAATCTTATTCGTTATTCCCTTCGTTCACTTAATTGTTAACGTTTCCTCATAAGTGAATTGATTGGTCTCTCCTGGGACTACAATGAAATGGTATTTAAATACGAAGAGCTGTCGAGGTTTCCCATTAATAAACCGCCAGCTGATTTATGCCTTTAATTACCTTCGCGGCAGCCTGAAAGCGTTCGAACACTCTTGTATAACCTTTTTTGAATTACTTAAAAATTTTCTTCATTAATGCAGATTAATTTAACAATCACAAGAGTGAAGCATTACAACGGGGAAATTCAAAAAAGAAATATCAATCAACGACTTGAAAAAGTATTTCATTAGCTACTTTCACATTTTCGCGAGTTTCTTATGACGCTGCTGCCTGCTCATTCATTTAGTTTTTAAGCCTAGCTTTGTAAGTAAGATACTCGTCATAAAAAATTTTTTTCTGTAAAACGCTGACTTATAATGTTTCAGACGATGAATCACTGATTTATTTTTGTCATAAAATATACAAAACTTAATATACGTGTGTTATGACTTGTGATGCTTTATAAGGTCCTCAAAATGCGGATCCCCTAAAGTGTAATGATACTTAAGGAAATGCAAGCAATATAGAGAATAGTAAAAGTCAATAGTGGAATTATTGAAGTGGAGGGGAGAAAGGAATGAGAAATTAACCGAGAGATATGATTATCTCCTATGGCCATTAGCGCCGTGGACTACTCCAGTTTCCTAAATTAACGAAAATATCCACCTGAGACGCTGAATGGCTACAATAGTCAATATACACGTGCATGCTTTTCGCCCTCTAAAATACCAAACCAAACCATTAATCTCACTGAAATTACGTTTGAATATAGCAGACAAAAGACCGAGCTTTCCTATTAAGCATCAATTAGATAATATCCAGGCAGATCAAACGTGGCTTCAAATGCAAAAAATGCATTCTTCGACAGACAAATCAGGTCTTCCACCAATAAGTATAATTATATGAAAAATATGATAAAAACGTTCCGCCGAATTAAATTAAAATTATAACAATGCTATCATAATGGTAGGTAATCTATTTTTTGCAAACTTACAGTTAAATTTAAAATTTAACAAAACGATCAGAGAAAATAATAAGATAGTTCCAAAGAAAGAGAAATTGGAAGATTTACTATCTAAATGACAAAATTATGATTCATTAAGCTATAACCCATTGCGTATGAAAATAACATATGTATCTGTGATGTTAGATAAGTTTAAGACACCGATGAAGAATTTTGTGTGCACATGATTAATTATATCTAAAACATATTTCAAATGTATGATCTAATAGTTATAATATCGGGAAATATTTTAATTAATCTTAAAATCCTCTCTATATTTTCAGATATTCAGTTGCTGTGGAAAAAGTGCTAATAATCTGAATTAATATGACGGTAGTCTTTGCTTATTAATTAGAAATAATTTCTTAAATACACCATGGTCCAACAATCACAAATGATTTTGAAAATTAACATAGATTTCCAATGCTAACAAATAAACAGAGACTTAATATTTTTAATGAGCAAACAAGTATATCGTTTCCTTAATGCATCCTTCATAGAAATGGCGATAATATCGAAAATTAATAGAAGGTATATGCATGGAATGTATTTTAACTTACTCCACAAATATTAAAGGCATGCAAGTATTGGAAATAATGAATGATCATTAAATGTAATAAAGCTTCTTCCTCTTTTAAAATGGCATATGGTGAACATAACGGGGTTATCGCCGTATCAAATAATTACTTCAAAGACTTGACGGAAACTCCGTAGTGTAAATGGTTTTCAACCAGGAATAAGTCCTTTTATTTCTATGCTTTTTCCGAAAGCATTATCATATATGTACGAACATGGTGGAAGTCCTGAGTATGGAAGAATCGATGGAGAATACTGAAATGAGAAACGACTACGAGCCAATTATATAAATGCAATAATTTTCCAAATATAAAAACTCAATTTTTAGCCAAGAGAATTATCTATAAATTACGGTGCATACCATACAGGGTTAAAACCTAAAGATATTTTCTGTAGACAGTTGTTACGATTCCACGACCTTTCTTCAAAATTTTTGTAGAAGTATAAATGACTGTATTGTCTTTGGTTTCATACTATTTTAAGTTAAACTTTTTTTGGAAGAAAATATCAAGCATATATTTTTATATATTTATTATAAATTATTTGTGATAATATGCAGATCTATGAGAATGTATCCAACTAACGATTTAATATTTATCAAAACCAATAAATCATGCTTACTAACACCTCAGATACCAAGTCCGCATTGGTAAATCCAAATTGTTATTGTATGTTACACGAAACGGGGTAGAAAATAGTAGTATACCACTTTAAATGTCTCGTGCTTTATCTCGGCCTCTGAAAAAACCAGAGCAACATACATTGCACAGACCTTACATCCGTAAGCTTCTTATCCATAGAATAATATAATTTCTGACATTGATATGTATTTGCCCCTGGAATATATTTTATCAATGTTTGACGCTAAGCAACAATGCTGCTCCTCTCCAGAGTTAGAGCATGTCGAGAAAGCTGGGCTAAAATATTACGTCACTGAACGCTGTATATTTACATTTTGAGTCAAATGGCTCTTGTTTATGACAAAAATCTCTGTAACTGCAAGAACTTTAATCAACATCCTTAATGTCATTTTTAAGTAAATCCATATATTGGGAAATTAGACACGGCATTTGTAGCGCTATATAGTTCAATCCAAAAATGTTGATATATTTATTTTAGATTGCCTCAGATTCTCTTGAACGGTTTAGCAGCTAGAGCCGCGCGCAGAGGAGAGACAGAATGGAAAATACAATTTATCGAATTCAGGAGCACCATAGCATGTATATTCATCAAAACCTCGAAGCGGAATTTATCGCAACCACAATCTCTCTCTATCACGCGCGCACACACACAAACTTTCAATTTCTATAGTTTTTCCTCCATTCCTTTCAAGTTCCTCTGCGAAAAATTATATGGAGCTTAGAGGTAAGAGTTTCTATATACGTATTATTCACGGTAATAAGACATATTTTACTTTTGTCTCTTGGAAATCTGGTTATTACATTCAGAAAATTACGATGTCTCATTTGGTTCGGACGTCATTAAATTGCAACTGTGGTAGGAGCTCATTTGCCATAAAAGAAATCGAATTATAACCTTTTCGTGCAACCTAACATCAACATGGAACCCTTCTGCAGAGAAAGAAATGAATCTCGCTCACTACGCGTTCAAGGGACTAAGCGACTCAAGGGGCTACAGGAACATCAAGGGGGCCCGAGCCAAGGTCACACCATAAAACCTCCTCCTTCGCACTTTCATCCTCTTCAGCCGTCAACCTCCCTCTCCTCTTCTCCGCTTTTACAACCCCCTTCTGCCTCTCACACTCTCGCCTTCCTTCCGCCCACGCCAAAATTCTTCTTCCCTCAAACGCCCATTCGGTCTCCACTCCAATTCTGTCTCCCCTCTCGACCTCTATTCCGAAGCACCTCTTTTCACTCCACCCTCCCTATATTCTCATTCTACTTACTCTTTTTCTCATTCATCGAGTCACCCCCCTTGGGTGCCGAAAGGACCTCAGGCTTTCGCGTTATCAATACCGCCTTTTCTGGGAGTACAACTATGCGACCGTACACAAATGTGAGAACTTTTTAAGAAGCTGTTTGTTTAAAGCGTAGAAAATCCATAATTTATCGCTCTGCCTTGCTTACTCTCTGCTGCCGGGCGAAACTCAGCGGTTAGTTAGAATTTAACGGAGAAATTTCGTGGCCAAGAATTTGGAAAATTCTGTTAATTAAAAGTTTCAAACAGGTTGATGATAAACATGGAACATGGATTGCGGCGAAAACTCCCAGGTGATCATATTATCATTCCTTCCAACAGGTTATCATTAATTAATCTTTAACATTCTTTTTGCATGTTATTTGAATATGCTAGTTACATTAACATTTCACATGAATAAATCAAACCGCGTTTGGTTTTCTATTCAATTCGACCTAAATTATACCATAGAAACATATGGTTCAATATACCTAGTTGTTTCTCACTCGTGCTGACGAAGGGATCATCCAGATAGCTTCAACTTACGTGTGTAAATGTGTCTCTCCGAAACCACAGCGGTTCTTCTATTGATATGTGTTCGATGGACTTCCCTCACACAACACCTAATAGGCCTCTATATCCCCGGGTTAGACTGGTAGGCAGAGCGCCTGCCTTTTAACCCTAAGGTCGCGGGTCCGAATCTCCGCTTTGGGCATGGCTGTTGTGATATATGTTGTTTTTCTGTATGTTTGTCTTTGTTACTGTTAAAAGCTCTTTGTAAAAGGCCGTATATGTGCTGTTTAAGAGCTATTGAAATATAAAAAAATATATACCTTTCCTCTTCCATATATATCCATCTACTCGGATTACACCAAATATACCTTCCGTATATCGTAATAGATCTTAATGGAGCCCTTGACTTTTCTTTTCCCAAATTATTACCTTGAGATGTTCTGTCGGTTAGGCCCAAACCATCCGGCTCAATTACAGGGATCGTGCTGTCCCTCTTTATTTCGCAAATTTTCTCAAAAGGGGAGATTTCCACTCAGGTGGACCGCCAACCACGCCAGCCTCTGAATACATCTCCATCACCACCCATTTTCAGGAAGATTTGTTCAAACATTCCAAATATTTCCCATCCCCTCATTGTGAGATATGAAGTATCCCATACATTGTTAAATTATACACCTTTTATAAAGAGAAAAGGTGGAAGAAAAAATGAAAATGTGAAGCGAGGGCTGTTTTGAGGAAACAGGAAGCATGATGAGAAGGAATTATTCTGACGAAAAGTTCTCTTGAGGCAAAATTTTTGAACTAATAAAAATGCCAACGGTGTTTTATTAACCCTTTAACGCATCACGGACGCTTTTTTTTATGCAGTAAAATACAGTAAAAGCCCATTCTAACGACACCAATTGGACCAATGTCGTGACGTTAAATTGAGTAAGCCAATGGCCAATGGTGCTGCAGAATCACATTCCAATTAAATTGAGGACATATTTGCTATATTTCAAGGATCTTCTTCCTTATCAGATATTGTATATATTGTTCTTCGTTATCTAAAGCACTAATTTTTGTCGCAATTATCACGGTAAAACTTATAATTTATTAATTTTTGTAACGGTCATTCTGGGAACCAAATAAGGGTCCATCGAGAATAACGTCACTACTTCAATCATCACATGTTATTCACAATTAACGGATTCTTTTTCTTTTTCATTGAAAGATACATCAGCAGTTAGTAAATTCACGAATTTCTTATTTCGTTTGTTGAAACAGCTTACGAATTACCAGCCAACATCCCCGATGAGATTTTCGATCTTCTTTAGTTCTTTATTGCTGCGATTTGAAATGGTAACGCGGGAACAATTTGTTCATTTCCTTTCGTCTGACATGTCTGAATTTGCATCGGATAGTTTGAAAAATAACCTTTTTATATATCGTAGATGGGCTTATATTTTACTCGTTCATTAATACCCCATTATCCAGACATTGGTAATGTCAATTTTCTGTCATAAAGTCAGCATCATTCGCTTTCCTTGTTTTCTACTACTGCTGCTACTATTCATGTTCTTTAGGGTATCTTAAAATGTTTATAAAATTACTTTAATAACAAACAAAATTATCATGCAGTACGTCACGACTGTTAGCACATTGAAACAGAAGAGGAAGTACTTACAATATATGGTTAAGCTCACGGAAGATCAGTCATGACTGCGGCAACATCTATTAGACAATTGGACAATGTAATTTCACCGAAGATGCCGTTAGAGCGAATTTGCTAGTAGAACTGGTACCGTTAAATGTGTTTTTACTGTACCACGAGGGTTTGGTGTTTAATTTAAATGTTTTCTAAGAATCGTGATATTTTTTTTACATATATCTGTTTATATTTTATCGACTAGCGCTCTTTAAAAGTCAGAAAGAACGTTTTCGCGTTTACGCTTGAATATAAAGTATCATTTAACATTTATTTCGTCGTAATGTTAAGCTTTGTCAGTCAAACTTAATTGCATATACGTATTCGTTATTACATATGACACTGATCACGATACATAACAAAAATTTATAGCCACATTCGTCACGGATGTTTATTAGAATTCATTCTAACTATCGTCACATATCTTAATTTAGACAAAAGTCATTAAAGGAACTCGAAAATGCATAGATCCACACTCGAATAAGAAACGTGATTTGAAGTAGTTTGAACGTCGTCATGCTTTAGGAGGCAATAAAGGTTTTTGAGAAGGAGTAAACAAAGCGATTCAAAGGCGATGGCCGAAGAGCAAATCGACTGCACATCTCCTTGTTCGAGGGACGACTAAGCGACGTCGGCTCTTTTCGTCGGAGACTAATGAGATAGCATTTCATCGCTCAAGGGAGAGAATATTGCTAATCTACTCGCCACTCGGGGAACTTAATTTTTACTAGCGGGAGCCAGTACGCATTGTTAGACGAGACTGACAAAGGATTTTTCATTTCGCTTAAAAGATATAAAGAAACTAAGCTCGTTCTTTCATTCTTCGCCATATAACTACCAAATCGATAAGAAATTTGCTTGTGTATTCAATTTATTTTTAAAAAGCAGAGATGAATTGGACTACTAAACGTTCTAAATGGCGTTATCTAGAATATTTGTTTCAATTTTAAATGAGAACCTTTAGAAACTAGAGTGAAACTCAGGAAACAACAAATGAATTTGTCACTGATCGGATTACACACAAAGAGTTGTGTACGAACACCTTATAAAACGAGAATATAAATTTATTTCAACTGAGAAACTTAGTAAGCATATATTGGAGGATAACTAATACAGAATTTAAAAGATGACGATTTCTGATACACACCCGAAAACCATCCTCTCTTATGTACATACATGTATGTGTAATGTTTTCAGATAATTTTTCTAATAAATCCTTCTAAACTGTCGATAGTTATGTAGCTATTTTTATTTGAAATTTTCAAGTAGCTTTAATTTAATGGCAGAAAAATAACATCGAAATGTTATCGTTAAACTAATTGGCGAATGATCTGATATAATCACATCCTCTGATCTATTTAACGCATTCAACGTATGCCATTGTTTTATGATTATTATGGCATAATATCAGTGGAATATTACACCGTAAATCTCGTTGCCTCGCAGTTCATTCTAAGTTTCCAAGCATCCCTAAAATTCAGACTCAAACGGATCCTCTGTATCCGCCCTTGTTTCCAATTAAATCACTATATACGCCAGGAAAAGGCAAGAATAAGTTCTACGAGAATCTACGTATATGTACGATTACGAACATAAATTAGAATTTTTGTGAGAAATAGATATACTTATCGGCTAAAAAATCACCCTTCGTGCTGATACATCGGTTGCTGAATCCTAAATTACAAAGATCAACGAACGATGAATCACCACTCTTGGCGGCTGCTTTGTAGTCGGCATGAGCGCAAAATTTGCTCGATAGTTTTAATGTCCTTGCTGCTGCCTTTATCGTCAATTGAATTGCTGCCATAGAGTGAGTTTCTTTTTCCATTTTTTCACAATATTGGAATACTTCACTTCTTCAAAATATAACTACGCCTATCATTTCATGACTAGGAACGAATTTCGATTCCTCTGGTTTTTGCGATAAAACTTTGCCTGTTATGAACCCCAAATAGAGATGTCGTACACATTCTAAACAAGTCTCATTTTACCGAGTTAATAATAAACTACTTTTAATTCGATATCTTAAAGGAATTCTATCTAAGAGTTTACTTCTAACTTTTATTTTCTATTCTAATTTAAAACTCAAAATTGTGTGCTTTAAACTCCAAAGATAATTTTCCAAAGATTAACAGGAGGAATAATAAATGTGTGTTTTCTTTTTACGCGGAAGCAAAAAATATTTCAATTTATCCTCTCGAGATTTTGCGAAAAGGGCTCTAAAATCCTCGAAGCTAGAGAAAGGATCGTCCTTAAGTAGGCGGAATTAATCTCTCTGTCTTGGGCGTGGGAAGGAGAACATCTTTATATTTTAATACTGAGCAGTAAAACGAGGGAATGACATCATCTATCACTGGTAGGGAAAAAACAGCTACGCCTCCACTTGATCTGTATTGGAAGCATTTAAAATCATACGTCATTTTGAATAACACCAAATTTTCAGCACTTTCTGGCAGTGCAATGGAAATATTTCCCACCGCAATCTGTGTAAAATACGCTGTTTTAAGTGGAATATGCTGCAATTCCTCATACTTCACTTTTAACTGTCTGGGAGCGGATAAGTTAATTACGAACCAAACAGGTAAGAATAAAAAAATCGAAAATAAAATCATTTTCCTTATAAAATAGGAGGCATTTACAGGAAAATTTTCAGATTATTTGTTTGTTATAAAAGATTATGGTCTTAATAATTTTTCGTTGCTCCGTGAAACTAATCGTAAATTGAGCTGTCTCCGAACTCCCACATCACGGCACTTGTTA
The DNA here is from genome assembly GCA_036926305.1 of Uropetala carovei. Lineage (NCBI taxonomy): Eukaryota > Metazoa > Arthropoda > Insecta > Odonata > Petaluridae > Uropetala > Uropetala carovei. The sequence continues at coordinate 612,877 of JAXCHB010000310.1, read as the reverse complement.
CACTGTACACATGTGCAATCAATTTAAATATTAAGATGTATGAAACCCACCAGCCCCCTTGGTAGTGTTGCAAACTCTTCAACAGCATGGTTACGGTCAAATATGCAACCCGCATGGCGATTACCTTGTTAAGTGAAAACGGGAGAAAAAGGCATCAATCCGGGAGTCGGGAGAATTTCAGAAATCTTGCCTTATTCCGGGAGACTTCCGGAAAATCCGGGAAAGTTGGCAACCCTACGTACCGGTCTTGCCGAACTGTCCTATACCCAGCACTCGCCACGGCACCCCATTTCGCAAGTTTTGAAATTTCGAAGATACTTTTCTACCCATAGGCCATCTACCGCAGCGTGAGGAATAAAAATACATTCCCAAAGAAACCATCTAGTAATTACGGGTTGTTAATGGTTCTATGAAAAAGTTCAAAATTTTAAAACCAATAGTGTACATTATTGAGGCATAAAATGAAATAATAGAAATAAGCTAAAATTTTCGAACAACTAAGCGTTATTACTTCTCTCGCCATATATTGGTCAAAATGACAACTCACGTTGAAATCCGTATTTCTTGCTATAATTTCTAACGTAGGGGCACAGAATGCTGTGAATATGAAATAGTTTAATTTCTTGCCATTAAAACGTCCCCAGACTCCCCGCAAACAAATAGACTTTTGGAAAGTTTGAACACTCACAGTTTAACTTATAGATGAGATACGAAATTGTTTATGGGCTGAAAAGCATCTGAAAGCCATGAGCTTTTAAACAACGTAACAGTCTTTAGGATCCGATCATTCGTTCAAGAGATATGAGGGAACAAAAAATGGTTTACCCCAACATATATAAAGAAATAAGTATCGGACGAATGCATATAAAAGATTTTATTATTATAATAAACAGATTTAACGTTATAGCACATTTTCTTCGTATCTCTATTATCTCCATCGAATAATTTTTTAATGACCGCCAAGAATCGTTTAGAAAGGTAACTTTTAAAATAGTTATTGTTGAATAATATAATTGTTTATTTTACTATTATATTCATTCAAGTTATCATTTATTCAGTTCATAACAAAAACAATTCGTCTGTCCGCATCATCATCTTCAAACAAAAAGGTGTGTAAGATGCTTAAAATGAGTCGTGTAGTAAATAAGCGATAAGTTAAAACAACTTAAGATTAGATTTACAGGCAGTGGCGTAGCTAGAGGGGGGGGGGGGGTGCGGACGCCCCGGGCGACACGGTCCAAGGGGCGGCAAAAAGAGTGGCAGAATAAAAAAAGTTAACTTCTAAAGTACATATTGAGTTTTTCGGGGAAAATGGAGGGGAACGGGGAAGTCCTTCGAGATTAGCAAACAAAACAACGCTTAAGGATCTTCTAAAATGGTCCGGGTTAAAGGGATGGGAAGGAGAATGCAACAGGGATTCCCTTCTATTGTGACTCATAATCAGAGTGTAGCGTAAATAAGCGTTTTTATTCTTTTGTCGTGTGTCGAAATTTCCTGTTTACTATTGTTTTTTCATCAACATGGGCCCCAAAAGACCAACTGAATGTATAATTATACGAGAATTTATTTTAAATTTATTTTTAAATGTTATTATTTTTCTGTAAATGTAATACTACTGTATACAATTAGTTTCAAGGCAATGTAAGTAAAAAATATGTTATTTGAGAAAACGTCTTCAGTATACAATTTTTCGATCTCGGAACCGAACCCTATTATTCCCATAAATTTAATGATTCCTCCAACGTGGATTGCGCAAGGCGGCGTCCTTGTAGAACGTAACCCCCTCGTTGGAGGAAGTTTTAATGTACAAAAACAAGGGGGGGGGCCGTCATGTACTTTGCACCGGGGCCCGCCTTAGCTCTCGACGGCCCTGGTTGGAAATCAGTCTTTTTGAATTACAGATGGTTTCGGACTAACGAATTACGAATTAGTGATACTTGACTGTACTAAAAAATTTTAATTTACGTGCCAAACATTTTTTAACTAGCAAAATCTGCTAAAATAATAGGGTTAAATTGATACCCCTTAGCAGAGGCGTAGAAAGGGGTGCGCAGAGGGAGGCAGTTGCTCCCGGGAGCAGGGATTAAGGGACGCAAACTCAAAGACCGATTTTTATCGATGAAAGCAGATCCGCTAGGAGGTCAAGGAGTAACGTAATCACGCCCGCGATATGAGTTTGTATTACATAAATAGGTAAAAATAAAGTACATACCTGGCTCTACAATAATCATTGTAAAGTAAATATTTATAACTTCAAAACACTGCACGTACGTCTGTTTAAAGTGGGCACACGAACAATACAGACGCGTGGTTATGCCGCCCGCTATTAAGTCGAGCGGAATTGCAAGGTCGCCACATCGTATTAGTAGCGTTAAGTCGCGTTTTCAGCGCAAATATATACCATATGGATATGCAATTAAAAGAATTTAAAAGTAATCAACAGTTTCATAACATTAAGAAATTTGCTTTTTGTCCCGCTAAAATCCTACTCTGGCCCACTGTGCCGCGCCGGCATGTTTGCCGCCTGGGTGCAAGCAGTTTATGTCTCCCCTTACGGACTTATAAAAGCACTCTGGCCCAGATTTTTTTCCATTTTTATTTTAAAAGTTGTATTTAATTTAAGAAATAAATTGTGCAAAACACAAACTCCGCCCGTGAATTGCCGCCCCTAATATGTTGCCCCCCGGGTGCGATGCACCCCTTGCACCCATATGCCGGCAAGGCTCTGAACGTAATATCCTAACGGATTAAGACAAAAGAGGTGCGAGCCATCAAAAAATGTTTCTGGGAACTGGCCCGAGATGCAATGAATCACCCTCGTATTTACCTTTAGGATATAGTGATACGTAGCTTCTTTACGTTTAGATGGTCCCTGAGACTTAAGAAATGGCAATCGTGAGTCAGAGAAAAAATATTTACAAAATATTTGTGAAGTCCTGCTACGGGTGGCCACCCCTCCGGATTTTACACGGAGTCTCCGGGTTTTGGGACTAGTCTCCGGGTTAAGGGTAAAATTCTCCGATCAACAGCATACACGGACCAGAGTGACCACATGTCCTGTATTTTACGTGACGTCCCGTTTTTCGGCCCATTTTTCCTTAAATGTCCTGTGTACCGTGCGAAATGAATACTTTGTCCCATATTTTTTTATGAAAATAGATATGATTTCAGATAAACTTAGGGTAACCACATTTCGCGTATTTTAATGTAATTATTGCAATGCTCGGAATGAGTCGGAACGCACATGTATCGAAAATATCGACGATTAGTTTCGAATTGTAATATTTTCCTCCCGAGAGTTCCGTTTCGTAACATTTTCCATTTCGAGCACTTAATTAATGTAATGTAATGTATGAAGAGCTTACAAAAATGACTTTTACGAAAAGTTACAAACGAAATTTCATCTCTCCTAGATAAATGGAATGGGATATTAAAATCTTGCGAAAAAATAATTTTTAAGCTGATGCAAATTATTAAGTCAGTACCAGGTTCTAAAGCTCTTGTGGAAAGAATATTTTCTTTATGTTGTAATAAATGGAATGACAATATGAACATATTTGACAGAAGTGCAGTAAAAGCAGAGCTGTAAGTGAAAAGCAACTACATATCTTTCTTGTAAAGACTTTTATCTTGTGTAGATTTTTTGTAAAAAATATAATTTTTTCTTATATACTTTCAAAGAATATTTTTTGTCTTAATTTCAAAGCTAAAAAAAGTCCCGTAAAATTTTTAATAGTCCGGTTTTTTTAAGGATCTGTCTCTTAAAATAGTCAATCATATGTGATCACCCTAGACATTCCACAATTCAAGGCAGCAGGATTAGCTACGATGTTTTGAAAGTACGATTTAGAAAGTCTAAAAATTGATGGTGCTTATTACAGACCATAGCTATCGCTTGGGTTTTGTCCGAAGTCTATCCCAAACCCACGCTATATCGCCACATGTGTGCATAAATAAGTCAGAATGCTCTCTATGAAGTAACAGTCTCGAGGGCCTCGATATTACATTTTCTCTTCGGTCAGCACATTTATTTTTAGTTTGGAAACACATGAGACTTTAGAATCTTAAAAGAAACACGTCTAATTTGTGAAATACGCACGGAAAAATTCTTATCGCATCAGCAGCTAAAACTCTGTGGGTGACTCGCATTTAGGTGTATCTGCTACCACCATATCTACGTCAACGAAAAATTCTGAATCTCAGCGAATGGCTCGTAGCTCTGATTACTACGTTTATTCCGTGATTTGGGATTGGTGGCGCTGCTATAAAGTAGGTATCACTACAATCTTTCGTTGGTGTTCGAGGGAGCCGCCAAGTTTCGTGAAAGAGCGACAAAATATGGCTCATCATATTCACATTTCTATGAAAATTAATTATCTCTTTTGTATTAAACATTTAAAAATAGTAAACATACTTCAATTTCTTCACATATGAGAATCTCCGGGCTAAACTAGGAAATCACCGGGACAGATAAGGAAATCTCTGCGTCACTGACGAACTTGAAGTGGCCATTCAGGTTGCCACCTTTTCATCTCTCACCCGAAGTCTTTAGGGTTATGGCTCATTCTTCGAGTTTCGGGTTACACTCTTGTTTTGCCTATATATTTCCTTAGACTGGATCTCACTTGTAAACGATGTTGTGCCAACGGGCTGGGGGGGTTTGCAATTGAGTTGAGATATCTCCTGCCATCTAGCCTTACTCGCACCAATTTCCCATTCAAATATGTTTGTTACATACGGTAGCAAAACAGGGTATTGCTTGAAGACGTCAACAGGCTAAATTAAGTACAGAAGACCCCGTATAAATCCCTCCTCCTGGAACTTGGCGGCAAGAAAAATTGGGAGTATGATCCCCCCCCTTAGGGGCGCCAAAAGGATACCTTGCCCCGGGCGCCGAAGACCCTAGCTACGCCACTGTTTACAGGAATATATTCATGGCATCCATATCCCTCACAGTGGCAAGAAATTAGCCATTCTAAAATGTTACCGCTCTCTATAGATTTTAAATTCAATTCTTAAAAATGTTTATCTACCAGTACCATGGCAACAAGATGCGTACATAACTGGACTTATGAACATGAAGTTTTAAAGAAAGATGAATGCCGGCACCTTATGTAACGGGAGAATTTCTATATCACGAACGTTGGAATAAATAAAGGAAGAACTCTAGACACGGTGAAGGCAATGAACAGAATAGGAAAATTAAAAAAAACTCCAATTCACCGTAAAGGCGGTACTTACGTGTCAAGACTCGCAGGACCACTTAGAGGACGCGCGTTTTGATTGATCATTAACTGAAATAGAGGGGAGTGGGTGATAGGGCCAGCGTCGTTATTCATTATCTTGTTTTGGTTGTTGTGTATGTAGAGGCTTTCATAGGCATCTAGTTTGTTTTCATTGGTGACCGTTTTCAGAAGTTTTAAATTTTTTGTTGTGATGGGATGATGGCAGGTGTTGATATGAGCTGCTACACTGGACTTGTCTATTCTGTTGTTTCTGTAATGGGCTAAGTGTTCTTTGAAACGTGTTTCTAAATTCCTTTTTGTTTGCCCAATATAAATGTTGTCACACTTTTCACATTTAATTTGGTATATGCCTGATTTCTTATGGGAGGTTATGCTATCTTTAGGGTTCTTAGCATACCCTCCCATAAGAAATCAGGCATATACCAAATTAAATGTGAAAAGTGTGACAACATTTATATTGGGCAAACAAAAAGGAATTTAGAAACACGTTTCAAAGAACACTTAGCCCATTACAGAAACAACAGAATAGACAAGTCCAGTGTAGCAGCTCATATCAACACCTGCCATCATCCCATCACAACAAAAAATTTAAAACTTCTGAAAACGGTCACCAATGAAAACAAACTAGATGCCTATGAAAGCCTCTACATACACAACAACCAAAACAAGATAATGAATAACGACGCTGGCCCTATCACCCACTCCCCTCTATTTCAGTTAATGATCAATACACCTTTCTCTTTCCCCTCCCCTACTCCTCTAACGGCCAACAACAGTATAAATACTCCGCCTAACCCTACACACATTGACATTGCTGAAGATGACAGCGTAGCTGTCGAAACGCGCGTCCTCTAAGTGGTCCTGCGAGTCTTGACACGTAAGTACCGCCTTTACGGTGAATTGGAGTTTTTTTTAATTTTCCTATTCTGTTCACGAACGTTGGAAGTTACTTGATTTTATGATAAACCAATCTAAACTGCCGAGATGGTCTAAAATATACACGTGGAAAAAAAACAAATTTCTGATGAATCTGCCCATCATTAGTCGTGCGCCATGAATATTGATTCGAAACGCGCCTCCAAAATCTCTATTAAAAATTAATATTTCCCATATTTTACGGATATCTCTCCGAAGACCGAAGCTTTTGCTATCTGCCTTCTCTCCTATTCCCTCAAAACTTAATTCTTATTTTTTCCACTCTGCATTTCCCGAAACGCTTTCATTCCTTTAAGCCATCATTTTGAATAAGTCGCAGCTCCCTCATAAACCCATCTGATGATAATCCTGTGTGAGTGACGTGGTTAATGGTACGAATTTTTTATCATTATCAGAAAGCTGTCCTTCCATTGCCCTCATCTGGAAAGCAAACTTTGAGAAAACTTTTGTCCATATTGTAAAAATAACTCCCTTATTTTTCTCAAAAGCCTTCTTTCAGACCCAGTAGAGGTAAATGATAGTTTTAATTTTCTTATTTAATGAGTTTTCCCTGATTCAGGTGGTAAGATTTTGATACCTCTCGTCATTTTTAAAGCTTAAAATTGTCCATATTTCTTGGTTAGTTTTAAGGGACTATTTCTTTAAAATTCAATAGAAGTAAGCTTCGTCATGAATGACATCATTCATTAGCATTTTTGTGAAATGATTTTAATACCACCAATAACGCTAGAAATACTTTCAAGTAATGTAAATTATGATGAATTTAACAAGGATATAAGGAAGTTACCCAATGAATTTAACCTGATAAATGATATAGATAACTTCAAATAGTACATACTTTTTCTAAAAATGCGAAAAAACCATAGAGCATAGATTCCTAGACGAATAAAGGGACTATATAATAGGATGAAACCGAGTTCATGCTATCGCAATTGTCACCAATCTAAGAAGCCATATGCAGTTGAGCCATAACAGTATTAAACAAATATATAATTAAAAAGTTATACATAAAATACTATATGACATTAAAATGTCCCTTTTTTGCTGCATACTATAAATCAAAAGAAGGCATTAAACAATCTGAAATTCCAATATCCACATCGTAGTTTATTTTTAAAAAATCAGGTTTTATCGAATTAGAAATAACTCATTTATTTTATAAAATAGCATAAAAAATATATCCGAATCCGTGCTGTCGGCGTCTAAGACATTTGACTGTATTTATCAAGCATAATCAATAGGTTTTGAAAATACCTATGAAACGATTGATTGGGCCAACGACCACTGCAGCGAAAAAATAGCTGTTTTAAGTAGTAATTAATTGACTGATTTTTTCAAAGAGAAAACCGATAAAGATAGCGTTAGGCTTTTGTTTTATATCGGAAAGCAGTTAAAAAACAATGACAGCGCATTAAGTCTCTCTTAAATCCCCGGGTAATGCTATGTCTTTAGTCGATATCCTGTCAAGCGTGAGAGGGGCGGGTAGAGAGGATGGATAGGATGGGGAGAGTAACAAAATAAATGGAGATGGACCAAGGAAGGAAGGTGACGGGAGGGGGGGGAGAGGGGGAGGGAGGGAGAGAGAGAGAGAGAGGGAGGGAGGGAGCGAGCGAGCGAGAGGGAGAGAGAGAGAGAGATAAGGAAGGAGATGAAGATGGAGGAGGGTTTGAAGGAGAGGGAGGAATCCGGAGGAAACACTGCGGACATTGGTATCTATCGACTAGGAATTTTGTAACAATTACGAATATGAAACGAAAAATAGAAAATGGAGGGGGTGTAGTAGGAGGGGGAGGGAAAAGGGGGTGCGGAAGGAATCCGAAGGAAACACTGCGGACATTGGTATCGATCGACTGGGAATTTTATAACAATTACGAATTTGAAGCTAAAAATTGAAAATGGAGGGGGTGTAGTAGGAGGGGGAGGGAAAAGGAGCTGCGGAAGCAATCCGAAGGAAACACTGGGGACATTGGTATCGTTCGACTAGGAAATTTATAACAATTACGAATATGATGTGAAAATTTGAAAATGGAGAGGGATAGAAAGAGGGGGAGGGAAAAGGAGCTGCGGAAGGAATCCGAAGGAAACACTGCGGAGATTGGTATCGATCGACTAGGAATTTTGTAACAATTACGAATATGAAGCGATAAATTGAAAATGGAGGGGGTTTAGTAGGAGGGGGAGGGAAAAAGAGGTTCGGAAGGAATCCGAAGGAAACACTGCGGACATTGGTATCGATCGACTAGGAAATTTATAACAATTACGAATATGAAGCGAAAAATTGAAAATGGAGGGGGTGTAGTCGGAGGGGGAGGGAAAAGGAGGTGCGGAAGGAATCCGAAGGAAACACAGCGGACATTGGTTTCGATCGACTAGGAATTTTATAAGAATTACGAATATGAAGCGAAAAATTGAAAAAGGAGGGGGTGTAATAGGAGGGGGAGTGAAAAGGAGGTGCGGAAGGAATCCGGAGGAAACAGTGCCGACTTTGGCATCGATCGACTAGGAAATTTATAGCAATTACGAATATGAAGGGAAAAATTGAAAATGGAGGGGGTGTAGTAGGAGGGGGAGGGAAAACCGCGTATGAGAAGAATCCGAAGGAAACACTGCGGACATTGGTGTCTATCGACTAGGAATTTTTAAATATATTCATCCAGGATGATCAATTCTGATAATGAATCTGGAAGACAAGGACAAGATTAAGCAGCAGCTCTACGAAGCATTGAAGGTACGTTCTCATAGCTGGGCATAGCAGAAGCAGATTCTTAGGGATCCAATTCTTTGGTTAGTATTTCACTATTTTATTAGGCAAAAAGATTTTATTTTTTAATTTTATATAAACCTATTCTCGTTAAATAAATAAGGGCTCCAAAATTGAGTTGCGTGGGGGCCCAAGCAGTTGTGCAGGAGCACACAGATCTATGTGGATGGCACTTTCAAAACAACGCCTAAGCTATTTTTTTAGCTATATACAATACATGATTTGGTGCAGGGGCGTGAATTTCCATTTGTATATTGCTTAACGAAAAGAAAAACGAAGGTTCTTATGCATCAATATTTTAACAACTCAAACAACACTGTGACTTTTTAAATTATAATTTTAATCCAGAACTGCTCATGCTTGATTTTGAATTAAGTGCTATAAGTGCAGTGCGGAAAACATTCCCCAATTCTACCATTAAGGAATGCCTCTTCCATTTTAGTCAATCCATATGGAACATGTAATGGCATTAGGTCTAAAAGCTCAATTCAATAATAACGACGTTATTAGGAATGGTATACGGAAGCTGATGGCATTACCGTTTATCCCTGTTGAGGACGTGCTTGATATTTTTGACCACTTGCTTGCAATCCTCGACCCTACACTAGGGGATCTAGCAACGTATGTGGAAATAACTTATATACGAGGAAGGGAAGGCAGTGGGATGAGAGGAGCCATTCCTCCTAGGTTTGGTCTGGAATTATGGAGTGTAGGTATATGAGCAAACTGTAAACAGACAACAGCGGACCAACAACGCCGTAGAAGGGTGGCACTCACGCTTCCAAAGAATGATTCTTACGCACCGTCCACCAGTTGGACATAGATAGATAGATAAGTGGCTTTATTTTCAGGGCGAAATTGTGAACATAAGGTCCCCTCTTCCATTTAACATACATGTCATAGAGGATGTTATTCCTGCATCTTTCGTTTCGAGTATTTTTCTTTAAACGGATATTGAAGGAGAATCGATTTTTCATTCTACAAATATATTCTACCATTGGTATTTTTTTATGAACAAAGCAATTTGAATTAATGAAAGGAATCCTTTATGCTTCACTAAATATAATAACCAATTTTTCGGAATTTTTGTGTGTGGGTATTTGTCGCCGTATGAGAGAGGCAGATTTTTGACCTTCTATATTTAACATCATTCATCCGAAATCCTCAATAATCTATATTCATTGATTTGATTGAAGTCGCAAATACTCCCTAGATTTCTTGAAATACCTGCAATGGGATGTGTAAATTTACATTCGGATCTTTTTTCTTTCCAAGCAGTTTATATGAAAATCTTTATTATGTTTAATTTTTAATTCCAGCGAGGTAATAAAGCATGTTATTCCCGTGAAACACCGTTTGAAGTATTTTCCATAAATTGGAATTTTCAGGAGATTCAACTTTTTCATAATTTTAATTTCTCCATGGGAAGTTATTTAACAAACAAATACACTTGGCATAAATGGAAATAAATGTCTTAACATCCCCATAGGAACTCATTCGTAAATTTACAAGTGGGGGATGCCACATCATTCTATAAGCACTCTTCTTACAGAGGAGGATATACGATATAGGAGGATACTAATGTCTGGCCCAAACTACAATAGTTGGAGAGCTGAAATTTAATACATAGGTGAATCGAAAAAAATAATGATAGGAAAAATTGCAACAATGTTTATTTTCTTGGCCGTTGAAAATTATAAACAATTTTACAAACATTTCATGGTTTAGGTACTTCTAAATGTGCTATGAAACTGAAATTTTTTCTAATGGTAGAATTTGCCAAATAATGAAAACGGGATTATAGAAATTTGAAAATTTTTATTCGTTCGGCCGTAATAAATTCCTAAATGTTTAACAAATTGACTAATGTTTATGTACATTATGAAGATCTAGGAAACTGAAAATGTCAACAAAGTTAGGAAATAATGTTCCATTGAAAATTACATAAAAGTTTTATATTGTGGCTGTTAAAAATTCATAAATTTTAAACAATGAAATTCATATAAATGCACTACTAGAGGTGCTATATCGATGAAATTTTGCATAAATGTGAGGTATTCGTAAGCGTCCAAAATTACCAAATCAGAATGTTTCTCATACAACTGCTAAAGCAAGAGTGACAATATTCTTACCAATAATCTGAAGAAGGGGTGGATGTTAGAGGAACATAGCCCTCTAGTGAAAGGCTATTCCATTCATATACTTCGTATTTGGGAAAAACCCTTTTGGCGGAATCGCAAAAATACTCTTTCCCGAGGTTACACACAATGGCGTGCACTTCGGTTGGTATAGATAGGAAGATGAAACGGCTACACGACCAGCGGCAACATTTGTGAAAGCTTCTTTTGGCCATTTCGCTTAAAAGACAAAGGGTGTAAATGGACGGCATGCATGACCAGATGTCCCAGTGAATAGTGGGTCGTAGTGGGGGAGGTACACCTTTCCTCTTGTACCTGAGTTTTGGGTGGGACGGCGTCACAGCACGACACAAGTGCGAGGGGTACGGAGGAATTTGAAATCTAAGGTCTTTGACTGCTGGGGAAATCAGATAGCTCCTTTTGCCGTTCCTGCGAGAACGAAAAATTTTTAATTTCGTTCTCGACTCGGCGTTACTCCAACGAATATTTCGAAAGTCAGTACACATACGGAATATTTCTAACACCTGAAAGGTAATTTTATGAAATATATTAAAATAATCGAGTTACTTTCTGTATATTCAGCGATGCGCGAATTAGTTCAAATATGAAATGAACTAATCCTCACAAGCGTTGAAAAATGTTCTGAGAATATAGATAAAACAAAGATTACCTTAAATGAATCGCAGAGGAAGTTTAAACATTTATTGCCATTTCAGCCCCGAATTCCGTTTCTTCATTCAAAAGTAAATCCTACGAAGATATTAACATTAAGAAAAAGTTGTGTATCAAATTTGTAGACTACTTTGAAGATTATTTAAAAACCGACTACAGTGAAAACCGGTTAACACGAATTGCTGGGGACCGACATAATTATTTCGTGTTATCCGAATTTCGAGTTAACCGAATTTCACGTTCACTGCTTTCATGGTAACATTTCCATTTTTCAAATATGGAATTAGGCTCGTAGGCAAATCCATAATACATACCAATAATAGGATGTAATACACAGCAGAAGATATTATCGCAATCATGGGAAAACCCTATCTCAAATGCCATTTCGCATAATCCGAAGAATTTTGCATGCATTTATTTTCGTGGGACCGAAAAATATTTTCATATTAAGCAGTATTTCGTGTAAACCGTTTCGCGTTAGTGAATGAATATATACATACTGAAAGGTATAGGCGCTGGAACGGACCGAGCACGCGTTTCGTGTTAACCGATATTTCGTTTTAAGCGATTTCGTATTAAGTGGTTTCCACTGTATAAGAAAAAGAATTTTCATTCTTTTAGACGCTGTTTGGTACAAAGTCGCGAATTACTACGTGTAATTGTAAGTAATTTTAAAAGCAACTAAAAATGCATGGCAATATATGCTATACAAGTTTCTATGTGGGTGGGGTTGCGAGGCACCAAAGTATCACTAATTTTCCTCTGCTCTGATTGAAACTCTCCTATTAAGTTCCCTGACTGTCCTATAGCAGAGGTTTCCTTCGGATACCTTCCGCACCTCCTTTTCCCTCCCCCTCCTACTACACCCCCTCCACTTTCATTTTTTAGCTTCAAATTCGTAATTGCTATAAAATTCCGAATCGATCGATACCAATGTCCGCAGTGATTCCTTCGGACTCCTTCCGAACCTCCTTTTCCCTCCCCCTCCTACTACACCTCTTCCATTTTCATTTTTTAACTTCATATTAGTAATTGTTATAAAATTCCTAGTCGATAGACACCAATGTCCGCAGTATATCCTTCGGATTCCTTCCGCGCCTCCTTTTCCCTTCCCCTCCTACTACACCCCATCCATTTTCAATTTTTAGCTTCAAATTCGCAATTGCTATAAAATTCCTAGTCGATCGATACCAATGTCCGCAGTGTTTCCTTCAGATTCCTTCCGCACCTCCTTTTCCCTCCCCGTCCATTTTCAATTTTTAGCTTCAAATTCGTAATTATTATAAAATTCCCAGTCGATCGATACCAATCTCCGCAGTGTTTCCTTCGGATTACTTCCGCACCTCCTTTTCCCTCCCCCTCCTACTACACCACCTCCATGTTCAATTTTTCGCTTCTTATTCGTAATTGTTGTAAAATTCCTAGTCGATCGATACCATTGTCCGCAGTGTTTCCTTCGGATTCCTTCCGCACCTCTTTTTCCCTCCCCCTCCTACTACACCCCCTCCATTTTCAATTTTTCGCTTCTTATTCGTAATTATTATAAAATTCCCAGTCGATCGATACCAATGTCCGCAGTGTTTCCTTCGGATTCCTTCCGCACCTCTTTTCCCTCCCCCTCCTACTACACCCCCTCCACTTTCATTTTTTAGCTTCAAATTCGTAATTGCTATAAAATTCCGAATCGATCGATACCAATGTCCGCAGTGATTCCTTCGGACTCCTTCCGAACCTCCTTTTCCCTCCCCCTCCTACTACACCTCTTCCATTTTCATTTTTTAACTTCATATTAGTAATTGTTATAAAATTCCTAGTCGATAGACACCAATGTCCGCAGTATATCCTTCGGATTCCTTCCGCGCCTCCTTTTCCCTTCCCCTCCTACTACACCCCATCCATTTTCAATTTTTAGCTTCAAATTCGCAATTGCTATAAAATTCCTAGTCGATCGATACCAATGTCCGCAGTGTTTCCTTCAGATTCCTTCCGCACCTCCTTTTCCCTCCCCGTCCATTTTCAATTTTTAGCTTCAAATTCGTAATTATTATAAAATTCCCAGTCGATCGATACCAATCTCCGCAGTGTTTCCTTCGGATTACTTCCGCACCTCCTTTTCCCTCCCCCTCCTACTACACCACCTCCATGTTCAATTTTTCGCTTCTTATTCGTAATTGTTGTAAAATTCCTAGTCGATCGATACCATTGTCCGCAGTGTTTCCTTCGGATTCCTTCCGCACCTCTTTTTCCCTCCCCCTCCTACTACACCCCCTCCATTTTCAATTTTTCGCTTCTTATTCGTAATTATTATAAAATTCCCAGTCGATCGATACCAATGTCCGCAGTGTTTCCTTCGGATTCCTTCCGCACCTCTTTTCCCTCCCCCTCCTACTACACCCCCTCCATGTTCAATTTTTCGCTTCATATTCGTAATTGTTGTAAAATTCCTAGTCGATCGATACCAATGTCCGCAGTGATTCCTTCGGACTCCTTCCGAACCTCCTTTTCCCTCCCCCTCCTACTACACCTCTTCCATTTTCATTTTTTAACTTCATATTAGTAATTGTTATAAAATTCCTAGTCGATAGACACCAATGTCCGCAGTATATCCTTCGGATTCCTTCCGCGCCTCCTTTTCCCTTCCCCTCCTACTACACCCCATCCATTTTCAATTTTTAGCTTCAAATTCGCAATTGCTATAAAATTCCTAGTCGATCGATACCAATGTCCGCAGTGTTTCCTTCAGATTCCTTCCGCACCTCCTTTTCCCTCCCCGTCCATTTTCAATTTTTAGCTTCAAATTCGTAATTATTATAAAATTCCCAGTCGATCGATACCAATCTCCGCAGTGTTTCCTTCGGATTACTTCCGCACCTCCTTTTCCCTCCCCCTCCTACTACACCACCTCCATGTTCAATTTTTCGCTTCTTATTCGTAATTGTTGTAAAATTCCTAGTCGATCGATACCATTGTCCGCAGTGTTTCCTTCGGATTCCTTCCGCACCTCTTTTTCCCTCCCCCTCCTACTACACCCCCTCCATTTTCAATTTTTCGCTTCTTATTCGTAATTATTATAAAATTCCCAGTCGATCGATACCAATGTCCGCAGTGCTTCCTTCGGATTCCTTCCGCACCTCTTTTCCCTCCCCCTCCTACTACACCCCCTCCATGTTCAATTTTTCGCTTCATATTCGTAATTGTTGTAAAATTCCTAGTCGATCGATACCATTGTCCGCAGTGTTTCCTCCGGATTCCTCCCTCTCCTTCAAACTCTCCTCCATCTTCAGGTTTGCCCTTCATATTTTTCATAATTCGAAATAAAGTCTCTGTGGACATATGCAAAAGTGGACAAAGAAAACAGTGGACGAAAAGGCTGTGGACATATACAAAAGTGGACAAAAAAAACTGTGGACGAAAAGGCTGTGGACATATATAATACATCCACATCTACATGATACCCTGCAAATCACCAGACTGGTTGGTGGCAGGGGGTGCAGCACACCAAAACCTACCTACCTAATAACGTCCCTCGTGGGAATCACTCTCCTGTTATGATCCCGTATGGTCGTTGGAAATAACGAGCTCTGATATCGCTCGGTCCTACAGTCGATCTCTCGTATTTTATTCTCGTGATCGTGCCTGCCCATGTACGTAGGTGCCTCCAATATTCCTGATACCTCCTCTAAGAGAACATCCGACCTAAATTTCTCCAGAAGCCTTAACCTAGCGCTAATTCTGCGATCCTCTAGCGATATCCAATTCAACTCCTTCAAGAGTGATGTGACGCTTAATTTTTGCTCATATTTTTGCTTTACGAATCTGGCTGCTCTGCGTTGGATTCTTTCTAACTCAAGTATCTGTCCCTTTTCGTACGGATCCCATATGCTGGAAGCGTATTCGACCTGAGATCTGACCAATGATAAATAACACGTTTCTCGTACCTGTTCTGTGCTACTTCTTACTATTCTGCCTACGAAGCCCAATTTCTTATTAGCTGCGCCTACGATCCTTCGAATATGCATATTCCACGATAGATCAGGACAAATGGTGACTCCTAAATATTTAACGTACTCTGCAGATTGAATATTCAATCTATCAATTCTGTACTCCGAGTCTAATTCATTGTTCTTACTCTTCCAGAAACTCAATAGGGAACATCTGCTGTGATTAACTTCGATTTTCCAATCTTGACACCATGCTGAAATAGTGGACATAAAGGCAGTGGACAAAAAGGCTGTGAACATAAACAAAAGTGGACATAAAGGCAGTGGACATAAAGACTGTGGACATATCATCTGTGGATCGAGAGAGAGGGAGGGAGTCGAGAGGGAGGGAAGGAGGCGAGAGAGAGGGAGGGAGGCGAGGGGGAGGGAAGGAGGCGAGAGGGAGGGAAGGAGGCGAGAGGGAGGGAAGGAGGCGAGAGGGAGGGAAGGAGGCGAGAGGGAGGGAAGGAGGCGAGAGGGAGGGAAGGAGGCGAGAGGGAGGGAAGGAGGCGAGAGGGAGGGAAGGAGGCGAGAGGGAGGGAAGGAGGCGAGAGAGAGGGAAGGAGGCGAGAGAGAGGGAGGGAGGCGAAAGGGATGGAGGCGAGAGTGTAGGAGGCGAGAGGAAGGGAGGCGAGAGAGAGGCTGGCGAGAGGGAGGGAGTCGGTTAGGGAGAGAGTTGGACGGAAGGAGAGAAATAGGGAGAAAGGTAATAGGAAAAGGATGGATGATGGAAACGGGAGGGAAGAATGGAGGAGGTAAAGGAGTGGCAAAGGAGGGAAGGACGCTTATCGCCCATTCTCTGACTCTCCCAATGATCACACCCGCTTGTGATGCAGCACGGCACAAATCCATGGCAAATATGGATTACACAAAAACCACAATTCTCCGGACGTGACACGCCCTTAATCGAATGAATACGAGGGTTAGGGGGCTCTGTGGGGTCAATGGCGATGCCTGCTATTAGTTTTACCCACAATGAGAAAGGACGCCAAGGACATGTTTTGCCTACACATCTTAGATTCCAGATTATTCACATCTACTCCTTCGATCCACCCCACCCTCATCATTCCATGATATTAATTTTAAACAAGCAGCGTGCGAAATAAGTCATTACATACTGACATATCAGAAATTACGAGACCACTTTAGGATGAAATTTTTAAAATCCCACTTAGGAAATTTTAAAATGAGATGCTTAAGAAAGTAATAGCGTAGTTTAAAGCAGCGACTCCTACTTCCTTCCCCGTGTAGATGGGATGGGAAGGAAGATATTATTAGCGAGGATCATACCGAGGGAGTCATATCCCTCCGGCGAGCCGAAGGGATAATCCCCGCATGCAAATGGCTCGCATGGGGAAGAAAAGGGAGGGAGAGCGCGTGGGGAAAATGGAGCGATACCATTAAAATATAGATTACAAATTAAAATCGTTTACGTTTAGAACTTGATCGCTTTCGTCGTCTCCAAAATGTCTCGGGATATACACGAGCTTAATATCGGACGAAATGGAAAATACGTGCAAGTTATAAAGAGTCATTGCTCATCAAATTCGACTAATAGTCGGTAGATTGGGAAAATCTACTTTTATCATATTATTTAATAGCCCCGTGAAAATGTAATATTTGTTAAAATTTATTCGTAACTCAGATTTCACTATGCGTCCGAAATTTTTGTTGAACATTTTAAGGACACCTCTGTAAATCACCTCGGTGTTTACTTTAATTTTCTCGATTTGTACCGAACGAGGTTACTTAATAGCAGGACAAAATATGGCCAATCCATCCATTAAATTATAAAAATAAAACATTTCTTGGGTAAGGATAGGTGTAGAAGCAGAGGCTTCTTTAAATTCTCATGAAAACGAATTTTATATTGTATTGTATAGTAAGATGGTAATCACAAAATCTTTCGACGAGGGAGTAGTTCCCTTGACATGGAAAACAGCCACGTTACACCTATACACAAAACGGGAAATTTAAAGTGGCGAACTACCGCTCTATATCATTGACATCAATCTACTGCAAGGTTTTTGAGCATATTATGGGCAGCTCAATAATACGATTCCTCGAAAGTAAAGGTGCTATGAATAGAAACCAGCATGGTCTCCGGTTTCCGGAGAGGCATGTCATGCGAAACACAGTTAGCTCTACTCACATCTACATCTACATCTACATGATACCCTGCAAATCACCAGACTGGTGGGTGGCAGGGGGTGCAGCACACCAAGCCCTACCTAATAACGTCCCTCGTGGGAATCACTCTCCTGTTATGATCCCGTATGGTCCTTGGAAAAAACGAGCTCTGGTATCGCTCGGTCCTACAGTCGATCTCTCGTATTTTATTCTCGTGATCGTGCCTGCCCATGTACGTAGGTGCCTCTAATATTCCTGAGACCTCCTCTAAGAGAACTTCCGACCTAAATTTCTCCAGAAGCCTTAACCTAGCGCTAATTCTGCGATCCTCTAGCGATATCCAATTCAACTCCTTCAAGAGTGATGTGACGCTTAATTTTTGCTCATATTTTTGCTTTACGAATCTGGCTGCTCTGCGTTGGATTCTTTCTAACTCAAGTATCTGTCCCTTTTCGTACGGATCCCATATGCTGGAAGCGTATTCGACCTGAGATCTGACCAATGATAAATAACACGTTTCTCGTACCTGTTCTGTGCTACTTCTTACTATTCTGCCTACGAAGCCCAATTTCTTATTAGCTGCGCCTACGATCCTTCGAATATGCATATTCCACGATAGATCACGACAAATGGTGACTCCTAAATATTTAACGTACTCTGCAGATTGGATATTCAATCTATCAATTCTGTACTCCGAGTTTAAGTCATTGTTCTTACTCTTCCAGAAACTCAATAGGGAACATTTGCTCTGATTAACATCGATTTTCCAATGTTGACACCATGCTGAAAGGGCGTTTAAATCTTCCTGAAGCGATTTTTGGTCATCCTGACTCGTTATCTCCTTATATAAAACGGTATCATCTGCGAAAAGTCTTATTTTGCAGCGAACTACCGAGCAGATATCGTTTATATATATCAGGAATAGCAGTGGGCCAATAACACTTCCCTGTGGAACACCTGATGCGACTTTTACCGGGTATGAAGATTTCCCATCAATAACTACTATCTGTTTTCTGTTGGAGAGGAAGTCTTTTACCCAACTCACGATATTAGGGTTTATGCCGTACTTTCCTAGTTTTCCTATTAATTTATTATGGGGTACTTTGTCAAACGCTTTTTTAAAATCAATAAAAATTGCATCAACCTGACTGTTTTTCTCTCCGCATTGTAACAAATCGTTTACGAACAGGGCGAGCTGCGTTTCGCATGACCTACCTTTCCGAAACCCGTGTTGGTTTTTGCTTAGCGCAGAACGACCATCTAAATAACGCAGAACAGAGCTAACGATTATATGTTCTAGAATCTTACACGATAATGACGTCAAGGAAATCGGTCTATAATTTTCGGGGTTCTCTTTATCACCGCCTTTGTGGATGGGCGTTACGTATGCTAGCTTCCAGTCTTTTGGAACGGTACCATGTGCAACGGATTTTTCGAATATTATTTTCAAGTAAGGTGCGATTACCGAGGCTAGCTCTTTCAACACACGCGCGGGTATGCCCTCCGGCCCGGGAGACTTATTTTGCTTAATCGACTCTAGCTGGTGCGCGATACCTGTTTCCGAGAATATCAAATCTTCCATCGAATTTCCCTTATCATTCGAATCTGGTTCCTCAAACTCGTTGCTCACCGAAGTAAACGCTTTCTGAAAGTGTTCATTTAACAAGTTTGCTTTTTCCGCGCTATCGTGTACTACATCACCTGCCTCCGTTCTCAATGACGCTATGGTGGGACCTCCACCATGAACCTCCCTAACGTACGACCAAAATGCTTTCGGATTTTCTTTCAAATTATTATGCAAAACTTTCTTTTTGTAATCATTAAATGCTTCTCGCATTGTTACTCTAGCTCTTGAGCGCGCCTCTCTGTATTGATGCCGTATCATTGACCTCTGTTCCTCTGTGACTTTTGAAGAATTTGTATTTAAGCGAGCGTGAAGTTTTCTTTGCCGTCTAAGAGCGCATCTAACTTTCTGGTTGTACCATCTTGGTTCCGCACCATCACGTTTAACTTTATATGGAATGAATTTATCCGTACCCTCTCGCATCATATCCCTGAACACGCACCATAATTCCTCTGTACTAGCGTCGATAGATGCCTCGCAGGAATTAGGGAATTGTGTCTGTAAAAAAGACCTAAATTTCGAGAAATCGCCTTTGGCGTACATATATACGCGTCTTCTAGCCTTAACCTGTTTCTCCACTTTTAGCTTAAATTCTAAGTACACAGCATTATGATCGCTTATTCCTTCCTCTATGGAAAGCTTGTTCATACGCTCGGGGTAGTTCGTTACGAGTAAATCTAATATATTGTTCGATCTCGTGGGACATCTTACTAGCTGACACAACGAGTGTTTAACGAAGGTTTCTATAAGTGCTTCGCAGGATTCACGCTCTCTACCACCGGGATCAAAGCAATTATGATTCCAGTCTATTGAAGGTAAGTTGAAGTCTCCTCCTATTATAATGGCCCTCTCTTTATTTTTCGATATTAGCGTTGCTACTTGTTTCTCGAGATTATGAATCATTTCTAAACTTGAATTGGGAGGCCTATAAAATGCGCATATATTTGCTATAGTGTAATCGCTTCCTCTAACTCCACACCAAACACTTTCTATTTCGGCGTCATTAATCGGTAGTGGAAAACTTTCGTATGCCTTGCTGACTGCTATAAATACTCCACCTCCCGTCCGGATACTACGATCCTTTCTAAAAATTCTATAGTCTTGAGGGAATACCTCCTGACTTGCAATCTCGTCAGTGAGCCAACTCTCTGTACCGATCACGACATCGGCTTCTAGACTGCGAATAATATGCTCAAAATCGGCAATTTTCTTACGGATGCTGCGGCAGTTCAATACAACGACATTTAATTTCTCACTATCGCTTCTCAAATAAACCTCAGCCTTACCATTGGTAATCGTTTTAGGAATACATGCGTTCTTCATACTATTATTCCGCCAGTTGGTTGATATAGCATTTTCTTTCTTATCGCGTTTTATTTCACCTTTTTTATCGAAATCCCTAACGTTAACACTATTGACATCACGGATGTCAGCGCCTTCATCGCTTGGTAACTCTAATTTATTTGCGGTATTGGCCGGATTTCTCGTAATATTGTTCTCTGTTACCCTCTCAATTACACCCATTCCCCTAGACATTCCCCATTCACACATGATATTGTGAAAGCAGCGGACAAAGGAATAGGAGTAGATGCAGTATTTTTAGATTTTAAGAAAGCCTTCGACACCGTTTCCCACGCGAAAATAATGCAAAAATTAAATGCTTATTCAATTAACGAGAAAATTGTAAATTGGATCACTTCGTTCCTTTCGGATAGAACCCAGAGAGGAGTTCTCGATGGAGTTACATCAGACGTCGTCAAAGTGACTTCCGGCGTGCCTCAGGACCTCTGTTATTCTTGATATACAGAAATGATTTAGCGGATAATATAATGTGTAAAGTCAGGTTCTTGGCAGATGACACGCTTGTGTATAGTAAAATGAACACAATACACGACCAGGAGACTTCACAAAGGGACCTTCAGATTATTACGAAGTGGTGTAAAGATTGGCAACTGGACCTGAATATACAGAATTGCGCCGCAATGAATTTCACGCGTTCCATGAATTTCATCCGTTACCCGTACGAAATATCTGGATTAAAGCTAAAATACGTCAATAGCTACAAATACTTAGGAGTCACACTCAGTAGCAACTTGTCTAGTAGCGAGCATATCAAAAGCGTCACAGCAACGGCAAATAGGGTTCAAGGGCTTTCCTCTAGAGTCCTGCGGGGATGCCCCTCGAATGTGAAGGAAATCGCATACTTTTCCCTAATACAACCCGTCGTGGAATACTGTTGCGCCGGTCTGGGACCCTTTCGAGTAGGGCTTAACTAGGGAGCTCGAAATGGTTCAGCGTAGAGCGGCTAGATTTGTAAAGGGAGAATACCGGTATGATGCGAGTGTATCAGAGATCTTGAGGGACCTGAAATGGCAGACGTTGAAGAGTAGAAGAATTGAATACAAAAGGACACTATTTGAAAATTTTGAAAGTTCCGAATTCGTTGAAGACGTACGCGGCATAGTCGTCCCCATCGGTGTTAGTGAACGTAATGTTAGATCAGAGTGAACGAGAAAATATGTCGAAACAATCGCTAGAACCGAGAAATACTACAGATCTTTTTTCCCAGACGCGAAAAGATAGTCCAACAGAGGAATTAGTTAGAGTTCATTGGTGCTGTGACACCCCTGCCAAACGCTTCTGGCGACATGCAGGGTATTAATGTAAATGTAAATTTTGAGACGTTCAAGTGAATTTTATAATAAGAAAGAGAACTAAGGCTCTTGGTCTTAATTTCCACTGAAGATAAATTACGGGATTCAAATGGACACATTAAATAACAAAAATTAGTGCGGTCCACTTTATAATCATTATCGATTTTGAACTAAATATTCCGATCATGACTGTTAAAATGTGATTATAAAATTTTGTGTGATCGAACTAAAAATTAAGTATTCTAAAAATTTTCAGCCTTCGTAAGTTTACTCCTTAAATATTTACAGCATAACATTACAAGCATTTACTTTTTATGTACTGAATTATTCTGGATTAGTTTTTAATTAAGTAAATCGCTTACTCCTTTCCATCAGCCCCTTGTAAACAATAAAAATATAAAATAAAAATTACCAAAACCGTATGGAACTGTTTAAGCGAAGGCATTTTGTTTGCGGCAAGCAGGGCTCCAAGAGTCATCATGTTTAAATTATCGTAAACATATTTCGCCAAATATCCCGGAATGCAGATAAAACATTCATACCCTGTCGAAAAATAATTCAAGCGTAATATATTTTAACGACAAGTAAAGAACCTCGCCGCAGGAGCTTGGAAATGGAAAAACGGTTGGCAGCAGTAGGAAAGGAAGCAGAGAAGGAAAAAGAGGCATGGATACGAAAAATAAAAAGGAAAGAGAAATGAAAAAGTAGGAATTGAAAAATTGTGGTTTCGCAGTTCGACATTCATCTATTTCACACCACTGAGAGGTCGCTCAGGGGCAGTATATTTGTAAAATACAAGTGGAAGGAGTTTGCCGAGAGCTATTTATCACATTATATTATAAACTGTAGGGTATTTTCGCCTCTTTCGAATCATTTCCAAATTGGAACAGTTATCACTTTCTCTAGCGAAGTATCACATCGGTGTCTTGTTTTTAAATCGACTATGGTTAATATTTGAAGTAGTATCCTACATAAGAACATTTACAACTTCATCGATATTTCGGTATTCATCTCAACATTTTCAGCTATTATATTTAATGTAAATGGCGGAATAATGTTCACTTATATAGAAAAAGTTATAAATAAAAATCAGTATGTCGAAAACTTCCACAAAAAACAATGCGTTTTACAAATAATTCCTTATTAAATTCATCAAACCTAATGAGGAAAATATTTTCATGCGACAAAAGTTAATACTTAGTAGAGGGGTGGTCAGCGTGTCTAGCTCCCAATGCTCGAGTCGCAGATTTGAATTCTGCCGAGGGCATGGTCGTGTGTGTTCGTCCTTGTTATTATTGTTACGATATTCAGTATAATCGGCCCTGTGCTGTCTCTGAATTCTTGCCAATAAATAAATAATTCAGGTCACAAGAATTGAATTTTACTTGGTGTGTCATTTATTTGATGTTTGAATTGCCTATAATTTGGTTTTAATGAAATTATACGGCTTTAGTCCTATCATTAATCTAAATATTCTATATGTGTATGCAAAAGGAAACCCAATTAAATCGATATATCCGGTCGATACGCGAATACTGTGCATAGTCTCAGCGAAATAAAAATCTATCCATGTAGAAGCGCAGTCATATCGTATTACTCAAAATTCTGTGGCCCGGCTACTGTGCAGATCGTTGAAATAAATTAAATAGAGCGAGAATCCGTAGTCGTACACGAAAATTTCTTTTTCGACTTTATTTCAGCTCATCTCTCTTTTTCAGACTGCCGCCGTCTTTGAGTTCCATTCAAACTTTTAAATCGAATCTCATTCAGGTGTACCTTTCCCGTTTTAGGCTTTCTGTTTACTTTATTGAGTCTTTAAGGCTTTTGAGAGTAATATATTCGTATATCAATCAATTCATAAAATTGATAAGTTCGTTTAATTAAGGGAAACAATAGCATGGAGGAATGAGATTGTTCTCTCTAGGTTTTGTCAATGGATTATTTTTTCACTGGATATCGAATAGTTTTCTACCAGTACATGTGTACCAGTCTAAATGTGATTATTTGGAAAATAGAGGGAAAAGTAAATATGTTAATCGAAAAAGATTCTTGGCAGAAAAATATACTTCGGAGAATTCTTTCTATAACTACATTTCTACTTAGAAATAAGCCTCAGCATAGGTTTAAAAAATATATACGATGAAATGCAAAAATGTGGCTTAACGTAAATTTATCCAGTTATGAGAAATTTATCAACAATATCTAGTACATGCAGTTCATATTTTTTAACGTAATTTAGTAAACCTCTTCACTAATACGGCGGCAGTTTAAGAAGGATATATTTAACTTAGCCACATACTAAATTGAACCAGGGAAATTACTAAATCTTCCGATATCTTCTGTAACTCTCTAGCAAAATATATACAAACAGATTTGAATCATTAAGGAAAAATACATCGGCTATCTTATACTTTATAATTAATAGTAATTCTCTAATTTCTCGAAGGGCTGGAACAACCCACTGTCACTAACTTTTCAATAGATAATTCAACGCCGAAACTAATTGGGTAAATCGATCTGTACTGCGAATTCTATGTGGTGTTCTGCATGCGTGGCGCTAAAAAAATAACAATTATTCTTAGCGTCTTTGACCAAAGCGGAATCAGACAAATAGTAGTAAATTTGTATTTTATAAACACATGAATTTCAAAAACAAACAATGAGGGATTTTAATAAATAAATATTTAGTTCGATAACTTGATCGAGAAGATGACTCTCATAGCCTTAAAACTGTAGAGAAGACCGGACACGCATTTCGACTGTAATATAACCTCAATGCCTGTTTTTAAGGGATTAGCAACTATGTTGTCTTCGTATATATTTCCAGCTCGTTAATTCGTTCCTGGATTAGTCCGATCATAAACTCGTGCGAGAACGCCAAGGGGAATGGAAGCGGATTCACTCGCATTTCTCCAATGTATAAAGAAGATATAGTAATTTGAAAGAGGTGAAAACATCGGTCAACATATCTAATCCGACGTTAAACGCCCACCCATATATTCCTGCCTTTTTCAATTCACTCTCCTTCACTAGCAATTCTTCCTCACACTCACAGCTATCCTCCACATCTCCCACTCACCAACTATCTCAATCTTATTCTTCATCTCTCCATTCACCCGTTATTCGCGTTCCTAGCTTTGCACTTTTACTATCGCCTATCATCCTCTATTCTCCGTCTCTAACTGTATCTCTTGTCCCATAATTCACTAACAGTATATCCTCGTTCTCCCATTTCCATCGATAACAAACATCATCATATTATAGCAAGAAAATTTTCAATCGTTTGCTCATTGCGTAATGTAGTGGTTATCAGTCGGTATATGACAACTCTTGTACAGAGTTTAAAAAAGTACGCGCTTTTTCCTTTTACTTTCTCCATACGTAGTATAGGGAAAGTATTGTGATCACGAAAAATATAGACTTCGAAATTTCAACGGAAATACACGTTCTGAGGTCCCTAGAACACGTTTAGACATTTCGGAATGATGTCTGTATGTGATTGTGGGCGCTCTAACTCAAAAAGTACTTGCTATATCGTTACCAAACTTCATAAATAACACTTTAGCATGAGCATAAAGAACTGATTAGTTTTTGGATAATAACGGTTAACCGGAAGTAGAGGTTTATTCGAAACCCGATTCGGTTTTTGCGATATTTCTCCGTTAAAACATCGTTATTGTATATACAGTTCTATACAAAGGTTATAGAGAATGCAATTTCCTACAACTTTCGTTTGAAACAATTTTCCATAGCAGTTATGGTTTAGGAATTTTTATAAATAATCGGTTTCTTCGGTTTCCGTCAAAATTTCCTTAAAAACGTCGTTACTGGTAATCTTCGTGAGGACCAAAGTTGTAGAGAATAATATTTCTTCCAAATTTTGTTTGAAACAAATTTTCGTAGAACCATCCATTTCGGAGATATTTAACTTTTTTGTAATTTCCTGTATACAGCGCCGCCACCATGTGGCGGTGAATTCTGTAAACATATTCAAAATATAATTTACGGCAATAAGGACGACTGTATTCTTTTACGATACGAAATAATAAATTTGCCTTATAATGCTATACATAATAATTTAAATATATATACCCCAAATATGGAGAAAGTCGTGTTGGCCACATCAGATTTTTTACTACAGCTTTCATGCATAACTTCGCAATAAAAGGTAGATCCTTTTAATGACGGGGAATTTGAATAGGAAAAAAATATTTCTTTATTACTTTCTCCATACGTAGTAATGGGAAAGTATTGTATTCATGAAAAAAATCGACTTCGAGATTTCAACGGAAATACGTTTTGAGGTCCCTAGAACACGTTTAGACTATTTTCGGAATGATGTGTGTGTGTATGTTAGTGTGGGCGCTCTAACTCAAAAAGTACATACCATATCGTTACCAAACTTCATATATAACACTTTAACATGAGCATAAAGAACTGATTAGTTTTTGGACAATAACGGATAACCGGAAGTCGCGGTTTATTCGAAACCCGATTCGGTTTTTGCGATATTTCTTTGTTAAAACATCATTATTGTATATACAATTCTATACAAAAGTTATAGAGAATGTAATTTCCTACAGTTTTCATTTGAAACAATTTTCTATAGGAGTTATTGTTTAGGAGTTATTTATAAATAACCGGTTTTTCGGTTTCCGTTAAATATCTCCTTAACAACGTCGTTATTGGTAATCTTCGTAAGGACCAAAGTTGTAGAGAATAATATTTCTTCCAAGTTTTGTTTGAAACTTATTTTCGTAGAACCATCCATTTCGGATATATTTCGCTTTTTCTTAATACCAGCCTACAGCGCCAACACCATGTAGCGGTGAATTCTGTAAACATTCAAAATATACGTCATTTACGGCAACGACGTGTCTTCTTTTACGACACGAAATAATAATTTTGCCTTATAATGCTACTCATAATAATTTAAATATCTATACCCCAGATATGGAGAAAGTCATGTGTTGGCCACATCAGATTTTATGTTTATATTGTTGTCTACATTAGTACACATATAAATTAAATTCATTCATCACGTAATCCAAGTTATCGTGCAATCATTCACCACGTACATAAGTGTTTCTTTTTGGAAATGGGTTACGACGGTTTTAAAATAGAGTAACCACAGCATACTATAATCCCACCTAAATTTTCTTAACAAACAATATATAGGTTTCAGCCTAGCATCAACATTTTTGTCGTTTTTATTATCCATTCATTATGAACTTATGGTAGAAGAGAATCATAGGTTGAGGAACCAAGCTTGTTTTCACTTTATTTTTCCGTAAAAATCATTTTTTCATAATAATCTATTTCTCATCCATTTGGCAATAAATTCGAATACGATTTAATCTAAATTAAATGCTTCGCTTCTAACGAATAAGGCTCTTCTTACAAGTTTCCTAATTCGAGGGAACGCCGCCAAAGAAAACCCTTTAGAAATATCAAAACACATCCTCAAACGCCAATCTAAATTCCACTATTTCATACATGCCAACCCCTTTCGACCACCTCCATAATCCCTCGTCTACCTTCTCTCCTCTATCTCTTCATAATCCCGTAGTCGTAGTGAGTCACTTCTGATGGTATTTCACTACGTTGCAGTACAAAGCATAGTATAGCTCCCGAGAGCTACCTTCGCATTTATATATCCACACAGCCCTTTATGCCGCACCTACCATCCCTTTCACCTCACTAATTTTCCTCTATTCCATACTTAACTCTTTATCCTCTCCCCGCCTCTTCTTCTCTTCCCCACTTTCCCTAACTCAATCTCTCTCTCTTTTTCTTTCCCACTCTCGATCTCTCTGCCGTTCCAAAGTAATGCTGCTGACAGGGACATAGGAGAGAAGTGTCGGGGGGAAAGGAATGGGTAAATTAAGGAGGCACTTTTGGATGGGCGGAAAGGATAATTAAAATAAACAGATCGGCGGAAAAAATATCGGAGAACCATTTCACTTATATAGGCGTTACTTTATTGAAAGCAGTTATTAAACGGATTAAAGAATAAAAAGGATTACTTTA
Source organism: Uropetala carovei (assembly GCA_036926305.1). Taxonomy (NCBI): domain Eukaryota; kingdom Metazoa; phylum Arthropoda; class Insecta; order Odonata; family Petaluridae; genus Uropetala; species Uropetala carovei. Next base: position 584,706 of record JAXCHB010000310.1, on the reverse strand, counting down.
TAATTACGCTTTATTTTTGTCCCGTTTACATTGAAGTCGCTGATATGTTATTCCATACACCCTATGGAATGGTCACATGATTTTCGTACGTTAATGATTAATACGCGATGAATTTTAAATAGCAGGACTGCAGAATTGAAATTGACAGCATGTGACCTACGTTTTTATTCGAGACTGGTCACAGATATAAAATATACTTATTCTAATAAACCTTTAATTATTCAGCACACGTTACTCATCTTTCGTCTCAAAAAACTTCATAGGATCCCATAAAAGGCATTTGAAGAACGACAATTTTGAAAGAAACGTTAGACACCTCCTGTGTAAGTTTTGTAACAATAAATAAAGTTTGCTGTTGGCTGTACTCAAGATTGCATCTCCGGCATCTACCGCCGGATGACGAGGAATTTAACGTTATTAGGCCTGCCCGTTGCACCGTTTCTTTTAATTTGTACGTGGCGTTGGACAGAGATAGGAAGTTAATTAATTCATTCATCTACACAAGGGTCTTGGAATGGAGCTAAGAGATTTTTATATTGTTCGACCTTGTTAGAAATCCAATATAAACACACCCCGGGCTCAATGGAGGAAATTCCACGCCGAACCTCGTATTTCACGCAATTTTATGTCTTCTGACAGCGACATATAAACGTCAGCATTAACACACAAACACTTCTGATATAAATATCAAAGGTTTTTACGTTAAATCAGTTTTTCGACAGCTAACAGCGATTAATTACTTCTTCTCATCTATGCAAATATCAGCTCCACGATTTCTCTCTCTCTCCTTCCTTCCCTCCGCATGATTATTTTTACTACTATCGGGCCTTACACCAATGAAATCGTGTGAATTTTTCTGTTTCAGATTAATGGTCATTTCAACATTTTTGCCAAAAATCCATTTTTCTCACTTTTTCAATGGGATATGTCTATGTGTAAATCCCATGCACTTTTTTCGGATTTTTTTCATTTATCGCACGAGAAGTCATATTGTGTAGTATTCCGCAAAAGTACGTTACAAATAGCGCTGATTCTCATTTTACAAACAGACTTATGCTATGGTTTAAGTACGGTATTAAATGTGGCATTTATCACACTGGTTCCTGAAAATCACATCATAAGTCGAACCACATTTACCATATGAATAATCTTACAAAGTGGGGTTAAATTCCAGAGTCATCGGCCAGATAATATATTTTCACAAAAATTATCCTTAACATTCTTCAGTCAGTATGACTTGTTTCATATATGACAAATCATTTAATTCTGATTAGTTTCCAATTAGGACTTAAAAACATTTAAATTTTTTTTAAAATGCTGAAGGAATGAAATTTTTACAAAAATTGCAGGTTAAAAAGTTGGCGTTTTAGGTGGGCAGAAATTTAATGTGAGTCGTTTTTTAAACAGGTCTCAGATATTGTTTTTTTATGGAACTGCCTATAAGAGCCTTCTTCTCTATGTACACTGCTCTCATGAAATGCTTAGGAAGAATTTGGATTAGAGCAGCAGTTCTGTCGCGAACTGGTGAATATTCTGAATATTCCAGCAAAAACCACTAAAATTAAATTATAAAAACATTTTTTTTGACAATTCGAAGCGTTCTTAGTAATTTTCATGGTGAAAACACAAACAAGTATATCTCATTAATCAGTGGTGCCCATCATGAGAACAATTGAATTTCGCGGATGGCAAATAATTATCCGCGGACCGGTGCTTGAGAGACGCTAGTTTATTGATTAAACTAGAACTATAGGTTTGGATTTGATATTCATGCGATCGTGGACTGATAAGTAAAGCGGACACCTCAAGAAAGAGAGGAAAGCGAATGTGCTTCTTTATAATCTCATCCTGGAGATGCGTGGGAGCAAGGGAAAAGACAGTTTCGGAAGCTTTCAGATTAGCTTCATTTATGGAGTACTTTCGATATATTTTGATTTTCAGTCGCGTAAAATCACATTATAGCAACTTTTTATTTTGATAAATTAATTATTTCATAACGATTCAAAATTTCAAATTTTACATATTATTTTAAGCTTTCACGTTTATAATAACATGCCTGGTAAGTATCTGACTCTCGCCTATGACTTACACACCGGTGCGACGCACGCAGGTGCACTCCAAAAGTAATGTATAGGATACTACGTATTTAAATAATATTAATAATGAAGCACTCTCGGGAGACATGCAATATGAAGCAATATTTCAAATTTTACCTTCTATGAAAAAATAGGCACCATTGCAGACGCATCATAAACGTGAGCAAAGTGGGAGGTAGAAGGGTTATCCCTTAAGTGAGACGATGGCCAACCTTTCTTCTCTGCACGTTTACAGAAAGCATAAGCAACGTATGCTTTTGCCATATCTCTAAAGCTGTTTCTTTTGATTAAAAATTAATGAAAGAAATCATTCATGAAACACTCAAGAGCAGAGGCCCATTGCGAGTTCTACGGATTAGTTGAAGGACGTGAACCTTAGCAGACAATAACAATCTCAAAATGTCATGTGAGGCGTCAATATATAGTCAACGAAAAGTCCGATACTTAACGAATGATGTTTGACAGGAGTAATTGATGGACCCCTCTTGGCCGATGCTGATTTTAATTCAGAGAATTTTAAAATAACAGAGAAAGATCCAAACGTCGAAGTCGCGGATGGTTCGGCTTTATTCGAATTCCGTAACGTAATACTTATCAAAAACAATTCTATGCATTGCATTTGAGACATTTTTGCCGCCCTGTGCAAGTGCACGTTTTGGACCGGCGCCCCGGTCCCCAGGCCCTACTCTCGCGCCCCGAGAATCTCCTTCCCCTTCACTTCCCCTCAAGCGTGACTGACACGTGAGAGAAAGTGGAGGGGAAGCTTCGCTTCGGGTTGTGACTGGCATAGGCCTTCCCTTACTCAATTAATATGTACACAAGTTGATACGCAGCTCAAGTTCTGGCACTTTGTAATAATTGAATTATTTTTCCCGATTAAATTATTTTTATTTGTAAAAATGTTCTACTTCTTCAAACTTTCATTCCCCGATACGAGTAAATCTGTTCGAATAATAAGACACCTTCCACATTCAACAGTATAATTTCGTTCCAAAGACGTCCCTCGAGCTCTTTTTTTGAGACAAGGGGGTAATCATACACAGTCACGAAAACACACAACAGGCAGAGGACGAAAATAACTAGTTCAAGAAATCCTTCCTCTCTTCGTTTCTCCACCCAATTATAGCCGACGTCAAAAAAAGAAAAAATAAACGCTCGATTAACTCGTATGAGCGGGGGTTAAGTCAAGCGACGAACAAGCTTCGCTACAGTCAAAAGGAAGAATATAAAATATCGTGCAGGAAAATACGACTTCATGGTTAGAGTTAGCATTATAACGAATCGCCTTTGCCCTCGCCCTTTACCCGTTTCCCCTGACCCTATTCAGTTCACGCTCTTGTGGAGCGGCAGAAGAATTAGGAAAGTGAGGAGGAGAGGAGCAGAGGAGGAGGAAAATGGAAGGATTTGAACCGGCAAAGAAAACGGTTTCATCTCTTACGACTTCTAGACGTGTTGTGCGTGATGTTTGGGCATTGGACAGTCTCCATTTCTGCATTCTATCCCCCCTCTCTCTGTCTGACCCTCTCTCTGACCTTTTCTCTTACCCTCATCCTCCCGTCATTTTTTTTGAACAAGTCTGAGTCATTCGAAATCAAAGGAAGACGTACTTCGGCGACTAGAAAATGGCCGTTATTCCTAAATTTTATTATGAAGATGGTCTACAAACAGCTTTAATTAAAATCCGTTCTCATTATAATTGGTAAAATAACCTACGATATTTGTTACGTTCAATAAAGAGGATAGAGATACAAATATTTTCTTTGATTTAATTTTAAAAAATATAATGGGATTTCGTAATTGGTTTTTTGAAAGCTCGATTTATCAAAAAAATAATCACAACATTCCTATAAAACGAATCTCCGAGTCTAAAGGCGGTGAAAATTAAATCCATCTGGTCGATATAAATGGAATAATTGAAGGGGGAATAGGGTTAAATTTCTTCGAGTAAGAATTCAGAAATATCACAATCTCCCTACAGTTTATTTAATTGCCACTTTTCATATTGGAACGAACGAACGTCCGCATAAAGCAGGGGTGGGCAAACTACAGCCCGCGGGCCAAATCAGGCCCGCGAGAGCATATTATGCGGCCCGCGATGCCTTTATAAAAGAGAACGATGAAATGTGAAACAGTAAATTTCAAATTTGGCGGTTAAAATAATGACCGAAAAACCATATATAGCGAAGCTATTGTACCAAAATTTGTTAATAATTTTTTTCACTAATAGAGCTATTCGCATTCTCTCAAATAACTTCCTATGTGAGACATAATGTGGCCCGCCTAACCACCCAGAACTGCTAATGTGGCCCGCCTCGAAAAAAGTTTGCCCACACCTGGCATAAAGTAACAATTTCCCCGAACAAAAAATACTATTTTGTACTACTTCGCAATTAAAATAACATAAATGCACGTTTCAGTAGATATTAAAAAAATAAAACTTCAAGGATGCGTTTGATATAGAGATAAAATACTAAGGAATTGACTAACCTCATCGGCCACGTAACTGAAATGACAGCATCACTAAAAAAGTGAAATATTTTGAAGAAAACAAATCAGAAATTAGTTATTTTTATTTAAATCACTAAACGTGCTCATCACTATGTTTTGTTCAAAGATAAAGGTGGTTTAAACCATGCTAGAGTAGTCATAATCACTAATACTATTTACATTTTTTTATTACTCATGTTTTCGAATATAATACGACCCTAACCTTCGAAGAAAACAAAACCCTTGTCTTATAGTCGGGTAAAAGCGTTACCTCGAGGGGTATGGATACTGGAATGTTTCCTTACTATAATATTCCCTCCAATATTCACTCCGAGTGATTGTTATTGTGCTAGAAATGTCCATCACATATTCTGCCCAATACTCTTCCACATAGTTGTTCTAGGCGACAACAGGTGTTAGCAATATTAATTGCTATCCGGCACAGCCGAAGCATTCGCGATTTACCAAAGCGGCCCGCCAAAGCAATTGCAGCTGCGAAAACTGTTCGGAATTAAGAAAAGTTTTCCAACCCCGAATCATAAGAAGGAGTTAAATATATCCTCGTGGATCCACACTCACCTCCGCCAGGAACGTAGAGGTTTAGAAAGAGACAGTCTTCGCTCTGGTTGGTGAGAAGCGGCAGGGTCCTTCGGATTCTGAAATAGCGGCCCAGAGGCATAATAGACAATGCCGCTGTCCTGTTGTTAAAATCCACGGGAAATTTCTGCAAAGATACGCATACTTTATGATAGAGGAAACGGGGTGGAATAATAAAAATAAGAACATTTCATATAAAGAAATGTTTATAATAAAAATGAATCAATCCAGTAAGTAGCAAACATTTAAATGAAAGGTTTGGGATTTTATAAGACAAAGGTAAATATACACCGTTTAATTTTTATCATGCTACTCTAAGGAACAACAATCAAGGAGAGAATTCTATCAAGTCGTTACACTAATAGTAAAAATAAACTATATTGTTGCATAAAATTTAAAACCGCAGTTCTCTTAGATTTCCAGATTTTAACTTATTCCTGGTCGAAAAATATTATTAACATTGCTATAATACGAAGACAACGAATTACGGAGCGAACTAATACACAATATTACCAAGAATACTAAAATTTTCAGATTTACTCCTACGTGGATAATATGCCACCCCCTTTAAGAACAAGGAAGGAAGCTCGTGTCAAGATTTAAAACATTCAATATTCACCCTACTAGCTCCGTGAAAGAAAGATTTATCGAAGGTTTCTATGATATCCTCATCCGATGATCATTAATACCTGATACCCGTAAGTTATTCATGCGTGAGACTGAAAATTCTATCTAGATAACTCCGGCAAAGCAGAACAAAAGTGAATGCCTGACTCTTCTCCCCCGCCGTTTTAACAATCATGAGGGCAGAAAATTTGGAATCAAAAGAAGTGTACGGATCTCCCTGGATTGTCTTAGAGACAGTCTTACAATATTATTATCGTACCTCGAATCCAAATTTAGTAAATAAAACACGAAGATACAATGCCCATTCGTGCGATTAAATTCAGACACGGAATCAAAATGCAGGAATGGGGGACACGCCATCCTACGCCGATAATTGACAAAATACCAAAACTATGAAAACGTGGCATTTCAGTTTGAGTAGAGGGGGTGGGGATAGTTTTAATTTTTATTTGTAATAATCAGAGGTTTAATAAATAAAATCGCCATATTATTCACGAATAAATCACACTGTTTACGTCGAAGACCAATACCAAATGCTCACAGCTGAAATTGGTGACAGGTGTTTATCTATGTGAAAATTATTTAACTTGAGAAAGAGAAATTAAACACCTGTGAAGAAGTCGAGTCAATTGGACGGATTATATTTGAATTTGCTACTCTAGAGTGACGCTTTGCACACTATGGACACCTATTAGAGAAAATTAAAGCAGTGATTCTAGTTTCCCAAAGAAGTGGACATATTTAAATTCACGAATTTCGGGCTGCGCCTGTTTTTCTCAAAAACGATTATTTTCATATCTGTATAGGAAGACATGTCCCCTAATTATTAAACACATAAACATCTTTTGCTGGTTCCTTTTTTCCTTTGGACGAAGGAATGAATTTTAAAAAATTGTATTTTCTTTACTTTTGATATATTGTATGAAGCATACAACTGTTATCTTTAATGAAAGTAAAACAAGTAAATGTTGATTACTAAAGTCCGAATTACTTTGCCTGAGATTTGCCATTGTGCACATTGCATCGCGCACATTTTCATGCCAGTTTTAAATTAAATATAAAAATTTAATTAGAATTTCTAGTCTAATTAAGAACAATTTATGAATTTAAAAGTAGCGTTTTATGGTGTGAACCCATTATTAATTCAGAATTTAATTCAAACATTGAAAGCTTTATGTTTAAGCGTAGAAAATATTATTTTTATAAGTTCGAACTATGAAAGTTTTTGGGCTTCAAAAACTTTACATTATTGAAATCTATTTAGTAATACAATATTCGTTTTATACATAGTTTATGAATCATAAATGCACAATTTACCATGAAAGGAATATTATTATTAAAGGAGTATTAATTCAGTGGTGGACGAAAGTTTTTGGGCTTCCAAAACTTTACATTATTTAAATCTATTTAGTAATACAATATTCGTTTTAAACATAGTTTATGAATCATAAATGCATAATTTACCATGAAACGAATATTATTATTAAAGGAGTATTAATTCAGTCGTGGACGAAGGTATTAAAGTTATTATTATGGGAAATAATGTAATGATAAAGATTATATCAACAAATTTGCGCTATATATATTTTACTCAACGTCCATTATAATGTTTATATAATCAGGATCCTCTTCAGGAGTAAGGTTGCAATATTCTGATGTCGTTTCTCGTGGCCTAGGCTAGGAATGATTAGGTGTGACATAACCAACATTTAAGGCCGTCACGAATAAATTAAAGAGAAACAACAATGAACAGCAGAAATGACAATGGATATATTTTCATCTCTTACCTGAGGACACACAGGAGCGAAGAAATCGGCCACTTTTACTCCTCCCCATTTATCTGGAGGCTTAGGAGGGGCAAACCTCATTTCTCCCACAGGCGGTGCAGCGTACCTAACGCCCCAAAATGCTTCCACTGGTTTCAACTGGGGCAGTCCTCCCTGCTGTTGCTGCTTTGGTCGGAAACTTGAATCTTTTCCCAAAAGGTCGTCGGCCTGGCTCCTTAGGCCACTCAAATCGAGTACGATTCCTCTTAGGGGACCCTGCTGAGTCTGCACTATTCTTGGGGAAAGCAGCTTATGCGTGGAAAAGGAGGAGGGGTCCCCGGCGGCCTTTCTGTACGGCTGGGGGGTGGGCGGGGGAGGATGAGGAGAAGTGGCGGAGGAAGAGGAAGGGAGGGCTCTGGCGGCAGAGGGGGGCGGTAGAGGGAAGGGGAGGAGGAGAATGAGGAGGTAGATGTTGGCATCGGAGTTGTGGGGACGCCGTTCGTTACCCGAGAATCGCATTTCCGGAGTAACATTTCCGCATAAAAGTTGAATCGGTGGAACATCCACCAGATGGCACTGCTCGACACATTGGGCGGGGGAAGAATCACTCACATGGAGACACCATTATGGAGTACTGACACGCAACTGAGGAACAATATATGAAAAACAACGAGTACCTTCTTCGCTGCATATTTGAAACCCCAATTCACTCCTAATGAAGTCTTGAATAAAACATTGAAGCAAATTTTTTTTCGAATGTCTGTATTTGTTGGTACTTTCACATGTTCAAAATTCTATTAAAAAATTTTAGCCTAGCTCAAGGAATGCTTTTCTTTGGCCGCGTTTTCGTCTCCATTCCACTTAAGTAATTTTGTCATCACTGCGGTTCCATATTTATTTCCTCATGTTTAGTTAAATCTTCCTCGCAACCTAAGCGACAAGCGTCTTGAATTGAATTAATCCGATAACCTCCTGCACACGCAGGAGGAAAGTGTTGTTAATAATAATAGAAAGGGTGAGGAAAGTTACGCTTCATCATTATCGAGGAAAAAGTTTGCTTTAGGATGGCTGGATATTGATGTGATGACAAGCTAAGTCATATTTTGAAAGAAAGTTCTCTTGTTATGAATTCTTCCCAATTCTAGTTTTTCCACATGTGAAAGAGCTCCCAGTAGATATATCACTAAATCTCTCACTAATAAGCTCGTTCTATTTCTATCCGGATATCGCAGCAGCCCCTTCTTTCCCGGAAAACTGCACGGTGAGAATACGAGGAAGGCGGTGAAGGAGAATGCGCTGCTGCTGCGACGTTCCTGGAAATTAATTAGAGGAAGCTGGTGAAATATTTCGTCATCGACGATAATTCTTAAGTTCTCCTTTTAAAATAGTTTATTACCATGTTGCGGACTGATTTTTTAAAAATACGCTCGACCAGAGTGAATTACAGCAACGTACATACAATGTACTTTTTTTTAGGAAATAAGAAATTAAAATTAAGCGTATTCTATACATAAAATTTATGACAAAAATTTTCTGCTAAAAGTGCACAAATTCATTTTTAAAGCCACCAAAAATGCATATATTTCCATAGAATAATATCTCGTAGGGGAATTCTATACATTTGAGAGAAAAAGTGATTTCAAAATATACAACGAAATAAAATATTTATTTAAAAGCTGTTCGTCAACTTTATAAGAGAAATGGGTCAATTTTTTACTATAACCCAACGAAAAGGAATTCATTATTATTTTCTGTGCGAACAAAATAAAAAACTGAAAGAAGCATAACAAACACGATGTGGTGCTTATTAAAGGAGAAAATAGTATTTCTTGACTACTACTGTTCACAAATACACAATATAATGGCATCATTAGCCTTTTAAATCTAAAAGTATAAAATAAATTATAACTGTGTAGGAACTGAGAATTCTTTCTTAATCCTGGTGAGGAAAAAAAATGACTAATATCGAGTATGAAATATTTTGCTTCGCTTGGTAGAGTAAGACGTTTTCCCGAAAGAAATAATATAAATTCCGCACTCAAAATTTGAATTCTCCTTCAGTTTCTTCTTTACTCCAACAGATTATACATATTCTCGGAAATTAATGCTCCCCGCAAATAGAATAATGGGCGGCGCTCTTAAGAGGAAACTTCGCCATTAACGGAGAAATATTTAATCAGGCCGGATCCCTAGGGTTCCGATGAATCGAAGGGAATTGCCGTTCTGGGAGCAAACTCTCAATCATTTTACGAAACAGAAGGATAATCTTTTGTTTTCCTTTCCTCCCGGATGAATTACATCGCCTAATGACATTGCAAACAGTTAATTCACTTCAGTCAGAAGGAATGGGATGAAATAGTACTTCTTCTGGGCCAAAGATTAATTCTGAGAATGTTCCTGTTCCAAAGAATACCTTAGCTCTCAGCTTTTTTCAAGTTCAGGATGAAGCAACTGCATTGGCAAGATAACGATGTCAAGAAAATTAATTACTTCATCGATTCCTCGGGTGAAAGTATTATATACATAAAGGGAAATTAGTTCGTTTAATTACACACGACTCTTCACGGAAAAATCTTTAATACGTTTATGTGCACTTTTTATTATTTTTCACGAATTTATTACGCTCATTCATAAAAACTAATTTTGTACGAGACGATTTGGCGTAGGGTACAGGGTATTTTATATATATATATTTTATGTGCTGCTTTTTTCACTGTTATTACTTTTATACTGTAATACGTTGCCACCTGGCCATGTGCCTAATTGCAGCGTTCACATTTTTAAATAAATAAATAAAGTTTTATAATAAACCATTAAGATCACAAGCACTCGGAATTTCGCTTCTGAAGATTATGATTAGAGCACGGAAGTTCAGGCAAAATGCCATAAATGCCTTTTTTGCCTTTTTTGCCTATTTTCAAATTTTTCCCCCAATATATGCCTTTTTTATCCGAAGATGCCTATTCTTTCCTATTTAACTCAATTTTTGCCTAATGTCATCCCTTTCTGCCAAATCTCTTAAATTTGGCTGCTATACTGTTTTGTTTGACTCTTCAAGGACGGTTTTTACCCACCTTGGGTTCAGTATCATATAAAATTATGACCATTGGTCCAGCTATGCCTTTATCTTAACTCGACCCTTCAGACTGAGAGAAAGTGGGAGACAGAAGTGGAACAAGAGTAAGGAAGACTTAAAAAGAAGGCTTCAACTCCATCTTTTCCTGAGAGAGAATGAGTTTTCGACCGGGGAGGTTCCATCTTCTTCATTCCTATTGGTTTCTTCATGGTCACGTTGTGGGAAGCTTTCTCTTATCTCTCTTCATAGTTCACTTTTGGGAAACCCATGGCTGGGTTCATGAATCATTTTTAACAAATTATTTTTGTGACTAAAGTGAGTGTTTCTACAAAGCAGAGACTGAACAATTTCATTAAAGAGTCTGGTGTTGATATTTTCTCGACAGACGGTTCAGTGCTTCCTTGGAAACTTTGTGAAAAGTCGCTGAATCAGGAAAAAAGCACTTTGTCTCGCAGCATATAAGTACCTCAAAATATAAAGCCGCAGCCGATAAGAAGACTGACAGCAGTAAGAAGACGAGCTTTTACCATTGTTTTGTTCAGCTTCTTCTAGGAAGTTTGAGTTTTCCGACTTGTGTAAATCTTTCGTCGAAGCTTCGTGGAAATTAGAAAAGTTCTTTGAAAGCGTTTTTAGAAAAATATATGAACAAAGAGGTTCCAAGTGAGTCAACATTGAGGAAGACCTATTTAGATAAAGCGTACAACTGTGTTATCCAAGAAATCAGAGATGATGTTGGCGACAAGAAAATTAGGATCTCTATCGACAAGACTACTGACGCTGCGGGAAGGTTTGTTGCAAACGCCATAATAGGAACCATGGAGGTTAGTCAGCCATAAAAAATTTATTTATATACGTAAGAAGTTTTGGAAAACGGAAATCGCTCAACTTTTCACCACAGCATTGAATCTTCTATCGCCGGATGGAATAAAATACGAAAATGTTCTTCCCTTTTATTAACAGATGCAGATATAAAGAAAGCGGGGAAGGCTCTTCAGATTCTTTTCCCTAGAATGCTGCATTTGACCTACCTAGCACATGCCCTTCACAGAATTGCTGAGGAGCTATGTTCTCTATTTCGTGATGTTGATTTTCTTGTATCTAATGCCAAGAAAATTTTCTTGAAAGCTGCATCAAGGGCTAGGAATTTTCGTGAAATAGCACTAGACCAGTGGTTCTCAACCTGGTGCCCGCGGGCACTCTGTTGCCCGCCGAGGCATTCTCGGTGCCCGCTTGCCTCTGCAGATATGATGTTGATAATTAGGGATTGCGCTCGAGAGATTCGGTCTCTGTAAAAAAAATTCTCGGGATATTTCAGAAAATTTCTTGTCCCGAGTCCCAGGAATATAGACTAGAGATTTTTATAAAACGAGAGATCGTGTGAAGTTGTGTATCCCAGAGGAGTATCGCTCCTATTAAATAAGACGTCTTTCTCTTGCGAATTTTCTTTTTCCACCCTCGGAACGGAGGATACTCTTGAGTTCTGTAAACATATTCTGCAAACAAACAGCTGACTTCAATCCCCACGCGGAATATTTGATCTTGGGAAACATCTCTATGACAGTGGTAGCTAACCTTCCTGTATTAGGCTCCAAATCATCTGTAATTTTATTCTACAAAATCCGCATGTTGGGCACCCTTACGATTAGGGGTGTAAGGGAAATACCCCTATGATTCTCCTAGATTTGTTAGCTACGCAGCAGGCAGGCATTCAGTTAACGTTCGGAGTGCTAGTGAAGTCTCGCTGCTCCTCTCCACGGTTCGCAATATTGCATTAACGGCCTTACGAGGAAAGTTTATTTTTGTAGTAATATCAGGTATGTTGGACAAATGTAATAGTATATATGTATTTATAAATTTTTATAATATTTTTGTTTAAAAATATACAAACTTGCCACAAACAAGTGCTTCATATTTCTCGACAGCGATCCTCTTACCGCACTCTTTGGCAATGGTTAATACATGCGAAGCCAATTTGATGTGAATATTAATGTAGCTTGGGCATATTGTTCTTTTCCTAACTCCTCTCCTGTCTCTCTAGTTAACATGAACAATCCTTGTTGCAACACTTCAATTTGTTGTGACGCTTGTGCAGTGTTTTGCCCTTCTGCAGATTTCTGAAAGGAACTCATTAAGTGAATTGTACATTCAGTGTTAATTAACCTTTAGTGCAATACTTTCAAAGGATTACATTGATAACAATATTTGTTATAATTTACTTTCCGTTCATAATAGATCGCCAGTACTGTCATTGTTTCATTAATCTATTTTCCAGTAAAAGAATGAAACCTCTACTATTGACTCTAACTTTGGAAATGTAATTCCAAGATCTTCAGTCCCTTCCACTAATAAACTGTAATTTTAATTAAGGTGTTATATAACGTTAGTAAATCACCGTTAATAAAAATGTCACACAGAGAGAGAGCAAAAATGTACACTTTTAAAAAGGAGTGGGAGGAAGAGTAATGTTTTGTTTATAATAAGGGAAAGTGCGTTTGTTTACTGTGCTCTGATAGTGTGGCACTACCAAAGAAGCACAACATTGAAAGGCATTTCGAGACTCGTCACTCATTATTTGAAAGGGATTATCCGTTGGATTCAGAACTTAGGAAAAATAAAGTGGGTGATGTGAAAAGTAAATTGTTGGTACAGCAATCAGTATTTACAAAATCTGTTGCAAAATCTAAAAATGCAACATTATCTTCCTTCAGAATTGCTCATTTATTAACTATAAAGAAGAAGCCTTTTGAAGCTGGGTAACTTATTAAGGAAGCATTCGTAGCGAGTGGTGTGGAACTATTCCAAGATTTTTCAAATAAAAAGGAAATAATTTCAGCCATTAAAGACGTTGAAACTCTCAAGTGACAATAACTAGAAGAGTGGAAGCTATTTCTTGTGATCTAGAGGATAAATTGAAGGCAGATATGGTAAAATGTAACTGGTATTCTCTTCAACTCGACGAAAGTACAGACTTATCAGATACTGCACAATTAGCTGTCATGGTGAAAATGGTGTTTGGCGATTTTACGGTCAAAGAAGAGTTCCTTAAATTATTACCGATGAAAGGCAGGACCAGAGGTGAGGATATTTTTAATGCTTTTAAGAATTATGCACTCGAGTTTAATTTGCCGTTTACTAAGCTAACGTCAATCACAACTGATGGGGCTCCTGCAATGGTAGGAAGCAAAAATGGATTTATTGCCCTTTGTAAAAAGGATCCAATATACCCAAACTTTATATCATATCACTGCATAATACACCAAGAAGCTTTGTGCGCTAAAGTAATTCAGTTTGATCATGTTATGAAAGTTGTTGTTAAAATCATCAATTCGATCCGAGCGGCATCTTTACAACACAGACTTTTTAAGTCTCTTCTACAAGATTGTGATGCGGAAATTAAAGATCTCACCCTTCATACAGAAGTTAGATGGCTGAGTAAAGGAAAAGTTTTAGCTCGATTTATAAACCTAATAGAAGAGATAAAAGAGTTTACAAAATCCAGAAATGAACATGTTAAGGAATTTCATGATAGTAACTGGATATTAGACTTGGCATTTCTGACCGATTTGACAGAAAAACTAAACGATTTAAATGTGGAACTCCAAGGAAGAGGAAAAGAGGTAGCTGAAATGATGAGTTCTATTTACCCATTCAAATCTAAGTTGGACCTATGGATATTTCATCTACGAAATAAAAACATTCAACATTTTCCCTATTTGAATCAACAACTAGTTAAAAGTGATATCAATGTTGCTCACTTCACTCAACAACTAGAAATTCTTAAAAAGCAATTCAATGAACGGTTTCTCCGATTTTCTGAAATTGAACCCACGATTTCCTTTTATTTAAATCCATTTTGCTCTATTGACGTGAATAACGTTGCCAAGTCAATTTCAAACGTATCTAACAGTAAGGTGGAAGATATCGAACTAGAGATAATAGCACTACAAAGTGATCTAATTTTAAAATCACATGCAAAAGAAGAAAATTTTTGGAACCTTGTCGACTCCACCAAATTCCCGTTTTTGCGCAGTATTGCTTTAAGAATAAGATCTTACTTTGGATCTACCTAGTAAGGCGGGAGCGATGCCGAGGCATGAACTTTCTTAATCATTCATCTCTCCCCCCCTCCAACCTAAGGGAATGCTTCTCTCTTCAGGTCCGTGACTACATTAGGTGCAAGGGGTGCATTGCACCCTGACAGAAACCCTCGGTGGCGGCAAATCACAGAGGGAATCAGCTAGAAATATTAGGTGCGGTAAGAACTGCTTTCACCCGGTCGGCAAAGACCCCCGGCGTGTAACAGCAATAAAATGTTGTAAAACCACATCCAGCCATCTGTATTCGATAGTATTCTTGGAAGCCGCTTTCGCAAATACTATTTTACTATTTGGAGTAGAGCTGCCCCTGAACATTCATTTGAAGTCACATTTTCACATTTATTCGCCAGCTGCAAACACTAAACATATCAATGGAAACCCAAATGGAAAAACTTCATTAAGGTATTTTTGCAAGGAAAATTTGGCGCCTCTAAAAATTCGGCGCCCCAAGCGTTCGCTTGGTCTGCTTGTATTGTTGCGCCGGCCCTGGCTCCAGGTGTAGTTGTGAAAAACAAGTGTGAATAAGTGTAGTGTGCCAACAAAGCATGGGCGTTGGCAGGGAGGGGGGCAAGGCGGGGGGGGGGGCAGTTTTCCCCCCTGGAAATGTGTAAAAACCTAAATATTATATTAGACACGAGCGGAAGTGCCCGTTGAATTTCAACGGATTTAGTGAATGTAAAAGTTCGACCGTATAACATCTAAACATCGAAAGAATAAAATAATACATAGTTGTAACCTCACGGCCGCCCGTGTGTCTCTCATTGGCCGCCCCCGTGCAAGTCTCTCATTTACCGCCATTTTTACGTGTTCTTTACCAAAGTAAAAAAACGGCATATGGTTTGATAAATTTCCGTAGCCAATAAATATGAAAGAGCATACGGCATATTATAATATAATCCGCATTACTGTTAAAAATACTATACTACGTGTCAGACAATAAATCGGCCGCCCCCGTTGTTTGACCGCCCGTGTGCATCGCACAGTCGCACATATGGACGGTTGTAACCGTCGAATAAATCAAAAACGAAGAAAATCGATCCATAATTAGGTATTTCGATGAATGAAGGAAAAAACTTCCACTCTGAAAAATCGAAAATTACGTGTAAACTTATAGGAAATAATTATTGAATTAAGCACCCCTTCCCCCAAATTTTTTCTCCCCATATATCTTACGTTACTCGCAGGGTAAAATTATATACCTATGCGAAATTTTGGACGAAACCTTCAAAGGTGTGGATTTCTATAGCGGACAAAAAACAGAATTTCACTTTTATATACATAGATCATATCACTTTCGCCAAATCCAGCTTCATTTCTTGTGTAATTAAATGTAATTTCATTAAATTTATTATAAAATAAATTTTCGTCAACTTGAAAGCCCATGTCAATAACATTTTTACACATACTTTGCACTTCTTCCCAAACTGGGAAACTTTTCAATAGCATCCATTCCATATACTTCAATTTCAGTAAGGGTTCAACCCATTTTTTTTTTAGATAGTTACAGGTTGTTATGTACATGTCAAATATTTCCTGTTTAAATGATTCTATTTCATCCTTCTGAATATTATTATCAGATAAAACTCTGAGAGCATTCAAAGGAACAAATTTTTCGTTAATGCGTAATGTAAGCATGCCAATCGTTTCATGCACATAATTCATTACCTCTATTACGCAATTTTGCGAACATTCAATTTTTAGAATTTGTTTATTAAATAAACCAAGAATATTAAGCATTGCATGGAAGTATGCTTCATTTACTGGTGATTAAAAAAATTTCGCAATATATTTTGGGGACTTTTCTTCTGAAAAGAAATATGCTTTCAGTGCTTCGAACATTTTTAATACTCTATCAACCGCATTGTATAAACGTAACCAGCGAATTTTTGAGTTGGTCAATAAGTTTTCATTCATCAAATATAATAGAGAACAAACATTTTTCAGTCGCTCGGTACGTACTGGATAAGCTGAAAAGTATGACAGTATTTTTACCACGACCATTACTACATCACAAGATAATCTCTCAGCTCCCGACTGCATAGCGTTATGCAAAATATGCGCCGAACATCCAGCATCTAGTAAATTGAGATTAATTTTCTCGCGTAATTTATAAAAGACATTGTTTTTGCCTTTTCTCAAGAGTTTGGCACGACATTCTATTTAAGATATATGGAGTAAGTAAATTGTTGCAAAGTCCATTCGTGATTATGAAAGCTTCAATAAATTCTCTTGAGCATATTCAGCAATATTTCGGAGCTTGTAGGTCAGAAATAGGGTTAAATAAATTAATTATAGATGCTCGAGAACTGGCAACAGAACTAGAGGCTGAATCAAAATTTATGCAAGAGAACGAAATTCTGCCACGAAGAAAGAACCCCAATTTTGAATCAGCACAGGCTCATGCAAGTTTTCATAATCCCCAAGATTATTTCCGAGTAATTTTTTTATCTTGTGTTGTATCAAACAATTGCTTCGATAAAGAAGAGGTTTCAGCAATTCAAAAACCACAGTGAATATTTTAGTTTCTTATATAACTTGAGTGAACTGGAAATCATGGATAAGAAATTTCATATTTTCTTAGAATCAGCTGTTAGTGAAATACCGTGAGTCTTTGATTTTCCAGCACTTAAATGCAAATGCTTTTTATAAAAGAGTATTTGGAATATTGAGTTTGGTTTTCAAAATAATTTCGTATGAACGGGAATAAAAAAAAACCACTGCATATACCATCACTATTACAAGAAAAAAACCGGGAAAAAAAATCAGGACACCGGGACATAATCCTGAAAACCGGGACGCCAGGTCACCCTATGATAAGTCAAAGAACTCGAAGTGATGTAACAGGGTAGATGAAAGAGAAAGGATGTATCACTGATTTACAGAGAAAAGTACATAGCTTTCTAAAGGAAAAAAGGTAGGAAAGAACTGATGAATCGGAATTAAGGAAGGTTTTTTTAATCAACCCCCACTTCACACAGTAGGCTTCCCATGGAGTTTACAAATTTCAACAGCGGGTAGAACTTATGGCCATGAATAATCCTTCAACATTCGGTTGCTCTAACTTGGACAGTGTAGGTGTAGATCACTGGACACGGTAGTGTGACTGACTGCCGGATAAAACGCTTACAATAACGGATTTAAAAAGATCACTCAAAGGAAAAGAATATTAAAACGAACAGAAGCCGGTAGAGACACACATAAAAACATGATATATTTAGATAAGAAAAATGAAATGATAAAAATTTATTACATATTTTAAAAATAATAATAATGTACAATAGGTCACTCATTGTTGAATGCCGTGTATGCCGCTAACAAGAGAATAAATAAGAGAATAATAATAAATTCTGAAAAAAACGAGATTCTAACGGAGATGATTTTTTCCATGGTTTTTTCTCAATGAATTCATAAGCAAATTCATATACAGGTAGGCCTCGATTTACGACGCTTTATTATACGCCGTTTCACATTAACGCCATTTTAAAATTATAAAGAAAAAATCAAAAAAATTTTTTTTAAATACATGGTGATTCAAAAGTAGCTTGACAACTTTGAATGAATGTATATTTTTATTAATAGGCGTAACTTACTATTTTAAAACATGAGATTGCAGCAAAACAGAATCACTTATGGTGGTGGTATATAGAATTACGACTGGCAGGCTTGATGCGTTCTGCTTTTGAAAATGCAAGCGTAAACGCAGCAGAGGAAATAGATACCTCTGCGACGGTAGTGTCAGCGTCATTTACTTACTTCTCGTCCGCTAATGTGCACGTGTTGTGAACTGTGCCTTAAATTTTAATACTTTCTTGTGTTCATTAGTGCCTTATTACTTTAAATAAATTGTGCACCCATGTCTTCTAAGCGGAGTGGTGAATCTGTGCCTGCACATGTTAAAAAAAAGTCGCAAATCTCTAAAGATTGAAGTGAAATTGGACGTTATTCGTCGTATGGAATCTGGTGAGCGGCGTTCAGAGGTGTGCAAGGCCTTAAACTTAGCATCTTCTACTGTTACGACCATTATGAATAATGCTGAGAAAATCAAGCAGTCACATACAGCAATTGTTAATGTAAGTGTTTCTAGAACAACTTATTCAAGGAGTGAGATAATGGAGAAGATGGAGAAGTTATTAGTGCTGTGGATAGACGATTTAAACCAAAATAACATTCCTGCAACACAGGCAGTGGTTATGGATAAGGCTAGAAGCTTGTCCAAAGAAATTAATGAGGAATTGGGAGGGACTGAATCATTTTCGGCTAGCAGGGGCTGGTTTTTCCGGTTCCAAAACCGGACCAGAATTCACAATGTGAAAATTACTGGTGAGGCGGCTAGCGCCGACATTGCAGGTGCTGAGGAACATCCGCTCATATTCCAAAAGTTAGTGGACGGAGGCAGCTACGCCCCTGACTTGGTCTTTAATGTTGATGAAGCGGGGCTATACTGGAAGAAGATGCCTGGTAGGACGTACATAGCCTGTGAAGAGAGGTCTGCCCTGGTTTTAAGGCTGCAAAAGATCGACTTCTGGGTGGTAATGCATCAGGCACGTTTAAGTTAAAGCCGATGTTAGTGTACCATTCCGAGAATCCATGTGTTATGAAGGGCATTGTGAAGACTCGACTTCCTGTTTTCTGGCGCTCTAATAAGAAGGCGTGGGTGACCCAAACCCTTTTTAGTGAATGGGTGAATGGTACACTTCGTACTTTTGTCCAGAGGTGGCCCAATTTTGTGCAGCAAACAACCTGCCCAACAACGTTGTTTTAGTCCTCGACAATGCTCCAGGTCATCCAGCCAACCTTGAAGATATTCCTAACGACGTTCTGAATGTGAAGGTCATTTCTTTGCCACCCAACACCACCTCACTGTTGCAGCCAATGGATCAGGGCGTTATTGCGACCTTCAAGGCGTACTATTTACGTACGACCTTCAAAGGGATTGTTGAGGCAGTACAGGCATCTGACTCAGTGACTGTGAGGGACTACTGGAGGTGCTACAGCATCCTTAAGGCCATTAGTAACCTTGCTACAGCGTGGAAAGAAGTGTCACAATCATGCATGAATGGCGTTTGGAGGAAATTGTGGCCTGATGCGATGTCTTACTTTCTTGAGTTTGAGCCAATTTCAGCAGTGGTTGAAGATGTCACTCGGATGGCTGAGGATGTTGGCCTTGACAAGGTTGACATTGATGATGTCAGTGAGTTGCTACAAAGCTATGGTGAGCCTCTTCCAAAGGAGGACTTAGAGGCGCTGGCTGAACAACAGACTAAACAGAACTCTAAGGAGGAAGGGGAAGAGGAGATTGTACCAATTAGAAGCCTCACCACAAAGACACTTCAATCAGCTTTGGCACAAATACAAACAGGCTGTGAAACTCTATGTGATAATGACCCAGACTGGGAACGCAGCTCTTCCATCCAAAGAGCTGTTACTAACATATTGAAGCCCTACTATAATATGTTAGAAGAGAGAAAGAGAAATACTCAGCAGACGTCATTACTGCAGTTCTTTTCCAAGGACAAAGGACCTGCAGAACAACTCGACCCAGACGACCTTCCACCAGGCCCATCCCATTAATCCACCACCACTGTCAAAGAACATAACAAAGGGGGCAGACAGTGGCGTTACTACATACACCAAAGATGGCTCTACAGAACCGATGTATTAAGTTAAATTTTTATTTTATTACTTAGATTTTATCTGAAAATATTATTTATATCTCACAATTACAAAATAAAAACAAATATTTAAATAAAAAGCATTTATATTAATTCTTATGGTTCAATTTTCTTAGTGAAAGAACCTATCTCATTTAAATACATTATAATTATTCCTCGATTTACGCCGCTTCAGCTAACGACCCTGAGGTGGTGGAACGTAACCCCGGCGTAAATCGGGGTCTACCTGTACAGTAAAATCTCGTTACAACGTACTTCAAAATTACGTGTTTCAAATTAACGCACTTTTTTGAATCCCCATCAATTTCCCCATATAAATACTGTATAAATATTTCAAAATAACGTACTTCAATTAAGGTAATTTCAATACTACGTATGAACTTCAGAACTCCCGAAAAAAGAAAACTGTGGTTTTATCGTACGCTTTCATCCGTAAATGAGTAGCATAGTAGCATAAAATTATATCGTGCATCGACAGCATAGGTCATTTCGCATCGTAAAAACTCAAAATTGTACCTTATGAGTGAAATAAAATAACTCTATGTTAAAATAGGTACGTTAAACTAAAAAGTTAAAATAGGTTAAAATAAGTACAATACATAAATAGATTAAAAAATAAGATAAATATATTACAAAAACTGTATAAGGGTAAAACAAAATAATTTATTCATAGAATACTTAAAAGATTTGTTACCCTTACGAATAATAAAATAATGTCAATTATCTGACGATCGTCTGATAAAAGTTCAGAAAGATTGCCTCTCATATTTAAAATTTGACGGGTACCTCGATATTTGGCACATTCCGTCAAAAGGTGACTTACGGAGGCTGCATAGATCCTGATGTTCCACCTGGCAGTTCAATCATATCCAAAGGAGGTTCCTCATTACTGACTCCAAGAAGGGGGCGAGGGGGAGGAGGCATCGATGTCAAAGGCACTGGTGGAGGAACCTGGGTATTGGCTGTTATAGGTGGAATGTTACCAACTGCAATATCTGCATCTCCCCTCTCTCTTGCGCTGGTTGATTCACCACCAGTGGATCGATTTGGTGAAATGTTTCTTTCACCTCTACTCCTTCCCCTATCTCGATCTCTTCCATAAGACCGACTCTCATCCCTACTGTTTCCACTACCTCCTGCACCTCCAAATCCATGACTGTCATTTGCCAAACTTCTTAATCTCTCTAATAGACTAGGTTTATCTCCAGAAGGAGATGAACTTCCAGCAAAACGTGAGGACCCACTCCATCCCTCCCTGCTACCAGGTTCTCTGTTACGATCCTGCGAGCTTTCCCTGCTATGCCATCCTCTACCACCCTCTTCAACACTGGGTCTTTCTCTATCGTCACCCTTTTCACGATCACTCCAACGATTGTTCCTATCTCTGCCACCTCTTTCTCCCCTCTCACGGCCACTTCTATCCCCTCTATCATGCTCTCGATCTCTATTGCGATCCCTGTCTCGATCTCTCTCCCTTCCTCCTCTGTCCCTGTCTCGTTCTCTGCTACGATTTGAAGATTCTTCTCCTTTATCTCTAGAGGAGTGCCGATGTGGATGGGGCTGAGCACTGGGAGGGAGTTGGTCATTAACCCTATAGTCAAGATCACGAGCTTCATTTTTCCTACCTTTTTGGGATTTTTCTCCACTTCCATCTTCTTCAGTGGCTTCCATATCAATATCCATATTTGTTGTACTATCAACATGATTGGAACCTTGAGTAAATGCAGGAGGTGGAACATACCTTCCAGTTAAAGTAGCAGAACTTCCAGAAGGAGCAGTAGTAGTAATAGATGCATTAGCTTCTGATAAAGCAGCTCCAGTAGTAGGAGGAGGATGAGAAACCAAGAGTGGTAATCCTACACCAAGGGTCTGAGAAGTTACACTGGCAGCTGTGGATGCTGCTTCTTCCAAGCCTACAGCAGGTGGAGGAGCAATCATGCCAGCAGTTGGCAATGGTATCTGAGAGAGTGCATTGTGAGGAGTAGCACCAAATGGTGAGCTGACCATGAGAGGACGATGGTGAGGATGATGAGCAAAGAGGTGTGCAAGAGGATGATGTGGTGCAGGGAGCACAAGACTGTGAGGAGGCGGCACACCCAAAGGAGGAGGGACAGCTGTGGCAAGGAGAGGTGGAGGAGGTGGTGCACCAGTAGCAGGACCCAAGCCAAGGCCAATAAGGCTAGGAATACGTGGCACAGCAGTTTGTAGGCCAAAAGGTGGCTGAGGTGCCAAGGAAGGTGGGGGTAGTGATGGTGGAAGTGGAATACCACTGCCAACCTCACCCAAATCACCACCTGTAGATACTGCAGGAGCAGTAGTTGCTGGAGCCTGGGTGCCATCACCAATCACTGACGGTGGAGCAGATCCACCAGCCGCAGCTGCAACAGCCTCAGGTATAGGATTAAAGCAAGGAGGTAACTCTGTGGGGGGATTAGTTGCCACTGGCATAACACTAACTGATGTCACAGCTGCAGCCAAAGCCACCACTTGTTGCTGTTGTAAGAGTGTTGCTTGTTGCACTCCTTGTTCTATCATCCAATCTGGAATAGTTTCCTCATCTACCATGCCACCTTGTTCGAGGGAATCCATATCCACTTCATGTGAGAGTCGACTCCAGGGAATGTACGAAACACCCAGATCTACTTCTCAGTAGTCTTTCCACTCCTTCCCTTTGACTCCCTTTCCTGGAGCCCAAGCAATAGTGATAGCTTTCCCTTGTAGTTTATGGTTCTTAAGCTTTAACAATGCTCTATAAGCATCTTGCCGTCGACTCATACATACGAAGGCACAACCTCTGGGAGGGATTAGGTCAATAGAAACGATGTCACCATATTCTCCAAATGTATCAGATAATTCCTCCTGATGGACCAATTTTGATAGATGACCAACCCATAAAGTTGTACTACATACACTCAGATGCTCCTTTTTGATTGGTGGCAAGCCTTTTTTCTTCCTCTCTCTTTCTTTCTCCCTCTCCTTTCCTCTTTCCTTTTCCTTTTCTCTTTCTTTTTCTTTCTCCTTTTCTCTGTCGCGAGATCGTGATCTTCGTCTTCTAGATCTTGAACGGGACCTTGAGCGTCTTCCTCTTCTCCTTATATCTCTTGGAGATCTTGACCGATTTCGGCCACTTCTGCCACCCCTCCGACCTCTCCCTTTGCTAACCGAGCCACTTCTTGAGCGACTTCTGTCTCTACTGTCATCCATTCCTGACTCAATACCAACTGACATTCCATCAGTTAGGTCCACAACTTTTGAAGGATCCTCTCCCTCTGTGAGAGCACTATCTTGCCTTCCCAATGAATGACCATCACCAATGCTACCTATAGGAGGAGCAGGGGCCATTAGGGGTGCTGCAACAGCAGCCACTGTGTTCAGGTACCCAGGTGGAGGAGCCACTTCTGATGCTCCAGCTGTGGCACCCATTAGAGTAGAATAAGAAGCTGGGAAAGTAATGGAACCACCAGATGATCCAATCATCCTCACAGAACCTGGTGCTAAGGCATTTCCTTGAACTCCTACACCAATATTCATCGAAATATTGTTGGCAGAGGAGGTTGCAGATAAATCTGACCAAGGAAGTATAGGTGGAGGAGGCTTCAATTCACACTGATGCAAAAGGAAGATTTGGAATTGTTTGTACTAAATGCTTATCAAATTCTTCTTCTTGCTACTGCATTTCTTGCAATTTCCGAGCCTTTTCCACTACTTCTGCCACAGCAGTGGCATCCATAACTACTTGTGATGAAGCACCTTTCACAGTATCAATAACATTTCCAGTACTGTGTGTTGATGACATGGTCTGTTGTAGATGGTGAAGCTGACGAAGAACTTCAGGATTTGAAAGGATACTTCCAAGAGAATCAATTGAGGCTGAATTAGAAACCAATTGTTGTTGTGCTTGTGGTGGGTGATGTTGCTGGATATTATCAGAGGAATTAGTCAAATTTCCACCTTCTTCATCTTCTTCCTCTCCATAATCAAAGTCTAAGAGCTTCATATAAAACTTTACTTGATCTTCTGCCTCCTGCTGTTCAGTATGCTGAAGCTGCTGCAACTGCTGAATAACATTTGGATCAACTGCTATTCCTTGAGATATGTTTGAACTTGTTCCAATGGTGGTTCCAGCAGGTGTATGAGGAGGTGTTTTTGAGGATGTAACATTTTGGGTTGGTGTTCCATTATTTGCAATTGTACCATTGTTGTTGACTGCACCTGCTGTAGTGACAACAGCAGATTGGTCTTTATAGGCAGGATGATTAGGGTTGGCCAAGTCAAACGAGGGCTGGATCGTGGCCAGACACGGATGGACTGTAGCATCACGAGCTAGCATCCCGACCGAAGACGAACAGCTACGCCTGCCGGCGTCAGCCCTGCCTCAACCAACACCCCAGGTCGTCGTTGTACAGCAAGCTGCCTCCCGCGGTCGACCACAGACAAGAACCCAGCCCCCCAGAGGACGCGGACGACGGGGCGCCTCCCGGCCGCGTTACAGATACTGAACCGCCCGTCCTACTTCTCCCCGGATCTCCGGCGCCTGGCCCTCCTCCAGGCATGGATCCGGAGACTGCGGTCCTCTTCCTCCGATGGCACGACTCCGGAGAGCCAGACGAACCGGTCCCATGGTCGGACGATCGATCCGACGCCACCTCGGACTCCGGAATCTCGGAAACAAACGACGCCACAACGGCAACGGAGACAGCGGACGCCCCCCCAAGCGGCGTCCCGTTTAATTGGATTCCCGCAGTACCAGCCCGGACTACGGACGCGGTAAACACCCTACCTGCCGCGAATTGGCTACCGCTACCTCATCCGTACCCTTACGATGACCCATCCGTGCATGACCTTTCAGCAACGGCGCTAACATCCCGCGCCCGGCCACGGCACCGATGACGTTTGCCCGATCGCCTGACTCGGAGCACTTACACGCATTCCTCCAATGTTACCTACAGCGCGGGATCGTGTCGGAGACCAGACCAGTCACAGCCTTCCGAGCCACCTTAATTCCGAAGGCCAGAGGAGGACACCGCCTTATCCTCGACTTGTCTCCATGGACGGAACATTATAGGAAGCCAAAGTTTTCTTTAAGAGACGCAGGAAAGGCCATGCTATTAATTCCGTTCAACTCATGGCTCGCAAAAGTGGACCTGGCGGACGCATTTTACTAAATCCTGATACGGAGAGAGCACCGCAAATTCTACGGCATCTTACACGGTGAGCGATACTATTCATTTAATCGCCTCCCGATGGGCCACGCATTGGCGCCCGCCATTATGCAGCGGTGGGCACGCGCAGTGGGACGAGAAGTGAAAGCCAGATTTAACGTCAACATGCTGGCCTATCTGGACGACTGGTTATTGTACGGCCCCGAATTAACCAGAGACCAAGTGTTAGACATCGTATCCTTCCTAGAAGTGGACCTGGGAATTACGTTTAATCGGAGGAAAAGTGTCATCGACCCAGTAAAGAAGCTGCAATACCTATGAGTGTCCATCAACACATATACAATGGAATTAGCACTTACGCCCAGTTCTTTGACAAAGTTACATCACGGCATTTGTTATGTGCCCCGGAGAAGTGCAGCGGATATTCCTAAGATCGCAGGATATGTAGCATGGGCCGTGTATATGCTCGCGCTTCCCCTGTTCCTAGTAACGGATGAGTATAAGCGCAATACCGAAACACTATTAGACTTTTGGGACAATGGTATCTTCAAGAAATCCCGCTCGTTTGCTAAAATCATGGGTGAAATGTTCATCGTATATACAGACGCGACGCCCTGGCAATTAGCGTGGGTGATACCAGAGTTTCGGATAACGGAGATCATGCCGCTCGCAGAGGAGAAAACCATCTACATAGCGGAGGCAGAGTCAGCCCTGCGAGGAGCGATTGCAGCTTCCAAGCATCTGCCAGCGGACCGGCCCTTGTATATAATGTGTGATAACCAGGCCGTTGCAAGTAGGGCACGTGGGAGGTTCCTTTTCCCGTGTAAAAAGAAACGAGTGCGTCAAAGCACAGTGGCCAATTCTAAGTCGGGCGACTGCGACATCTTCCCGGCGGTTGTTTCATACAGAGGTTGGCCACGGAGAAACACTTGCTTTGATCGCTCTCACCTTGTTCCTTGTAACTGCCTCCCAGGACCTTTGCCATTTCTCAAGCAGAGTGCTATTAAAATGGCGTTTTAGGTCCTGGGATGGTACCACGTTAATGTCCGTATCCTCTTTGCACAGAGCTGCCTTTGCAGCCGAGTCGGCTTTTTCGTTCCCACCAATTCCAACGTGCCCAAAGACCCCCATGAAGAGTATATTCACATCTTTTGCCTTCAGCACCGATAGTAAGGAATGAATTTTCTGCAGTACGGTTTGAGATGGCTTTCAGTGCACTCATGGAATCAGAACATATAATATAGTACGCACACCTAGGCTCAGTACCCTCCAATGCCTTTTGAACTGCTATAAGTTCAGCAGTGAAAATACCGCAGAGGGGATTTAATTTGAAAGCCCGAGTGTCATGTCGAGTGGATGTAAAAGCATATGAACAGCCATCTTCCACTTTCGAACCGTCTGTGTATATGTGAATATATTCGGGGTATTCCATCATTATTTCATGGAATTTTAGTTGGTATAGCGCTGGGTCCGTTTCAGATTATGAATATCTGGATAGTTGGGTAAGGCACGTTGGGAATGATATCTGCCACGGTGGAAAATTATGGAAGACTCCAGGACAGATTTCCGGACGTTGGAGGTTTTCTCCGTAAATAAAATTGTTAAAACGAATACCTAAGGGTAACGTTGCTCTTCGCCGTCTGTTAAAAAGTTCTTTAAAACGTGGTTTAAAAATTAAAATTTAAAAGCGTTCTACGCATCTCTAAGGGTGGCTCTCCTGCTTCGCAGTAAATACTGGAAACAGGGCTGGTTCTGAAAGCACCAGTAGCCAGCCTTAGAGAGGATTTGTGCACTGACGCCAAAGACCGAAGATACGAAGCACTTGCGTATATAAAGGACCAATAATCCATTTTCGACCTTACCAATGCTCAGTATAGTGTCAGCATTGATGTACGGTCAGTACCCCAAGATGAATATGTCAGAAACCTCAAAACTTTAAAACATCTTTTAAAATACTAGTCTTCTGTCTAAAACCATACCTAGAAAACGGATTGTTTCCATGAGATCCAATCTATTGACCTCTAGTTTTAAAACAGGTTGAGGGAAGATTCCTCTCACCCTGTAAAAATGGAGACATTTGGTTTTCTCGTTGGAGTAACGAAAACCATTTGCCCGTGCCCATTTGTCTAAACGATTGATAGTACGCTGTATCTGCCTTGTTACTGTAGACAAGTTGGATGATCCGCAGAAAATTGCCAGATCATCTACAAGGAGAGATACCTCTATTGGAGTCTTGATACAGCTTACTATATCGTTTATTGATATAGCAAACAGGGTCACGCAAAAGACTGATCCCTGTGGAACTCCGTGGTGAAGGGTCTAGATATGGGCATTAGAATCCCATAAGAACACGAATGGCCTAAGTAGCTGACTGACTAGATCTTCCAGGTTGGTCCGAGTTACGGGTGCCCCTTCCGGGAAGTATAAATTACTGAAAGTAACTTCCTCCGAAGTGGCCACGGACCGTCGAGGTGGAATTGAAGACCTCACCGTTTCTCTTTATTGTAAGTCATCTGCAGTCGGTGACCCCTGTGGGGCCATCTCTCGCTTACACTCCTCGATATCTACGTAGAGAAGGTCATAGTTGGTCATCACCCCCCTGGCAGGTGTTGAGCATTTCATGCGCCTCCACCTTAACTGGCATGTCCTTTAGCATCTTTATTCCCAGGATTTTCGTGCTCTGAAATTCGTTGGACGTTTGAATAAGTAGAGTACCGTCTCTTAGTTTCTTCACCGATTGCAGAGGCCCAGGTACCTGTTATATATCAAGAAGGAAGACACTTTAATAAAAGCCTCACCTTCTGTTTCGCGTTTCATTATCAGGTATTTATTACACTTACGAACTTTATCTCCCCCATTCGTTCTTCCCCCGTCCTTGTCCGGACGAGATCTTTTTAGGGGAGGAAAGGTATTTCCACCATAAGTAGGGATTAAGATTTCGTGCTCTGGTCTCCCCACCCACCATGGAGCCACAAATGGGACGCCGCACCACAAACTGATGCGGTCGCCAGGGTGAACCAGCAGGATATATCACCTCTGACTAGGTTGTCTGCTTCCGGTAAGATCTCCAGTGCACAGGGCCTACAAACCCATGCACATTTGACCCCCCTAAACAGACCCCCATAGCCTCCGCACTCGCCGACCGGAACGCCAAGACACGACGACAACTCGATTCATCGAGTGTGGCAAGCACCCGACGTCCCGTTCACAGTGAGTCCGAGGCCGAAGTGGTGTGTTGCTGACGGATCGCATCTTGGGCATCCGAAACCCAGATGGAGTCCAGTGAGATCAACCACCAGGCATCTCTTCCCCACCTTATGGGTCTCCACGCACGGCAAACACGCGGGCGGACCGATAGCCGGATGTTATGGCTGAAACTCGAACAGCAGACCCACATGCTGTTTGGAAACTAAACGACTGTGGGTTTTTTTACGAGGTTGTCTCCTCACCCATTGGTCGCCTCTTACGACCAGCAGAGGGGCTGCGGGAGAATTCTATCCCCCTACCCGCAGGAGAAACCGTAAATGAGTCAAGAACATATATATGACCAATTATTATTATTATTCAAGTCGTTTTACAACAATTTTGAAGGCATATTTTCTGTTTAGTACGAAAAGATCTGCAGAAAGCGGATTAAATCTCAAAAGAAGAGATTTTCCGAACTGAAAAATGTAGATTCGAGGGTCATTTATCCCTCTCGTATTTTCACAATAGCATTGAGATAAAACCTTAAGTTCTAGGAATTATCTCTTTCGTTAGACTACCATTCTCACCGGTATCGGTTCGCGCCGGACGCGAGAATGCCGACCCCTCCCCACTGAGATGATACCGGGCCACATGCTAGACCCCCCACTTGCTCCTACGGGTCCTCTACCTTTTCCTAATCTCCTTTTCCAAGAATCTCATTAAGGGTCTCTCATACTCCAATTTTTACAGACTCGCTACTGTCCTTTTTTCCATTCTTCTAGAGTAGTATATATGGTAGTATACCCAGACGGCCCACCCCCACCCCCTGCCCCTTACTGGCGCCAGTGTTTTCTGGAGGGCGGGAATTCAAAATGAACCCAAGTCCCTCTTCGAAGGTGGTGCTTTACAACCCAACCCCCACCCCTTCTCATACCCAGACGGCCCAACCCCACCCCCTGTCCCCTGTTGGCGTCAGTGTTTTCTGGAGAGCGGGAATTCAAAATGATCCCAAGTCCCTCTTCGAAGGTGGTGCTTTGTAACCCAACCCCACCTCCTTCTCCTGACGTCACGTGGGGGAGAGTTATAGCTCGAAGTGAACCTAAGTCCCCTCACCGATGGTGGCACTTGGCACCTCACCCACCCCCCATATTCTGACGTCACGTGGTCGCGGATTTCAAAATGAACCTGTGTCCGTCTTCGAATGTGGCATTCTGTAACCCGCCAGGGTCCCCTCACCCCTTCGCATGACGTGACAGAGGCGGGAGGTTCAAATTGAAACCGAATCCCTTTCCGAAGTGTTAGACCCCCATCCTAGACGATAGGAAAAAGATTTTAAAAATTTCTATGTCCTGGAATCGAACAGTGTCTCCCGCCTACCGTGTGAATATTCTAGCGCAGAGCCACCGTAGCAGACAAATTCACCTGTTTCAGAACCGGAATATTTTGACGGTTATTCTTCTACACACTCTTTCTACGTACTGGTGGCGGTGATTAAATTCACGCGTAATGTCACCCCCAAATACCACGCCCAGAAGGACTTACTTCTTCTGATGTAACCTACGCCACAGAGGGGGTTCGAACAGTGCGGCCTTAGCAAGCAGTCCTTCCCAAACGACCTGTCTTCCTAGCTCCCTACCTTATAATGGAACCTTCGACGACAGGTAGGTACAATCGGAGTTTGAACCTTAACTCTCTACTCCTCCCCCACTATCGATTTCGTGTTAGCAGATGTTTTATTGCGGGTGCCAGACCCGGCGGCCCAACCTAAATGTACACGGGTAAGTGCATAGTTGTGTTATACTCAAGTCGATTACGTGTGAGCCTTTCCTCAGGTACCTGCGAAAAGACTTTCTATTGCACCGGAAATGGATCTACGTGTGAGTGGAAAGTTTCTCTCAGGTACCTGCGAAAAGACATATTGCACCGGAAATGGATCACTGTGATGATAGGAAAAACAGATAAACAATCTTCTATTACCGGGAATCGTATCCGGGTCACCCTCTTGGTGTGTGCTTCAATCGAGCAATAAAATAATAACACAATAGACTTTTATATTTTCATACAAATTTATTAGACATTGTTGAATACAGTTCATTATTATTATTATTTAAAATTTAGTTACATTGAAAAAACTTTCCATCTCTATATGAACAACAAGTTTGCAACATAAGATCACGTTCGTAAGTATTTTCATGCATTTTATTCTTTAATATGTTTTTCATTATACATGTAACAATGACATCATTTTAATTTCTATTTTCACCAAAATAATTTAATATTTGTTCTAATCCATAACCTCTACATCTGAAATAAAGGTACACCACGCAGTATTTTCCGCAAACGTCGGAGGTATAACTCTGGAGAGGGTAATCGTTATATGACCACACGGTAGAATTTCTGCTGACGAATTTTTGGTGATTCTTGACGATCGGTGGAAACCCATAACTATCAAAATATTCCCCACGTCCATCTTCGCCAATGAAGAATGATATCCAATGTTTGCCAGGTTTTCCTTGCGGATCCGTGTTCGCGATAAACCCAGAAGGTCGTTCAACTCGAATTGGCAAGTTATCCGAAGCATATACGCCTGTATGCATTGATTGAAAAATGCTTACGTTTTTCAATACAGATTGTAGTTCGTAAGAGTTCATTATTGGGCGTCGATGTTGATATTACTATTAAACCAGTTGGTAATGTGAAAAACGTTTGCTGTAGCGCACATGAAGTTCTTCTCTTTATCGTGATTCTTATGAAAGCATCTAGGTGTCTCATTGACGTCGATGAAACTTTTTAGTGAGGGACAGTCGAGTTTATCTAAATCAGCGACCTTCACGCACAGGAGTCGTGATAAATATTTTGATTTGTTACGTCCTTTTGAAAATATTTTTTTATATCTTTTTCCAATCCGGTACAACTCTTTTCTGAAATCATTGAATACCACACACCCGTCGTCCCACTTTATACCGTGTTGGTGTGATGCCAAACATTCGTTTTCTCTTACACGATTGGGTTTCAATATATGTTTCGAATAAGGTGGTCTAATAATTCAATGTTGAAATAAAGTCTGACTTTCGTCGAGAATTGCTATTTCTGTTAAAACGTATCTTCCGAAGTTATCAACACAGGCTTGGAAATCTACGAAGAGCCTTGTCATCGTGTGATTGTGAAACATTACTAACTTAGAATTGCATTGGTCTTATATTTTAACTACCGTAGTCAACGAGAATATTTCGATATCGATCGATTTCGATAATATTATCGAATTCGGCATATATTATACAGTTCAATGTCTCCGTAAGAGATTCGGCGAAACGTACATCCATGCGTAAGCTCCCCTGTCTAATCAGGTTCCAATGCGACCCGTTATTAGATGAAAGATCGGGAGTTAGATCGAAAGCCGTAAGACAGCCGAATAATTTTTTGTTGCCGAAAAGTTTTATTAGCGGAAAAATTTTTTTTTGCCAAAAATTTTTTTGGCCGAGAAATTTTTTTCGCCGAGAAATTTTTTTTCGCGGAAAAATTTTTTTTTTCGCCTAAAATTTTTTTTTTGACGAAAAGTTTTTTGTTTCGCCGAAAAATTTTTTTTTTCGGGAAAATTTTTTTTTCACGCAAAAAATTTTTTCTCGCGGAAAAATTGTTTTCGCCGAAAAAATTTTTTTTCGCCGAAAAATCAGCTATCTCTTAATAGTCTTTTTTATTTTGAACACCTCTACAGACCAATTATTCGCATATCCTTTATCGAATGTGGATTTTGTTCTCCCGATTCTCACCAGATCTCCAACGTCGTAGCGATGCGTCTTGAGTTTTGTTTGTCCCTTTACACGATGCAAGTTTTTCCAAACTTGGTAAATGTTTTCATCGTTGACATCTACAGGTGCCATTTTAATAGAGGAGTGTGTGGCGTTGTTATAACCCTGAAGTAATTTTGATATCACGTCGATGAATCGTCTAGTATTAAATCTCGTAAAATACCGCCACATTCGTGTTTTAAGAGTACGGTTAAAACGTTCCACGACGCTCGCTTTCACATCAGGATTTTGCGTTACATAGTAATTTATATTTTTTTCTTTGAAAAACTTTCTCACTAATCGTGATGTGAACTCTGTCCCCTTGTCTGTTTGGAGATGTATCGGTTTACGTTTACTTTTACGGAAAATTTCCTGAAACGTTTTCTTCACGTGCGAACCCGTTTTGCTCTTCAACGGTATTCCCCACGCATATTTACTGAAGACGACGATTACCGTGAGCAGGTAATTATAATCATCGTTATACTTTTTCAA
The DNA here is from genome assembly GCA_036926305.1 of Uropetala carovei. Lineage (NCBI taxonomy): Eukaryota > Metazoa > Arthropoda > Insecta > Odonata > Petaluridae > Uropetala > Uropetala carovei. The sequence continues at coordinate 551,660 of JAXCHB010000310.1, read as the reverse complement.
AGATCTCATATCGTTGAGGTCCGCTTGCCAAAGTTCGTCTTTCGTAGTCACAAAATAGCGGTTTCTCGCAAACTTTCTACGAATCTGTTTATGGAGAGTGTACGCTTCTTCTCCTTCTAGCCAAGATTTAACATCTTTTGGTGAATATTTCCCACGCATTTCACTTATTAGAGCTCGGGCACCGGCGAACCCCGCCGGATTAGCAGGGTTAAAATATGTGTCAGCGATACTCATTATAAACGAAACTTTGTCCACCCTTTAATTTTGTAAGGCGAATACCGAAATTTTGCTTTTTTTGCGTAAAGAGGTGACAATGATGACGATTCTGTCGGTTCTGACGGTTCGGGTGACCTTTGCCGTATGAATGTCCACCTTCTTCTATTACCTATATATTCCTGAGGGATGTTTAATTCGCGTAAAGCGCCGCAAAATATTTCCCAGCCTTCGGGGTTGGTGTGCTTACGCGGTCGTATCACATCGTTCAGTAAGTCGGTTATATTTGAGCGCGGTAGGACTCTTCCGCGAACGCTTACAACACCGCGATCATCCCAGGAAACAATATCGCTACGTAAAAGCTGATCGCGTAACAATTGTGCTTTTCTCCGGAAAGTTTGCTGTACAGAATTTAAAATTTCACTGTCTGCAAACGCCCCTTTCCGTCGTTCTTGATCTATATCACCACCGTGCGGCTGTATCTCGGTTATTTCTGGATTTTTCTCATCTCTAAATTGCATTATCGGCAAGTATATAGGTTTTTTCTCTTTCTCAACCAGACTTAAATATTTTTGCAAAATTTCTCTATATTTTACCCATTTATCTTGATCTGACACATCTTTTTCAAGCAATATATTCCTCATTTCTTCATCCATCCGTGACATTTGGGCATTGTCAGTTCTATGTCTAAAACGTTCGACCGCCTCCGGGGGTATTAACAGCATTTTCTTCGCATGCTCCATGTCTAACCAAATAATGAACCGACGGCGCCGGAAAGTAGGGAACCCAAGAGCAGCGGTATAAATGCGCCCCCAGTTTGGATTATAGCGCGTTTCTTCTTTTTCCAACAATCGCCACGTTTGATAAGTTTGCGTAAGATCTTCTTATGACGGGCTAATTTCCGTTTATGACAAGACTTGAGAGAGATGTTCCCTTTTAATACGTTGAACGCGCATTCGCAAATCGCCTGAATTAAAGTTTTATCAGCAGCTTTTAAAATCGTTGCTCGTTGCGGAGGTTTGCTTCCGCAAAGAGCTCTAAGGATTTCACGACAGCTCAGAACAGCACGAGACATCTCTTCCGAATGAGCGGTATCCCCGGCTTTTATGTTTCGGGATATAAACTCGCACGAATTCGTCTTCGGGAAATATCTTCGTCCTTATTCTATATTCCTCTGGAGTACATTGTTTCAAGTCGAACAAAATATAACCGTGAGGAATCGAGGTGGCGTCTCTAAAAGCATCTTGAATGAATTTAGGGTTTTCCGGGTAAATTTGTCTAGAAAGATGAAAGATTTGAGCTTTATCCCTCGGATTTTTGAAGCATACAATATAATGGGAGTTGAGAGATATGTCGCGTCTACCTTTCCCTTGATGAAATAAATTTTGTGTTATGAAAATCACGCTCAACCCGCGATGATGAGATCCCTTTGTAAAGAGATCGACAACACGATAATCTGATTCCCTCATCATATCGTCAAGGATGATTAACCGCGCATGATTTAAAACATCATCATTGGACGTATCGTCTATCTCGGGGATTCCTTGATATAATTTTACTTTTGCGTTCTTTCTCAAGCTCGACGGTACAGACTGTGACTCTGAATAACACCAAATAATCTCTCCGACCATGGCATCCACCATAGAATCGATCGCATTTATAAATTTTTCCATGAAAACGGTTTTACCGGAACCTGTTGGTCCTGACACCGTGGCGGTGAAAGGGTGTTTCCAAGGTAACGACATGGCGTCAAATGAAGTTTTAAAGGAGTCATGCTAGGTTTTTATTAAAATAACTAGAAATTTATATTCTCATATATATACATATATATATATATATATATATATACACACATTTATTTAATGACAAAACAGGCATACAAATATACAGATATACAAATATACAGATATGCAAATATACAAATATACAAATACACAAATATGCATATATACATACAACTATCACTCTAATGGTAAAAACCTACATAGACAGTTGTCAAACATCGGGTCGCAGTTAGCATGGGACCCTGCGTAAACGGATAAAGAAATACACCGTCAATACATAAATGGAAATAAACAATATTTAAAAATAAAACATTCAATCGTCACAATGTACAGGGTGGTATTCATATAATATTTTTTTATAAAGTAGGCACCGGTAAAGCATCGATTCGGAACCTATTCAAATGAATATAAATATACAAATATTAATGAAGATATAAATGCGCAGTTGAACAATACAACAATACAATAAATATATATATATATACAGAAAATTATACACATTCGGATAAATGGTTGATGCAATTGATGGTTAATGAATGATGCAGTTGATGAATAAATAAATAATACAATTGATTAAATAAATAAATAAATAACATCGGTAAACAGGTGCATTTTCGTTGGTCATGTAATGCGTACTATGAAAGCTGTGGGGGTTGGTGGGCCTCCTTAACTATTTACCATTCTCGAGACCAATTCAATGAAATAATATGTGACGCACAATTATAACTAACTACAAATATACCCGTAAGGTAACGTACCATATTCCCCCACTCTCCGCCTTTTTGTGTAAACAACACGGTAAACTTTCTTTTCGGTGCGCGACACCACATCGTGCTCTTTGGTACGGCTGATTTGGTGGGGGATAATGATAGTTACCGGGGGTGCGCTATTAACTACCATATCCTTAAGTCTATCAAAACACACATGTTTAGAAACAGCTGCATTTACATAAATACCCTTAACCTTGCAAACAGTACTTACCTTTTCAGGTTCACAACCGCAGATTACTTTATACCCATAATTCTTAGGTCCTCCTGAGACAAATTCAGAGACATACGAGCCGTCGCCGTACTCTCTCAATTCGTCTGTCAGATCGCCTAAGTAGGTACCTGTCGGTGGTGACCATTCCCCCTCTTTTATAGTAAAAATTATACTGTCAGTGTCCCAACTTTCTCCCAACTTGTCTAGATAATAATACAACACAAGCCTAGCTTGTGCTGTTGTGTAGCACGCTATTGGAACGCTGACGTTGGGATGGGTTTTCATCCCCTCTACCCTATCTACGTAATTAATGAAAATTGATTCTTCATTAATAGGGAGAATACCCTTTACCGTAGAATTAGGGTTGGTTAAAATTTTAAAGAAATTATCCAAATCATTTACAATTACTGTACGGACGAGGTCTTCCCTTTGGCCGAATTTTCCCCATAGAGAGTTCAACATCAATTTTGATATCGACCTCAGACCCGCGTTGAATTTAATGTCATCATAACATAATTCAACCCCTTCTTCCTTCGTCATACCTTTCACAAAGGCTGATTTCTCAGACTCAGTAACGCAATTGTCAGGCCATCCACTGGCTTGTTGTTTAATTTTAAAAAAGTTATTAATATAATCTACAAAAATCCCGCCCTCCTTTTTCACATGGTCGTAGCACGTAACTTCATACCCCCACAACTCTATCATCTCCAAAATTCGATAGCCTTTGTTCACCGCATACTTCACCTCATCTGTCACCCACGTGCCTGTAAATTTTCTATCATCAGAGTTGTGAGGACAATCTGTTTGCGTACTACGTTCCGCACATGTTCTACACAATGGAAATAATAATTTTCCTTCTATACGAACAGGTAGGACGGGATGGTAAAGATCCGTTGGGGGGAGCACCGGGCATTTAAGAAGCCCTTCGCATTCATTCAACGGCGGACACTCATCACCAACGTAAATTTTCGGATGCCCAATCGGGTACTTTTTCCATTTATTTACAAATGGATAAAGAGAACATACATCCAAATACTTAATCTGTTCCCCGGGACTAACGCTGTGATAGAGTTTCGCAGAGTTTGTCCTACCGCCGAAGAAAGCATCTCGTGGGTGGAGAGGTTTCTTCGCGGTGTAGGGGTGATTTTCTAGAAACTTTCTTAGATCAGGATCCGACTCTAGCTGTTCGTTATATTCGCACTCCCACATTTCGACGAGCGAACAAACACTCTTTAAGAGGTTTTCACGTCGATACATAGTGGCTTCGAACCGAGAACCCATAGTTTCATTTTGCTTATTAGCAATAGGAGTATGACGGTCAGGAAAACATTTAGGACATCCATGGTAGAAACATCCGTAAAATTCAAAGATTGTTACAGTGTTTCCAGTCTCCAAATACCCATCTACTCTGTAGCCTGCATGTCTAACTTCGCGGCCGTTTGCAGCATGCCTTATTTTAATATTCCGCTTCAACTCTTCGCACAACAACCACATAATGGCTATATGCGATTGGTTGTCTTTCCAGCGGTAACCTCCTGAAGGAACAACACCTATCGTGTTCTCTTTCATGAAATTTCTCCTATATGCTAAGAGACATGCACCAGCAATCGTGTACGCCTCCGTGAAGGGTGAGACCTTTGTCAGGTAGTAAAATAACCTGCTAAATTCGCAGCACGCGGATCTTAACACGCTAACGTCATTAGAGCAATAATCTCTTAATTCTTTTTCAAAATTAAACACAGAATCTGTCTGTGTTTCGTACCACCTATCAAAGTCCTCACGCTCACCGATGGTCATTGATCCGTAGCCAAATGTCTCTTTGGATGGGATAGGACCAACATAACCTCTATTCCCTAAAGTGTTAAAAAAGTGGGGAAAATACCCTTTTTTTAACGACAAACTTAAATTAAACGCAGAGGGTAGTTTGGAGAGCGCCATGGGTAAAAAGTTTAAAGAATCTACAAATCTAAAATTTTCCACAAACATACTAATGATTTTACTCCCTGTTAAGATGACTTTAGGAGTCCAATTAAGTTCATTCACCATGTATTTCAGTAGAAAATGACCGTCATACCCCTTCATGTTGTGCGCTATACATATTATTTTATTAAATTTTGACCTCGGTAATGTTAAATAATTAAAGAGATCGCGAATCGGATCACGCGAATCAAACATGTGTTGTCGGACACCGCACGCGTGACACACGTGATCACTATTCGCTACTCCGGCGCAGTTAAAACAACTCTGCTGTACAACACACAAGACCGGGATATGTTCAAAACCGGTCCACGGCGGTGAAATAGGCTCGTCTTGCCGACATTCAATATCATAATATATATACAGAGTCTTATTTTCACCGACGGCCTTTCCCTGGTCTCTTTGGATATAGCAGAGATGATCTAAGTGACATTCCTTTATAAACCCTCCCACAGCTCTCACAGTACTTTTTCCTATCGCATACATTGTTATTTAAATGATGAGCCATGCAGTCACCCCCGAAAAACCATCTATTGCAATCAGTGCATTTAATTTTAGTTTGGGTCTCATCACATGGCCCATCACTCTCACAACGTGGACATTTGTAATTGCACCTGTGTGCGTGCTTATTACTGTAAGGGATGTGACATGGCCTACAGTAATATGAACACGAAAATGCACCTGTTACCGATGTGATTAAATTGTAATGCCCATCACCGTACACCAAATCTATGTGCTTTAGCGGCTGGTGTTGCGATGGTTTCGTCCCTTCAAAAATTATTTCCCTACCCTTCCTACAGCCGAAAACAGTGATATAATACCCTCCTAAGTGTTTCTGGAATTTCTCTAACTCTTGAATCCCACCCCCTTGTTTTAAATTTACCCCGGCAGCCGCCATTAAAGCATTTGCCCTATCCACTTGAAGAGTGCCTCTATTTTCTTTAATTTTTTAAAAGTTTTTCCCCGAATCCTCGTGCATCGCAACACCAACCGCTAAAGCCCTTGAGAGACATAGTGCATCGTCCCTTGGTATCACGATGATGGACCTCTTCTTTCTGCAAAAGTCATCGAAACTAATCGAGTTAACGTAAGGAGTTCGCCCGAATCCGGCTGGCATGCCCACATGTTGGACTTCCACCCTAAGCGTGCCTGTCGTTATGAACTCCTCGTTACTTTGAATTACTTTTTCAATTCTTTTTGTGATGATGTCCGGGGAAAGTTGGTCTGCTCTCCTGAATGGAATGCAGACCTTCTTTTCCGGCGTATTTAAATTATAAATTGTTACCCCTACCCTATCACTATGCTTCATTCTGTTACGTTTCACAAAATTTAACACCTCGTCAAAACAAACGTCAATCCATTCTACGGGGTTGAAATCCCCGTTTGGCACTCGTAGGTTTACATCGATGGTTCGCCCACTTAATTTAAATTTTTTAAAATATTTCACCGCATCGGACACAACAACAAAATTTTCTCGCTCACCCTCATCACCATCGCCACCGTTCTCGTCGTGTCCGATCCCTTTATCCTCCTCCTCCGTCGACGTATCAGATGGATTCGATGTTTGTCCCTCCGTTTGGTGGGTATCCTCCTTTTGGTGGGTTTCCTCTTCCTGCTCCTCCTCCTCCTCCTCATCATCATCACTCACCACAAAAATATCGGGTGATTCAGTACTGTAGTCTGTTGGGAATAATAATAATTAATAATATATATATATATTAATGATAATAATCAGTAAAATAATTTTTATAACTGATCATAGTGATCACGTTACCTTGGTGATTTTCCAAGGAAACCCCTGTGATGTTATCTCCCTCGTCAGGGTGTAGCGTAGTTATTTCTGAAATAAGATTTGTTAATTTATTCTCTGTATTGATAATAATGATTAACCACATCGGATTCATTTCTTAATTATTGTTAATATTATGACAAATAATAATAATAAATTATCATCCTACCTTCCATCTTCGGCTTCTTAACACCCTCCGCCACGGTGACAGTGGAGGCTGCGCGCTTATTCCCGCCGCTTTGTGTTACCAATTTTTCCAAATCGGGGTTTTTCAGCAGCAGTTCCCCCATTTGCCGATCTTCTTCAGCCAAGAGGTTTTCTTCCTTTCTTTCACGACCATCTATCAATGTTAATAATAATAATAATGATAATAATATTATTGGTGATGCTGACGATGATAAAAATAATTATAATATCGACATTATTATTATTATTATTGAGAAAACGTGTACTGCACCTTGACTAGCGAAGTTTAGACGCCTTCTCGCCCTCAACTTCTTCGCATCTTCCCTCTTCTGATACGTTCTACATAAGCTGTAGAGGCGCTCGTCACTCTCCCTCGTCGCCAGGACTATGTCCATTGCGATTATGGCCAACTGGATACATTGTTTCTCCATCTCTCAAACGTTCTAAAAATCAACTAAAACAGCTAAAAACCTCGGCGGCAGTGACGAGAGCATCCCCTAAACGCCTCTTTTATTCTAAATTGTTTGTGGGGGTGGGTTGCGTGGGCGGCCGTTCAAGTTAGGGCCTTGGTGATTGGTGCAAAACACACCTGACGTCGTAAATCTCTGCTACGGGTTAGGGGGTTCGCTAAGGCCGGGGGCCTGTGGGTAGGGTCAGGGTTTACCCCGCCCCCTTACACAATAAGCGTCGGCGGTGTCGGTGATTTTGGCTCCGTTTGAAAAAAGAGACATTTCTGGTTTATACAATGCGTATTTAAAATATTTTAACGTATGTTTAATGACATTAAATTTCATAAATTTGGTAGTAATAAGAGTAGCCGATATGATATCTGGTATGTGTAATGTACTACACCGCATTATATAAAATCATCATCATCATATCTTGATTTGTATTGAAAATGTGAGTTCTTATCATACCTGTACCCCTAAGGATACGGTTTCCATATTATGAAAAGATTGTTTAATGACCGAGACCTTTTGGTAAGAAATATTCAAATTACTGTAGCGTTAGGATACATAGGACATATAACCAATGGACTGATAAACTCGTTACACGTTCTGGCATGCGTGGTGTGTAACCTTCTTTACATTTAGAATTCTTTCTAAATCCATAATCAACCGATAGGAGGCAGCATTTTTCGACATGGTTAATCTCTCTCTCTCTCTCTCTCTCTCTCTCTCTCTCTCTTACTATCGGGTTGAAGAAGGCACGTCATCGGTTATTCTCTCTCGAGTTGTTGAGTGTACAACACGATAGCGCTGAGATTCTTGCCATGCAGTATTCAGGACGGTTTGTTCCTTACACATCTCCAAGGTTTTATAATCCAACTAAAAAACAGGAAAAATACTCAGAAAATAACTACTTGATGAAAACGTTTAAGCAAAAAGGGGTGACCTCGTCAACCAAACGCAAAACATCTACGCCGGACCATGATGATCGTCTTCGAGGTGAGAAAATATCCATCGTAATGGGGTCCACGTTCGATCTCAACACTTCAGGAAACAAGAAGGTCTGCATCGGTTTGGATTTATTCAACAATTTCAACGCTGTTGTTTTCATAGGGAAAAATGGTAACACCGGTGTATCCCTTACCCCTGACCAATGGAAGACAGATATGTCGTGTAAAGAATCCGCAGATTCTTTCCTTAATTGTGATTTAGGTTCTTATAACGATGATATCCGAACGGGTGATATTGCATTGAGTTTTGGAGAATTCTATGGTGAGAAAGTTATTAAAATTATTAAAGAAGAGAAGTATTGTGTATGGTTGGGTGAATCTTCATGGCGAGGTTTGCTTCGTTTGCGGAGGTGTGTTGAATATGCTCTAGAACGGTGTGGTGAATGGTGCGACGGAACTGCACGCAACGTTTTGGATTCAATAACATACCAATTGAAAGAACATGTTGTACGTAAATGTATGGGGTGCAAAGACGTCGTAGATGAACATTCATGTGGAACAGTAGAAAGTTTTCAAAATGTGCTCGATCATATCTACATCTACATGATACCCTGCAAATCACCAGACTGGTGGGTGGCAGGGGGTGCAGCACACCAAGCCCTACCTAATAACGTCCCTCGTGGGAATCACTCTCCTGTTATGATCCCGTATGGTCCTCGGAAAAAAACGAGCTCTGGTATCGCTCGGTCCTACAGTCGATCTCTCGTATTTTATTCTCGTGATCGTGCCTGCCCATGTACGTAGGTGCCTCTAATATTCCTGATACCTCCTCTAAGAGAACTTCAGACCTAAATTTCTCCAGAAGCCTTAACCTAGCGCTAATTCTGCGATCCTCTAGCGATATCCAATTCAACTCCTTCAAGAGTGATGTGACGCTTAATTTTTGCTCATATTTTTGCTTAACGAATCTGGCTGCTCTGCGTTGGATTCTTTCTAACTCAAGTATCTGTCCCTTTTCGTACGGATCCCATATGCTGGAAGCGTATTCGACCCGAGATCTGACCAATGAGAGGTGTGAGGTCGGAGAGAATTTCCTGGAAACAGAAGATAAATGCTTTGACTGTAAAAGATTTCTGAATGAACTTGCTGTGTTCTATAGAAATGAGTGTGTAAATGAGGCTATGAAATTATGTTAAAATTTCTGTCTTTTCTTATGTGTGCATGTTGAATAAAATTGCACCAATGATAAAATGTGTTATTCTTTCATTTTATTCATCCATCATCCGTTTAAACAAATTATTTACTAACAATAATTATTGTAAACTTTATATAAATGGGTAAAATTTTACTTTAATGTAAATCTAATTTTTTTTAGTTGCACAATACCGGAGACCAGAAGACGTAAAACAACCACATTTCAAGTTTGAAATTCTATATTCTGTAATCGCAATTGAGCGTCTTTCCACAGGCCTCTGAGAGAAAGTTTCTACTAGCACGTAAGCAGGATGTCGCACCACCTTGCACTTACCCGTGTATAATTAGGGCGTCTATGGCGTCATATGACGGCGACAGAAAGGTTCCACTCCCATGGAGTTGGGGGAGGGTTGGTGTCGCGACGGCGGCCATTACCTCTATAAAGTTAGAATGGGTTGTCTCTTTCGACACATCACAGTGATCCATTTCCGGTGCAATATGTCTTTTCGCAGGTACCTGAGAGAAACTTTCCACTCATACGTAGATCCATTTCCGGTGCAATAGAAAGTCTTTTCGCAGGTACCTGAGGAAAGGCTCACAAGTAATCGACTTGAGTATAACACAACTATGCACTTACCCGTGTACATTTAGGTTGGGCCGCCGGGTCTGGCACCCGCAATAAAACATCTGCTAACACGAAATCGATAGTGGGGGAGGAGTAGAGAGTTAAGGTTCAAACTCCGATTGTACCTACCTGTCGTCGAAGGTTCCATTATAAGGTAGGGAGCTAGGAAGACAGGTCGTTTGGGAAGGACTGCTTGCTAAGGCCGCACTGTTCGAACCCCCTCTGTGGCGTAGGTTACATCAGAAGAAGTAAGTCCTTCTGGGCGTGGTATTTGGGGGTGACATTACGCGTGAATTTAATCACCGCCACCAGTACGTAGAAAGAGTGTGTAGAAGAATAACCGTCAAAATATTCCGGTTCTGAAACAGGTGAATTTGTCTGCTACGGTGGCTCTGCGCTAGAATATTCACACGGTAGGCGGGAGACACTGTTCGATTCCAGGACATAGAAATTTTTAAAATCTTTTTCCTATCGTCTAGGATGGGGGTCTAACACTTCGGAAAGGGATTCGGTTTCAATTTGAACCTCCCGCCTCTGTCACGTCATGCGAAGGGGTGAGGGGACCCTGGCGGGTTACAGAATGCCACATTCGAAGACGGACACAGGTTCATTTTGAAATCCGCGACCACGTGACGTCAGAATATGGGGGGTGGGTGAGGTGCCAAGTGCCACCATCGGTGAGGGGACTTAGGTTCACTTCGAGCTATAACTCTCCCCCACGTGACGTCAGGAGAAGGAGGTGGGGTTGGGTTACAAAGCACCACCTTCGAAGAGGGACTTGGGTTCATTTTGAATTCCCGCTCTCCAGAAAACACTGACGCCAACAGGGGACAGGGGGTGGGGGTGGGCCGTCTGGGTATGAGAAGGGGTGGGGGTTGGGTTGTAAAGCACCACCTTCGAAGAGGGACTTGGGTTCATTTTGAATTCCCGCCCTCCAGAAAACACTGGCGCCAGTAAGGGGCAGGGGGTGGGGGTGGGCCGTCTGCGTATACTACCATATATACTACTTTCTAGTCACTTGTACTTCGACTAGTGTAACAGTTCGTTCGAGTGCAGTATAGTTAAAGTGTTCTTGGCGAACGAGGCCATGAGCTAATCATTTATAAGAGTTACCCGTTTCGCTTCGCGAACAGACGACAAGACAAAGTTGAAAGATGGCGATGTATCAGTAAGAATATCTGTTCAGCTACGATTTACATCAATGAAGAAAAGATGACGGTATTAATAGAAGCAGGTGTTTACATTTACATTTACATAAATACCCTGCAAGCCGCTAGAAGCGTTTGGCAGGGGGTGTCACAACACCAAGTGCAGTCTAGCTAATTCCTCTGTTGGATTGTCTTATCGCGTCTGGGAAAAAGGATCGGTAGTATTTCTCTGTTCTAGCGGTAATTCCGAGATATTTTCTCCTGCACTGTGATCTAACATTACGTTCACTAACACCGATGGGGACGACTATGCCGCGTACGTCTTCAACGAATTCGGAACTTTCAAATTTTTCAAATAGTGTCCTTTTGTATTCAATTCTTCTACTCTTCAACGTCTGCCATTTCAGATCTCTCAATAACTCTGATACACTCGCATCATACCGATATTCTCCTTTTACAAATCTAGCCGCTCTACGCTGAACCATTTCGAGCTCTCTAGTTAGGCCCTCCTCGAAAGGGTCCCAGACGGCGCAACAGTATTCCACGACGGGTCGTATTAGGGAAAAGTATGCGATTTCCTTCACATTCGAGGGGCATCCCCGCAGGACTCTAGAGGAAAGCCCTTGAATTCTGTTTGCCGATGCTATAACGGTTTTGATATGCTCTCTACTAGACAAATTGCTACTGAGAATTACTCCTAGGTATTTGTAGCTATTGACGTATTTTAGCTTTAGTTCAGATATTTGGTACGGGTAACGGTTGAAATTCGTGGAGCGCGTGAAGTTCATTGTGGCGGATCCAGAAACTTCTCAAGGGGGTGGGGGGGCGTTCGCCCTTTCACCTATCGAATCCGCTCCTGCCAACTGCCCGAATATTTTGAAAATTCCTACCCCTATCTGAATCCTTCTTTCCCTTGCTATACAGACAATCTGCGACGTATAATTGAGGATTTTTGCACGGAATAAATTTAAGAAAGCGCCCAGTGGAGGGCAATGGGGTTATCCAAGGAGGAGGCGATCGCCTCCCCCCTCTTAGATCCGCCACTGGCTGGTGTACATAATCATGATGTTTCAAGAACTTATCTAGGAGCGTTGTGAGGAACTCAGTGAAGAGAAAAGAAGTGAGCGATATACCGGAACGGCCAATCAAGTTAATTGGGAACGAAATTACAGACATGGAGATAAGTTAAGTTATATCGATTTCAGTTTAATAAGAAAATCGATTCATAGAAGGTGTAGTGCAGTGCTGATCTAACTGCCAAAATTCCAGAGTGACGTTCATAATCTTATTAATTCGATTCATATAAAAACCAATAAACAAGAAGACTTCGTTTTGTGTAATGAAGATAAATTGAACATCATAATTTTTTCGTGCGAAACAAACCTGAAACATGTATGTGAAACTAAAGAGATTTTCGTTGACGAAATCCACAGACACCTATGAAAAGTTATTCCGTTTAATTCGAAAGAAATGTGAAGAAAAAGACGCATTTCTCTCCAGAAAAGATTGTCGCGGATTTTGAAATATCTCTACATATGGCAGTGCAGTCAATATGGCCGTCAGTTAGTATAAGTGGGTGTCGATTCCACTTAGGACAGTCTTGGTTCCGTAAAATACAGCAGTTGAATTTGATAGAAGCCTACAAGTCCAACACAGAAGAATCACAGTGGTTAAGAAACGTGTTTGGGCTTTCATTGCTGGACCCGCTAGATGTTGGAGAGTGCTTTGTGGAGTATTTTACGTCAATAAAACCAGAAAGTGAAAAAATTGATGCATTTTGTAATTATCTCACTGACACATTGCCGAGGACGCAAAATTTCCTCCAATTATATGAACTTCAAGTAACATATCTAAACAAACAACTAATTCTTGCGAATCCTTTCATTCTGAATTTAATAGAAGTTTTTATAGCGCACATCCTTCAGTGTACTAATTTATAGATGTTTTAAATTACTTTCAAATAGATACCTATTTCAAGTTCATTAGCATTCAGAAAAATCTGATGTGGCCAACACGTGACTTTCTCCATATTTGCGGTATAGATATTTAGAATATTATCAATAGCATTATGAGGCAAAATCATCATTTCGTATCATAAAAGAATACAGTCGTCCTTATTGGAATATATGGAGGGACGCAGGTACTTAGGGATGACCGAATTTGGATGCCGTTTTCAGGTACCCTTATAACCGCTGGCTGAGTTTGGATACAAATCTACATCTACATCTACATCTACATGATACCCTGCAAATCACCAGACTGGTGGGTGGCAGGGGGTGCAGCACACCAAGCCCTACCTAATAACGTCCCTCGTGGGAATCACTCTCCTGTTATGATCCCGTATGGTCCTTGGAAAAAACGAGCTCTGGTATCGCTCGGTCCTACAGTCGATCTCTCGTATTTTATTCTCGTGATCGTGCCTGCCCATGTACGTAGGTGCCTCTAATATTCCTGACACCTCCTCTAAGAGAACTTCCGACCTAAATTTCTCCAGAAGCCTTAACCTAGCGCTAATTCTGCGATCCTCTAGCGATATCCAATTCAACTCCTTCAAGAGTGATGTGACGCTTAATTTTTGCTCATATTTTTGCTTAACGAATCTGGCTGCTCTGCGTTGGATTCTTTCTAACTCAAGTATCTGTCCCTTTTCGTACGGATCCCATATGCTGGAAGCGTATTCGACCTGAGATCTGACCAATGATAAATAACACGTTTCTCGTACCTGTTCTGTGCTACTTCTTACTATTCTGCCTACGAAGACCAATTTCTTATTAGCTGCGCCTACGATCCTTCGAATATGCATATTCCACGATAGATCAGGACAAATAATGGGGTTGACCCAACCGCTGGCCGAATTTGGATGCAGCCGATTTCAAAGCAAGCTCAGGTTGGTTGTTTAGATTTCGTGAACGATATGGAATTTCTTGGAAAGTGGTCGGTGGTGAAGAAAGGAGTGCTGATATGCATGCAGTTAGAATGTGGAAGGAAGAAAAAATGTTGGAGATTGTGAGATCATATAAACCTGTGGTAGTCTTCAACGCTGATTAGACAGCATATTTTTACAAACTTCTGCCTGACAAAACCATGGCATACAGAGGTGAGAAATGCAGAGGTGGTAAGAGATCAAAAGAAAGACTTTTATTTTGTTGCAATGCAACGGGGATAACTAACATGCGGCCCTTAGTGATAGGTAAATACAGGTATACCTAGGTTAAAGAAGTAGATGTGCTATGAAAAAGAGATGCGTTTCTAGAAAGATAAAAATCAAGCGTATTAAAAAAACGCATGTACAATGAAACCTCATTTATTCATATAAATTAAAACTGGTTAAAACAGGATATTTACGCATCAATTTTTAAAGAATGATTTGACAAAATATCCGACAAAACAGCGTGCGATTTTTAAAAATACTAATAACACAATACATGCCGCATTCAATCAAGTTAAAACAGTATATATGGGAAAAAGTTATTGCTTCATTTAACATTAATCTTCATGTAAGCATAAAATAAAATTTTATACAAATATTTACAAAATGTCCGAAAAATTTATACATATGCATATACATACTTCCAGATAACAGAAAACAAAAATCTGTGAACTTAATTTAATAAAATACTTAAAAATTCATTACATGGTTATTCCTCTTGAGTTTTACTTATTAGGAAAGTTGCTATCAATTAAGGCACACAATTTATCTCGCGATGCCTGTGGGAGGCGGGGACGGAAATTTCAAATTCTTTTCATAACGTTAATCTTCAACTTGGGTATTCCGAGCACGGACAGTCTGGTGTTTACTACAAAAAGAACAAATCCGTAATACGCGCAACAGTGAGTTATAAAAAGCAGCCATACAAAAGGAGACTCCACGTGTGTGAATGAAGAACAACAAATCACGCAAAACTGCGTATGAGCCAAAAAGAGAGACAGAGATTTAACAAATAAATGTTCTTATTCAATATGAGATGATTTATAACAATGATAATTATGAGTCACGGTCGAAATTTGTCTTGACTGGGTGCAGGGTTGTCTGGGATTTCTCTTGATTATTTGCTTTCCTTATTTCTACGGTTTTTTTAAAAGTTTAAAAGTAGTTCGTATATATTGAGAAAAAGTTGCTTTTTGTGGCTCGGGTATAGGCCCTTTTCAGTGGGCATAGAAACGCTCTTCATTCTCCGGAATTTGTAACAGCGTATGTCCGAATCAAGCGAACGGATCGAGAGTTGGAGTCATAAAGTGTAATGAGCGTAAAACCGAAAAAGGCGTATCGCGAGGTATACCTGTACTTTCATCACAGATTGCTGATTCCGTTTCTGGAGAAGATTTCAATATTTCCGATGAGCTTTGGAAATGTGTCTCTTCGAAACACGAACTTGATTCTTCGCTTACGTTTGAAGAGTTTATAGATGTTGACAATAATTTGGAAACCACGCTTTTATTAACGGATGGTGCCGTTCTAGATAGTATTACTGGACCAGGTGGAGAAATATGCAGAGACTCTGAATGTCATCAGTGCCATTGTTAGAGGCATCGCAGTGTTTGGATAAAGTAAAGGCATTTATAATGAAATCTGATGATGTGCCAAAGACATTGTTTAAATCATTTGATGAAGTAGAAGAATGTGTTAATTTCCATATTTTAAGAACGCTGAAACAAAATAAAATTTCAGATTATTTTATGAAGCAATACAGTAGTGTTGAAGTATAATCATTTTTTATTTTCCCTTTCCGCTGTATTCCTTATGGGTATTTTCAGTATACTGTATATTCAGTATTAAGTATAAAAATACATCATCCGTTGGGATACGTTGTATCGAGATTTCACTGTATTAAGCTACTTGCAGCCACTGATAGATTACAGGTAAAAAGAAGAAACGTTTTAATGCTACGCTGGTCGTCAGGAAAGCAGGATACTAAACGTTTATGGTCCTCATACGCGGTCAAGGTTTTCAGGGAAATATCGGTAAGGCGGCTAAAAAAACAGTCAATGGCGAATCTACGTGTCGAGGATCGGAGATATTAACAAGGATTTTTAACGTCGGTCTCCGCCAGATGAGGAATTCCGGCGTCGCGACGCGACGGGACTAATGAAATTGGCCGTCGGAGCCAACTCGTTTTGTGTGCACGCGTTTATGGTGACGCGTAAAGGATTAGGAATCGACGACGGGAAGGCCAAAGCGACGAATGAGGGAAGACAAATCCTGTGTAGCGTGTGCCATGCGGGTTGTGTTATTCTTTCAAAGGCTAACAAAATAAAAACAATAAAATATCCTGCAGCTATTGGGGTCCGTGAAAGGATATCTATCTCACCTTACGTTTTGCATATCATTTACGAGTAAAATCGACAGCATAAGCACCAACCAGGCTTACTGAAACACGCAAATTTTCATTTATTTCTCTCTCTAGAATTTCACTATAGGACAGACAATATATGGAGACCCGCCATTCAGCGGAGAAGGAAATGTTTCAAAATTGAAAATTTGAATGAAAAACGGTTCCTTAATTCAAAATTGAACGTAGAATCCATCGTAAATGTTATTCTTGAAATATTCTCCAAAATTATTTGATGTTTAAAGATTTCTGCTTTATTTAAAAAAAAGTTTTTATTAGTGAAGTGATTTTTGAAATAAAAACTGAAATTCTACTTTCAGTTATTTTAATTAATGTATGCCGATGATTGAATTAGGATTCGTTACTCTACATTCTCTCTAACTTTCAGGTGAATTTTATTCTGCATCGTACAAATCAATGGAGTCGATCTACTCGTTCGTTTCTCTCTCCACAGCCCCATTTTCTCCATCATTTTCTGTCATCTTCCTCTTTTCTCCTACCACCGCACTGATACCACCCATGATCACTTTTAGGTAGCAGCTTCTTTTGTCACGGAATTCTCTAATTTCACTGTACAGATCTTCTACGTACTCATCCATGTATTTAGAAGTTTACTCGACTTGAATTATTTGCACTTGGTATCACTTTTTCATTTGGATCACACGTGTAGCTGCTTGCACGTATGAATTTCCTACTACCTCGATGTTACTTTTAATATTTTTGTTGATATTAAGCCACATTCCTCCTGTTTATGCTATGTCATTTATACAATAATATAAAGATGTCGAATATTCAGTTCTAACAATTCGGTTTTTCTGCTTATCACACTAAGCCCTACAATATCCCACTTCATTTTCTCCAGCTCTTCTTGAAGCTCTTCAAGTTTATCTTAGATGGATAGTGTCCAGCAACTGAAGGTTGCTGAGTTAGGGTTAAAATAATTGGTTAAGGAAAAAAATAGTGGCAGAGGATGCTTTATCTTAGGTGCAATCTAGCCTCCGGATAATGAGGGTCATTGTCTTAGATTGTAATTCATCATCGTAGAGAGAATTAGGCCATAAACACTACGTCGGCCCAGCGCGGGTTGGTGAGTACCTCTCTCTGTCTCTGTGGCCAGAGATGTTGCTGAAGAATGCACAGCATGGTTGAACCTACCGTTGCTCGAAGACACGGCTGTGCTTCGCGCTTTAGCCTCTGTTGGGTAGCGTTGGATGCCTATCACCATCGATTGGATCCCAAGAATCATTAAGAGGCCAAAATTGGATGGGACAGAAAAATTATGAAGTTCCTAGGGCTGACTTAGAGGAAGGCAGATGAGAGGGAAAACTGGATGAGTCTGAGAGGAGCCTTCATCAGTCAATGGATTGAAAAGGGTTGATGATGATATGTACATATACATATAGAATTTAATACAGTAAACAAGAATGAACATGAACGTAACGTATCATTATATTAAATGCATTAGCATTACACTTAAATTATTAGGCAGTTGTTTTGCTGAGATATCTCGATATCTTTTATGACAGAATTACCATTACATATTAAACATTTCGGGTAATTCAATTTAGGAAATCCGTCGCTCATCTGCTACTCAAAGAATGTCATTATTAAATGTCTATTAAACTGGCAGAATTACAGTATATTTACCCCAATCCTTCACCGTTAACGAAACTATATCGTATAAAAAATTAGAAATTATACGTAATATGTGAAAAATTAGGGAATGCGAGCATAGTCGCACTGCATGTGTCTAGTCAACCCGCACTTACCGCTACTTCTTGTCCAAATGACATTGTCTCTTAGCAAACATCTCGTTCAATCCTCTTTCATTACTTGCTCCTCATATTATAACACCCCAACCCTCCTCTCCATCAATAATTTTGCCTGTCCTTCTTCCTTTCACCCAATCGTCCTCAGGCATCGCATTTTGCCATCGTCAGAAATACCGACTAAATCGTTCTAATAGATTAT
The DNA here is from genome assembly GCA_036926305.1 of Uropetala carovei. Lineage (NCBI taxonomy): Eukaryota > Metazoa > Arthropoda > Insecta > Odonata > Petaluridae > Uropetala > Uropetala carovei. The sequence goes on along the minus strand of JAXCHB010000310.1, from coordinate 533,063 downwards.
CTTCATATATGAAATGTCCCACTTAAAAATATTTGATCGAATCTATTGGCAATAATTTCATTTAATAATACGCCAAGTCTAATATAAAAAAACTTCGATGCTACACAAAACATTCGTTCGATATAGCTCACCATAGCGTCACTGAGAACGGAGGCAGGTGACGTAGTACACGATAGCGTGGAAAAAGCGAACTTGTTAAATGAATACTTTCAGAAAGCGTTTCCTTCGGTGAGCAACGAATTTGAGGAACCAGCTTTGAATGATTCGATGGAAGATTTGATGCTCTCTGAAACAGGTATCGCGCACCAGCTAGAGTCGATTAAGCAAAATAATTCTCCCGGGCCGGAGGGCATACCCGCGCGTGTTGAAGGAGCTAGCCTCGGTAATCGCACCTTGAAAATAATATTCGAAAAATCCGTTGCACATGGTACCGTTCCAAATGACTGGAAGCTAGCATACGTAACGCCCATCCACAAAGGCGGTGATAAAGAGAACCCCGAAAATTATAGACCGATTTCCTTGACGTCATTATCGTGTAAGATTCTAGAACATATAATCGTTAGCTCTGTTCTACGTTATTTAGATGGTCGTTCTTCGCTAAGCAAAAACCAACAAGGGTTTCGGAAAGGTAGGTCATGCGAAACGCAGCTCGCCCTGTTCGTAAACGATTTGTTGCAATGCGGAGAGAAAAACAGGTTGATGCCATTTTCACTGATTTTAAAAAAGCGTTTGACAAAGTACCCCATAATAAATTAATAGGAAAACTAGGAAAGTACGGAAATTAGCCTTTATAATGGAAATTAGCCTTTATAACGCCGTTACACTAAGGTGGGAAAAAAGACGACAGAGAAAATTACAGGCCAATTTCGCTTACCTCCCTATCTTGCAAGGTTCTCGAGCACATTATCGCTAGCTCCGTGATGGACTTCTTAGATAGTCAGAACTTGCTAAGTAAATATCAGCATGGCTTCAGAAAGACGAGATCTTGTGAAACACAGCTTGCTCTGTTCGTTCACGATATACTAAGATCAGGAGACCGTAAGACTCAGTTAGATGCTGTTTTCCTCGACTTCAAGAAGGCTTTCGATAAAGTCCCGCACAGTAAGTTAGTGAAGAAATTAAATGACTGTGGAATAAATCGAAAGATAATCGAGTGGATCAGGGACTTTCTTAATGAGCGTGAACAAATAGTAGTTATAGATGGATTTAAATCAGATTCAGTCAGCGTAGCCTCAGGCGTTCCACAGGGAAGTGTAATCGGCCCCCTACTATTCCTTTTATACATAAACGACTTAGATAAGGTTATTAAAAGTAAAATCAAGTTATTCGCGGATGATACAGTAGTTTACAGAGAGATTAACAGTCCTAATGATCAATTATTACTTTCTGACGACTTAAATGCAATTCTCGAGTGGTGTAAAGAGTGGCAGTTAGAATTGAACTTAGGAAAGTGTTCCTTTATGAGATTCTGGGGAAACAAAAACATTGACACGACGAATTACACTGTTGAAGGCGTCCAGCTAAAACTAGCCGATTCCGTCAAATACTTAGGCGTTACTTTAACAAGCAACCTCTCGTGGGATATGCACATACGAAATATATGCGGGAAGGCTAAACAGAAACTAGGATTCATCAAACGCATAGTAGGTAAAAGTGAGGAAAAAGTCAAAGAGACATGTTACTTCTCGTTAGTAAGACCGCTATTAGAGTAAGCGTCGAGCATATGGGATCCGTACGTGAAAGGATCAATCTCAGAGCTAGAAAGAGTACAGCGAAAAGCCGCTAGATTCGTCAAAAATTGTTACGATAGAAACAATAGTGTTACAGCCTTGATACAGGACTTAGGATGGGAATCACTAGCTGAGCGCCGATCACGCTCTAGGTTAAAACTTCTCGAAAGATTTAGAACGCATATATTCTCCAGCGATGTCGAAGAAATAATAAGAGCGCCAACTTACATTGGTAGAACGGACCATCCTCGTAAAATAAGAGAGATAGCCTGTAGGACTGAGAGGTATAAAGGCTCGTTTTTCCCTAGAACGATAGCTGAGCAGAACAGAAGTTACGAAAGGAAATCAGCCGACGTAGAGTGATACTATACATTATTATGCGCTTTACCTTGGTGCTATTGCACCCCCTGCCACACACCATTGCGGTGGCTTGCAGGGTGAACTATAGATATAGATATAGATAGATAAACCCTAATATCGTGAGTTGGGTAAAAGACTTCCTTTCCAACAGAAAACAGATAGTAATTATTAATGGGAAATCTTCATACCCGGTAAAAGTCGCATCAGGTGTTCCACAGGGAAGTGTCATAGGCCCACTACTATTCCTGATACGTATAAACGATATCTGCTCGGTAGTTCGCTGCAAAATAAGACTTTTCGCAGATGACACCGTTTTATATAAGGCGATAATGAGTCAGGATGACCAAAAATCGCTCCAGGAAGATTTAAACGCCCTTTCAGCATGGTGTCAAGATTGGAAAATCGAAGTTAATCACAGCAAATGTTCCCTATTGAGTTTCTGGAAGAGTAAGAACAATGAATTAGACTCGGAGTACAGAATTGATAGATTGAATATTCAATCTGCAGAGTACGTTAAATATTTAGGAGTCACCATTTGTCCTGATCTATCGTGGAATATGCATATTCGAAGGATCGTAGGCGCAGCTAATAAGAAATTGGGCTTCGTAGGCAGAATAGTAAGAAGTTGCACAGAACAGGTACGAGAAACGTGTTATTTATCATTGGTCAGATCTCAGGTCGAATACGCTTCCAGCATATGGGATCCGTACGAAAAGGGACAGATACTTGAGTTAGAAAGAATCCAACGCAGAGCAGCCAGATTCGTAAAGCGAAAATATGAGCAAAAATTAAGCGTCACATCACTCTTGAAGGAGTTGAATTGGATATCGCTAGAGGATCGCAGAATTAGCGCTAGGTTAAGGCTTCTGGAGAAATTTAGGTCGGATGTTCTCTTAGAGGAGGTATCAGGAATATTGGAGGCACCTACGTACATGGGCAGGCACGATCACGAGAATAAAATACGAGAGATCGACTGTAGGACCGAGCGATATCAGAGCTCGTTTTTTCCAACGACCATACGGGATCATAACAGGAGAGTGATTCCCACGAGGGACGTTATTAGGTAGTTTTTCGTGTGCTACACCCCCTGTCGCCCACCAGTCTGGTGATTTGCAGCGTATCATGTAGATGTTGAAGTTCTTCTCAATCGGGTAAAACTAAATTATTTCGTCTGCCCTTACAAAAATATTTTTTTTTAATTTAAACTCCAATTTCAATCAATGATTCACTTCATTTTTCCATTTTACTCGTCCAAGCGTTGAATACGTAAACGCAATCGATTACGCCCTAATTAAGGGGGTTCAAATTAATCAGTGATGGATATGTGAAGTAGCAAAGCTGCAAAATCAACTTAATATTTTTATAATAAGTACCTTCAAGCGCGAGCGTATTTTAGTTCTCAATTATTTTTTAAAACTGCAAATTAATTATGACCTACATCGGTTTCCGCCGGTTATATTCACTCTATTTCTCAATAACAGAGCCTATATCAACGTGGCAATAAAAAGTAATAAAAAATAACCCCATTTTTAATGTTAGAAAAAATAAAAATCCCTTCATTTGACCGATTGATTTGTACAGTACTTCCATTGTGAAGTACTTGATTGATTATCAGAACACTGATAAACGGTTGGTTCACTAGAGTTTTGAGATTTTTTTAAAATTTCTCCGTATATTCCCGCTCTTTCAAAACTCTCCACATTCACCCTTTCCAGCCAATCCTCGTTTCCATATTCTATTGTTCTCCCAAACCGCCGCAGTTCTTTTAATCCTCTCCTCTTCCCATGCCACTTCTCCCCTTCCACTCCGCCTCTCTATTCCACTCGACTTCTGCATTTTAATCGCAATACCACAATCTTTCCTCCCACCACAAACTGGTTCGCTTCCCTCTTTTGTAACGGAGAAATTTGACCGACCTCGAGATCAAGACCCGGAAAAAAATTCTTGAGAATACGACATTTGCTTACTAACGCATTTGGCAAATTTAAGAATATCTTCGGGATTTATATTTCGATTTTTTGTTAATTGTTAATTTTTAAAACGATGAAATTAAATAAATTTCAATAGAAATGAGCAGAGATTAACTCGCGAATAGTGCCAATTTTATGCAGTTTTGCTCAAATTTTTGTTTTTAATTTTCATTAAAATACAAAAGATATAATACGAGCGTTGCTTTGTTATTCGTGGGATCTGTCGTTTATTTTTAATCTAAAATCATGGAATGGAATCATTGGATTAGTATTCAAAGATGCCATTACAGCAATGATTATAGACGAAAAATGGTTCCGATACTTAGAGCGGGAACGAGGATCAGCTGTTCATCAAGCACTTAAGTGATATGGATAACAAAATGCCCCGAGATTATGTAAGAGCGAAGATTATCCGGACTGACTGTATACAGATATATCTCAGATTAATCTGGATAATCTATTGACAATTGAATCAAATGGGCTAAAATATTTACAGAACTGCTTTGTATTTTGGACAGTCTATATACAAATATGGCGATGTACATTTGTAAATAAGAATGTAAAATTGTCATTACTTTAAAATTAATAGTTGATTTTAAGATGCACAAAACCAACTTTTTTGTTACTAAATCTCGAAGTCTTCTGAGACCGAACGATGTTCAGGTGGTTGAATTTTTGTATAAATGATGTTCGGATATGTTCACTCTACTGCATAGAGGAATTAGATAAGTCCCATTTTTATGGAAAGGGTGGAGCACAAGGAAAAATTTATTCAAGGGTTCAAGATTTGTTAAAAGATATTTTCATGCCAGTGTTAAAAAATGTGGCCTCCATATCACAATATAGAGGATATAGCCACTGAAGATGTTCATCATTATAAGCTGCAAGTTTACCTCCGGTGGCCTAGATATTAGGCCCTAGAGCAGGGTTATCCAACCTTTTTGGCCGTGGGGCCGGATTAAAAATTTTCTCATGCGCGCGGGCCACCGAGCACCCGTTGCTTTAAGCAACCCTTCTATCATCTCAATCTGAAATTAACAAAACTATTTGTACATAAGATGCTTATGCATAATTTAAATTTAAACTATTGGAAATTTTTCCAACACTTTTGAATGAGAAGCCGTATTCTGAAAATGTCAGCTACCTTCAAGCCAAAAGAAAAAATCAACAAAGATAAACCACGCTATCCAGCTATTTTCGTAGACTTATGATATCTGAAATGCTTACCTACTGCATTGAATTGACATTTTTATGCTAGGCCATTCAGGATTCTCATTATCTATTGTTTAGTTCTTTTTTAAAAATATTTTTATAATTAAAATTATTGAGGTGCTAAGAAAATCATATCTGTTATTTATTCAGTATGCAAATGGACAAATTATATGATTATGATTTAGTGAGAAATTTGACATTGTTTTTGCTTGCACAAAAATTCAATATCCCCTGGTACACTTGATGTTTAAATATGAAGTACATTGCATAAATGTTCGTCTGTCAGTAATAACTTTGATTTTGACTTTACCCTTTTCATAGTTGAAAAAAATCCTTCGCAACAATATGTACTACCAAACAGCCAAGAAACCGCAAGGCATGTCTCCAAAGATTTGGTAACGATTCTTTATGAATGTATTTCCTATAAAAAGTTAGAATGTCACCCTCCAGGAAAGCTCTTCTCAAGTGACTGCTGGCTCAATTTCAATTAATTCTAATTGAAAGACATTTTTCACTTCATTAACATCAATTCCAAATGGATTAGAAATTATTTCAATCTCGAGACTGTGATTTCTGAAATCTATAAATTTCTGCTCGAATTCATCCCTCAGGCAATTGATCATTTTTGCGTATTTTTTAAATATTACTGAAAGAGTTGAGAAGTGATCAGTTCTTTTAACAAGCAGCTGCTTTTGAAATAATTTTAATTTTTCGATAAATGTTCATACGAATTTGTCCTTTCCTTGTAGCTTTATATTCAATTCTGCAAGATATTTAGTCATGTTCACTAAAAATGCAAGGTCATTCACCCAATCCTCGTCATCCATGATACTCACATCCTTTCCTTTGTTACGCAAAAATATTTTTATTTCTTCTAGGAGAAAGTAGAAGCGATCGAGTGTCCTCGCTCTACTAAGCCAACGAACGTGGCTAAAATAAATTACATCGCCAAAGTCTGATCCTAATTCTGTAAGAAAGGTTTGAAACTGCCGATGACTGAGCCCTTGTGACTTAATAAAATTAATCGCAGAAACTACAGTTTCCATAACATGCTTCAATTGCAGTGCCTTTGCACAAATATTCTCCTGGTGCATTATGCAGTGATATTTAATAATTTCGTGCGACACTGATTTTTGCATTAGATTTACAAACCCGTTTTGCTTCCCTGTCATCGCAGGAGCTCCATCAGTTGTAAGACGGCAAAGATTACTTTCTTGGAGTTTGAATTTCATTAAGAGACGTTTTATTTCATCGTAAATGTCTTGTCCCTTTGTTGTTCCTTTCATCGGACAAATTCCAAGAAGTTCTTCAACGATTTCATACGTTTCAATGACACCTCGTACAAATACTGCCAACTGAGCAGTATCACGCACATCTGTACTGTCATCTACAGCTAAACTAAGACCACGTAATGAGCAGGTTGAAGGACGCTCGCTTATCTCGCTACCGACCGCAAACCGATCGACCTCACGCTTCTCCAGAAAATACGGGAAAAGAAGGAAGCCTTTCAGCAGGAGTGTAGAGAGAAAGTTTCCTTTACTCTGGTTTCCCCTTCAAAGACATTAAAGCATAGAATCTGCAAATTTCTAAGGAGGAGAATGGATGGAATCATGATCAGAGACGCAAACTAATCATCGGGAAAATGTACGCTAACATAAAGAATCGCTAGAAAGTTTTAGTAAACTTAATTTATCGTCAACAGTTACGAAAAGTTGGTGCACAAGATGAAACCCTTCCGCGGGCCAGGTGGAAACCTTCCGCGGGCCGGATTCTGGCCCGCGGGCCGTATGTTGGACACCCCTGCCCTAGAGCATCTACTCCTGTAATGGTATTTATAGAGTAAATCGAACTGTTATACACATTATTAGCACAAAAGAATGCGTTTCCGAAAGTAATTGGCGTTGCGTGAGAGTTTGGGGCATAAAGAAAATTATTGTTCGTTCTATAGAGCGCCCGGTTCGAAGCCGAGTACAGTGTTGAACTTCAGCGACAGATTAATATTTTTTTCTGAAAAGAATACGGATAGCATGATTATAATTGGTTGAGACTTCAACCTTCAGTCAATTAATTGGGATAATTTATGCCTCGCTAAACAAAATTAATGCTTCGTTCGGGAAGCCAATGATTTGGATGAAAAGAATACGGTAAATTTCTTTTGTTATTACCCAAATCGTCAATGAAGCATCATCTTGAAAGGGCGGCCCACCTGACTACATTTTTCTAAAAGTCTTAAGATTCGCGTTTTTTTCTAGACGATATTCCGAAAGGCAAGTCCCGCGCATGTTCAGAGGTTACTGTATTCTGTACTTCAAACTTTCTCCTTTGATTTTCATGTGAATGGGAAAATCTGAAAGTGAAACGTGCGATAGAAATGAAAAAGAGAATATATAGCGCTGTTAAAAGGGAAATGGAATTTGGTAAAAAAAAAGAGCTAATCTGGAAAAGATTCAGCGTCATAGGTAATTGGCTGCGACGTTATCGGGATGAAAAAAGGTTATATTCGAAAAAAGAAAATGAATAGGTTATATAGGTCATAAGAACGGAAAGCCTTTCATCAGCGCGATCCTTAAAGAGATCGCATAACATTTTTAGTACGGAATAGGACTGAGAGAAGATAAAGTCGAAAGATTGAGGGAGAAGCTGGATCGTTGGCGTCCAATTCCGGAGGGCTAAAATGAGGGCAGCGTTAATGATTCGATAAGGTTTAGTGGATTTGGAAGGTGGAGGAATGAGAAGTGAGAGATATTGGGAGTATAGGTTGCTGAAGTAAATAGGATAGTTGGCAAAATCTCGAAATGCTGCGCTCCAGTACTAGAAAAGAAAATTCCGTACTTTAAGGGTAAGGATAATGAAAATGTTTTTTATATACACATACACCAATGATATAAAAAACCTTTTGTCTTATAGACAGAAATAGAACAGAAAGAAAAATAATATAGCACCCCGTCATGTACTTGTCATTACTATAACTTTACATACCATTTAAGTAATAATCTCATTCCATAAGCTGGAGTAAATGGATTTTGAATATAAAGTTAATAGCAAAACACATTTTTTAATGAAGCTCAACCATGGAAGATATAATAGGAAGTGCAGCTTCGATCTTTTCCCGAATACCTTTAGATGTCTCTGATGGTTGCACCTGCAGCGATTCTATCGGTCAATATGAGTCTAAAAATGCCCATTCCACACTCATTATTCAAACCATGGAAGAAATAATTAATTATTCTTCCATGATTCAAACTGTTCAAACCAGTTCGTTGGAAATCGCGCGGGAAAGTGGTGGGGTTTTTCAGCGTCGTGTTTTTCTAATTGTTGAAATGGCACGGAATGCTTACTGTGCAGCATATTCGTGCAACAATTTTAACTGTTGCAGGGTAGATAGGAAGATATCGGATTTCCGAAGGATATTTCGAGGTGAGCTTAAAGAAGAGATACCGCATAAAAAGGAATACTTGTGTTAAGTTGAGAATTACGTGTTTTTGCTATTAGTCTTGATGCCCATTTTTGCTTTATAATTTAGGGCAAAATTTTGCCTGAGGGAGGATTTCATGTCTGCGGATATCAACTGTATGAAGAAGTATAGGGTCTGCAATGATCATTTTACAGATGATGATTTCCGCAGCAGATTCCCTCGGCCTCTCCTAAAAGCGAATGCCGTTCCTAGTGTATTTTAAGGTATACAGTGAAACTTCGATTTTATTATATACCGGTTTTTCGAATTTCGTTAACTTAATCCTATCGTATTCTAATTCTTGTAGATGAGCCGAGGGATTCTGAGGATGTTTTACATATTCCCAAAGCTCACTCAACACCAAACCATCTTGGTAAGTTTTAGAAAATTTTAGCATTTATTAATTTATACTCTCCACTTGCCTTTACCAACGAGTCGCCGGAACAAATATTGTTATTTATGAATGTATTTCTATCCGGAAAAGAATGTTGTGTTTTTATAAATGTTGTATTGTTATTCTTTACCTGAGTAAATAAAAAATCTTGCACCCAGTTGTGTTGTTTGAATTTGAGTCCTAAACTTATGTTAAATACGTCATCTAGATTCTTAATTCAAATGTACCGCCAAAACCTGGTCTGCCGCTTGAGTTTAAATCAGGTGCGCTTCAGCTCGTATTGACCGCTAGATAGCTCTGCCGCCAACGTATTACCATTGTCCTTATGGGAGCTGCGTTTCCTATTATTCTTCCATGGCTCAACCTTGAAAACCTCCTATCAAAGCGAAATTATTACGTAAATGATATGTAAACCAGCAGTAATGAAAAGAATATAACACCAAAATCTTTTATAACGAACAAATAATATGAAAATTTTCTTGTTTTATTCTTTTAAGGCCACCTATTTTATAAATCAGAAAGATTTTATTTTTGAATTAAAAAGAAATTCTTTCGTTTCAGATGTGTTGTTTGTTAGTCGTGGGATCGGATCTGGGCCATAGTAGGGTCGTCTTCACCCCCTACTGTGTTCTTCGGAAGGCCTTCGGCTGGTGTACTTTCCACCGCCTTTTCCGGAAGGGCGCGAAAAGCTCCCTTTAACATATCTGGGGACAAGACGAGTTCCTTCACCTATTCAGTAGGAGGCGGGCAGAGGGCGTCTTCTCCAAACGCACATTGGAAGTGTTATTCTAGAGTGTATGAGAGGGGCACGGGGTATGGCGACGTTCGGACGCCGTCATACGTGGTGATTACGTGTGTGTTACGGTATTATTGCGGAATAACCCTTAAAGAATGTGTGTGTGGTTTTTCTCATTACCACTCAACGCCCACAGGGCAAGAACATTTGCGAGGTCCTGACCCTCAGTAAAATTCAAGTGGCGGCAGCGATCACGCTGTCCGCGCGCGCGTTACACTTCTTTTATTCATGAAATCTTCATCCTCTCTCTCCTTGAAGCAATTTTTTACCTTTCGCAAAAGATACTTTCTTAAAAACATAAATGAGTTTATACTACCATATTACCTAAGCATTGGTTTTCCGGCCTTTGGACAGGGGTGGTAAGTGGGCCTCCCTCCTAATGCTACGGTCGTCTTTGTTATTACGATCGTTGTAAAAGATAGAGAACGTCTGTTTATGAGGTAGTTAAAGTAAAATGATAATAAAAATAATAAAATAATTTAACTATTTCTTCCGTCTCCCTTTTTTTGTATAGATATATCGCCAAGCAATGTTGTTCCAAAGTTTTTTTTTGGGAGAAATGTATCGGAAAACGATTATCTGTCAAGTGTTACAATTTTTGTGATGCATTAAATAAGTTATACTACAAGAGGCAATCATTTTTTAGACGTCGAAACTCTATAATCTTCTTTGTTAAAACTTTTACTAAGTTTTAATTTTGCATCTAAAGCGTATGCTGCATCTTTATAGTGAAGTTGAAAATACGATCCTTCTTATGGAGAAGAAAAAAGAAATAACATGGTAAAAACTTACTATCTCCTCGTTTAACCAGTTTTAATCTCCATGTTATTGGAAATAAATATTATCTATCCACGGCTTTCCTATATAAATTCCGGTACAGAAACGGAATATCTATTTAAAGAGGGACACTATCTTGGCCTCGCTTAATTATCATCACTACGTATTCCTTTCTTTGGAACATTTTCAAGGTGCAACAAAAAGAAATAACGACGTTGGCGGAATAGCGCGCAAAAAGTAAAACGACAAAGTAAATGCAGAATGTTAAATTAGCTGTTTCTGTATCTTAGCACCAAAATAAACTATTTATCTAAATTCCCAGATTTTAGCCCCAGGGTAAAAATGATCTTAAACTAAAATCTTAGTACATTTTTTCTTTTATATCGTTTTGTAAAAGCATTAAATTAGTATATCAACCTGCCAACTAGTAAAATATAAAATACATGGAAAAGTATTTTTCAATTTTAATTCTGTTGATAAATGAGTTAAGAAATTAAGTTATTTAATAAAACGCTATAAATGCTACCCTTTTCGAATAGGATTTGAATGAGACCAACGCAAACATTTATATCACTCGCTTTCCTCATTCTATGTCCTTTCAAGCTCTAAAAAAAAAACCGCAAACACTCAAATAACTTACATATTCGATATAGCCATAGACAGAGATTCATCCTAAACCCTTTTTTCCTCATCTATATCAGACTATCTACTTAAGTTCGGTCCTTCTTTTACGATTTCTACTGCAGTGACGTTGGAGAGAGGTTGGAGGAGGAGAGGATGGAGATAAGAGGCGTACGACGAGAGGGGGAGGGGAGGATAATCGAACTCGAAATGGACTTGTGGAGAGACGAATAGTGAAAGGAAACCTGGAGTTGAAAGGAACGAATAAAAGTAAGGGGTAAAAGAAGGAAGTGGAAGGAGAATGTACCGAATGGGAAATGGGGGTACGAGAAAAGATTGAAACGTGTACTATGTTGAGGGAAATGGGGAGATAGTGATGTAAAAGGTGAAACGGATTGCTGCGGGAAGAATAGGAAATAGAGACTTGCTCGAAGACAGCAGAGAGAGTAAGGTAAACTTCGAGAAAAAATCGTACAAGATACCATTTCGAGAATACGATATCGGCTAGCTGTTTCATTTGAACTTTTGCGGCATTATCTTATGCATTTATGTATAAAGATAGAAAATAACCTTCGGTCTCATTCATCCATTTTTTTATAATTACCGTTCACTCGCACATTTACTGCAAAATTCATCTCTGCACCATTCATTATCAATCCCTGCACAATTCTGGTTCATCGTTAACATAATCTCAAACACGAATTGCGCCTGTTATGCCCAAAATGCTCATATTCAGTTCGTAATTCTTTTTCAGATACGAGAATATTTTATACTCATTTATAGCACACCGGAAAGCGTTCAAAACTACATATTATCACATCATCTGGGCTTCTTTCCATTGCATGTTTGTCCTTAATTCCGCGCCAACTTGAACACTTTTATTTCCGAGTCATTATCATAAGGGCTATAAAACTTCAAGTGAAAACGTGTGCCCAGATGAATCCGTTTTATCATCAAACTCACTTCTCCACTCACTTCAATTTTCATTGTGTGAGGACCTCCTTAACGATGTGTCCTCTCATTTGAGACGAGTTTCATCTTGAAACCGTGAATGAGGGTATTCTCTAGCGAGAGAACGTTTTATAGGCGTGGGAAATATTCGGGGTTATGTACGTCCGTGTCCATTATAAATGGTCTTTACCTTAAAATAAAATTTGGTTCGTCCGTTCGAAACCCATAAATACATCACCTAGTAAAGATCTCTTTTATCCTACTTAGAATTGTCTATTCCGATCTATTTCCTACGTATTATCATTACTTTCTTCAATCAGATATTTCTCCAAATGCTTTCTATGACTATTTTTATTACATGCATTTTACTTCAATCTTTCCTACCTTGATATTCTATATATTTTATTCTCAATATAATTAATTTCCACATTCTGAGTCTTGCTCAATAACCTACTCCACAATATTTCTCTTTCCACGTATCCTCTACACCGAAGTTTATATCAATCTCTTGTATAGGCCTCTAATTAGATCTTTGTCATTACTTCTCGGCTCCACATCAAAGCCACATTTGCTTGCTCGCTTCGCTCATTTCCCTAATTAGTATAACTAACCGCGTTACCAAAAATCTTTTCTAGCATTACCGCGTTTAATTTTAGCCGCTAACCTATATCCAAAATATTTTGAATCTAAACTGATTATTCATCATTTCTTTTCAGATTTGCCATATTATTGAAACCTTTGCTTAATTTTATCTGCTTTTAATAATTTTATGTAGTTAAACAGAAGATTATTGATAACTCGAGAGTCTACAACTGGAATTGTGGGTGTATTGAAGATGACATCCTTTAACCACCTTAATTCCTAGAAGGTAGAATCAGGGTTGATGAAATAAAAAACATTTCAATATTGTTCCTAAGTGGAAGAAATCACATAGAATGCTTTTCTGAGTATGAAAACGGCAAAGCCTGTTTCAATGAAACGAGTCTATTTAACCTATTAAGGTCCATTTTTTCGTCTAATCTATCCATCACGTCCGATTAATTTCGCTGAAAATGATATAAATAGTTTATGCTTAAGCTAAAAAAACGTGCGTCGTACATATATCTCATGGAGTCGAACCCTGGTCGTATTTCGTTTATTTTGGTCATAGCTTTTTAATATCTGAATCGTGAATTCCGGATAAATTATGATCTTCTACTTACTTGGGAAGTTTGTTAAGAAACGTTAAAAAGTGCGTGACAGACTTGCAGATATTGCCTATTTTTATATTCCAATTACATATGGGTCGATAATTATTCAATTATATCATTCGAGAAGTTGAACAAATTACAGTACCAGGATATATAAATCGCATTTATAAACACCTTGGATTTAAATTTGCTTCTTGACTCGGAAAAAATATTGAAGACCGGTTGGACTCAACCCAACAGAGAACCGGAGCCGGAAATTTTAAGTTCCTAATCCGTCAGAAGTTTGGCACGAAAGGGTTTAAAGTGCAAAGAAAATCAAGCTTTGACGCTTCCAGCAGCTTTATTAATTTTTCAAATAATAAATAATGCTTAATTACAAGAAGTCAAACTACAGGGTACACCTTTAACATTTTTTGAAAGAAGTTTGCGACAACAAATATCACGAAAAGGGTTCGCGATGTGAGAAATTTTATACATCATGTTAAAATCAACATTACCGAAGGAACTAAGCATTTATGAAGAAACGTATGGGGAGAAAAGTTAAAATAAATCGATGTGGTATGCACTGTAATTGAATTTTTTATCAGTTCCAGAAAAAATAACTATACAATAAATCCTACTTCATTGTAGATCAGCAGTAGATGAAAGTACATAATTCTCATGAATCCCCCAGCTGTTTATGTACAATAACACGTTCCAATAAAACTTGAGAAGGAAATAAGTAGGAAAGGCAAAGAAAGTTTAACAAATGGACAAAAAATTTGAGTCAATGTGTTACACCTTACGCTTAGGAAACCACGGGGGTAGATGGCACTGGCGTAAGGGTTTTCCCTTGGGTTTTCCATCAAGGCGACTGATGGAAAACTCGGATAGTGTGAATTGAAATGGGAGCGTGTAGTAAGTGGGGAGAGGAAATTATTGGTAAGAGGGAATAGGAGTGGTGCTGGGAATAGAGGGAGAAGGGAATGGAGATAAGGGGGGAGAGAGAGAGGGAGCGGAAGATTAGGAGGTATGCGATACTGTAGAGAGGGAAAATGTACGAGTGGAATAATGCGAAAGTAGGAAAGAGAATTGGAAACATAACGAGGACTAGAGAGAGAATTAAAAAAAAAACTGTATACTGAAGTGCATATGGGAGGATTTCTCAAATATCGAAACCGTAAAAAGCACAGGAGTTTTAACTCTTTCATCAACTCGGCTTAAGAATAATATAAATATTCATTTCAATTTTCGGAGATAGTGATATATTTTTAAAAAAAATCTTTTTAGTACAATTTTCTATAAAGCACCAAATATGCCGGCGGTGTTTTCGCAAGGTCCTCCCATCAAGCGCAACGGGCGTGCACGTATTTTTTTACGGACGCAAAACTAAATGCATTTTCCATCACTCATATATTTATGCGCGTATGTTATACTTAAAAAGAGAGCGAACCACCAGTGAATCAATCTGTCCCTGTGGAGAAAGGCTTCAGAGGGAAACGGAATATAGCCTGATAATAAAACGTTACTTATGTGAATGTGGAAGAACTTTTACAAGTATTACTCGCCGTTCGTGGAGGTTATGTTACTACATGGCAATGGCGCCTGTGCAGTATTCGTATGCAGAACTATCGGACATGCATCTGGTATATGGTACAGCAATGGGGAATGCAATGGAAGCAGCACGCCTTTATGTAGATCGCTTTCCGAATCGTCGGCATCCGACTGTTTGCACGCATCGACAGAAGATTAAGGGAAACCGGCATGCTGTTACCTCGTTCTTCTGATGCCGGGCGACCGAATGGCCAGCACACAACATTTGGAGGAGGAGATGTTAGAGGCCATAGACGAGCAGCCGTCTACAAGCACGCGCACCATTAGTCGCGACGTTGGTGCTCCCCATAGCACTACATGAGCAGCAACTGTATTCGTTCCTCAAGCAGAAAGTGCAAGACATCACTCCACTGCATTACCCTTGAAGATTACCATTTTCTTGGTGCTTTCTGCACAGGTGCGTGGACGATCCGCAGTTTCCATCTCAGATTTTGTTTACCGATTAACCTTCGTTTACTATGAGGGTTTATCGGGGAACAATCATATCTGGGCCGATGAGAACCCAAATGGCGTGGCAATACGCGGATACTAGGAAAGATTTTCCATTAATGTTTGGGCTGGAATTGTCAGCAATTATTTGATCGGGCCCTATGTTCTCCCTCGTCGACTAGATGGGCAGACATACCGGCAATTATTGGAGAAAGCACTACCAGAGCTGTTGGAAGATATTCCCCTTCATGTACGCCAATTTATGTGGTTCTGTCATGACAGAGCGCCACCACACTCCAACCGAACAACCACGCAGTACTTGAACAAACGATTTCCTGTGTGGTGGATAGGACGCGGTGGGCCAGTTTCCCGTCCACAGCGCTCGCCTGATCTCACGCCCATGGACTTCTTTTTATGGGGCTATCTAAAAACAATTGTCTACAGTACGCCGGTCTAGAGGGAGGAAGATCTCTTCCCGAGGATCATGGACGCATGTCGGCACTCCGCCAAAATCTTCCAGCGTGTCCGCCGTTCTCTACTGCACCGTTGCTAACTTTGTGTTGAAGTTAGCGGTCGCCATTTTGAACACTTACTGTAAGTCGACCGCAATTGCTAAATAAATTTAGCAATAAACATTTAAAATAACCCGCGTTAATGTTTCATTTACTTGTCTCTCATCCTACCAAATGTCTCCTGCGGTTCACCTCCGCCGTTACTTTCTCAAGTCCCACGGCCCGCCCATCCCTCTGTTTTCACCGTGATCGCGTTCTCAATTCAATGTACGCGCCAGGACGTGACGTCAAAATACAGACACCTAATTTTCTCGTAAACGGATGGGCTTAGCGCGAAACAGATACGCGCATCTTCGATCTAGTTACTCTCTGCATTTGCGCTATTATTTTGTCGCAATAATTTTGAAACACCCTGTATATGAAAAGAGTTATAAATAGAACATTGTGTAAAGGGTTTTAAGAAAAAATTTTTATAACACGTACATAGACATTGCAGGAAAAGGGGAGACGCTCAGAATTTTTGTTGAATCTAGGAAATCGGCGAAATTTATATGGATACTAGAGCTTTCAGCGAATATGATCTCTCGCACCCAAAGATTTACTCGGAGAAGAAAATGTACATGACCTATACTGTAAATATAAAAGATAATATTGACAAAATTCTAACCCAAGTATCAATACGAGTTATTTAAATATGTGGAAGAGTATGGAGAATTAGCTATCTGCGGCAACATTACTCGTGTGTGAAAAATGTAACAGCCGCCCATATTTTGGATTTCTATAGAACCGAGTAAAGTTGCGTAAAAACCTCATTAGCAAAGAATGAGTGAAATAAATGAGAATTTTCAATGAATAGGTATGTGGGAGTGATAGGATTAATAAAGTACGCTATTAAGCGTTTTTTGTCAAACAGTAAGAGAATACTATAGATTCCACGTGATCTACAGATAAGTCATCATTTCACATCCAATGTGTCAAAATAAATTATGATGCATAAACCTCCCTCTCGGAGCAATGATATTTCCAAGTATTTTCGAGATCGAATCAGCGAAAAAGTTATCATTCTTAGCACTAAAAATCATGAAATTTGCCGTCTATATCTATATTTCCGTTTCTATCGCTTTCTCCGCATTCCTGAGTAGAATGACACCTCTCGTGAAAACTACGAGCATTTAAAATTTGTTTTCTTTCTTTTACAACAATACTTTAAAGACGAAGAACTTGACTTACTCAAAGTAATCTGCAATTAAAATTACACTTTGAAACACGTCATATTCTGTTTTTCATTTTAAAATCTTAGCTAAATTTCGTAACTACAATTTATCTCTCAAACGGAATTGGATTATTTAAAAACCAGCATCGTGGCTATAATGGAAATTAATAGGCGGAAATTTAAGCCAAAGAATAAAATAGAATCAAAATCGTTGGAAAATTATGCCTTCGAATAATTTTCGAACAATTAGTTAAACATTTTATTGGGCTAAAATATAACAAACTTTCCGAGAGACAACCTCTAAAACTCGTTTGCGTAATATTGAATAACGAGAACGTATCTTACACACGCGTTGAATATGAATACCTACGCCGCTGCCCCAAATCATCATTCAAGAGTAATTAACAAATTGCACAAAATACTATTTTTGGCCGAGATTCCCGATCTCATCATCATCCAGCCATCAACCACGAATAGGAGCGAATCTGCAATGACCCCATATAAAGGACGTAATGTGGCCTAAATTCAAGGAATGGAACTTCATTTGCACCGAAATTTCACATTCTCCCATGAATCACTGGGTTATTGGCTGGGATCGAATTAAGTCTCATAACGAGGAAAGGATAACTTGATGAAAACCCTGAGAAATTTAGAGGGAAAGAGGGTTATGAGAGAGTGAGAGAGACAGAGGGGGGGGGGGGGGGGGGAAGGGAGTAAGAAGAGGAATAATAAAGGGAAAGATAGAGTAAGAATGACTTAGCGTGTGATAAAAACCAAATGGAGGCAAAGTAGGAAATAACATCTCCCGTTTACAGAAAACACACCCTCCAGTGCGTTAAGTGATATTAGAGATAACATACTAAGTACTACCTAATAACTTTCTTTCATATGCACTATAGTTTAGTTAATCTACGTGAAATACTCCAAATAAATATTTAAACATATTTCGGTGTTGAGAACTTCAGCGTAAATTTAAACCGAAACCCGTTGTCCAAAACGATATTGCACGAGGGAAAATTTAAGCCATAGTCCAGAGTATAAAAAGGTAATTTTCTTAAAATTTCAAACAAGGTAATATCCAATTTTGAAGTCATACCGCTGTGTACTTAATTAACATTTCCAGTATAGTGTGCTTTCAGTATAGCGTATAGAAATGCATGTTCTGCAGACATACGCTACGAAGAAATCCCTGTATTGTGTAAAGCGTCCAGGATTAACATAATGTACGCCATGAAGTGGAAATTGTGAATGAGCCAGAGACGGCCGGTTCAACTTGAACCGTCACATGGTTTGGGCGGGCCAACGTCCATAACAACAGCTGAATACCTTTCCAAGAGTGTTTCTTTTATGCGTCTGAACTGAACGACAACGAGTGCAGGACACCATTTATTTGTATATAAAGAAAGGATAGAATACGCAATACCCACTTTCATTTGGCAGCTTTTAGAGTGATAATGTTAAAGTAATTGTACGTAAAGTCAAACATTAGGAAATTTATTTTTTATAATAATGCATAATTATATTAGGAATCCCTTCAAAAATTCTTTCAAACAGAAATATTTCAAATTTTCGGGTATTATGATTTTCATAGCATATGGAGTAACACCAAAATTTTTACTCTTTAAAAATTGCTGTCAACTTCGTATAACGTAAATTATAGAAAATAATATAATTCCAGAGAATATATTAATTCCCAATATTTGAAGAAATCCATATAAATTTGAGTTTCTAATAGAAAATTATCAAAGAATATTATTCTCAAACGAATACTGAAACCTGTCAACAGATATAAAATTAATAATTTCCATTAAGAAAAATACATTAGGAGGATATTGAGAAAGGATTTTATTTCAATATGTCTTCGACAAGATCCTAAAGATATTTTACAATTTCCCCTATAACTGATGTGTCCTACAGGATATTCTCATTCTCTACAAACTATTTTCGGGATATCCTAAAAAGCTATCCTGCGCCATCCACTTACTAGATCCTTCCAATGAAAAGCCTGTAATCAATCCGTTCCAAACATCCCAGATTTACGTAATCTTCTTATTCGGTCACGTTCAATCTCTGCCACGCGTAACATGTCGCGGATTTTTCCGCATTAACGGAAGGAGTTTTTGCAGTTCAATTTATGATCTTCGTATTTTGGAATTGCCATGACAGCCAATCTATGGAAATCACCTACGCAGGAAATGTGACAAATAAAAATGACGAAATAATAAAAGTTCGGCTACAAGAGACGAGAATTTTCGAAGATAATTGGAATGGTCCAATAATGAAATACTGACGCTAGCTGAGCTCCTTCAAGACCGAATGAACAGAATAAGTTAACCACGAAGGACCACTGGATTCTCTCAGCTGTTCAATCGTCTATTGAAAAGAAGACGAAAACCATATCTTAAAATTTTGTACACCTATACTGTTGTATATAGTTGAGTACATATACTGATAAATATGAACAGTGATCTTGTTACGATACTTAAACACTACGATCGAGTTATAATGTATATAAAATTGAGTTTTCACATATTTTTGAGCAAAAATTTTATAAAATGTACAAATCATTTATTACTGCAATAATATATAGTCGTCTATAAACATATAAAGCAGGGGTGGCCAAATACCCTAGGAGCCGCATACGATACGAGATAGCCGCATTACATATTCTGCGCTCATACATTTACAAACAATACATAACCTGTATCCGAAGCAATTCAGATCTATTGCATGCTCCTTAGGCATCCAAAAAACGTCTTGTCACAATACGTCACTGTATTCTATTGTCAAAAACGTTAAGTGGATATATAAAAGAGTAGCATGTGGCTCGCTAGCCACGATTTGGCCACCCCTGATCCATAATATATAGACGTTTCATACATGTATCGAATATAGTAGGGTATACATGTTTTCATATTTCTAGATGTGCAAGAAATCTGAAATTTGGGTTATGGTCATGGGCCATAACCGACAGAAAAATAGAAAATTTCAAAAATATTAATTAATTTCGCCTTTAAAGTTTTCAAAGGAAGATATAAGATATAAAGAATCACTGCAGATGGAATGTTGAGGGGGTTTTACCCGACAGAATTCTTTGATCGTTTCAAGGACTAAGACAGCTGTGCATCCAACTGTAATAAAAATAGAATTAAATACATTTAATTGAAAGTTTTATTTTGGATCCAGAATAATTTACTAAGCAAGATGTATAATCCTGAGAACTCAAGTCAAGATTGGAGTCGAGAAGACGCTGAAAATTAATCCAACGTTAAACAAGAAAAAAAGGCCAAAGAACCAGACTTTGATAGCATTTGCTTCTAATATCCGGAAAACATAAACAGGGCGTCCAGATCTGAAAGCAAACTTACGACATATTTCCAAGAAGAATATTATGATCGAAGATAAGCTGCATTTCAGATATGGGCAGCATAAAGCGAAATCCGACAGTATGACACCAGCATATCTGCGAGTAGTCAACGATAAAAATAACAGAAAAAATATTATAGGAGTCATTCTTCAAGGAATTTATGACAGAACAGTCCCAATTAAGGGAGACAGTGCAAGTAACAATGACGAGGCATTCCAAAATGAGGAAAAGCAGACAATTCAAGCAGCAGCCATGGGTGGCCATATTGGGCGGGATAAAACACTCCTCAAGTTGATAGTTGGCGATGTGTGGTGACCAGGCATAAACACATATATAAGGGAATTTGTCAAGACACCTCCACATTGTCAACGTGGCGATACGAAATTCGACGCTGACCCTATAATGCATCCTATTCCACTTCCTAGCAAAGTTTGGTCACAGATCAGCATTAATCTATGCAGTTTGCCAAAGACAAAAGAAAGCCATTACGCTATTTTCGTTGATTACTTTTTCAAATTGGGGGAAGGAAGTTGATTTCCAGTTTTCTATATGAACTAATTTGTCGCCTTAGCTGTGTTAATCAACAAATCAATGACCAAGGACGTGAATTTTGCCATGAAGTCTCCACCATGATACATCAACTGACAGGCACAAAACAAAGGAACGCATGTACGTTAGGAGTGAGCGAAAAAAACTTTTTTTTTAATGTGGGACGCCCTAGTGAAAAAAAATTGTCTTTTGGTCTCCTTAGAATGTATAGAAAATCTAAGCGAGATGTGACAATATCTTCGGGTTTCGCCAGGGCCCTAAAGATTTGTCAAATTCACTAAAATACGGCACTCAAACGAACTTCTGCTTCGCCATCTATTTCAACGACTGGATGGCCATAACCACGGACCGCGAGAGTACTCAGGCCCCATCGGCAAAAGGCTTGCAAATTGTGAAAATCTCCCTGTTGTCAATTTCAAGAGAATCGAAGCCGATCTTCCGCAGGTTCGCGTTGAATGCTTGAGCTCAGACCAGAAATATCTTCTAGATATCAGTACTGCTGCGACTTCTGGTGTGTGTTCTTCTGCTTTGGCTGAGCTAAGCCCAGGGGCGTTGGCGCATTCTCGATGGCTTGCCAACTTTTAGATCTTCATGAACCGGAGAAGTTGTTACGGGTTGCCTACTTTAAGATATTCATGAACCGGAGTTCGCTTGAAACGTGGATACTTTAGAACAGGTGTCTCAAACTCGCGGTCCGCACGAAGCCCGCGCGATGCATTTGTGCGGCCTGCGAAGCAATTTACTTTATAATACGCGACCCGAACTCAAACCTATTTCTTATATAATATGTCACACAAATATTTCTAAATAATCTAAGAAGTGTATTACATCATTCCAATTTATATCAGCCTGCACGGTTGAGTTACTGAAGATTGTTTATCCCAGTGCCAGCGAGTTTCTTGCGTATCAGAAGGACTTAAACCTCGACGCCAAATCCTGCATTTTTGTAATGACAGCGTGTACGACGCGTAATAGAGCGATTCCTCTCTTGTGGAAATGGAGTGTGTATATAATACGAAGAATACAAAAAGTGTGAAGACTGGGAAAGTATGGAATGCGGCCCGCGGATCGGCAGAGAGCCGTCATGCGGCCCGCAAACCGATGTGAGTTTGAGATCCCTGCTTTAGAAGAAACCCAATGAATATGTAATGATAAATACATTCAATATTCTTAAAGGCACTCATAGTTTTAGGAAATATAATTAAAAATCGTTATTTTTTTAAATATCGCAAATTAACGAAATTTTAAGAGCATCGTCAATTTTTTTGTATAAAACAAAATACAATGGAAATTAAAGTGCAAACTATCTTAATTCGAATCATTTACAAGAAACGTCAAAAAAGTCATAAAAAGGGCTTTCTGTTGCAATCGTCATTGAACCGGAGATTTGTGCTACTCACTCGGAGACCGGAGATTATGGTGATGACCCGGAGGTTGGCAACCCTACTCACAACAGCCAACAGAATTTTGCGTCTGTATGTGGCGACGGAGAAACCTGAAAAGGAGCTTAAAATACTCTCACAATTTGTCATAAAGGTGTATGCAGTTTCTTGGTTTGCAATAAAGACGCTCAACGATTGCACAGACGGTGTCCGCCGCCTTTGGGGAATGACTCATTCATCAAGGTATCTTGACAAAAAGTTGAGGGTCATTGTTGAAGTAATTCCAAGGAACGGATATTTCGGGCACCCCGAGAATCTGCTGCTAGCTATGCTGAAAGACACCCGAAGGGACGTGCGGAGAACTGCCGTCAAAGTGATCATCGAGGCAAGAAAGAAGACCTCAACAGCTAAAGACGGATTGGTAAGTACCGCCCCTCAACTTCAAAGCGGCGGACTACACGCAGTTTATTGACTGGAAGACTTGCACGGTACACCGAGCCACCACTCACACGCAAGTTTTCTGAAGCTAGAGTTCGATCATTTCCCGTGCTACACACAGGCTGTTGAGCGCACAGTAAAATTGGTTACAGAAGCATCCAGTGCTCTGTGTGGAGAAGAGCAAAGGCATGGGTTCATTCTTGCGTGACAAATCCAGACAGAATATGCCCGACTTTAAAACGAAGAAAGATTACAAAGTTTTAATTGAAGAGTGAAACAAAGTAGCGTCCACAAGGTAGGCCGGTTGGGGTGGGCACGGGCGGGATTCGACGTGCAGCCACCTCCCCGTGGTGAGGCCTGGGTTGTTTCGGCAGATTTACGAGCCGAAGCAAGCTAAGAGCTGCATTCTGACGGCTGCAGCGCGCGCCGTCCGCGTACTGTAATACATGTACAGTGCATACGAGTGCCAGATACGTAATTTTTAAGTTGTTTAGTGAAAACGAATTGCCCTTATCTTGCGAACGGAGGGAGATAACGGATAATGGACGCTTGATTTGAGTTCAGCAAGCCATATACCATTGAAAATGACAATAAATTACCGAATGCGTTCGTTTTGCATTTTGCCGTATTTTAGCGATTTTGACAAATCTTTAGGGCCCTGGCGAAACCCGAACATATTGTCACATCTCGCTCAGATTTTTTATACACTCTAAGGAGACCAAAAGACAAATTTTTTCACTAGGGCGTACCACATTAAAAAAAAGTTTTTTCGCTCACCCCCAATACGTATATAAGTAAATGGGCTTACTGAATGCCAGAACCGAACATTCCAAAGTAGTCTCCTGAAAGTTTTAGAAAACAACCAGGAAAGACGGCCAAATGCCCTGCAAAGCGTACTTTTTTCTTTCGTACAGCCAGGCACAAGTCTACTGGGAAAACACGATTTGAAATGATGTACTGGCGCAAGGCTGTCCTTGCAATTGAAACTTAATTTTTCTTGTTGAAAATCGGGAGGAGAAATATTTGCCAATGAAAAAAATGAAGAATATCTCAATTCTAACCTAACGGCATTCAAGAGCAGGCAACAAAGAACATTATCAAGGCACAGAACAGATAAAAGGCAGACTATGAAAAAGACAAAAGCTAACAGAAGAAATCAAAGCTGGAGACAAGGTTTTGGTCTACAATTTGAGACGAGCAGATAGGAAAGGTGGCAAAGTATGCCAACCATATGATTGTCCTTATATAGTATTACTTGATGAAATACTGAAAAATTACAACTACAAGTTGAAGATTATGATTGGCGAGCCTCTGAGTACTAATGAACATGGATGCAATTTCAAGAGATTTTATGAAAGATCAAAGAACGATATAGGATTTACTTCTGAGGATGATTACTAAATCCAATTTCTGGGAGAAATCATAACTGGCAATGAGCAATTTTCACCCACCATTCCTATGTGGAGAGGAATAAAATGTTAAGACTTGCATCTCCCTGTCCCCGATCCAAACATTGAAAGACGGGTAAAAGGACGACTGTATTCTTTTACGATAGGAAGTAATAATTTTGCCTTATAATGCTATTCATAATAATTTTAATATCTATACCCGATTATGGAGAAATTCACGTGTTGGTCACATCAGAATTTTTATTATATTAATATGTATCCAAGAAGTCATATTGCTGTTCATTATAATTGTTCAGTGATCAACAATATTATCATTGGAGTTTGATTTGATTAGGTTTGGGAATCCGTAGAAGTATGAATTATAGATATTCGACTTTCGGTCAATTATTGAGATAATACTGAGAAAATGTGCGAGCGGACTCTCAGTCCATTTCATTTTCTCGGGATAATAATAAAAGTTATATATTTAAATGTATTGTTACAATGTATTTATGTTAATTCGTCTAACATACTTTACAAATTCAAATAATTGCGAGTTAATTTTCAAGGTCAATTATTTGCGACGCAGTATACATCAATCCATCCATCATGAAACAAAGAGACACCTGCAAATTTTCCAAAGAGAAAAAACAAAAAGGAATGTCACGAGGCAACTATAAACCATAGATAACAATTCCTAAGAAAACGCTCAAGATATGAAAGTTTGGAAGCTGAAGGTTAGGGTGTAAAAACCCACATTGATGCCATTCATTCATGAGAATATTGTTTCAAACTTTACAGATGCGGATAGGCAAACGTTCAAAATTTTAATACAAAATTATTTGCGTTCTAAACATAAATGCAAATTTACAACTATCGATTACTCAAAAAGAATATTTTTATGTAAAATACATGTTGATATAGGATGGAAAAAGAGAAAGGGGTACGAAAAGGTTTCAGCTGATAGACGACTTGAAAGGGAAAGAGAGCTATCAAGACATTAAGAAAACTGCGAAAATAGGAGTATATTGGGAACCAACTTTAACCAAGAATAATCAAGGACCTGTCCGTAGACAGAATACCTATGTTGATAATGATAGGATGATGTTCCGGAATATAACGGTAACATAGCTATTTAACCCCTCTCGTTTAAACGATAGCTTCGCCTTCACCGGTTTTAATTCTCTAATCCCTATGATTTTTGAAATCATAATACGAAAATGAATAATGCGTTACACTTTCATCAGAATTTGTTAAATAATAAACCTAAAAGCTCGTAGAATCGTGACTTGATGATAGAAAATGACATATTTGAAACATTATGTGTGCTTGATTGTCAGACATAAATTTATGTAAATGCGCAATAAGTGAGGGACAAAATAAAGTAAACAAGGTAAAGAAAGACATAGATACGATGAAATTCGTCTGCTCGCCCTGGCTTTCGCGCGTCTCAACTGGGACTCGGCAGGCGGAAATATGCCCCGCAGAGTCCGCAACCCACAATACCCGCATTAAAACACAACATTGGGTGATGAATCTCTTTTTTTAAATAAATTCCTTCGAAAACGAAGAAGTTGATTACAACGAATAATACTACCAGACTATAATAGAACATCACATGGTCCTTTAAGGATTTGTAATATTTGCCTAAGCTAGCAGTTGTACTTCTTAGTTCTTTGACTTGAGTACTTTGTAAAACTTATTCTGCATTATTTTCGTACTAGCGCACTTGCTCGTCAAAAATGACGGATATGCAAGTTAAAGCACAAAATCAAAATTAATATATTTCTTATTCGTCTTCCTTTCTCTCCCTCCCTAAGTCACTCAATCACTCTCTCCTTCCACCCCCTTTCCCTCACTCTCCCTTCATTTTACCATAAATAAATAGGATTTAACGTTCTTTAATGAATACGGTAACAATTAATTCAGTTATCCTTGGATAAGAAAGCTTTTCTCTTCAGAAGCCACAATGTGAATATCGACGATAATAATTAACATTTTCGTTCTTTCGGCGTTCTTTGGTGCATGTCCCGAGGTTGTAAAGTGATTATGACAAACTTGAAAATTGAAATCGAAATGCAATGCGCGCAATCTAATCTTATTCAGATGAGGGAATGAAACGCCGCTGGGATCGAACTCGGTCCATCATCTTACGCGTCATCAAAATCTACTTTCAGGAGTAACGGCGACTAGAAGAATTGTAACAAGCAATTGCCCTGACCTCAAGTTATTCGCTATTTGGAAGGTTCATAAAAACATAAAAAATGCTCATTATATAATATATTTACACATTATTTAATCGTATAAGTGAATGTGTAAAGGTTCATTTCGTTTGACCACCTTTTTCATTTACATTTTGGAACCCCTCCCAAGAAAACGCTTGGTGATTTTCAAACCTAATTTTTTCTTACGAAACAAGATGATGAAGTAAACAAGTTGTAGTACAAATAAGTTAATAGGTTTAATTTACTTTCGTATGCACACAGAACCTAGAAAAATATAGAAAATGGATTACATACAATGAGGAAATGAAGTTAAATTCGTTAACTTTCCATTCGTTCGCACAAAGCGATTTGTAAGTAAAAAATAAATGATAATTTACAAAGAAAATGTGAACTTGAATGTTACAGGTACACAAGTGAGGTATGTTTTAAATAATTTTTGATTGTTTTACTTATATCTCCGAAGATATGAAAGTTGGCAGGCTGAGGGTTAGGGTGTACAAACCCACATTGATGCCATTCTTTCATGAGAATATTGTTTAAAAGTTTACAGATGCGGATAGGCAAGCGTTCAAAATTTTAAATTATTTGCGTTCTAAACATAAATGCAAATTTACAACTATCGATTACTCAAAAAAATATATTTATGTAAAATACATGGTGATATAGGATGGAGAAAGAGAAAGAGGTAGGAAAAGGTTTCAGCTGATAGACGACTTGAAAGGGAAAGAGAGCTATCAAGACATTAAGAAAACTGCGAAAATAGGAGTATATTGGGAACCAACTTTAACCAAGAATAATCAAGGACCTGTCACTAGACAGAATACCTATGTTGATAATGATAGGATGATGTTCCGGAATATAACGGTAACATAGTTATTTAACCCCTCTCGTTTAAACGATAGCTTCGCCTTCACCGGTTTTAATTCTCTAATCCCTATGATTTTTGAAATCATAATACGAAAATGAATAATGCGTTACACTTTCATCAGAATTTGTTAAATAATAAACCTAAAAGCTCGTAGAATCGTGACTTTATGATAGAAAATGACATACTTGAAACATTTTTTAGTGTGCTTGATTAACATATTTAAATTTAAATAAATGCGCAATAATATCCAAGGTCAATTTTTTGCGACGCAATCCATCCTTCATGAAGCCAAAAGACACCTGCAAGTTTTCAAAACGGAAAAAACAAGAAGGAATGTCACGAGGCAACTACAAACCATAGATAACAATTCCTAAGAAAACGCTCACGACAAAGGATACTGAAGAACGTTATCGCAACGACTTAAAACAAACGCCCGTAAACAAATCTACTATTGTTCCCTTTATCTTTCAAATACTCGGAAAAAATGCCACAATTTCCAAAGACATCACTCTCGCACCCCTTTTCCTCCCCTCCTCCTCCCTACCTCTCACCCTTGTACTCCGTCTCCAACCCACATCGTGACACGTGCGGAGGAGAGTATAAATTGGCCTGGATGAAGAAGCATAGGGCAAGTTACACCCATGGTCTCAACAAGCAAGCTGATAGCTGGTGAGTTGAACTTCTATTTTTTTTTATATTTTTGGCTTTATCCATTCCTTGGAAAACTTTCGTTCCTCTACGAAATGTTAACTAGTAAAGTCGTGCCAAACCATCGATTGCTAATTTAAAAAAATATAACTATATTTAACACTTGCAAAACCTCTCGGAATAAAATTATTTTTTTAATGTTTAACAACACAGAATGTTCGTTTCCATTCCTGAGTTAGAATATCCGTAGTGGTATGCTCAAATAGAACAGGGTACGCTGAAAATAGCTCTCTCTCTCTCTCTCATATTCTTTTCAGTTGTTAACCTGTTGCTCGTGGCGGGAATCGGATCTGGGCATGAACACCGACCCTTGCTGTACGCTCTGCATTATGGTGCACCAGCCACTAACAGAATGGGAGAAAGGCGGGAGTTCTGGAATGATTGTATTTTCCAATACTACAATTTGCGCCAACGTACAGGAGGTATGTGCATCCACACCGATAACAACGTTCTATTAATCTCCTAATTGAATCATTCATTCCTGAGAATATCGAGTGTTGAAAACTATACAGATGTGGATAGGGAAACGTTCAAAATTTTAACCCGAAATTGTTTGCGTTCTAAACATAAATGCAAATTTAGAACTATCGATTACCCAAAAAAGTATATTTTTATGTAAAATACATATGGATGTAGAACGATGTTCCGGAATATAACGGTAACATAGCTATTTTACCTCTCTCGTTTAAACGATAGCTTCGCCTTCACCTGTTTTAATTCTCTAATCCCTATGATTTTTGAAATCATAATACGAAAATGAATAATGCGTTACACTTTCATCAGAATTTATTAAACAATAAACCTAAAAGCTCGTAGAATCGTGACTTTATGATATAAAATGACATATTTGAAACATTTTTAAGTGTGCTTGTTTGACAAACTTAAATTTAAGTAAATGCACAATAATATCCAAGGTCAATTTTTTGCGACGCAATCCATCCTTCATGAAACCAGGTGACACCTGCAAGTTTTGAAAACGGAAAAAACAAGAAGGAATATCACGAGAGACAACTATAAACAATAGATAACAATTCCTCATAAGGCGCTTATGACAAAGGGAGTTGAAGTAGGTTATCGCTACGACTTAAAACAAACGCCCGTGATCAAATCTGTAAGTGCACCCTTATCTCGGAACTATTCTCGGGGAAAAAATACTCCCATTTCCTGTAACTTCTCCCTCTCCCCCTCACTCTCACCCCCCTTTCCCTTCCTCATCCACCTTCCCCCACCCACAACGCGATGAACCAATCCGTGCACACGAAATTGTATGCGTAGGTCATTACGCTCCACCCATAGGGTGAGACTACAAAGGTTATTGCGAGTGAGCAGAGCTTCTATTTCGCCGGCTTCATCTATCCCAGAATAATCTTCCATTTGTCTGTCCTAAGTGATTACGAGTCTTGCGATATATATAACGAAATCCAAGAGATCGCTCATTAACAAAGTATAAGACTATATAAAAGTTGCATATCGTCTCGCAAGAAGCTCGCTCAGAGCAAGTGCTTATTGTCGTAGTAAGAGACGGGTAACAAAAAGCATTCGAGTTTTAAAGGATCATTGTTGTTGGTAACAACCGTGAAAGTCAAGTCATACAATTTTTACGACGCTCATCTTCCAACGGCAGCATGGTCCCTACGTTTTATAGAGGTTCGTTTATACACTCCCGACTGAGGTTGGCAACCTACGGATATTGCGCCGGAGATCTCCGGGTGAGTAGCTCAAATCACCGGTTCAATTTCGATTGCAGTGGAAAGCCCTTTTTATGACTTTTTTAAATTAACGATTTGAATTAAAATAGTGTGCGCTTTAATTTCGATTGCATTTTGTTTCATACAGAACACTTCAAGTCCTTGCGTTTTTGTTGATAAATCATACTCTCCGAAATACTTTTTTCCTGGATCAACAATATAACACAACTACGATGTTGAGTAGGGCATTGCTAAATTTGTGAAAATCACCAGAGGAGTAATGGAACAGTGTAGGCGGATTGGGCCTTACACTAAGTGAGCCTTACTTACATTTTGCCCACCCATTTGTGTATTTATTAACACGATTCATCCTCATATTTGAGAATAATTATATAACTAGCACAGAATTACATGATATAATGGTAAAACTATTACATAAACTACAGTGCAAAAAGTGACAAGTATTTCAACAAATTAAATGAAAGTTTGCTTGAATTAAATCGAACTGAGAGAAATAAGTTCACCGAAGAAGGTTAAAGATTTCATCAGGTAGATCATTCCACTCATGAATTCCTCGACCTAGAAATGACTTCTTGCTGACGTCGGTTCCTTAGGGCCTATATTTAATTTTGTAGCTGTGGTCAGGACCGCCGCAACCCATATGGCCGCCGGCGTGCAAAACAAAATTTGCAACCCTCTCTCCCACTCAACATGGTAGTATATATTGCGGGATACTTTTTTAAATGAAAAAAATGTATACGACATAGCGAAAATTATTTATTACATCTCTGCAAAGGTGAATTTTTCTATTATTACAGTCTTTCTAAATATGAGAAAGAGAAAAGAACAATATAGTTTATCACCAGAAATTGCATTTACGTAGTTTAAACGGTTCACAAGGATGAAAATCTTTTTATTGTTAGAAGAAATTAAAAATAATCTAAACTTATATTCTTTATAATAAAATTGTCTAAACAGAATTTACGATTATAATATTAAATGAACACTCATTGACAAATAAATTACATGTTATTTAAGACACTTTACTTTCCTGGCTTTATAAGTAGATATTTTTTTTAAATGATGTCATGTACATTCAACTTATCAGACAGTTCGTGTTCTATGGATATCATTGCTAAATTTGATAGTCTCTCTTGCGACATTGTCGACCTTAAAATTGTTTAAATAATAATTTTGAGTTTTGAAAAACTTCTTTCTCCCAAAGCTACAGACACAGGCAATGTCAGATAAATGCGGATGCCAATGGCAACATTTGGAAATGAAGAGATTAATTGATTTTGAAGAATATAGTCCAATACTTCTCGTATCCATTTCACGCTTTATGTAGAGCTTCAATATTTGAATCTCTCCAAATAAATACTCCCCATCTAAATCTGATTCACTTAGAGTTGCATCAGTCAGCTTATTATCCAATTCCTTATATTTAGCCAATACCTCGCCGCCCTTCGAATCATTGAGTTCTGACGTTACACGCAACATGCAGAACAACTCACAGTGTTCATTTAAAGTTTAAAATCTTTCTCTCAATGAAAATATAGTCCGGTCCAAAGTAGTGAAGAAAAAATCAGTTGCCATCTGCTTAGATATAATTACCTCTCGTGGCATTTAGTTGTAAATTAATGACGATTTCATACTGAAGAAATGAGGAAATAAAAATTTCAAAATAAAATATGCAGTGAAGCGTTCTTATCGATAAGCAAGCGATAACGTTGATTTTACTTCTACTTTAAATTAGTTTGATTTTACGTTTTCGTCATTATCAGTGAAACTTACCAATTCCAAGCGGTGACAAAAATATTAAGACCTCCAAAGGAGGGTGATGCAACATTAAAAGGTTAAGAACCACAGCTCTAACGACTCGTAAATTTCAATCACAAACGTAGGCAAAAAGGCAAAGTTATATTTTACGGCAAAGTCTTCGATGCTAAATTCATCAAAATGTGTTGCGTTAACGGGAAACAAATAATTCAAGCGATTTCTTTCCGTAGGATAAAATCGATGATAAAAATTAAAGTTTTCCTCTTTTTTCTTTAAAATGTTTCCTGTTCGTAGATCGTGTGCCAATTTCTTCTAAAAATAAGAAGCCTAAACATAGAGAAATCGATATTTACGTTAAAATCACAACAATACTTATAATGATTCACGAACTAATCCTGATTTTCTGTAGCAAACAATTTAATATCCGATCACAGTCAGTGGACACAGACACTAAGGATGTGAGTTTTGTTTCTTGAATGCATTTATTAATGCTCCAACAGATTAAATCAATTATAATATATAATACTTCTCTTGTTTAATAAAAAAATAATTAATTCAGACACCGATTTCACACATTACAAAAAATAGGGCAGCCGTTTTTCACTATCCTGAAGGTTTTACTCTCTTACCTCTTTTCCCCAGAATACTACCTACAGAAGAGTGAGCTTGCATTAGCAAGGAAATCGATTTTGCCCATAAACCCGGATGTAAATGCACTTGAAAACATTTTTGCACTAGAAATACGTTTTACCTATTAAATTTATTACGATCAAACTAACTGTCACCTACTCACATACACTGCTCCTAATTATTTTATACAGTAAAAACTGTGAAAGACGGAATCCTGTAAAAGACAAAAATTTTGGAAGATTGAAGGGGTTCTATATTCCTACATTTTGATGAAAAACGATTTTTAGCCTGTTCAAGGCGGAAGATTTGTGAAAAACGGACATTTAGTCGAGTCTCATGAGATTCCGCTTTTCGAGGGTTTTACTGTATTAGATCAAAGTACACAAGAATAAATGAAGCGATATTGACCTCTAATGCAATGAATAGTTTCGTTGCTCTAAACGGCGATATGAATTACTATCATCTAAGTTTTCAGGAAGAAAAGCGAAACATTTATTAATTCTTTCATTTCTTATACAAACACAAATTACAAAAAATGTCTGCACGGTAAAAAACAAAGATCGTCTCGAATATAATGCCCTTGATCCTGAAAATATACAAATGCGGGTCATGTTAATTTCGAAGTTCAAGTATTTAATTTCTTTAAGAATTATCAGATTTATGACGCGTACTGAGCCTATTAATGTAACACAAGGTCAATAACTTACAGCGCATGTGATAAATTTAGTGAATATCGCCACAAGTTTCTTTAAATTCAGCTCCGAAACCTATAATAAAATGTTTTGCCAATTTCACTTTTACACTAATTTCGAGATCGCGTTATATCCGAGACAACACCACACATCTACTAGCATGGAAAGATACATACCTCTTAGAAAACAAATGGCGAATCCAAAGTATCAGATGGTCTAACTCTAAAAACTAGCAATTTAAAGTAGAATTAGATCACACGGGAAAGAAACCTGCACAAAACGAATTCAAAGCACCAGCGGTGTCTCGATCTTCCTCCAACGACTAGCGATGAATACTAACGAAAATCGCAAGGGAGAGAAATTAATGTTCGTAGAATAATGACCTCTGGTTTGCAACCGGCATTTCCGAAACAAATGCTTTGGGAATATCCTTCGCCGATGTAAGAAGAAGAAGACTCTAAAATATTTGTTTTAAGTGCTCCAAGGGACACCTGACCTGGAGAAGATTGTGTTAGAGCTATGGGAAACACCCGCGGCGTAGATTCCAAAAGGCTGAGATATAGTATTGCCCTTTTTCGGTCATTGCCGACAATGTCCCCCAGATAAGGGGTTTAAGAACCCGGAGAGACCCTTCTCAGCGGGTACGCGATTGAAAATATGTCGACTGCTCTGGTTTTCCCCGTTACCCCTTTCATTTTGTAGGCAGATAGGCAAAATTCGGCCGCCCTCACCCTCCATCGACTCATCGTTAGGCAGCCGCGAAATTCTCAAGTTCCGCCATACCTCTCAGGGCGTTATTCCTCTCTGGCCGCCCCTCCTTTCCTGCCGCCGGTGTGCCGTGCACAACTCGCACACCCAGTTGCGGCGTCCCTGCCTGTGGTGATATTTTCCAATGTAGTTAGGTTTATCTATCATCTTGAATAAAATTTCCTATATTTCTACCTTATTGAATATTTTAAATACCCCACATGGCCTTTTAGTTTCTTTCGAATTTGCAATGATTCCGCCCCTAGCGAATTTATCATTTCTGTTACGCATTCAGTCTTCTTGTGCTTCCCAAACACATATCTGTCAACCTTTCTTTGCACCTTTTCTAACTTTTTTACCTGCCCCACTTCGTACGGATCCCATACATTCATCGAATATTCAACTATTGGTCTTAAAATTTAAATATGTATAAATATCGAAAGTACGTAATAATTCATTCATTTATATACTAAACTGAGTATTTGTTGTTCATTTAAGAAGTCATTGTTCCTTTTATCAAAAAGACCAGTTGCCCGTACAGCTCGAAAATCGGATCTCTGTAGGAGTATATTATGTTAGGAAGTCCATCCAAACCAACCCAAACGTATTTTTAATAGCATTCTTCCAACCCAACCGAACAATATTTTCGAAACCCTTCTTCCTACAAATCAACGTTATTTTTGAAATGCTTCTTTCAACATACCAAACCCAAAGATTTTTTAAATACCCTTCTTCCAACCAACGCAATCCAACAATTTTTTGATACCCTTCTTCCAACCAACACAACCCAATTATTTTTCGATACGCTATTCTTCAGTCTATTTGATGGTTAATTGACGTTAATTTAATAGGAAAATGCAAGTAGAGGCGGAGACATGACCGCAAAGCTGCAACAAGATATGCAATGAGAATATGTAGATATATGATACTCGACGCGTTTAAGCCATAGGCCCAGATAAGCAAATACTCCCTATATAACAACTATTTACTTTAATATGTATAATGACTGCCGTTGCTACAACAATAATTTCGATTATTATACAAATGTGCGACGCGAATAACGCTATTATTCCGTCTATTTGAAGGCTAATTGACGGTAATATAATCGGAAAATATACATAGGGTCAAAGACATGATAGCAAACTGCAGTGAGCAACGAATTTGAGGAAGCAGATTCGAATGATAAGGGAAATTCGATGGAAGATATGATATTCTCGGAAACAGGTATCGCGCACCAGCTAGAGTCGATTAAGCAAAATAAGTCTCCCGGGCCGGAGGGCATACCCGCGCGTGTGTTGAAAGAGCTAGCCTCGGTAATCGCACCTTACTTGAAAATAATATTCGAAAAATCCGTTGCACATGGTACCGTTCCAAAAGACTGGAAGCTAGCATACGTAACGCCCATCCACAAAGGCGGTGATAAAGAGAACCCCGAAAATTATAGACCGATTTCCTTGACGTCATTATCGTGTAAGATTCTAGAACATATAATTGTTAGCTCTGTTCTGCGTTATTTAGACGGTCGTTCTTCACTAAGCAAAAACCAACACGGGTTTCGGAAAGGTAGGTCATGCGAAACGCAGCTCGCCCTGTTCGTAAACGATTTGTTACAATGCGGAGAGAAAAACACTCAGGTTGATGCCATTTTCATTGATTTTAAAAAAGCGTTTGACAAAGTACCCCATAATAAATTAATAGGAAAACTAGGAAAGTACGGCATAAACCCTAACGTCGTGAGTTGGGTAAAAGACTTCCCCTCAGACAGAAAACAGATAGTAGTTATTGATGGGAAATCTTCATACCCGGTAAAAGTCGCATCAGGTGTTCCACAGGGAAGTGTCATAGGCCCACTACTATTCCTGATGTATATAAACGATATCTGCTCGGTAGTTCGCTGCAAAATAAGACTTTTCGCAGATCACACCGTTTTATATAAGGAGATATCGAGTCAGGATGACCAAAAATCGCTCCAGGAAGATTTAAACGCCCTTTCAGCATGGTGTCAAGATTGGAAAATCGAAGTTAATCACAGCAAATGTTCCCTATTGAGTTTCTGGAAGAGTAAGAACAATGAATTAGACTCGGAGTACAGAATTGATAGATTGAATATCCAATCTGCAGAGTACGTTAAATATTTAGGAGTCACCATTTGTCGTGATCTATCATGGAATATGCATATTCGAAGGATCGTAGGCGCAGCTAATAAGAAATTGGGCTTCGTAGGCAGAATAGTAAGAAGTAGCACAGAACAGGTACGAGAAACGTGTTATTTATCATTGGTCAGATCTCAGGTCGAATACGCTTCCAGCATATGGGATCCGTACGAAAAGGGACAAATACTTGAGTTAGAAAGAATCCAACGCAGAGCAGCCAGATTCGTAAAGCAAAAATATGAGCAAAAATTAAGCGTCACATCACTCTTGAAGGAGTTGAATTGGATATCGCTGGAGGATCGCAGAATTAGCGCTAGGTTAAGGCTTCTGGAGAAATTTAGGTCGGAAGTTCTCTTAGAGGAGGTCTCAGGAATATTAGAGGCACCTACGTACATGGGCAGGCACGATCACGAGAATAAAATACGAGAGATCGACTGTAGGACCGAGCGATATCAGAGCTCGTTTTTCCCAAGGACCATACGGGATCATAACAGGAGAGTGATTCCCACGAGGGACGTTATTGGGTAGGTTTTGGTGTGCTGCACCCCCTGCCACCCACCAGTCTGGTGATTTGCAGGGTATCATGTAGATGTAGATGTAGATGTAAGCATATGCTCTCTCTTCTCTTTTACAGATGGAAAACTCGAATTCGAGATTTTTAACCCGAAGAAAAGGTTCTTTGCGATTAAATTGGATTGAAGTGTAGATCCTCCTCCTCCTCTCCTCACCCTCACCACCGTGATAAACAGTATTTCTTGCATTAAGGGTCGCTCCGCTATGTCGATCTTCGGTAAATTTACAAATGTTTAGTGGAACTTGGGTGCTGAAAGTTTGGAGAACACTGGTGTAAACTAAATACATTTATAATGCTATGAGTTCCATTTGAATAATATATAATTTAAGTAGTTGATACTCCATCTCTCTACAAACATTGTACTTTGCATACAACTGACAGTTCATTTTTAATTAATGATGCCCTGAAAATTCCGTTACCTAGAATTATTTGAAGAATAAACAACGACTTTTAATTATATGTCCTACAATTATGAGTACCTTTCAGAATATTGCATACATTTAATTCCTCTTGGTTTCTTCTAAATTATCCAGGCTTCAATCAATCTCTGCCTTATGAAGATATAAAAGATGGCAACCCTATTCCCGACTGTCTTGCGTCATTCCACATGGAACGCAGACCCAAAAGAGTTCCGTGTCCCACTGAACAGGAGTTCTCGAAATTCGGAGCCGTAGCTACAAGATCTAAAGACAGAGAGCCATCTGCTGCACCTAGTCCTGCTATTAACCTTGACCCCTCATCTCTACTGGCGGCCTGGGCAACTACTGCTTCCGCTCCACAATCCGATGAAGGAAGCTGCATTACTGAGCCGAGTAATTTCAGGACAGAAACGCCCTTACTTCGGAGGAGTTAATGGACGTCGCCGAAGGAGTCCAAGGCAAGAAGATGCTTCCTCAGCTATCCGGAAAATTCCCATCTAGCACCCGCCTTAGACCCAGATTCCTAGTCTCAGACACTAAAGTATAGGCGCCCTTCGCGGATTTCAGCAGTGAGTAGAGGAACGGTCAACCACGCACTTCGTCAACCCGCAGCGGGGAGATCCTACCTCAATAACTTCGGAAACCGCAGATCTGAGTAACAGCCATCATAATCTATAGCCTTAATCAGAACAAGAAACAGGCCCTCGTTGTGGAGAATGAATGTGGAGGAGTTTTCACATACAGCGTCCGATCCCAGACTACTAATGTGATACATGGGACACCGGAAAAGCACAGGGCAGATGTAGAGAACCTGGAGTACATTAAACATCAGTACCATACTCATTCCCTGGTGATGACCAAGGGACAAAGATCTTCACGATGACGATTACGAAGGACTGCACAACAGAAGATTTCGCAGCGCAACTTGAGAGAAAGTGATTCATTGTCCGAGTAGTCCACCAAATACCACACGAAGGTCAAAAAAATCGCAGAAGGATTCCCCGCTTCATCGCAACCATAGAGATGACTTCGGGGTGTTTACCATTTGAGAATATCATATCCCTCTTCCGCTCTCTCTCAGGTCTACGTCGAGCGGGTGCACGGGAAGAGAGAACTCATGTTATGCTACAATTGCCAGAGAACTACAAACGTAGCCATTGAGTGCGGAATGAAATCCCCTTACAATATATGTGCTGGGTCACACCTCCCGAGTAACTGCAGAAAGCCTCCGACAGAGAATCCGAAGTGTGCCAAGCGTTAAGGTCCTCATCCGTCATCAGCTGGCCATTTCCCATTCTTTATGGGGCCGTGAGGACCTAGGCGGTGTTAAACAGTCTTCGGAAACCGTGGACACCGGGAGACAAGAGAAAGAAAACGCCATTAGCTTCTCCCTGAGGATTATTCTCAGAGGTAGTTGCGAATCCACCTCATCATATCCACCTCAACCTGATGTAGAACGGAAGGCCGCTGAGTCTGAATCCCCCATGAAAGCAGGCATGCGGCCTGATTTACCAACTTCTCTTCCAACAGGTGCCCCGGCTACCAAGTCTTCTATGCCTTCCCAGAGGAAGTACATATATAAATCCACCAACAAAGAGGTCAAGCTAGTCCCTGCACATTTTG
Source organism: Uropetala carovei (assembly GCA_036926305.1). Classification (NCBI taxonomy): domain Eukaryota; kingdom Metazoa; phylum Arthropoda; class Insecta; order Odonata; family Petaluridae; genus Uropetala; species Uropetala carovei. Next base: position 494,631 of record JAXCHB010000310.1, on the reverse strand, counting down.
ATATGAGAACAAATGATGAGGGCAGGACTGACATCCCTCGCTCTACTCCCAGGGATCATGAACACTCGTCCCGAACAACTCCAAGAGCCGATAAAGGAGAAGTTCCTGCTGTTCCACTAATGGCAACCTGTGTCTCCCCAATTCGGATTGGATGACTCCAGTTGCCGCTCTCTGAGCTTCCGCTGCTTTGAGTGCGGCTTTGGCAGTTGCAGCTCCTGGACTTGCCTATTCAGCCTACCAGCGGGTGGCGCTTTTATCTTCTGGTATACCAATCCTCACGCTGTGCAGAAACCTGGGACGCATTATCCACACTCTACCGGGGCAGTGCCTTTCTCAAAAGGCCCATACCTGCACATTGGAGAGCAATCGTTAAACATCCACACATTAGGTTGGGTTCGATTCTTCACCGCATACCAGAATAAAACATGGACCACGTAAGAACCGTAGGAGATTCCATGCTCCATGCCCTTTTTTTGGTTGCCTTAATGTCTAATACCACCCTTCGCATTTCAAGTCTACCGACTCAACAGCACCCACTTCTTCGAGACTACATTGATGAAGCGGGCCCCAAAGTGATTTATCCCGTGACCCAACATTCATCCTCACAGACGACCTCCTAGAGATTGCGATCTACCGCATCATACGGTCTTCCATAAACATTGCATTCCATCTCGGCGTTGTCATCGGATTTTGCTGGGGAATTGTCCCTTCTACATCCAACCAGTACAAAGAAGGCAATATACAGATGCGGATGGTAAGCCAATATGGGATCGCAATGCCTTGAGTCTTCTCATGCAGACGTCTATACCAGTAAATTTACTCTAAATTAAGTCGGAGAAGTATAAATGATCATTAAAATTAGTAAAGAAATGTTAAAAACGTAGATATCGAATGAGTAATTTTCTTGTATTTCTTCGCAGGATGATTCGATATGGGCCATGCAGCTGAAAATTGGACTTGCTATAATACGTGGGTGGTGCACAGCAGCTCCTTAATAGTCATGTTTCAGCGGCTAATCCCTGGCGAGGTCTTCAAATTCGAACAGGAGTAGCTGTCCCTGGGGAAAGTGAATAGAGCGCCGCAAATTTCTGCACATCGTGAGGATTGCAGACGAGAGGCCAGCATCTCCCGCCGGTAGGATGAAGAGTCAAGTCCAGCAGCGGCAACTGCTAAGGCCGCACTCAAATCAGTTGAAGATGGAAGGGCTGCGATTGGAGCCATCGCATCTGAAGCGGAGGAGACACAGGTCGCCGTTTGTGGAACAGCAGGAACTTCTCCTTTATCGGCTCTTGGAGTTGTTAGGGACAAGTGTTCCTGATCCCTGGGAGTAGAGCGAGGGATGTCAGTCCTGCCCTCATCATTTGTTCTCTTATTAGGATGTACAGAGACTAGCTTGACCTCTTCGTTGGTGGATTTATATATGTACTTCCTCTGAGAAGGCATAGGAGACTTGGTCGCCGGGGCAGCTGTTGGAAGAGAAGTTGGTAAAGCAGGCCGCATGCCTGCTTTCTTGGGGGATTCAGACTCAGCGGCCTTCCGTTCTACTTCAGGTTGCGGTGGATATCGATGAGGTGGATTCGCAACTACCTCTGAGAATAATCCTCAGGGAGAAGCTAATGGCGTTTTCTTTCTCTTGTCTCCCGGTGTCCACGGTTTCCGAAGACTGTTTAACACCTCCTAGGTCCTCACGGCCCCATAAAAAATGGGAAATGGCCAGCTGATGACGGATGAGGACCTTAACGCTTGGCACACTTCGGATTCTCTGTCGGAGGCTTTCTGCAGTTACTCGGGATGTGTGACCCAGCACATATATTGTAAGGGGATTTCATTCCGCACTCAATGGCTACGTTTGTAGTTCTCTGGCAATTGTAGCATAACATGAGTTCTCTCTTCCCGTGCACCCGCTCGACGTAGACCTGAGAGAGAGCGGAAGAGGGATATGATATTCTCAAATGGTAAACACCCCGAAGTCATCTCTATGGTTGCGATGAAGCGGGGAATCCGTCTGCGATTTTTTTGACCTTCGTGTGGTATTTGGTGGACTACTCGGACAATGAATCACTTTCTCTCAAGTTGCGCTGCAAAATCTTCTGTTGTGCAGTCCTTCGTAATCGTCATCGTGAAGATCTTTGTCCCTTGGTCATCACCAGGGAATGAGTATGGTACTGTCTGCCCTGTGCTTTTCCGGTGTCCCATGTATCACATTAGTAGTCTGGGATCGGACGCTGTATGTGAAAACTCCTCCACATTCATTCTCCACAACGAGGGCCTGTTTCTTGTTCTGATTAAGGCCGTAGATTATGATGGCTGTTACTCAGATCTGCGGTTTCCGAAGTTATTGAGGTAGGATCTCCCCGCTGCGGGTTGACGAAGTGCGTGGTTGACCGTTCCTCTACTCACTGCTGAAATCCGCGAAGGGCGCCTATACTTTAATGTCTGGGACTAGGAATCTGCGTCTAAGGCGGGTGCTAGATGGGAATTTTCCTGATAGCTGAGGAAGCATCTTCTTGCCTTGGACTCCTTCGGCGACGTCCATTAACTCCACCGAAGTGTGTTCCGTTCCTCAAAAATTTCTGCATCTGGGGTCGGCACAACGTCGTGGCCGTACGTTCGGTGACTAACGTTTCAACATCAGAACGTTATGCTGGCAGTTTATAATATTCTTTGTATATCATACAGCTTTTTAATTCATTATTTTCAAGTAATCTAATTAACCCTCCTCGGGATGTGTTATCAAATTACTTGAAATATTTCTTACTTAATTTCGGACCTTATTATTTAACCACCATTCGCTACTCAATAAAAAATCGAATTAATTTGAATCAAAACTAATACAGAAAATGCTTCTTGCTTTATTTAAAGTTTATCAGATACCTTTACCTTTAAAATATCATATATTACTGCAATACATTTGATTAATATGTATGACAGTTTTTAAAATCACTTAAATGGCATATGTTGATATCAAAGCCATGAATTCTCAAATTATATCAATCCTATTCTTAAGCTCTCTTTTTATGCGTTCTTTGCACAAAGTGCACGAAGTGATTGCATGTACGGGAGGTCGTCTCCGTCAGTCCACATTTTTAAATGCGGGATCCGTTAGGCAGATTTTTATGATATTTAGCATTGCGGAGTTTTGGTAAAATCTTGACCGATTATAAATTTGGTTTAAGTCGGGTACTAATAATGACCACTTTATATGAAGACCTACATGAATTTTGTAACATACCTCGCAAGTCTCTCACTAAATAATCATCTGAGTGAAAAAATTTACAACAAATGTTAAAGGAAATTATTAAATACACAATTTAGGTACTTGAATAATTGTACTTCACGTCATTATGCCTACATGGGGTATTTGTTTACGTTTAGTAATATTAACATTTATTATTTCAATGGAGGAAAAATATTATTCTATAATTTATTGAAATATCAGCATCCATTTGTTTTCTTCTCTCCTGACAGAGCTTATCCTCTTCCGCCTTTAGATTTGTCTCTTGGGTAAATCAACAAAATTTTTCAAATAATCTATACCAGGGGTCTCAAACTCAAATCGTACGCGGGCCGAACGGAAAATTTTGAAATTTTAGGCGGGCCGTATATGCAGGGAAATGTATAACGCGTCTTAGCGAAATCTCGCCTCCCGAATTCGCGCTATGTCAGGTTTTACTGTATTTAAAATTCACATTAGTAGAAAGAAACTTCACGAGCCTTTATTTAATTTTCAACCGCGAAAAAGCGAAACATTCGTGACACAAGGTCCTAATATACACAAAGAGTTTTTGCCAATAAATTATCTACAACCAGATCCCGCCCCTATGTCTCGCGCAGGGAATGGGAAATTATATATAGGGATTACTTACTTATTAACTGCTACTGCATCTTCCTGACACCGCCACCGACTTTACTCACAATTCACTACTGAATCGCTGACTAGTACGGCAGTCATGGGGATTTTCCCATTAAAACCGGAAGCGTTCTTTTGGACTAATCTTACCAATGTCTGAGCCCATAATATAGACGGGGATACGTAAAGTTTGGCCAAACCTTACTTAAAGGGATATCCCCTACTTCCAGCAAAGGTCATGTCCACTTAACATATATGCTTGAGTAAGAATTGACGTAAGTTGTTTCTTTCAAGAATATCTTTATACTAGTGAATGTGTGCTTGCATTCTGCAAGCATTTATCTAATCGTATTATAAAGAGTAAGAGCCGACAAATATATTTTAAACTCAAAAGTGCCATGCACCAATTTCAATGCTTTCCTAATGGGAAATAATCTCAAATTTAAGGCTACCTGGAATCGAACCGATGACACCTACGCAGGAGTCGTCAAATAATATGGAGGTATACTCGTGACATCTACAAACCCTGAAAATATCAGCTATTTATTCCTCTTAGTTTCGTCTATATGAATTCATTTTTTCCATACTTTCTTATGGGAGATATACCGTGTCGTCTGGAGTCGAACCCAGGACACTTGCGGTGAAAATGATAACGGTTCCCTATAGAACTCGCGGATATCTAACAACCCTCCTAGACTGAATTCTCTATATTATCGGAAAGAGCTCGAAATTAATTTTCAAATATGCCACAATGCTTTACTTATGGGAAAAAAGCAAATTTCGGAATTTCTGGAGTCGAACCCATGACACTTAGGTATGAGATGTCAATTTTTCTGGCGGTTTCTCCATGCCGTCTGCAATTTCTGAAAATTTCAGCTCTCCAACTATTGTAGTTTGGGCTGGACATTTGTATCCTCCTATATCCTAAGGCCCGTCAATATATTATAATGATAAGTTCAAGAGTATCCTAACCTCCATAGGAATCCAGAAACTTCTTATGTGGGAGGGGGGGAAAGAGAAGGAGAGAGCCGCAGAGTAGCGCATTCCACGTGCGACCCAGGGTAATAAAACGGCTGCAGAGTCCCTAAATCAGAGATGGTACACCTTTTGAGCTTGCTTTTTTGAGTTTATTGGCAGTGGAGAGAAGCACAAATATTTAGAAATCCATCCCAAGATAGTACCCAAAACACTAATACACTAACCTAGCCAAAAGTGGAAAAAATTACACATCAAAAGGACTAAAAACATTTTTAAATCTTTAAATTAAAACTTTCTTAGACACTGAGCCGAGCCGAAACTATATCATTGGAGTAAGAGCAGTGAGAGGTCCGCATAATATGAACTAGCGGGCCGCGTGTATGAGACCCCAGATTTATACTAATAAAGCAGAACGTTTGTATGTCTGACAACTAAAGTCTAGGGCACTTCTGCATTACCTAGAAGGCTGCAATTCTGCATGTGGTTACCTTTCCAAAATTCATCAATTGGAAAAAGCTAAAACTCCATTTTTATTAGTTTATATAGAATAAAAATATTTTTATTCTTGGAAAATGGCTTTATGTCAGTTTTCAAAGCTTGATGGCGCTGATGAAAGTTTGTGTACGAATGTCAAAAAGTGAAGTGTATCGTATTAATAATAATTTTGTATAATGAAAAACTGTTTAATATAGAAGTCATTAAAAACATGCATTGAGAATTTCTTGATGCGGCATTTCCATAATACCTGTCGTTAACCTGGATTGAAAGTTACTGTTAAGCAGTACGGGTAAGAAATGCAACGCCGGTCCCAAAAATCAGTACCGGCATTGATGTTCGTAGTTGATGGTATACCGGTATTAAAGAATTTTAAAAAATCATCAATCGGAAGTGTCCGTTGAATTTCAACGGATTTAGTGAATTTATAACTTCGAACGTGTAACACGTAAACATTGCAAGAGTAAGATAGTACACAGTTTAAACCGTCGAATAAAGCAAAAACGAAGAACATAAGTCCATATTTAGGTACTTCTATGAATGAACGAATAAAACCCTGCACTCTGAAAATCGAAAATTACGTGTGAGCTTATGGGAAAATAATTATTAAATAAAACATCCCCTCTCCACCCAAATTTTTTATCGTCATACAGCCTGTTGCCCGCAGGGTAAAATTATATACCTATGAGAAATTTCGTAATATCTTCAAAGGTGTGGAGATCACAATTTGTGGAAAATCTACGTCTAATTATTTCAGTTACGTATTTTTAAAACCAGTCTGCTTTGGAGAACTCTACGCCATATAAAAGTTTCACTAATATCATTTATTAGTAATATTTCAATTAAGATCAAATATTTTGTTTCTATGTAAACAAAGCAAAATATGACAGAAACTGAAAAACGGTATTACATTAAAATTTTTTCCAAATAAATACATTGAACTCGCAACTTCGGCTACAGTGGAAGTTGTCATGGTAGCTTATAATTGGTATTGTCATAAATCTGATAAAATCACGTATTTCTCTGAGTCTAAACGCATTTTTACGCTAATACGACCGGGCTTCGGATTCTGTCTTCTATTAGAATAAACTTTGTTCTTTCCTGCATAGAGCCATCTAAGATTCAAGTTCCTACCATGTTTCTAAGTGATTTTAAAATTCAAATGAAAAATAAGCTGCACTCATCCCTATGTTATTCAAATGGAGAAAATGAAAAGATAATACTTTAAATTAGAAAGGTCAATCAAATCGGTTTAAAAACCTGACTAACCCACCTGTCTTTATTTGGTTTAAATCAAATAAAAAATTACTATTCAATTATTATCAATGAATAGAAAAATGTCACTAGAGCACAAATACAAATTGATACTTCTTCGTCAACCAGCAAAATAAGAATGACGACTTCGATAAAGATTAAAGTAAAATTATACCACAATATTATCCGAGAGGTTGGCGAATTGGTGGAAAAACTGCGAATAAAATCATATAACACAGTGTATGACAATGTAAGTAAATTCTATAAAACAAAGTCATGAAGATTGCTACTTTCTGCAATTCTGTGGTCGCTCAATTCTATTAGCCACAAGCAGGAGCGTAATTGCGAACTTGGGCCCCCCACGCAAGTCAATTTTTTGAGGCCCCATTCATATAAAAAAGTTCTGAAATTATTATATCATTATGATTTTCATCGATTTTTTCTGTTTCAATTCCAAAAATACAGTGGAACTTCTATAATTATAAACATAAATATAATTCCCAATTCATAACCCAGAAGCATGTATCAAGATACATTTCTTACCTTAGGAAACAATACGTGAAAACGTCCATCTTCACCCTCTTATGTTTATACGACTTACAAAGGATAGATTTCAGGTCAGCGGTAAGCATTGTTGAGTAGAATCGACTTGGATCCCTCACAACGATTCCAGCTCGACTCTTCACTCGGCCAGTGTATCGCTATGGAGACCGTACTACATTCGCATAAATCTGAGGTGGTGTGTGTGGGTCTCAAATCTTACTTTACCCGTTTTAAGGGCACGGAGATGAGATAGACGGCGGCGCTCTGATCAAGGTTTCCTCGGCAGATTTAATGCATTTCATATATTCTTTTTCATACGGGAATAAATGATTATCTAATACTATGAGAGTTGAACGGAATTCCTTACATTTTCCCTAAAAATATTCCCAGAGTGATAGATGTTTAAAATTACATAATCCACAACGACAAAATTTTTCCACAATATTATCACAACTGATCATCTAATCCTAGCCGAATATTTATCCAACTATCCAACACGCTATAGGTGAACTGGTAAACGTTCTCTTACTCTAAATATCCTAACACGCAATATATAAGACATTAAAAATCCATGTTACCATCGCTAATAGCACCTATACAAACCGACATTTTTCCACCAACGCCAACAATCACGCAATTCGTTATCTCTCAATGAAGACTTTTGTTAGTATTCACGAGAATTTTTTTCAAGGCAGTTAAATCGTGACCCGTTCAGAAGAACACACTAACCGCTTCGAGTGAATAACGTCTGTGATTGAGCAAAGAAGTAACGCCACAGTGAATATGTGTATACTAATAACACCTGTTAATTTTAAAGGGAGCATGTGCCTTTAGAACGGCTGTCAAAAAATGACGGAAGGGCTCCGAAAGAATATGAGGTGGCTTTTGAGGTGCTGACTATCTGTCTCAACTATTTCACTAACTACTCACACTTCTACACTCATATTCCTCTTCTGACGAACAAAGATTATGCGAATCTCACTGCTACAATAATCAGCGTTCCTTAATTACAGTAATTCGTTCATTTTCTTCCTCTCGGAATATGGCTGCATGATTCTTGGAGCTGGCAGGTTGATGAACAGGATGTAGGCACCTCCTGGAAACGTAAAGAATATTCTCCATCTCCTTCACATATTTATTTTTATAAATTTTTTAAATATGAGATGGGATCTAAAAGTTTACAAGTGGGTAAATATAAAATTACAAATACGACACGAGAAGATCTATAAAAATAATCTCCTTTCCGAGCCATACACTTCTAGCGGCACTGGTACGCATGGCAAGATTACTAGAGGTACGGTTTTGAAGAATTACATGTGCATTACATTCATATAACCCGCCAGAATCACATGGCAGGGGTTGTCACTGAATCAAAGAAAAATAAAAATTTCATAACCATGTTTCTCAGAGGTGCCATCGTCTTTTTTTTTTTGATTTGTGTCTTCCTTTCATATTAACTTTGAAATTGAGGAACAAATCGATACATGAGGCGAAGTCAGACGAACATGTCGTATAATCTAAGTGAGAGATATTAAATTTTAGCTAAAAATTCTTTCGCAGAGAGAGAGATAACTGCACGATGATGAGTTATATATGATCCAGCGATTCGGTCAAATCTTTGGTCTCTTCCTATAAACTGCATCTGTCAGATGTCGGTGGACCTCTAAATAGAATATCTGGTTTACTTTTGAACTCTTTGGCCAAATTTGGACACAAAAAACCATCAATATGAAAATGGGTCGTTTTCACTTTCAATTTTGGCAATAGCATTTTTCTGGTCTTAATGATTCGGGAATTTTTCCCAGAAGCCTTAGACATTTAGTCCCTCTTCCATACTGAAAGACCCATGCCTCAACCACACGGATGACTCGGAGGCATTCCACCATTTGAATTCTTTGATGGAGATCAGAAAAAAATTCCACCGATAGCAGGTTTTGTTTTGTCGGCCAACGCTTTTGGAAGCATTTTTTAGGAAAACTGGCACGGTAAAAATCAGATTCGTGTGATCTCATGAAATATTTGGATCAAAAAGTCAGAGATAATTTTTCCAGTGCCGCCAACTGCGTACTTATAATACTAAGTTCACAAAAATCGGTTCGGAAACTTTTGGGTCACACCTTCTTTATACATTATTTCCAACAATCAAATGGACTGCAAGCCAGTCATACTGGGCAGTAGGTTTTGATGAGTGTGTGGAATTATCGTCTCCATTTATTGAAAGTAAATGCGAAAACTAATATGCAAATTAAAAATTCAAACCGCATCATCCTGTTTACGCGACAAACGCTACATAAATGACAATCCGTGAAAATTTCAACATAAGAAATCAATTCATCCTGATAAACGAACGAAATATTTCTTTTCCAACTACTGAAGAAATACTCTATAATTCCAAAGTTAAAATTAATTCTTTCCGTAATAATTTTATATAAAATGTCAAATATTCTTTACTTAAAATCGGAATGATATTTCATTAATGATCGCATCGATATGAGTTATAAATACAAAAGGTCCCAGTCACATTTATTTAACGGCAGCATTTCGTTACGGAATGGTGAAGTAATTTTTTTCACAAAAGTAACTAAACCTATGTAAGAACGAATGGGTGTTCTACAAATATTAATAAAATTGGCATTGTTCATTTACAACTCTCTGGAAAATATTTTTCGTAACTAAAATGAGTTATTAGCGTAAAATGAGATTTAGTCAATTATAAGTCTTACGCTGAATTGATCTATTCGCGAAAAAACCCTTTCAACATTATTATTTATAATGTTAACAGCGGAAGAAAAACATAATTGAATGTATTTTCCTTCGAGCTCTAACGTCACAAAATAAGAACAAATAGGTGTTCATCACTCTTTCCATATCTCCCTCAATCTCGCCCCAATAAATATATCAATCTATCAATCCCACAAAAGGAAAGGAATGTCAAAGGTGCAATCACTTTGAGTGAGAAATTTGAAGAAAACCCATTTCAAAACCGCAGATGAAAGAGCATTCTCTTTTCAGTCTTTCTCACTATCTTCTCCACTCCGCTCAATACTTTTCTTCATTTCAATCCTAGACCCAATTCCACCCAAAAGCCATCAGCCTGCCTTTACCATGGTATGTGCACATACAAGGCGATGAAAATAGTTCGTTTAGATGCAATCGCGTTCTAAAGCTTTGTGGGCGAACGAAACGGGTACCACTGCTCTTCTCGAGAATTCGTCAGTTTGCAGTTAACCGCGGAATGAAACGCATATTCGCCGAATTGAATTCTTTCTTTACTCCCCGAGACTGAACAAAGGAGGCCAATTTTACGCACCGATATTATTTTAAAAAGATATAAAACGGCACTACCATTTTCGACTTTTAATCCTGGCTGAAGATATCCCTCTCCATACATTTAATCATGCATGCTCTACTTAGAGAGCAATCGTGAGATGGTAAACTGAAATGCTACAATTTTTTTTGACGAGCTGTTTCATGTTTTTCTTCTTCTTTGTACATACATACATTGGAAATCTAGTCACCTTTCAGATACTCGGAAATATTTTTTGAAAAATTTCACTCTCCAAAACTTTTTATCTTCTTACATCTGACAATGAAATTTGAAGTCACTTTAATATAAGACCCCCCATATGTATCGGGCCATTATGGCAATCATGCTATGATGAAATCTAAAGAAAGGGCCTTTAAGTATCATTTACTGGAAATGTGATTTAGTAGGATGTTTTCATTTTGAAGGTCGTGCTTATCTTCATGATCTTGACATATTTCCAAATGAAGACACTTTCGTTATATCTCAAAGAACGGAGTAAATATAGCAACGTAACCTTCCATTTATGGCCGTCTTCATAAAGTGAAGCTTACACAAGCGTATCCTAATCTGACATATATTTTTAATGATTGCCTTGCACTTTTTAAACTTCTTCCCGGTGCCAAAATGCCTATTACCTCTTAAACTGATATTATCACTCTCATACTTTTGGATTCCTTAATTTCTCATACTCAGAAAACCGAATACTTTTACATTTAAAGTCATCCTATTAACACTCCAGTAATTACTGAAAACCATTAAGTTTTACTTCACTTGTTCAGCGCTGCAAATTTTGCACTCATCTGACGCCAGTCTCAGCATTGTTTATGACTCATGAACGCAATTCTTGTATTATTCCCACACTTAAAATCTAAAATGATACTTGGAATTCCTTGAGATCCATATGGATCTACCATACAGAGTATGTTATGCACTTCTTATTCTAAGATTATTTCTTACGGTTAGATATGCATGGCCCAATTCCTCACCGTTACCGTCAATTCATCGCATACAAATTCATCAGGCTTCATTCAAATCAAGACAAACTTATCGCAGACAAATTCACAGCAGAGAATATTCCAGTAAAATTTTAGCTTATTGAAATCCATCACTAGCAGTTACTAAATACAGGAAGTACTTAAATGCCGGAGATATCTAGGGGTCGCCTTGTGCTATGACTTACCGCGGAAGTTGTCTGACGCATAACAGAACCACGGAAAAGATAGGATTCACCCGTGGAATTCTTGTCAGAAGTGACGAAAAAATATGTGAGGTTAGTTTATGCTGGTCAGACCTTTATTGAACTGCGCATGTACTATATGAGATCCATATGAGAGAGGTCTTATCTCCGATTTGGAGGAAAAACTAAGTAAGGAGGAGCAGTTCGTCAAACGCCTATACGATATTTTAATCGACGTAGTTAAACTAATAGAAGAACTAGGTCGAGAATCCCTCGAGGAGAGAAAAATGCTATACCCCAGCTGATTAAAAACTCACCCACATTATTGTTACGCCACACAGTTCCAAAAATGATTCAGACGAAAATCAAAATAGCAGCATTTAATATGGTCATACTGTAATTTCGTTATATAAACAAAAAATAATGTGCACTGGACTTCTGAACCAATCCGAAGGAATATGACTACATTTAATAGAAAAAGTTAGCGAGTAAAGAAAAATCGGATTTAGACGTAATGAATTCAATTAAGATTTGTCGACCTCCTCTCATGGCTGAACAAATCAATAAGTACTTCAAGGTAAAACATTGAAAAATTTAGTAATTATCTTTTGTACCTCACAATATTAATTTTTAACTAGAACTACGAATGTTATTAAAATAGGAAAGTGATACGGAAGACTATCACAATAAAAGAACACTTGATAAAATTAGAATTTTTTTTTCAAATAAATAATTATAATATGCATACTTATAACCAACTCGTGAATATTTCGAAGAAAAAACTTGGAAGCCAAATTTAAATTGAAGGAAAGGAGCGATATAAATCAGTAATAGGGGCAAATAACATTCCGCGTGTAAAATAATATAGGGAAAATATCACGCAAGTGTAGTCAGAGAAAGACAAAGTGAACGTGCAGAATAAACGAGTTGAAACAGTTATTACTCTTACTGTACAGAGAGAAAAGCGAGAGATTTAATTTTTCGCCACCCTATTAGCGACAACGGTTTGAAGCTCTTCGTGTTTCCCGGACAAAGAAAAGTTTAGAAGTTGAAAGACTTTCACTCGCTGAACGCCGCTGGTTAGAGATGGTAAAAGTTTGGCCACCTTCTGTTGAATTCTATAGAGAAAGATTTTTGTTTCCCAAACAAACCTACGAGAAATATTAACGAGACATTCGTTAATGCCGTTAATGTCAAAGCTATCTGAACGGTATTACACTTGAGACCTCTTCAACTTGAATATTTTTACTATATATCCTTAACCCTTTGTGTGCCAAGTAAAATGACAATAATTCGTCTGAAAAGTGCCAAATGATTTTAACGAAAAATGCAGAAGTTTTTGAGAATAGCTAAAAAAAGTTACGAACGGATTCGACCACTATCCAGTCATCACTGATGATGACTACATATTAGTCGAATTACTACAAGTATGCTGCTCTCTTATCCTACTATTGTTAATTCCTCCTTTTTCGTTTATTTCTCTACCCTAATAATTTCCTATCTATCACCTTATTATCATTTGTTATTATTAATCGCTACAAATACCTTAAAAGTGACCATATGGTCTAAAATACCCCTAATAAATCTTTCAGAATTTTAATTCCCTTCTGTTTTCGTCTTTTTCTCCTTTTTTATCGTTCATTCGTCTGGCCCTCTTATCTTCTTCCCTCTCTTGTTCTTTCTCCTCCTTAGCTGCCCACTCACCATATACGTCAATTTTGTGGAAGGCTAAGCGTGAGGAAATACGGAACTACGTATAATCATATGGTGATGGCGTAAGGTAAGAAAGATTGGAGTGGGAAGAAATTAGGAAGGCGGAAGTGGGAGATTGCGAGTCTTCAAGACTGCAATAACGGGTTTCCTCCGAATTCAAATTCCATTCCTTCTCATAAGGAAGGAGTAACACACACACACTCTGAACGCATCAATTTCTCTACCTTTACTTTCCTCATCTAAACCGTCGAGGTCGTAGGATGATCGATGTCATGCATAAAGCGTTATTTAACCCCGCGGAAAGCTAAGTGACGCATAGCGACAATGTGTTTGTGAGCGATAGTAGTCAGCGGAAGGAGGGAGAGAGAAGGGAGAGAGAAGAGAGCGAGAAGAGACGAAATACACTGGCTCAGGGTTTTGGAGAATGGTTATCGAGGAGACGAGAGCACGACAGAGAGGACGGAGAGAGAGAGAGAGAGTGAAATGGAGGGGCTGAAGAAGAGGGATTCCGTTAAGAGGCATTTTCCATGGCATTTTCCATACACCCTACATTATGTAGACAAGGAGGGCAAATAGAAGAAGGACTGGAGTCAATGGGAATAGGACAAGAATGCGAATTGGATGGAACTTGAGTGAGAAAGACAAGAGGGAATTCCAGAGAGTCATTTGTCACGGAAAATAGCTTACAATTGTGGAGATTGATTTCAAACGCACCATTTTTCTCATTAAAGCTAATAAAAGTTTTTCTCCCGACTTTGATAAATAATAATAGATATTTAGTTACACAAGAAACGCGAAATAAAGCAGGTGAAACAGTATATACAATTATATAATTTCGTTTTTATCATCTAAGTCAGGGATGGCAATGTTTTTTGTCTCGCGTGCCAAGGAAGTAACGTGAATCATCGGAATTTCTTTCGCGTGCTACTAATTTACTTCTTCTCTAAGAAACTTCATATCTATATATATATATAAAACGCTTAGGTATGTATGCTTTGTTGATTACAGTTAACAAGTAACCATTTATTATTTTTTGTGTGATACGTCAAAATAACAGTTGTAAATATCAACAATGAATAATTCGATATTTTTTTTGAAAATTGCCATGTTAATTCTTTTAGTAATAAAAAATTTAAATTAAGATAGAGTTGATTATTATACTCGGTAATGGTAATCAACAAAGTACAACAATTTTAACGTTCATTATTGAAACCATAAATAAATAAAAATATAGCTGACGCTGAACCGATGGCTCTGAGAAACTATCGAAGTAATGTAAATGAAATGGAGGAGAGATCACATAGATTAAAAAATCGAAATGAAGTTATACGTCGACGAAGACAGGTGGAGAGTATTGAAGAATGAGAAAAACGTACGCAAAACAGAAATGAAAATCTACGTAAACGAAGACATACAGAGAACATTTGCGAAAAGGAAAGACGATTAGAGAACAGAAGCAAAACGCCGTAAACTTAATCAAGATGAACCATCGTATGCAAATAATCACGAAGTGGTAATTGACGTGGAAGAGCATAACATAGGGATAATGACCAAGATTTGTGAGTACTGCAATGCAAACTTTTGGAAAGAGGAGACTAATACATCGAAAAAATACACTAGATGCTGTCATGATGGAAAGGGCTCACATCCATTGTCTGAGACAAAAAATCTATTACGAAAACTGTTTACAGAGGATACACGTGAAGAGAAAATCTATAGAGAACATATACGTGGATCAAGATCTCTAACTGTAGCCAGTTGTATAAAGAAACATAGGCTATGGACCATATTTACTATGTTGAGACTAACACGTAATATGCGCACACTAGAAAGCGAAAAGGATTTTTCAAACTGGCTTTTAGAAGTAGGTGATGGAACAGTGGTGAAACTATGCGTTTGCCTCAACTCCGTTTTTCAAACACAAAAGACCCTATAGAAGAACACTATGGAGACATTAACTTCAGCATTGTGACAGCTCAGAAACTCAAAGGCAGAGCGATACTGATTGTCACATATGAACATTCATTAGAAATTAACAATAAAGTGTTAGATCGTATCCGGGAGAAGACATTGTATACAAAAGCGTAGCTACTGTAGAAAGTGATGAACCAAGTGACCATCTAACATACCCATAAGAGATTCTTAACAGCTTAACCCCAACAGGAATGCCTTCTCAAGAGCTAAAACTGAAAGTAGGTGCTGTTACTATGTTATTCAGGAATATTATGACTTCAAAGGGACTCTGCAACGGGACGAGATTGACAATTACACGTCTACAAAGAAACATTATAGAGGCAAAAGTAATAGATGGATCGAATTTACATACTGTTCTCATACCGCGCATACCTCTGGTTCCATCTGATACAAATATGCCTTTTTAATTCAAAAGGAGACAGTCTCCGGTACGATTGGCATTTTCGATGACAATCAATAAATCACAGGAGCAAACTTTCGAGAAAATATGCGTATGTTTCTGCATGGCACTTGCCACAATATTTAAATAAATATTAATTATGAAATAAATAGCAACTATTTATTTGCTATTTGAAAGAAACTTTTGAAAAAAATAAGTTAAGAGCTCTACTAGATCGGCGTATGCTATGTCGGGAATGGGACTTTTAGCCGCAGCCACCTCGCCGCGGCCGCCTCGCCGCAGCCATCTCGCCGCGAAGGTACCTTTCGCCGCGGCCATCTCGCCGCGGCCGCCTCGCCGCGGCCTTCTCGCCGCGAGGACTTCTCTCGCCGTGATTGATTAAAAATTAACGGAAAATCACGTTGAATATTCCATATTAGTTTTATTTTACAGTATACGTATATTTTTAAGTAGGTATATATGAAAAAATCTCATGGCCTATGCGAACAATGTTGAGTTTTCTTTCTGTCTTCACGTCTTTGTCTGATTTTCGTCCTTTTAGTAATAATAAGTGTTTAACATAATATTAATATTAAACGTGCTGATTATCCTATGCTATTAACATATCGCTCTACCGTAGCAACAAAACTCAGACGATCGCGAAGAACCTTAATCGCTTATCCATCGCTAATTTGATAAAAATGCTTTGGGTGCGATTCGTCGAACATGTAACTATACACTATTAAATTGAGTGAATTGAGATAAAGCGAAAAGAAGATTTCGACAAACCAAAAAGAAGCGTTGAGTTTTCAAATACGAGTGCCCAAATATGGAGTTTTGAAGTGATAAAAACTATGAATTGTTTTCATGCTTGCTTCGTACTTTCTCATATACGAAGTATATTGAGAAAGTATTGTTATCGCGAAAAAAATCGACCTCGATATTTGTACGGAAATACACGTTTTAGGTGTTGCTGAATCCGAACAAGTGGTTTTCGCAATGCCGTCTGTCTGTCTATCTGTCTGTTACTGGCTCTGGAGCCTAAACGGCAGACGTTGAAGAGTAGAAGAATTGATTACAAAAGGAAACTTTTTGAAAAATTCGAAAGCTCCGAATTCGTTGAAGACGTACGCGGCATAGTCGTCCCCATCGGTGTTAGTGAACGTAATGTTAGATCAGAGTACAGGAGAAAATATGTCGAAAAAATCGCTAGAACAGAGAAATACTACAGATCCTTTTTCCCAGACGAGATAAAACAGTCCAACAGAGGAATTAGTTAGAGTTTACTTGGTGTTGTGATACCCCCTGCCAAACGCTTCTAGCGGCTTGCAGGGTATTGATGTAAATGTAAACGGTAAAGCGAAAATGAATGGAATCTCGTACTTAAGCATTTTATCATACTGAGCAGAGACTATGATGAAATGGTTGACATTGATCAGTAATTAAGGGAAGTTTATTCTACGCATTTTTAAGAACAATTTGATTTTCTCAAAAACGGCTCTAACGATTTTGATCAAATTTCGTACAGTTACTTGAGTTTACGTCTTCAATAATACTACATAGTTCATATTTATTCTAGACAACTTTAACAATAATTTGATTTTCTTAAAATACGAAGTTGCCGCTTCGTTAATATGTGATTCACTTTGGAATACAAGTGGGTATTCTAGCTTTGCACACTCCACGTTCTTCACAACGCCAAAATTTCTCACGCTCATCGCTACTTAACCGCTCAAACACATACACAAAACCGTCCACTAATAGTTTCTCCTTTCCACGGATAGACAGAATAATTTCCATTTTAAGGGATTAGTAAAAGTTAGAAAAACTTTCGGAATGTTATTGTAAAGTGAATAAAAATGTTCACTGAGCAAGTTAGCAAGGATCCACAGACGATATCACACCGTGAATGGGAACTCGGAGGACGGATGTTTACCATACGGTAGCAAAGGTAAGACTGCCATAATCATGGTCGATCTTAGGCTATAGCTCGATTGTTTAGCGAAAGGCCGAATTGTCCTACCTTCCATGGTCATCGACACCCTCACGCTCCCATACCCTGTCGCCATGGGGTCCAAACCCCAACCAAATTCACTAATCCTCAAGTCCCTTGGTTCGTTCCACAAATTTGACATTAAGATAATATCTAACGACTTCCAGAAATTCCATGGGGAAATTTACTCATTTGAGAATTCCTTGAATCTTATGAATGCCTAGTGGGAGTAGTTTTATTTTCTAGTTCAGTTCCTCGTGCAGGTGGTCAATAGAGGAGGAAGCTTCTTTGATACAAAGTATAACAACTACTGAAATATATTTTTAAGGAAACCTTTATTTATCATTTTATACATGCAAAATATAATAGTTACAATAATAGTTAATAATTATTATTATTTTGATATTTATTAGTCACTTGCTTCAGTGCTATCACTTTCATTCTCCGAATTTATATTAACAAGTATTTCTTCAATTCCGTTCATTACACATTCTCTTTGAATGTACTCATTTTCTGTATTTTTTCTGGCATACTGTTCTCCACTCATTTTCACCTATTAAATTACGTTTCTCCTCCACTAACTCCTGCGTCGTCACCTGCCATTGTAAAACGATCGAGCTATAACCACGGCAAATTATGCATGAATCTCTCGAGAGAATTTTTTGAAGCCATTAGTGCATCTCAATAAGTCGATTTTTAAAAATAGGGTATCCTCTCAGAAAGAAAAATTTATTCAAATGGTCATTATACAAAAACCTTGTTTTTGTGCTTTTTGATAGGCAAACTCATGCAATAATTTTCAAAAGTTTAAGACAACTTCTCTACATTAATGGCCGCCAGTCAACCATTCCTATGACTGCTGATATCAAGCACGTACACAATATAGGAAGTCTAATTTGGATTATACCCCTAGTTCCATTATAAACTCAAATGATACAGAAAATAATTTCTTCAGAATACGAATAAAATGTACTGAATAGACGCTTTAATAAAGTTTTCTAGATCAAAAGAGGAGATAATAATTTGCGTAAAAGCACATTTTATAATTATATGCATTTCAAAAATGAATGTAACTCATGATGATCATTCATGCGGGTTGACTTAAAGAATTTAATTTTACAATCAAGATAACCTAATAAAAAAGAATTTCGGAATATTTAATTGGTTATTCTGAATTTTAGAGTTTCGTTTCTAGTTTAACTCACAAACGTTTACCATAAAAATTCCCTTAAACACTCGACTTACTAAAATTCAAAGACTTTCTCTCAGTTTATCAATACATACTGATGTTTTTCAACTTGGACTCGCTTCTAGAAAAGTAAAAACATTAAACTATTACACACTATACATTTTATATGCTTTGTATATCGTTTGTATTGCAGATAATACCATAGGTAAAAATTACAATTCGGAAGTAAACTTTTATCTATCTTCTCTAAAAATTCAACTCTGGAATGCACTTAAAAACATCCGCCGCAAAAAGTCCCCGCGGCGAGGCGATCGCGGCGAAAGTCCTCGCGGCGAGACTGCTGCGGCGAAAGGTCTCGCGGCGAGACGGCTGCGGCGAAAGGTCTTCGCGGCGAGACGGCCGCGGCGAGGTGGCCGCGGCGAGGTGGCCGCGGCGAGGTGGCCGCGGCGAGATGGCCGCGTCGAGATGTCCTAGACCCTGCTATGTCGGGTATACCTACTAGTTTTATACAGAAAATACAAGCTTACGCGTGCCAAATAAAATGGCAAGCGTGCCACTTCTAGCACGCGTGCCACGTATTTGCCATCCCTAATCTAAGTCGTTCATTGTTACTCATACCTACAATGAAAAATAAAAGACGTACCATCGTATGATGAAATCGTGTAATGCATTGGAACTTGACCTACACAGCCTTGAACTGATTATGTTGACAAAGGAATAGTTGGGATTTGTATACACAAATAAGTAAATAAGTCAATTATCTATAGAATTATCACTTGCTGTAGACATGGTGTTCCCTTTCGCTAAGTCCTACGTGCTTTTTAGTCAAATCGGTAGAAAAGAATTTTAATGGAGAGTATTTTTCTGTCTGAACTTAAAGAAAATCTTATAAAATGAGGAGGATCGGCTCTGTGATCGTTTTCGCACTTAAATCTCCGCCTCCGCTCGCTTCAGTCAATTCGCTTATCCGGTGGGTTATACATATTTTAAATAAGCTTTGACCGTTTGGATATTGGCTTCATAACCGATATTCAAAGGGTTACTAATTATTAGGACTGTACAGTCATTTCCAAAAGTCAAGCGACACGGCTCGGTCACGCCACACATAGGCCGGAGCTGAAAGTTCCGAGTATGTTGGTACCCATTGCTTGAGGGGAAGCAGGAGAGGGGAATGATAGGAAGGGGTGGAAGACTGAGGAGGTGGGTTTTGAAGCCTGGGTAGGCGGTGCAGGGAGAAACGAACGGAATCAGAGCCGGTGAGACAAACGCCATTCAACAGTGCGAGAGCATCCAATCCAACTCGGAAAAATCGACTCTCTGAGAGGTTGCCTTCGCATGCCAAGGGTAACAAGAAAACCTCCGAGAGAAGGAGGCGTGTAAACGGTTCGAAGAGAGGGGAACATGAAGAATATTCCGCGTCTAGAAAGCACTTTCGGAAAAGATGCAATATTTTCATCTTTGTGAGCGTTATTAATGCGAAAATCTAGGCTGCACTTCACTTCGGAAAGCGTAAAAAATCATCAATGGGTCAATGGGAAAAATTATATAATACTCCATAAATTAGGATAACAAAAATGAGAGTTGTTGATTTTGTGGAGATCCTGAATGAGCATCTTCTGCCTATGTCAGACAGATAGTGCCAGATGGCGAAGACGTGGTAGTAATACAAGATAATTAATTCATCGTTAGATACGACCGGTGTAACTCGACAATTTTTTTGACCAGAACTGGATTATCAATGTTCTGCCCTGGCCAGCTCGCTTGCCGGATAGGAATCCCATTGAGAACTTATGGGGTATAATGGTGAATGAGTGGACTGAAGGAAAGTTGAGGACGGCAGCCGCTCTTGAAGAGAATGTTATGGAACTCTAGGGCTCAATCGGACGACGACCACAAATATGTGAAAATCTAGTACGGTTCATTAACCGTCGAATGCAAGGAGTGATCGACTCAGGCTGAGACTTCACTAAATACTAAAATAAAACACTAAATAATCTTTCATTGTTTTCATTGCCTATTAAATGCTGCTAGAATAAAATTTTTATTAGAAAATTTAAATAAAGGCAATATAAAATGTATCCACTATCTGTGAGAAAAGTGCTACATGTGATAAATTGCCATTTATTAGAGTTTTGGTAAAACTGATTGGATAAAGGGTGTAAATAATTCCTAATGTTCTCCCGAAAAAGCAATTTTCGTGCTGATAATTTCTTGACGCTTGAGTGATACAGTACGGTGGAATAAAAATTTTATTCCGGCGAGCGAGCTGGCTAGGGCAGAACACTGATATTCCAGTTCTGGTCAAAAAAATTGTCGAGTTACACCGGCCGTAACTAACGACAAATTATCTTGTGTTACTACCACGTCTTCGCCGTCTGGCACTATCTGTCTGACATAAGGCAGAAGATGCTCATTCAGTATCTCCACTAAATCAACAGCTCTCATTTTTGTTATCCTAATTTATGGAGTATTATATAATTTTTGCCCTTGACCCATTGATGCTTTTTTACGCTTTCCGAAGTGAAGTGCAGCATAGCATTTCGCATAAATAACGCTCACAAAGATGAAAATATTGCATCTTTTCCGAAAGTGCTTTCTAGACGCGAAATATTCATTTATGTTTCCCTATCCCATTGTAAGACATCACTGTGGACTTCGAACCTTTTACATGCCTCCTTCTCTCGGAGGTTTTCTTGTTACCCTTGGCATGCGAAGGCAACCACCGAGACAGTCCTTTTTTCCGAGTTGGATTGGATGCCCTCGCACTGTTGAATGGGTTTTGTCTCATAGGCTCTGATTCCGTTCGTTTCTTCCAGCACGCCAACCCAGGCTTCGAAACTCACCTCCTCACTCTTCCACCTCACTATCATGCCCCTCTTCTGCTACCCCTCAAGCAGTGGGTACCAACATACTCGGAACTTTCAGCTCGGGACTATGTGTGGCGTGACCGAGCCGTGTCGCTTGACTTTTGGAAATGACTGTACATGCGGCCGACTGTCCCCATGTGGCGAATGGCGTAGGGGATTTAGATCGCTACACTATTGATCGATGCCTCTCAGGCATTCATTAATTTACTATTATATCCTCTGTTGAATGCAATCATTTCCAGACAGCTCAGATACCGGTAAACGGAATATTTAGAGGACTTTATATAGTAAAAAGTAAAAATTAAAGAATTCGGAGTGAAAATGGGTTGATTAGAAGATCAAGAAGAAATGTCGTCTAAATATGAAATCTAGGGATAGGTGTAGAAAAACTGTGCGTGTTAGCAATAGAAAAATTAATATTGTTGTATTTTTATATATAATGGAAATTCAGCACGTTATCACATGTGATACGTAAAACCTTTATTCTCCGCACTCCGCCATATATAAAGGTTTCACACATAAACCTGATTGTGCATAAGCGTGTTTTAGTAACTTTTCGGGAAACAGAAAGGATAATTTAATTTTTTTATAAAAATTGCGTGATAACTTAACAAAGAATTAAAGACATATTGAGCATTTCTAATGGCTAAATACAAATTAATAATATAATCTCTCAAGAATAAAAACTTGAAAAAAAATAATTCCTCATCTCTGTCGTGATGCACCCAAGCTAGATTCACCGAATGCATAGCTTGGCTTTTCACCACTTTGTTATGGCCATTCAATACACCTGAGATGACCGCTTATATTTTCAAGTTTTGATTTATATGAAGTCATTCTGTGATATTTCCAATAAAATGACGAATAGAAGCTAGTTAATCAGACAGAGTTAAGTGCGTACGAAGATTCGCAATGGATAGCTTGTAGTAACACGCGCTAGATGTCAAACGTTGAATACAGCATGTTGAGTTTCAGGAAACACAAAGCAATGAAGGCGGCGTTGTTATCTGGTGTGGAGAGTCTTACATGTACTGTAGTTCCATGTCGGTTATCGTAAAAGACAGAATACTTATGATAAAGAGAATTCCAAATAAAGGCTGCCAAGAACTAGTAACAATAATTTAATAAATAAAATTAATATTTTAATAATTTTTATATTCTGCACTAAAAACTACAAAGCAAATTTTGATATACTAGCAGGGCCGGCTCAAGACATTTTGGCGACCCAAGCAGATTTCAATTATGGCGCCCCATCGATACATAAAGTATACATTAAAATTCGGTAGTTTATTAGTATAATAGGATATAATTATTTTGAATTTTTGTGTATTTTTGTTTAAACAGTTTAATAAAAACAATATTTTATTCACAGATAAATAAATTTGAAGTGTCACAAAGAAATTATAAATTGTGCGATACTTATTTCAATGACAATGAGATTGCTTGGAACAATTGCATCGATATACATATCCACAGATGGGGCTCAATCAATGGTTGCCAAACTTGCTGGTGCAGTAAGTTTCATAAAGAAGGCATCAAAAACTCAACATCGACACATTGCCTTATTCATAGAAAAGCACGTGTTGCAAAACGCATGAATAAAGGCAGTGGCGAACTTATCTCAATTTAATGGTACAAAGTGCTCTTTGAATGAAATATTGAATATTCTTGATTACAAAATGCACTTGGGAGTCTGTGAATACTGCGAAGGAAGGATGCAGGGGAAAAAGAAGCGACGAAACGAATGGAATCAAGTCTTATCTTGGAAGTGATCTTGGAAAGACGTTCCGAAAAAAAATATTTATAAACTATGGGTTGGGATGAAAAGCGGGATTTATCGTGAATAAATGATACTCCAATTTTATGACTGATTACGAACTTCAACAGCAAGATGAACATCGTCTATTACTTGGAATCATTACAACAAAGGACAACTTTCGTTACAGAAGCAGCTTACGAATTTTTTATCAATTTAAAATTGAAAATTTAAAACGACCTTCAGGATGAATTTCTTAAAAGGAAATAAAATTGCCCAATGATAGAGGTAATTACCTCCAATTCCTCGATAAATTCACTCCTGAGCCATCTCTAGTATGCGCGTGCGCGTTATCTTAGGATTCCCTGAGTCAATCAATTTCCTCGTTCCTTTCCAAGCGTAAATTTTTGTTATTTACTTTGGCGTGCTTCAGATTTTCTTAATAATCTCATTATGGGACGAACGCATTATTCTGCAGACTATAAGAGAAAAGTGATAGCATATGCGGAAGAAACATCAATGGTACACGGAATTTATGAGTCGAATATGAGACGTTGGAGAAGACAGAGAGAAACCGGGATATTTTTGTAGCGAGATTAAAAATCTGAGACATAACAGATTTCATTTAGCAAAAACTGTATTGAATACTTGAATGTAAAGTATGTAATTTGTGTTGTTCTAATTTTAGTTGATACATTTTTTAATTACGAATTGAAAAAACCGGGGCATTCATACTTTTCGGTATTTTTTCGCGACAAATCCCGGAAAACTAGGATGTCTGTACACCCAACATGGAATTTTCCTCGCGTGCCCGTTGTGAAAAGTAGGGGTCGGCTTACAATCGATTAAATACGGTATATAAAAAGATCGAATAAAAATTTATATACTAATTTCCTGGCTTAAAAAATCTTCGTTCATCGTAGACTAGGTATACCTCCAACCTCAGGGTGAAACACCCGCTTTTATCAATGGGAAAATAAAATTTACACTAAATACTGACGTCTCTTCTTGAGCAAAGACAAAAACATATCAATTATGCCCAAGGAAAACTAACCTGCTATAACTTGATAACAGGTTCTTCAAACACTAAAAGACGCACACCACTCGACTGACGTTTCCACAACGACGGACATATTGGAACGAATGCAGACAAATAGTTCTTTTTCGATGTCACTAATGCAAAATTCGAGGGAGGAGGAAATGTTGAAGGAGAAGGGGTTGAAAACAGTGGTGTGAGAATATGTACCCCGTCCTCACACACCCTAACACAACGTAGCAATAGCTAAGAAGCAGTAAAAGAAACCCAAAGATATATATTTCGTCCTCAAAGAACAGCCGCAACCAATCACCGAGAATTTTGAATATGCCTGAATGAATGCACGTGGAAACAAAAGGAACCACAGGAGGGAGGGTATTGGGGTATCTCGTATCCTCGGACTTTATAAAGATTTCCTTGCTCTTGGGCACCCTTGCAAATGTCTCCCTCTGGCCAACTTCTGAAGAGACTGCAGAGGTTAGTAAGGCGGGGGCGATGCCGAGGCATCACCTTTCCCCCTCCCCTCCAACCTATGGGAATGCTTCTCTCTTCAGGTCCTTGGTGCAAGGGGTGCATTGCACCTGGACAGAAACCCTCGGGGCGGCAAATCACAGAGGGAATCAGTTAAAAATATTAGGGGCGTTGTGAACTGTTTTCACCCGGTCGGCAAAGATCCCCGGCAAGTAACAGCAATAAAATGTTGGAAAAACCACATCCAGCCATCTGCATTCGGTATTTTTCTGGGAAACCGCTTTCGGAAATACTATTTTACCATTCGTAGTAGAGCTGCCCCTGACCATTCATTTGAAGTCACATTTTCATATTTATTCGCAAGCTGCAAACACTAAACATATCAATGGAAAACAAAATGGAAAATTTTTGTCAGATAAATTCGGCGCCCCAAGCGGTCGCTTGGTCTGCTTTTATTAAGCCGGCCATGTTTACGAGACTATATAAAAAATTGTCAGACTTACATGGTTTTTAATCATCTTACACTTTAAAACCCCATATAACTTTTGCATAAGTTTTAAATAAAGTTTTAGTGCAATACATAGAAGTTATTTTTAAAAATATTTTGTCTTATTATTGAATTTGTTTTCAGCCATAAGACGAACTCGGTAATTTTCTAATGAACGGGTGCACTGTCTGAAGGTAAGTATTTTGTGAATCACAGCTTAGTGTGGTTTCTTGAATGATGATCACTTAGGTATGCGATAGGTATCCGCTAAGTCCGAATGCAATAAGTTTATGCGCAGCGTTGATTTGTGCGACACCCTCATTGAGTGTATGTTTGTTTTCTGGTGAATGTGCCTCTTGGGCTATTATCGCCGTGAGTTTATATCACAGCACTATTTCTGTCGAACTACAGAGAAATAGAACACAACGCAAAATTACCGTAAGGGCATGTTACGGTCAATAAAAATTTAAACTATTGAAAATGGACATCCTTATTGAACTCTATCCAATTGTCATTCGAGGAGAAAGTGCTATATGAGTTTATTTTAATATTTTCATTTAAAGCAGCGCAAGGTAAAACAGACTAAAAGTATTTTAAGATACAAGAGTGAAATAGTTCATCACCTAACCACTTTTTGCAGCTCATCGGTAAAAAAACTGGGATAGATAAGCATTGTGCTAAGGATTAAGGTAAACCATAAATATTAGAAGCTTCGAGAAATAAAGCGTGACCGACAAAGAGATAAAGTGATGCTTGATGAGAGCAACAACTCCTTTCATTTTTGTGCGATTTATTTTCTATTGACAACGAACGAATAATAAAAATTAAAAAAAGCTATGATGACAAGTATAAAACTTTCCTTCCGAATAATACTTTTCGATAGCAATGTAACAGGCCCCATTGATTTATTTAATCATAAATAATATATTTCCTTTAGAGAGAATAATTTATTACTATAAAATATAAGTAATTGAAAGGAGGAAAACAAGACCCAAATACGTTTGGCCGTTATCTTTACCATAAGCAAAAGTTTACCAGGAGGGTAATACATATGCCTTTTAGCACCCATAAGTATTATCAAGTTTTTTTAATTTCAGAAGTGAAGAAAGAGAAAAGTAGTTCAGGTGATTATAACAACAGCGTATCTAATAGGCAATTAATATATCTAGACTAATATGGCTATGCGCTTCCTTATTGCAGTTTATAGCGCGCCACTTACAGTGACTTAACCTCGTGAGCAAAAAGCAAAGTTCATACACGATAAAATTCAAAGAGAAAGGCAATGCTTTCCAAACTTGTAATAACCATGCCTTCCTCACAAAAAAAGCCACGCTCACACCTCAGTACCCTTAACCCTTAAAAAATCGCGCGCGGTAATTCTGACGGCGATGGAAAATGTTAAATGTGAGGTCATAAAATTAAGAAAACGTTAATCGTACGGTCTGAAAAACCGCACACGACCTCATAAGGGTTAAGCAAAAGTCACAGATGTGTGTGTGTGTGTATATATATATATATATATATATATATATATATATACTACGGAAGAGGAAAGGCAAGTAAGGATATTTAGGGCAACTAGGTGTTGAAGGAAACCCATTGAACACTTACCGGAAGTAGAGCCGCTGGGGTGTTGGAGAGACACATTTGTAGAGGTTAGAGCTTTCGGGATGATCCCTTCGTCAGCACAACAACAACTAGTTGCCCTAAATATATATACAGGGTGTATCAGAATAACCCCGAAATATTTTGTAGGGTTATAGAAGAGACCTAAAAAAACATTTTGAGATAGGAAATGAGAGGTCGGCAATGCCTCCGTTATGCACAACAGAACACCAAACGTCGAGGTTGCGCTTGGAAGATAGACCAACACTCAAGTATATCTCTAGGCAAACAAACTCTCAAACATTCCACCCCTCTTCCCCTTTCAGGTCTTGTAGCTACTATGACGTTGTCCGAGTCAGCTGATGTTGCTTACTCGACATTTGACGTTTACAACTGAAGTGGTTAGCATGGCTCAGTACACAACTGCGGAACTTGCTGTAATTGTTTTTGTGTATGGCGAAGCTAAAGGGAGTGCATGGAGATCTGCGCAGCTTTACAGGGAAAGATTTCCAAAACAAAACACATCCCCATCACACCACATTCACAGCAGTGTTCCAACGGTTGCGGGAGACAGGATCGGTGAAGCCATCAAAACAAGACTGCGGTGCAGAGGTCAGTCTGAACCCCCTTGTTTGAGGAAGAGGTGTTGGAGCGCGTAAGAGAAGAGCCATCAACAAGTACCCGTGCTATTGCACATGCTGTGTGGAGGGTCGTTCATGAACAGGAGCTTCATCCTTATCACCCACAGCGAGTTCAGGGTTTGTGCCCTCATGATTTTGGACCCAGACAGGAATTGTCCCGCTGGATATTACATCATTGTGCAGAAGTCCCTGGTTTTCTCAGGTAGTATGTTTTGTTTACTGACGAAGCCTGTTTTACCAGGGATGGAGTCTACAACTGCAGAAACAGCCAGGTGTGGGCCGATTATAATCCACACGTGACTTCCATCCACCACCATCAACAAGTTCTCTGTGAACATCTGGGTTGGCATTGTGGACGATCACCTCAACGCGTTGACTTCAGTGCTCTCTGGCGCATAACAGAGGCTTCTCCGACAACTCATTCCCTATCTCAAAATGGTTTTTTAGGTCTCCTCTATAACCCTACAAAATATTTCGGGCTTATTCTGATACACCCTGTATATATATGTATACCCACATCCACGTTACGTCAAGAAAAAAAACGAATATTTATTGTCCCCCTATCCTGGCTCTAAGAGAGATATGCCCCACTAGAGAGAGAGGGATGCCCCACTAGAGAGAGGGGGGAGAGAGAGAGAGAGGGAGGGGGGGAGAGGGCGAGAGCGAGAGAGATGCCCCACTAGAGGGGGAGAGATGCCCCAGAAGAAAACACGTCACGTAATTCATATTATATCTGTAATACTAAATATAGAGTACAATGACCAACTCAAAATATAAATTCTGTAAATGGAGGAGGATACAGAACAAACGAGTTGAATGAACATTATAATATATCAATCTGTACATATGTAACCAGACGCTGCACGGATTTCGATGGAATTTATTAATAAAGATTTATATAATAAAGGAAGCCCGATTTCCGCTCATATTAAAATAAGGGGATTTCAAGTAACATACTCGAGTCGGATCACCAAATCAGTGCTCCCATATCCCCAGAAAGAAAATTTGAAGCTTCAAATTCTTAAAACTTGACTAAATACTTTATTATTTTGAAATAATAACAGTGAGATAATACGGAATGTGAATCATCTCGCTCTAACGGGACGGTCCCCTTGTGGGAAACAAAAATGGAAATTTTAATTGAAACCATAATTTGCCCCGTGCGCATATCAGTACAAAATGTATTTGCTGCTCATAAAAATAAACGAATCCCGGAATACTATCCGGATAAATGAAAATCAGTTCAAATTCTATTAATAAATGTTCTACTACCAAATTTGCCGTCTAAGGAAATATTTATATTATTTTTACGAATGTTCGGTAATAAACGATCAGTCTATCGCCGACTATTTTAAATAACTTAAATGTGTACGAAAACGTTTAAAATGATGGGAACAGAAATCGAAGACGACAACATATCGACAAGTGAATTTAGGCAGTGTTTCTCAACCGGCGGGACGCGTCCCACTGGTGGAACTTGAAAGCCGTCTAGGCGGGACCAGAGCCGGCTGAAGACATTTTGGCACCCCAATCGGCTAGAATTTCTGGCACCTTCTCTGTTATATAGTTAACAGCCTCAGGCGTAATTTGATACAATTCATTCATATTGTCGAAATGAAAAAGATTTACTTGGTAGTTCCACAAAAATTACTTTTTTAAAAGAAATAAATAAATAAATTTTAGTGGATTTACCAAGTAAATCTTTTTATTTCGATCTTCTCCTACAAATATCTCCTCTAAAAATTTTAATCTACTACTTAAATGGGTATAAACGCAGAAATACATTTATTAGAAAAAGTGAGATTTTTCTTTATATCATGGTGGGACCAGGGTTTCTTGAAAATGTGGTAGGTGGGACGAAAGAGACAAATGGTTGCGAGCCACTGAACTAAGGTACAGTATAATGGAATATATCAAATAAGGAATTATAATACGTATTCGTAAATTGGTATACAAATCAGTAAAGAAACTCAGTCTAGTACAATATCGTCAAAATCAGCACAGTATTGAATAAATAAGTACGGTTAGTCACTTTAACCATAGCGTATCTCTCCTTCCCCATGTGTATCTTCCGGTGTCGGGAGGCAAATTTTACCACCTCACGTGGGGTTTTCACTTTAACTCCGGTTCATT
The DNA here is from genome assembly GCA_036926305.1 of Uropetala carovei. NCBI lineage: Eukaryota > Metazoa > Arthropoda > Insecta > Odonata > Petaluridae > Uropetala > Uropetala carovei. The sequence goes on along the minus strand of JAXCHB010000310.1, from coordinate 464,783 downwards.
GTACTGCCTTAAACTTTCCAATATTACGTTCATGGGCACAAGCAGCACCGGCTTCAGACGGTAAGCAAGTGAGCCAATCGCCTCAGGGCGTACTCTCGAGGGGGGCGGCCTGATGCCGTTTGTGGTCACAATGACGCCCCTCCCTCTCCCAACTTCGGTCTCACAGCAGGAGCGGCCACCCAGCTCATAGAGACATATTTGCGAAAAATGGAGGTAAGTATAAAGCAATACAAAGGCAACATGTGCGGGTCGGATCCGCGAGGTAGTTTTTACAAGCTTTCCGTATCCTTTCTCTCCGTGGGTGAAGGAGAAAAGGAATGTTTTCAAGAAAGTGGGGAGGGGGGAATTTTCCACATTGGTCCCATCGGCATATTTGACCTAAAAGGACATAGGGTATCCCTGATTCCAGCTATTCTGTTTCCCTCTTATTTATATTATGAAGACAGAATTTTTCCCTTTCCACTCTCTGAGAATTTGCACGTGAGTTGAGAAAATATTTTAAAGCACTCTTTCGAATGTTTCTAAAGGAAAAGAATAATTGGAGGACAGGAACCGCTGTACCGTCTTTGACGGCTATTTCTGTATGGAAATTCCATGAACACCAGCATACGCCTTTCATCTGAATGGGTGGACACGTATGCGAAGATCATAAATGCTACTGCTGGCAGTCTTTCTTTCTTTTTGAAGGTTTTAGATTTTATGACCTTACGGGTGGCTAGAAAGAAATCTAACCGACGCGTCGGCAAACGTCGCGACGTTCCCAAGAAAACTTTCTGACACGTGTTTCACACATTGGTCTCTTCACCCTCTCTCCTTTTTCTCTTAAAATTTCTCGAAAAAGAAATTACTTCAAGACCCTCAGATTTTCTTAGTCTGTGAAAGAGAGAGCGAGTCGTGTCGTATTTTTGCAGTAACAGTGTGCATTTTGCGTAAAAATTAATAGGACTGGTTAGTACTTTAACTCGTGAAATATTTTAATTATTTGTTTTTAATTTCTTTGGTTTCGCTTTTGGAGTTTTTGTGAGAGAAACTATTTTAATTTTGGTAGAAGGATATCCTAACGATCCAGATCTTCTCATCGCTACGTGGGTCATCTTCACTCACAACATTGTCAGTACATCGTCTTCCATTGGAGAGGTTAGTTTGAATTTAAAGAATTGTTACTGTTTATATTAAACTTCTTCTAGTAATCTGATTTATTTCGAGAGATTTTCTTCAATTATTTCTCGGTGTATTGTGACATTTCTCGGAATAATTAGTATTATTAATATTAGCCGATGTCGGCATTTTCGCCTTTTCATAATGACCCTTATGTTATTGATGATTCCTATAATAACTTGCAAGTCCAAATCAGTCATTCAAGTAAAAATCTCAAAAGTTGAAAAACTATACCCTAACCCTAATATTTAAGATGATCGTTTTTCGGATAAATTTCCCACCCCGCTATTCGCTAAACCCTTTGTTGTGAGGAAACCCAACAGGCGTCTATAACTGGAAAGACCTTACTGAATATAAATATCGCTGCTCTCAGCTTCAGAGCAACTCCCATGAATTCTCCTCCATACTACCCCTACTAAATTACACCTTTTCATTGCTTTACTTTTTGGTTTGCCAAAACAAAGGGGGAAGGCGTGTCTAATTTTTATATAATTCTTATATCGAAAGTGAATTCTTATAGTTGCGTAGTTATGTTATAGTCGGAATTAATAATGTTAGTATTTCTTGATTCTTCGAATTAAGTACGGTTGATAGTAAAATTAAAATTTTTAACTTATTATAATTTTCTTGTTGGATTTTATTCGTTTATCTAGCCCTTAGATAATAATTTATTATTAGTATTATTAGCATTTAGTATCTTTCCGTTATTGTACGATAAATTCTATAAATCTTTTCCCCAGTACTCACAGTAGCTAGTTCTTTTCTCCTGTAAGGATTTTCACGAAGATAGGTATAATTAAATACGTGAGAAAATTTCAAATTTTCAGATCAATCTAAGATATCAAAATAGTGAATAACATTTTGTTTTTGTGGATATTACTATTAGTTGCTGTGCCCATGACCATAACTTAAGAATTCTCGATGAGTGAATTGTTTCTCTTTAACTATGTTAAAATGATAGAAATGACAAACTTGTGATGCACATTTCCTATAGAAACTTCAATCAAGTGCCTTATTCCTAGCGTCTCTAATTCGGAATGGCTTAAATCTGACATCTATAGTAGTTTTTTGTTTCATCTCTTTTTAACGTGATGTCCCCACTGCGATTTGCATTGCTGGATTGTACTGTCGCACTCGATTCAAATCGACTCGAAAAAACACCTAAATTGCATTTCACATTTAAACACTAGCGGATATTTTCTTATGAGAAATAGTTCAACTTAGTGCTTACATTTCATTCTATTTTATTAAGCAATTAGTTTTCTATGTATGCATTTAAAAACTTTTCATTTTTATGTCTTCATTAAAACGAGTTTTACATATTCCGACCTAATTATGTGGCTCGATGTATTAACCTTTTCTTTAAGAGTACGCAATTTTGTAATTTGATATATTTTTTCTACTGGATATTAAATATGTTCATAGCATCATTAACTTACACGAGATTTATATTCAATTTTTCACTGGCAAAATAAGATTATATTTTCTTCCCTCTGTCTGTCTGTTCTTTCTTATTCAGTTTTGATCCAATGGGTGAATACGAATCCACTGTAAATTTAAATATGAGGTAGCCTTACAAATATTGTTGTTTAATGGACGCTCGTACAATAATGGATTTTGTTTAATATAAAATTAGTATTATTATCATTTTAATATTATAAACTAGCAGAATTGCCTGTTGAATTTCAACGGATTCAGTGAAGCTACTACAGCACAACATACAAACTCTAAAATACCTATATATTTTGTGATAATTTTAGATATTAATGGTTCAAAAATGTGTGAATTGTTGATCATTACGGGACATGAGGGTGGGAGGGGGGCGGCCAAAAACTTCCCGCCTCAGGGCGGCCAAAAGTCTGAAGACGGCCCTGGGCACAAGAGGCATATACATCTAAAGGCAAATTTTATGGTGGTGGGAAATCACTATTCGAAGAACAGAGATATATTTCCCATTCACAAGAGACAAATTCCCGTTAATTGCGGAAGAAGGCAAGGGCAAAAAGATGAGAAAATTTAATGTTAACACTGCTAAAAGCTGTAATGTTTCACCATGTTGCTGGTATCACCCATCATTTATACCCTTAAAGCTTTGGCTATAACTAGTTACATTCAGTGGCGGATTAAGACCCTCTGGGGCCCCTCCTCGTAGTTATAGCTGTATAACCTTCGTGTATTATACTTGCTTAACATTTTGTGTTACTATCACAGTAAACCTAAGTCAACAAAAGTGTTAAAAAGACCGTAAAATCGGTAATTATAAGTTCATATAAGCGTCTTTGTTTACGACGGCAGTGTACCGGGAAAATATTTCGAGCATTATTAGGGTACAGAGATTTCGAATCGAAATGTAAAGGTTTTAGGGGAAACGATTTATAGCTTTGAATACCAAACAATATAAATATGATATTTCTACAATTTATTTACATATAACCACCTGCCACCCACCAATCTGTTGATTTTCAGGGTAATATGTAGGTGTAATATACGAAAAAGCTATAAAAATAGATACTCCGCCATTTCCTCCGAACGAAGCATCTCATAAAGACAGAAAATAAATTAAAACAAGAAGCGATTCTCATCCGTGCCTTAAAAATGGTAAGTTAAAAAGTATCATTCGAACGCAACGTCTATGATAATAAATCGTCCACAGCACGTTCAGAAATTATATTATTTCTCGGTTGCGAAATACCTTTTTGGTTTTTACAGAATATAAATTTAACACTACATTTTTAACTTTTCACAAAAAATGCGTAATACAATTGGAAAATCATGGCATACACCCTCTGTAACAAAATTCAATATAGACAGTAAGAAAATTGAAATGTTAAAAAGTTTTCTTTTTCCGAGAAGATGTTTTCTGCGCAATCCCAGCAGAAACTATTTTTCTCTGCAAAAGAATGTTTACGAGTATTTTTATTCATTCCATACCACCAAATGACTGGCAGAACTCTTTCCTTTAACCCTTACATTTATTCTATATGTAATTATTTTCAACTACGTGTAATAGATCGGGTGATATACGCGAGTGGTACTTAATTTCAAGAGAGATTTTCTCACGATGAAAAGGAATCAATCACATGTAACGATACTGTAGATCACGATCCTTCAATCAACACTACTTTAATTAGACTTTGAATAACGAGCGAAATTACCTTAAATAGAATCGCTAGACATGAAAAAGTAATCCGGAGATCCTTTTTGACTACCTTTCCTCCGCCTCTCTGATATATCGCGATGGAACCTTTCGAAGATTCACGCGTCTCAAAAGTATTCGGCCGGGCGGATAAGTTGGGTTCAAACCAAACTCGAGTCGAAGGCATGCCTCCTAGAAAAGACCCTTTCGATACCACCGCATAAAGACAAATGCTTTCGACGTTAAACGCGAACCACAGCCGGTCTTGGTAGAGGACATGGAACTACAGTACCGTCCTCTTATACAGAGAACCCCTTAGTAGGTCCGCGGTTGTGCTCAGAATCTGAGCCTCAGATACGTTGTCATCCTATCATGAAACGACCCTTTACACTTTACAGTGGGAGCGCGTTACACACACACCCAGGAGAGAAAACCGGTGCAGGCATTATCCTGCTCTTAATGACAGTCACTAAGGGTGCAAGAGCTTAACGTCCCTTCTGAAGGAAGGGCGCATTTACTTGGAATGTTACCTTCAAACACTCAATATGGAAGAGGAAAAGTAGAGGGAAAAAACACAACTCCGTCGGATATGAAGCGTGGAAATTACTCTTGTAGCCTTACCATCGCTTCTGCCGAGAAGATTAAATGGGAACTTGAAATTACTGAGTTTAATAAAGCCAGGAGGAATACAGAAGCAATATTAAAAATTCTACATTGAAAATTAATTCCGTCAAGAAGAAAAATTTATCAGCAAAGAGAAAAAATATCAAAATGAACCTTTTAATGGCAATAAACATAAATACAAAAGCAAGAAACTCACACCAAACTACACAGTCATCACAGCAATTCCTTACCTCTTCAGAAGTAATCCATTCGAAGGCTGAGAGATACGATGGAAAAAATGGATTTCCTTCCTCCTGATGAAGTCCGGAGAAGATGTCTCGCAAATCTGCGAGATTTGAATCACAACACCCCCGATCTCGTGGAGAGGTAAAAGGCGAACTATCTTATCGAAAAACGCGAGGGGACGAATAAAACCCGCTCTTTCCACGGGACAATATTAATTTTCTCGTCGAAAACACCGAATACTCCGAAAAATTAACTCTACAATAAAAAAAAAGAAAATCTCTTTCCGACCAGATTGTCAAGAAAATTTCTTTAGCCTGTTGCCACAAATGAAATATTCCTTAACAGAAGAAGTTTCAAGTAAGTTAAATTAACTGCTTCTATCGGATAAAACCGGATATGAGTGACCAAAATACATTTACGTATGTATACATGGCGGAAAAAGCGTCCGTTCCGGACGGATGAAATTGACTTATAGCGAGCGAGGGGAAAACGCCCCTCGTACGACCCTCTCGCGCCACTCGATCGTACGAGACTGACTGGAGGAAATAGGGAGCAACCCCCACGCAGCCGCCGTGGTCGCTTCCCCTCTCTTCTTCTGCCACCCTCCCTCCATACCACTCCTCGAAGCTTCTCTTCTCTCCCTCCTCTCTCTATGAAATTCCCGCACCGCTCTCGACTTCCAATCGCTGAAGCATCCTTTCCCCTTCGCCCATGAAACATCACCTTCACCCAGGCCCAAGTTGGCACGCACCAACTTTTTTTTTATAAACCGCCACGTAACCAATGAACATCAATCGATTTCTCGCCAATTTCTCTTTTGTTGTTTCCTCCTATTTTCATCATCTCCCACATTATCCCCGCCTCTTTTGCAGTCGTTATCTATTGAATGGTTTTAATTATCACACCCCTTTATTCTTCCACCCTCCTTCGACGTCCCTGCTCGCCATTACTGTATTTCTCTCTCAAACTAAATAAATGACTCCGCCTTTCGTAAACCTTCCTCCTGTGTCCTTTGTTTCTCCTTTCCTCTCAACACTTTTTCTTCTCTTCTCTGACCCCTTTCAACATCTTTGAGAAGCAATTCAACATTAACAGCACGTCGAATTCGGAATGAGCTTCCACAGAAACTTCATGTTACCAAATCCAATGAAAACACAGAGATTTTGTGTTACATATGAAATCGTCGTCATTTAATAATGTTCGAGAGGTTCTGAAGTTGATTAATTAATCCCATGTATAAGTTCGGGTGGATTCCTTTACGAAGCACAGTTGCATAGCGTAGGAGTTACTTTTTGTACTATGTTTGGTGAGGACTATATTTTACACGGCTTCATATTGTCTTTCATTTGCATATCGACCACTTACAAATTATACTCTATATATATCAAGTATACCGTGTTCACAAATTAAACTTCCATTTAGGCCGTTCTATACGTTGTTTCCTTATCAATACTGAACCACGAAGATGATTGTATTTCTTTCAAAATTCCAATTTTGTTTTTTCCTTAGATTTTGTGTTCAACAACGTTGACATACAAAACCTTTCTAAATTTCTATATACTCTCCTCTCGTTACATGACACAATGTAGCAATTTTATAATCACATTTATTAATTTTAAACTATTATACGACGGCTGGATTGCCTTTCTTGTATTAGGCGAACACAAATCAAGGCAATTGCCTATCCATTTCTTAGCAATTTCGTACCCTCTTTCTATCTCTTCCTATCAATCTGGAATTTCTCCCCATGCAACATCGTCTTCTTTTTCTCCTTGCCCTCCTTCGCTCACTCTACTGAAGTGGAAGTCGGGACTTCATTTAACCGGAATAAAGATGTTCGTCTGCCTGTTTCTCTCCCTCTGCCTACTCCCTCATTTCCCTTCTTCTCAATACTCTTCGTTTATTTTCCCTTCTGCTCTCTTTCATTACGGCCCCTTTATTTAAACTTTTCCAGAAATAAAAACTTGCTTATGTAACGACCTCTCCATTCTACTCGAATATTCCAATTAAGACTTATGTATTTAAAATTTGTATTAAGAATTATCTGGCGCGACTAAGACCAACCGTGTACTTCACGTTATTCACATATATTCCGCATACCGGATCAAATAGCAACACGGGCACAATCATACAGAAAATATTTCCTTGTTTTACTTAGCTTTACCATTTAACTCAGTTTGCTGTAGGTTAATTTTCTCCATATATTTACAATCGTTCGTTTTTCCCCTCTCGTTTTTTATCATTTTCCTTTTCTTCCTCTGTTAATTGTCTCTCTTTCGCTTTATATTCTCCTCCGCGATTACATTTGTAGTGACGCTACCTTTTATCAGCTCCATTTCACTCCATTTTCAGTCAGTTCTCTTATTCTTTTAAGGCCAATTCACATTGGACGGTGAGGGCAGACGCAGGCATGCCCGCCCGAAATACATTACGTTGGTATCATATGTTATATTCACACCAGAGGGTACGGTGACTGTTAGGGCAGGGGAAGGGCGGGCGCAGTCACCCGCCTGAGAATATTTTGCCCGCCTGCCCGTCGGTGACCGTCGCTTCCCCTCCCTTCCCCTCCACCGCTTATTGGGTGAGGGAATATTTTTTCGACCACGTGGAGCATTCGAGCAGTGAAGACTGCGCAGATACGTGATGGCTGACGTGACCGGTGTCACCATGGATGATGAAAGGCTGATTTTAGCAGTGTCTTCTTACGATCATGTTTACCCAGATATGTCTTCTTCTCTTCCTTCTCTTTTTTTCTGCTTGTTCCAACAAGGCAGCGACAATAAACATTTCGGTGTCCGAACTGTCCGACATAGTGCTGATCACTACGACGCTCTCTTAGCGGTTCCTGAGCATGTGATGTGAACGCCCGCAGGAAAGCAACTGGAATTACTAATGGCATTTCCAGCTGACAACCCGCAGTGGGCTCTCGCATTGCCCGTGCCCTCACCGCCTGGCGTGAATACTCGCTACAAAATTGCCCCTGCCCTCACCGACCAGTGTGAATCAGCCTTTACTCGTCACAAAGGTAAGATATTTTTGTTGGGCAAAGAAAGTGTTTTTCCATACTTATGTTAACGTGCTTGTGTAGTGTGCTCAAAAGTAAACATTTGTTCATTTTCTCTGCTACTTTGATCGAATTTCTCGTTAACGTTATATTACATTTGAGAAACATTTTCTCATTTGACATTAAAACTTGTCTCATCGGATTTTCTGGACCTCTCGTGTTCCGCGAGAGTAAGAAACATATTTTTTTAAAAACATTCCATCCGTTTTCCGGGTTAGTACCCCCGTTGCTCCGCTCAAAGATAAAAAACACCCCTGCGTATCATTTTAGATTCGTTTCTACCAATTCTCTTTGTTCCCTCTTATCTTCTCGAATGCGCTTATCCCTACCCTACCATTTTCCACGTTACCTCGCAACTCTCTATGCCTCCCGTAACCCATGGCAACGAGTGTATTACGATGAAGCGGTTTATCTCACAATCGCTACGAAATACGCGTTTGCCGAAAGGTGAAGTCATAGGCAGCAGGAAAAATGACGGGTCAATATCATTCGTTTCTAGACCTGGCTGTTGAAGAGAGCGGACGTGCCTTTCACTTCCTTCAGTGGAGCCCAACGGACTTACGAGCGACCATAGTAGCAGTAGCATTAGAGTAGAAGTCTACATCTACATCTACATGATACCCTGCAAATCACCAGACTGGTGGGTGGCAGGGGGTGCAGCACACCAAGCCCTACCTAATAACGTCCCTCGTGGGAATCACTCTCCTGTTATGATCCCGTATGGTCCTTGGAAAAAACGAGCTCTGGTATCGCTCGGTCCTACAGTCGATCTCTCGTATTTTATTCTCGTGATCGTGCCTGCCCATGTACAGTCATTTCCAAAAGTCAAGCGACACGGCTCGGTCACGCCACACATAGGCCGGAGCTGAAAGTTCCGAGTATGTTGGTACCCACTGCTTGAGGGGTAGCAGAAGAGGGGCATGATAGTGAGGTGGAAGAGTGAGGAGGTGAGTTTCGAAGCCTGGGTTGGCGTGCTGGAAGAAACGAAAGGAATCAGAGCCGGTGAGACAAAACCCATTCAACAGTGCGAGGGCATCCAATCCAACTCGGAAAAAAGGACTGTCTCGGTGGTTGCCTTCGCATGCCAATGGTAACAGGAAAACCTCCGAGAGAAGGAGGCATGTAAAAGGTTCGAAGTCCACAGTGATGTCTTACAATGGGATAGGGAAACATAAATGAATATTTCGCGTCTAGAAAGCACTTTCGGAAAAGATGCAATATTTTCATCTTTGTGAGCGTTATTTATGCGAAATGCTATGCTGCACTTCGCTTCGGAAAGCGTAAAAAAGCATCAATGGTTCAAGGGCAAAAATTATATAATACTCCATAAATTAGGATAACAAAAATGAGAGCTGTTGATTTAGTGGAGATACTGAATGAGCATCTTCTGCCTTATGTCAGACAGATAGTGCCAGACGGCGAAGACGTGGTAGTAATACAAGATAATTTGTCGTTAGTTACGGCCGGTGTAACTCGACAATTTTTTTGACCAGAACTGGAATATCAGTGTTCTGCCCTGGCCAGCTCGCTCGCCGGAATAAAATTTTTATTCCACCGTACTGTATCACTCAAGCGTCAAGAAATTGTCAGCACGAAAATTGCTTTTTCGGGAGAACATTAGGAAATATTTAATCCTTTATCCAATCAGTTTTACCAAAACTCCAATAAATGGCAATTTATCACATGTAGCACTTTTCTCACAGATAGTGGATACATTTTATATTGCCTTATTTAAATTTTCTAATAAAAATTTTATTCTAGCAGCATTTAATAGGCAATGAAAACAATGAAAGATTATTTAGTGTTTTATTTTAGTATTTAGTGAAGTCTCAGCCTGAGTCGATCACTCCTTGCATTCGACGGTTAATGAACCGTACTAAATTTTCACATATTTGTGGTCGTCGTCCGATTGAGCCCTAGAGTTCCATAACATTCTCTTCAAGAGCGGCTGCCGTCCTCAACTTTCCTTCCGTCCACTCATTAACCATTATACCCCATAAGTTCTCAGTGGGATTCATATCCGGCAAGCGAGCTGGCCAGGGCAGAACATTGATAATCCAGTTCTGTTCAAAAAAATTGTCGAGTTACACCGGTCGTATCTAACGATGAATTAATTATCTTGTATTACTACCACGTCTTCCCCATCTGGCACTATCTGTCTGACATAGGCAGAAGATGCTCATTCAGGATCTCCACAAAATCAACAACTCTCATTTTTGTTATCCTAATTTATGGAGTATTATATAATTTTTCCCATTGACCCATTGATGATTTTTTACGCTTTCCGAAGTGAAGTGCAGCCTAGCTTTTCGCATTAATAACGCTCACAAAGATGAAAATATTGCATCTTTTCCGCAAGTGCTTTCTAGACGCGGAATATTCTTCATGTTCCCCTCTCTTCGAACCGTTTACACGCCTCCTTCTCTCGGAGGTTTTCCTGTTACCATTGGCATGCGAAGGCAACCACCGAGACAGTCCTTTTTTCCGAGTTGGATTGGATGCCCTCGCACTGTTGAATGGGTTTTGTCTCACCGGCTCTGATTCCTTTCGTTTCTTCCAGCACGCCAACCCAGGCTTCGAAACTCACCTCCTCACTCTTCCACCTCACTATCATGCCCCTCTTCTGCTACCCCTCAAGCAGTGGGTACCAACATACTCGGAACTTTCAGCTCCGGCCTATGTGTGGCGTGACCGAGCCGTGTCGCTTGACTTTTGGAAATGACTGTACGTAGGTGCCTCTAATATTCCTGAGACCTCCTCTAAGAGAACTTCCATGTATACATGCGTTCTTCATACTATTATTCCGCCAATTGGTTGATATAGCATTTTCTTTCTTATCGCGTTTTATTTCACCTTTTTTATCGAAATCCCTAACGTTAACACTATTGACATCACGGATGCCAGCGCCTTCATCGCTTGGTAACTCTAATTTATTTGCGGTATTGGCCGGATTTCTCGTAATATTGTTCTCTGTCAGTAGTAGACGTACTGTTAAGTAGAACTAACTTTTCTTTTATATTACTTGTCAACCATTTTATAGCTTATTTACTTATTTACTTTAGTTTTTATTATTATTATTTTTTGTTGCATGCCTTAGATTATTCGTCTTAATTGTAATCATTATTCTACATCTACATCTACATCTACATGATACCCTGCAAATCACCAGACTGGTGGGTGGCAGGGGGTGCAGCACACCAAAACCTACCCAATAACGTCCCTCGTGGGAATCACTCTCCTGTTATGATCCCGTATGGTCCTTGGGAAAAACGAGCTCTGATATCGCTCGGTCCTACAGTCGATCTCTCGTATTTTATTCTCGTGATCGTGCCTGCCCATGTACGTAGGTGCCTCTAATATTCCTGAGACCTCCTCAAGAGAACTTCCGACCTAAATTTCTCCAGAAGCCTTAACCTAGCGCTAATTCTGCGATCCTCTAGCGATATCCAATTCAACTCCTTCAAGAGTGATGTGACGCTTAATTTTTGCTCATATTTTTGCTTTACGAATCTGGCTGCTCTGCGTTGGATTCTTTCTAACTCAAGTATTTGTCCCTTCGGAGAATACCCGGAGTCCACGTTTTATTTGTAGTTTATACTTAGTGTTCCCACTTATAATATCCTACGTTACCAAATCCAAATAGATACTTTTATATTCTTAACTAATATTTAACTAACCTGGTTAATTTAAGGCTAATTCAGTTTCAACTTTGTTGCATACTAGATGTAGTGCTGTTTATTCACTTTCGTGACTTTAGTTTTCGTTTCGTTAATTTAAGGCTAATTTAGTTTCAACTTCGTTGTTCATTTATTATATGTAGTGCTGTTTATTCACTTTCGTGACAAAGTTCTCGCTTTTTCCTTCTGAATTTTATACACGATCTTTATTGTTTTATTAGTTCTACTATCCTAAATTTCTGATAATAAGTGCTTAAGCTCTACTAATACCTACTATAGGGATAAGTTATTTTATTTAACATTCACTAGTATTATTTTCTTTCTCGTAGATGTAATGTTTAGTTTTAACTAACAGATATCATTCCCGTGCATAAAATTTAGTAAAGTAAAGGCTTTATATTTCTACTTGTGTATTTCGGAACCCTCCTATCACTTCCTATTCTTATAGTCGACCTTGACTCAAGGCTTGCAGGTCGATACTAACGTTGTTTGTGTAGTGAATCACCCCCTCCCTTTCACTTTTTACCTGCGTTAACCCTAATTACAGAGCTTGTCAGCCAACGAATAAGTTAGCCCAGTATTTTAAGTTATATTTTAAAAAACATTTAGCTAGTTCAGATTAGTTTAGAGTTTAGGATGGCTACCCCAAGGACTCCCGTTTCCTCCTTTTTGCGCGGCCTTTTTGGAGGCCATGAGGTCTCGAGTCACGGAGCTTGAGAGGGTGGTTGCGGACCTCCTTCAGAGGGTGGAAAAGTCCGAGGCGGCTTTCGTGCGTGTGAGGGGTGCGGGGTCATCCCTGAATGCAAACCGCGCCAAATTGGCGGTTCGGGTTAGCCTGGGTGCGGAAGCCGGTAGAGCGATCGGGGTTGTCCGTCACTCCTTATCGCGGGCTGAGGGTGTTCGGGCCGGGAAACCCGATGAGTGGAGAGTGGTGTCCACTCGGGGGGATCGTGGGGTGGTGCTGCGGAGTCAGGGAGCTGGGAACACCTCGGTGGACCCTCTTCCTGTTCGTAATAGGTTTGCGGTGTTGTCGGAGGACGACTCCGAAGCCGTTGCGCCCGCACCCGCTCCCGTCTCCTCGGTGGGGACCGGGCCCAAGGGGAGCTCGGGGGGAAAGAGGGGGCTGTTAGTGTTAGGGAGCTCCAATGTCCGGCGTGTGGTGGCGCCTTTACTGTCACGGGCCCGCCGGGAGGGTGTTCATGAGCGGGTGTTCTCCAGGTGTATACCAGGAGGTACGGTGCCCCAGGTGACGAAGGAGGTCAGGGCGTCGGTTTTGGGCACGGGTTGCTCCTCGTTGCGGGTGGTGGCCCATGTTGGGACCAATGACGCCTCGAAGCGGGGCTCCGAGGAGGTTTTAAGTTCTTTTAAGAACTTGGCCGCTGAGGTTGCTCGTGTCCGAGAGGAGTCGGGTTCTGATGTGCGGCTTACTATCTGCAGCATTGTCCCTCGGACGGACTGCGGTTCTATGGTTTGGAGCCGCGTGGTGGGCTTGAACCGTAGGCTGTGGGACTTCTGTAGGGGCAATGGAGTGGACTTCGTTGACCTGAGGCCGGTGCTGGACTCATGTAGGGTACCCCTAAACGGTTCTGGTGTCCACTACACGGCCGAGGCAGCGGATGCGGTAGCGCGTAGGGTTTTTGAACACGCTAGGGTTTTTTTTAGGTTAGACGAGGATAACACAAATATACCTGTTAGAAAAGAGTCCGCCAACATTAACCGTAGGGAGTCCAAGAATAGCGGTAGAGTGAGAAGTAGAAAAATAAAATTGTTAGATCAAGTGGCGGGGAAATCCAGAACGAAAATATCCGTAGAAAAAACAATAAAAATTATTATTATGAACTGCCGAAGCATTCGAAGGAAACAGGCTGATTTTTGCCACTTAGTTAAAAGCCATCGTGCAGACGTTGTATTGGGAACTGAGAGCTGGTTATCGGGCGACATTAATTCTAACGAGATTTTCCCACCAGATTACGTGGTGTATCGCAAAGACAGGAGGGAAAGAGTCGGAGGCGGAGTTTTCATCGCCGTCAGAAAGAGTATATCAAGCCAATTAGAGGATATTAACGTCAGCGAACACTGCGAAACGATATGGTACTCCCTTCGTACGAGAAATGGTAAAAAATTATTTTTTTGCTCATTTTACCGCCCGCCTGACTCGGGAGTCGAGAACATTAGAGAACTGAGTCGTACATTGCAGGTAATAGCTAGGAGAAAGAACGATCCAGTAATCATTCTTGGAGGAGACTTTAATCTTCCATCGATCGATTGGAAATCCGTAACCTATGTTAGTGGTGGAAAAAATAGAGAAGCTTGTCGTGAATTAATTGAAGCATTCACTCTAAACTGATCCTGTCCTGATCTATCGTGGAATATGCATATTCGAAGGATCGTAGGCGCAGCTAATAAGAAATTGGACTTCGTAGGCAGAATAGTAAGAAGTAGCACAGAACAGGTACGAGAAACGTGTTATTTATCATTGGTCAGATCTCAGGTCGAATACGCTTCCAGCATATGGGATCCGTACGAAAAGGGACAGATACTTGAGTTAGAAAGAATCCAACGCAGAGCAGCCAGATTCGTTAAGCAAAAATATGAGCAAAAATTAAGCGTCACATCACTCTTGAAGGAGTTGAATTGGATATCGCTAGAGGAACGCAGAATTAGCGCTAGGTTAAGGCTTCTGGAGAAATTTAGGTCGGAAGTTCTCTTAGAGGAGGTCTCAGGAATATTAGAGGCACCTACGTACATGGGCAGGCACGATCACGAGAATAAAATACGAGAGATCGACTGTAGGACCGAGCGATACCAGAGCTCGTTTTTTCCAAGGACCATACGGGATCATAACAGGAGAGTGATTCCCACGAGGGACGTTATTAGGTAGGGCTTGGTGTGCTGCACCCCCTGCCACCCACCAGTCTGGTGATTTGCAGGGTATCATGTAGATGTAGATGTAAACTCGCTAGAGCAAATCGTCAACGAGCCGACGCGACATGACAACAACGGAAACGGAAACATATTAGATCTGCTAGCCACTACCCACCCACTATCGACTAGAAACCTACAAATCGACGACGGCATAGGTGATCATAAAATAGTAATTGCCGACTTCAAATACACCCCTGCGACAATATATAAGCCAACGCGATTAGTCTATATCTTCAGTAAAGCAGATCTCCCAGGCTTAAAAAATTATGTTACAAACCAAATAGCGACATTTATCAATTTTGCGAATAGTAGCAGCGTAGATGACTCTTGGACGGAAATTTTGCGAATCATTCGAGAAGGGCTAAAAACGTTTGTCCCAAATATAGCAATTCGTGATCGCAAGGACCCGCGGTGGGTGAAACCGAAACTCCGTGCCTTGCTCAAGAAACAAAGACGGCATCACGCGCACATAAAGCACCTTAAAGAAGTTGGCAGGGACCACGCAAGCGAGTATTTAATATACAGAAATAGTCGTCAATCTGCAAGAGACGAAGCGCGTAAGGAATTTGACGCCTACCGATCCACGACACTGTCGGATTCACTCAAAAACGACTCGAAAGAATTTTGGTCGTACGTGCGAGAAATGCGAGGAGGTCAGTCCACAGTACCTCTTCTACGTACAGACAACGGTGAAAGTGTACACGATTCATTTACGAAGGCTAGTATGTTAAATCGGTTCTTTGAAAATTGCTTCACAATAGACAGCGGTGATTTCATTGATTTCCCTACTCGTATATACTCAAATATGAGCGACATAGAAATATCCGAAAGCGGTATCGTCAAATTACTAAGTCAGGTCCATAAAAGAAAATCGCCAGGGCCTGAAGCCATACCGGCATTCATTATAAACTCGTTAGCAAACGAATTAGCTCCGTACCTTAAGCTCCTATTCAGAAAATCTTTAGGTGAGGGTGTAGTTCCTTTGATATGGAAAACAGCCCACGTTACACCAATACATAAAACGGGAAGTAAATTAAAAGTGGAAAACTACCGCCCTATATCGTTGACGTCAATCTTCTGTAAGGTTTTTGAGCACATTATCGGTAGCTCAATAATGCGATTTCTCGAAAGCAAAGAAGCGCTTAACAGTAGCCAGCATGGTTTCCGGAGAGGCAGATCATGCGAGACTCAGTTAGCTCTACTCACACAAGATATTGTGAAAGCAACGGATAAAGGAATAGGAGTTGATGCAGTCTTTTTAGACTTTAGGAAAGCCTTCGACACCGTTTCTCACGTGAAAATAGTGCAAAAATTAAGGGTTTATTCAATTAACGAGAAAATTGTAAATTGGATCGCCTCGTTTCTTTCCGATAGAACCCAGAGAGTAGTCCTCGATGGAGTTGCATCAGACGTCGTCAAAGTGACTTCCGGCGTGCCTCAGGGAAGTGTAATCGGACCTTTGTTATTCTTGATATATATAAATGATTTAGCGGATAATATGAAGTGTAAAGTTAGACTCTTCGCGGATGACACACTTGTGTATGGAGAAATCAACACAATACACGATCAGGAGAATTTGCAAAAGGACCTTCAGGCTATTATGAAATGGTGTAAAGATTGGCAACTCGATCTGAATATAAAGAAATGCGCCGCAATGAACTTCACTCGCTCCACGAATTTCAACCGTTACCCGTACCAAATATCCGAACTAAAGCTAAAATACGTCAATAGCTACAAATACCTAGGAGTAATTCTCAGTAGCAATTTGTCTAGTAGAGATCATATCAAAACCGTTATAGCATCGGCAAACAGAATTCAAGGGCTTTCCTCTAGAGTCCTGCGGGGATGCCCCTCGAATGTGAAGGAAATCGCATACTTTTCCCTGATACGACCCATCGTGGAATACTGTTGCGCCGTCTGGGACCCTTTCGAGGAGGGCCTAACTAGAGAGCTCGAAATGGTTCGGCGTAGAGCGGCTAGATTTGTAAAAGGAGAATATCGGTATGATGCGAGTGTATCAGAGTTATTGAGAGATCTGAAATGGCAGACGTTGAAGAGTAGAAGAATTGAATACAAGAGGAAACTATTTGAAAAATTTGAAAGTTCCGAATTCGTTGAAGACGTACGCGGCATAGTCGTCCCCATCGGTGTTAGTGAACGTAATGTTAGATCACAGTGCAGGAGAAAATATCTCGAAATTACCGCTAGAACAGAGAAATACTACCGATCCTTTTTCCCAGACGCGATAAGACAATCCAACAGAGGAATTAGCTAGACTGCACTTGGTGTTGTGACACCCCCTGCCAAACGCTTCTAGCGGCTTGCAGGGTATTGATGTAAATGTAAATATCTTTTCAAACTAGGGCAATAAACATTGTGAACTAAAAGTTCCTTAATAATGTGCTGTTAAAGTAATATGTTATTATAATTGTACATGACTTTTTATTTCTTTGTTTGTTACGCACTTGCATTGCAGCAAAACGCATTAAAGTTGGCAATGGAGATATTCATACCTACTTTATTATCCAACAATTTTTTACAGATTGAAATATTTGCAATATTTTTATTCTTTTAATTAAACGACGCATACTATTTATCGCAATTAGCGTAAGTGATTTTACTAAAAAAATAAAATACGGCCTTTTTAATCTTTATGGTGATAGGTCAAATCGTCCACTGCATAATGTCCAATACACAATAATGTCCACTACAAAATGTCCACTACATAAATGTCCCTTGCATTTAAATGTCAACTTAATAAAGTCCTTCGAATACGTAATAGGTATTCAGTACAAAAGTCATTGATGAATAGTCACTTTTATACAATGCAACAATAGCACCCGGTTGCTAAGCAACGAATATTAGTTTTCAACCACATTTAGATATCTTAGTGATTATTTGACAATGGCCCAAATTTTTCAATCTCAAAAAGGAAGGGAAATTCTGGAACATAATGCATTCATGTATCATTTTCATTTGAAAAGCAAGAACGGAGATCGAATTTACTGGAGATGCGTTGAAAGAAACTCTTGTTCAGGGCCGCCGCAACTGGGTGTGCAAGTTGTGCACGGCACACCGGCGGCAGGAGAGGAGGGGCGGCCAGAGAGGTATGGCGGAACTTGAGATTTTCACGACTGCCTATTTTGTGCAATTGTAATAGGAAATAATAAAATACATAAATACATTTAATATTTGGTGAATTTTGTTATTTATATTTTTCTTTGTATTTCGTGTCCGCGTACGATGAAGCGTTTGTCCGCCTCAGCGTCTATAACTTTCTCGTTCCCTTAGCCTAGAGAGAGAAAAGAGAGAGCCCAATGTGAAATAGATCTGACAACATAGGTGCCGAATTTTCCCGCGCAAGCGCGTCTCCCCACCTCCTCGAAGTGAAAGCGAACGACATGTTCCGAGTATCTCCGAAGAGCCACCCCCAATGTCATTTTTAAAAGAGTATAACGATGAGTCGATGGAGGGTGAGGGCGGCCGAATTTCGCCTAGAGTAGAGAGCACGAACGAAGGCGAGTTGAAAGTCTATGCGCAGAATGAGGGAGTGTCACGTGATTTCTCCCTTAACCAATCCGCGTCAGTCAGTTTCAGTAGTTCACGGTGTGCGGTTCGTACGTTTGCGGCGTGGCTTCCGTATGAATTTGTGTTTGTTCTATTGTGGGTTAAATACTACCTGCTTTTTGTGATCAAGAATGGAGGGGGAAGGTAGTAAACGCAAGGTTTTGCATAAACAAGCAAGAGAGATGGTATATAAAGTGTATCAGTACTTTAAAAAATAATCCGAGGAAGCGAGCGAAGCAAAGGGCGTAGCTAGTTGCAATGTTGCCAGGTGTCAAGAGCGAACGGCGAGTGCTTGTGGCGTTGGATTACGAACTGTACAAAGAATTACAAGTGAAGCAAAATCTTCATTAATCACAGTGGAACTGTGGTGTTTCGGTCGCCCGGGAAACATCATAACCGTGAAAAAGTAAGCACAGACTTGGATAACTTCGATAAAAATGTGTTGCGACGAATTATTTTTGATATGTACGCCGATGGAGAATTCCCTACAGCAGAAAAACTTGTAGAAAAAATGAAAGATTCTGTTGGATACCCTGGGAGCAAATGGTCAATGCTTAGAATATTAAAGTCAATTGGCATCAAATACAAAAGATCCAATGACGGAAGAAAGTTTTTAATGGAACGGAGTGATATTGTAGCTGAAAGGATGATGTTTCTGAGGACGATGCATGAAATTAGAAAAGCAGGCACAGCTCAGGTATACTATTTAGACGAAACCTGGGTTAATCAAAACCACACGAAAAAGAGTTGCTGGAAGATGAGCGATGGTTCTGGTGGACTAAAGGTTCATATCGGTAAAGGTGGTCGTCTCATTGTATGCCATGCCGGTTCAGCTGCCACGGGATTCATTCGGGAAAGTAAATTAATTTTCCGATCAAAATCTAAAACTACGACAGATTATCATTCTGAAATGAATGCAAATACTTTTAAAAAGTGGTTTGAAGAACTGTTTCTGCCCTACCTTGCTCCACAATCAATCATTGTAATGGACAACGCAAGTATCCATTCGGTTATGACGGAAAAAACTCCATGCACAAATACCAGGAAAGGTGATATAATGGCATGGTTAGCTTCTAAAAACATTCCTCACACTGCTTCACAAACACGTGCGAAGTTATTGCAGTTGGTGAATATGAATAAGCCACACCAAAAATCGTACGAATTGGATTGCATTGCAAGAAAACACGGCCACGGAGTGGTGCGCCCACCGCTCTACCATTGCCGTTACAATGCAATTGAGTCAATTTGGGCGCAAGTAAAATCATTTGTAGCTGAGAGGAATAATACTTTCAAAATTGCCGACGTTGAGCGATTAACTCACGAGGCTATAGAAAGTATACAGGTTTCCGCATGGGAGAGTTGTGTGAAACATGCAGAGTAATTGCAGGAAGAAGATTTTCAGAGGGAGATAGCCAGAGACGACATGTTGGAGCCAATCATTATAAACCTACAGGAATCCGATTCGGAAGAATCAAACTCCAGCCACACCAATGAAGACAACTCAGATTGAATACTCAGGTATTGTGTACAGAATAGTCATTTCTAGCATGTTGTATACTAATTTACATTTTATATTGGTTTGATTCGTATGTTGTGTTCCGAACGTATATTAACTGGCGGTTTGGCAGCAATGTAGTGCATATTCCCTCTCACCCGCCTTCGTTCCTGCTCCCAACTCTAGCTGCCTACAAAATGACAGGGGTAACGGAGAAAACCAGAGCAGCCGAAATATTTTCAACCGCGTACCCGCTGAGAAAGGTCTCTCCGGGTTCTAAAACCCCTTATCTGGGGGACAGTGTCAGCAATGACCGAAAAAGGGCAATACTATATCTCAGCCTTTTGGAATCTACGCCGCGGGTGTTTCCCAAAGCTCTAACACATTCTTCTCCAGGGCAGGTGTCCCTTGGAGCACTTAAAACAAATATTTAAGATTCGTCTTCTTCGTATATCGGGGAAGAGTATTCCCAAAGCATTTCTCTCCCTTGCTATTTTCGTTAGTATTTCATCGCTAGTCGTTGGAGGAAGAGCGAGACACCGTTGGTGCTTTGAATTCGTTTTGTGCAGGTTTCGAAAAAAATTTTGAAAAAACATTTCGAAGAAAAATTTGAAAAAAATTTTTCGAAAAAAATTTTGAAAAAAAATTTCGAAAAAAATTTTGAAAAGAATTTTCAAAAAAAATTTCGAAAAAAAATTTTCGAAAAAAATTTTGAAAAAAATTGGAAAAAAATTTCGAAAAAAAATTTTGAAAGAAAATTTCGAAAAAAATTTTCAAAAAAATTTTCGAAAAAATTTTGGAAAAAAATTTTTCGAAAATAATTAAAAAAAAAATATTCTAAAAAAAAAATTCGAAAAAAAATTTTCGAAAAAAATTTTCAAAAAAAAAATTTTCGAAAAAAATTTGGAAAAAAAATTTTTTAAAAAATTTTCGAAAAAAATTTTGAAAAAAAATTTCGAAAAAAATTTTCAAAAAAATTTTCGAAATTTTGGAAAAAAAATTTTCAAAAAAAAATTTCGAAAAAAATTTTCGAAAAAAATTTTGAAAAAAATTTTCGAAAAAAATTTTGGAAAAAATTTTTGAAAAAAATTTCGAAAAAAAATTTCAAAAAAAATTTTCAAAAAAATCTGAAAAAATTTTGGAAAAACAATTTCGAAAAAAATTTTGAAAAAAATTTTCGAACAAAATTTTCGAACAAAATTTTCGAAATAAATTTTGAAAAAAATTTTGAAAAAAATTTTCGAAAAAAATTTCGAAAAAAAATTTTCGAAAAAAATTTTGAAAAAAAATTTCGAAAAAAATTTTCAAAAAAACCTTCGAAAAAATTTTGGAAAAAAATCTCGAAAAAAATTTTCGAAAAAAATTTTGAAAGAAATTTTCGAAAAAAATTTCGAAAAAAAATTTTGAAAAAAAATTTTGAAAAATATTTCGAAAAAAATTTTCAAAAAAAATTTTGAAAAAAATTTTCGAAAAAAATTTTCAAAAAATTTTTGAAAAAAATTTTTGGAAAAAAATTTTGAAATTTTCGAAAAAAATTTCGAAAAAAATTTTGAAAAAAAATTTGGAAAAAATTTTTGAAAAAAATTTCGAAAAAAAATTTTCAAAAAATTTTGGAAAAAAAATTTTCGAAAAAAATTTTGAAAAAAAATTTCGAAAAAAATTTTGAAAAAAATTTTCGAAAAAAAGTTTGAAAAAAAATTTTCGAAAAAAATTTTGAAAAAAAATTTTCAATAAAATTTCGAAAAAAAATTTTCGAAAAAAATTTTGAAAAAAAATTTTGAAAAAAAATTTCAAAAAAAATTTTCAAAAAAATCTTTGAAAAAATTTTGGAAAAACAATTTCGAAAAAAATTTTGAAAAAAATTTTCGAACAAAATTTTCGAACAAAATTTTCGAAATAAATTTTGAAAAAAATTTTGAAAAAAATTTTCGAAAAAAATTTCGAAAAAAAATTTTCGAAAAAAATTTTGAAAAAAAATTTCGAAAAAAATTTTCAAAAAAACCGAAAAAATTTTGGAAAAAAATCTTTCGAAAAAAATTTTCGAAAAAAATTTTGAAAGAAATTTTCGAAAAAAATTTCGAAAAAAAATTTTGAAAAAAAATTTTGAAAAATATTTCGAAAAAAATTTTCAAAAAAAATTTTGAAAAAAAGTTTCGAAAAAAATTTTCAAAAAAATATTTGAAAAAAATTTTTGGAAAAAAATTTTGAAATTTTCGAAAAAAATTTCGAAAAAAATTTTGAAAAAAATTTTCGAAAAAAATTTTTAAAAAAATTTTGAAAAAAATTTTCGAAAAAAATTTTGCAAAACATTTCGAAAAAAATTTTCAAAAAAATTTTCAAAAAAAATTTCGAAAAAAATTTTCAAAAAATTTTCGAAAAAATTTTGGAAAAAAAATTTTCGAAAAGAATTTTGAAAAAAAATATTCGAAAAAATTTTCGAAAGAAATGTTGAAAAAATTTTGGAAAAAAAATTTTGAGAAAAAATTTCGAAAAAAATTTCAAAAATAATTTTCAAAAAACTTTTTGAAAAAATTTTGGAAAAAAAATTTTTGAAAAAAATTTTCGAAATAAATTATGAAAAACAATTTCGAAAAAAATTTTGAAAAAAAATTTTGAAAAAAATTTCGAAAAAAAATTTTCGAAAAAAATTTTGAAAAAAATTTCGAATAAAATTTTCAAAAAAACTTTCGAAAAAATTTTGGAAAAAAATCTTTCGAAAAAAATTTTCGAAAAAAATTTCGAAAAAAAATTTCGAAAATTATTTCGAAAAAAATTTTCAAAAAAAATTTCGAAAAAAAATTTTCGAAAAAAATTTTGAAAAAAAATTTCGAAAAAAATTTTGAAAAAAATTTTCGAAAAAAATTTAGAAAAAAAATTTTCGAAAAAAATTTCGAAAAAAAAATTTTGAAAAAAAAATTTAGAAAAAATTTCGAAAAAAATTTTCGAAAAAACTTTGAAAAAAATTTCCAAAAAAAATTTCGAAAAAAAATTTTCGAAAAAAATTTTGAAAAAGATTTTCGAAAAAAATTTCGAAAAAATTTGCAAAAAATTTCGAAAAAATTTTGGAAAAAAAATTTTCGAAAAAATTTTGAAAAAAATATTCGAAAAAAATTTCGAAAAAAAAATTTCGAAAAAAATTTTGAAAAAATTTTGGAAAAAAAATTTTGAGAAAAAATTTCAAAAATAATTTTCAAAAACATTTTTGAAAAAATTTTGGAAAAAAAATTTTTGAAAAAAATTTTCTAAATAAATTTTGAAAAACAATTTCGAAAAAAATTTTGAAAAAAAATTATGAAAAAAATTTTCGAAAAAAATTTCGAAAAAAAATTTTGAAAAAAATTTTCGAAAAAAAATTTCGAAAAAAAATTTTCGAAAAAAATTTTGAAAAAAAATTTCAAAAAAAATTTTCAAAAAAATCTGAAAAAATTTTGGAAAAACAATTTCGAAAAAAATTTTGAAAAAAATTTTCGAACAAAATTTTCGAAATAAATTTTGAAAAAAATTTTGAAAAAAATTTTCGAAAAAAATTTCGAAAAAAATTTCGAAAAAAAATTTTCGAAAAAAATTTTGCAAAAAAATTTCGAAAAAAATTTTCAAAAAAACCTTCGAAAAAATTTTGGAAAAAAATCTTTCGAAAAAAATTTTCGAAAAAAATTTTCAAAAAAATTTTGAAAAAAATTTTTGGAAAAAAATTTTGAAATTTTCGAAAAAAATTTCGAAAAAAATTTTGAAAAAAATTTTCGAAAAAAATTTTTAAAAAAATTTTGAAAAAAATTTTCGAAAAAAATTTTGCAAAAATTTCGAAAAAAATTTTCAAAAAAATTTTCAAAAAAATTTTCGAAAAAAATTTTGAAAAAATTTTGGAAAAAAAATTTTGAGAAAAAATTTCGAAAAAAATTTCAAAAATAATTTTCAAAAACATTTTTGAAAAAATTTTGGAAAAAAAATTTTTGAAAAAAATTTTCGAAATAAATTTTGAAAAACAATTTCGAAAAAAATTTTGAAAAAAAATTTCTAAAAAAATTTCGAAAAAATTTTGGAAAAAATATTTTCGAAAAAAATTTTGAAAAAATTTTTCAAAAAAAATTTTCGAAAAAAATTTCCAAAAAAATTTTGAAAAAAAATTACGAAAAAAATTTTTAAAAAAAATTTTCAAAAAAAATTTTGAAAAAAAATTTCGAAAAAAATTTTCAAAAAAAATTTTGAAAAAAATTTTCAAAAAGAATTTCGAATAAAAAATTTTGAAAAAATTTTGAAAAAAAATTTTGAAAAAAGTTTGGAAAAAAAATTTTGAAAAAAACTCGAAAAAAATTTCGAAAAAAATTTTCAAAAAAATTTTTTAAAAAAATTTTCGAGAAAAATTTCGAAAAAAAATTTTCGAATTGTTTTCAAAATTTTTTTCAAACTTTTTTTCGAAAATTTTTTTTCATAATTTTTTTGGAAATTTTTTCGAAAATTTTTTTTCAAAATTTTTTTTCAAAATTTTTTTTGGAAATTTTTTTTTTGAAATTTTCTTTTAAATTTTTTTCCAAAATTTTTCGAAAATTTTTTCCAAAAAATTTTTTTCCAAAATTTTTTTCGAAAATTTTTTTTCGAAATTTTTCTCTAAAATTTTTTTCAAAATTTTTTTCGAAAATATTTTTTCCAAAATTTTTTCGAAATTTTTTTAGAAATTTTTTTTCAAAATTTTTTTCGAAAATTGTTTTTCTAAATTTTTTTCGAAAATTGTTTTTCTAAATTTTTTTCGAAAATTTTTTTCGAAATTTTTTTCTAAAATTTTTTTGAAAATTTTTTTCGAAATTTTTTTCGAGTTTTTTTCAAAATTTTTTTCCAAAATTTTTTCAAAATGTTTTTTCAAAATTTTTTTCGAAAATTTTTTTTCAATATTTTTTTCAAAAATTTTTTTTCGAAATTTTTTTTTAAATTTTTTTTCGAAATTTTTTTTCAAAATTTCTTTCGAAATTTTTTTCAAAAATTATTTTCAAAATTTTTTTCAAAAATTTTTTTCAAAATTTTTTTGGAAAATTTTTTTTCCAAAATTTTTTTAAATTTTTTTTGAAAATTATTTTTGAAATTTTTTTCGAAATTTTTTCTCGAAATTTTTTTTCCAAAATTTTTTCAAAATTTATTTCGAAAATTTTTTTTGGAAATTTTTTTGGAAAATTTTCTCAAAATTTTTTTCAAAATTTTTTTTCAAAATTTTTTTCGAAAATCTTTTTTCTAAATTTTTTCAAAAATTTTTTAAAATTTTTTTTTGGAAATTTTTTTCGAAATTTTTTTTCAAAATTTTTTTCGAAAATTTTTTTTTGAAATTTTTTTCAAAAATTTTATTCAAAATTTTTTTCGAAATTTTTTTCGAAAATTTTTTCCAAAACTTTTTTCGAAAATTTTTTTTCCAAAATATTTTTGAAATTTTTTTTCAAAATTTTTTTGAAAATATTTTTTGACATTTTTATCGAAATTTTTTTTCAAATTTTTTTTCGAAAATTTTTTTTCGAAATTTTTTTCGAAATGTTTTTCGAAATGTTTTTTCAAAATTTTTTTAGAAATTTTTTTCGAAAATTTTTTTCGAAAATTTTTTTTTCAAATTTTTTTCGAAAATTTTTTTTCGAAATTTTTTTTTGAAAATTTTTTTCGAAAGTTTTTTCTAAAATTTTTTTCGAAAAATTTTTTTTCAAAATTTTTTCGAAATTTTTTTTCAAAAGTTTTTCGAAATTTTTTTTGAAAATTTTTTTCGAAATTTTTTTTCAAATTTTTTTTTCAAAATTTTTTTTCGAAAATTTTTTCAAAATTTTTTTTCAAAATATTTTTCGTAATTTTTTCCGAAAATTTTTTTGGAAATTCTTTTCCACAATTTTTCGAAAATTTTTTTCGAAAATTTTTTTTCCAAAATTTTTTTCAAAATTTTTTTCGAAAATATTTTTTCCAAAATTTTTTCGAAAATTTTTTTGAAAACTTTTTTCGAAATTTTTTTTCAAACTTTTTTTCGAAATTTTTTTTCGAAGTTTTTTTCGAAATTTTTTTTCAAAATTTTTTTTTCCAAAATTTTTTCAAAATTTTTTTTCGAAATTTTTTGTAATTTTTTTTCGAAATTTTTCTCCAAAATTTTTCGAAAACTTTTTGCAAAAAAATTTTTTCTAAATTTTTTTGAAAATTTTTTTCGAAATTTTTTTTGAAATTTTTTTTCCAAAATTCTTTAAAAAATTTTTTTGAAAATTATTTTTGAAATTTTTTTCGGAATTTTTTCTTAAAATTTTTTTCCAAAATTTTTTCAAAATTTTTTTCGAAAATATTTTTTCGAAATTTTTTTCGAAATTTTTTTCGAAAATTTTTTTCATAATTTTTTTCGAAAATCTTTTTTCGAAATTTTTTTCGAAATTTTTCAAAATTTTTTTTGAAAATTTTTTTCGAAAATTTTTTTTCGAAATTTTTTTCGAAAATTTTTTTCAAAATTTTTTTCGAAATTTTTTTTCAAAATTTCTTTGGAAAATTTTTTTCAAAAAGTTTTTTCAAAATTTGTTTCGAAAATTTTTTTTGAAATTTTTTCGAAAGTTTTTCTCAAAATGTTTTTTCCAAAATTTTTTCAAAATTTTTTTTCGAAATTTTTTTTGAAAATTTTTTCGAAATTTTTTTTGAAAATTTTTTCAAAATTTTTTTGAAAATATTTTTCGAAATTTTTTTTCAAAATTTTTTTCGAAAATTTTTTTCGTAATTTTTTCGAAAATTTTTTTCGAAATTTTTTTCTAAAATTTTTTTAAAAATTTTTTTCGAAATATTTTTAAAAATTTTTTTCGAAATTTTTTTCGTAAGTTGTTTCAAATTTTTTTTTCCAAAATTTTTTCAAAATTTTTTTTTTAAATTTTTTTTGAAAATTTTTTTTCAAAATTTTCTTTTAAATTTTTTTCCAAAATTTTTTTTCGAAATGTTTTTCCAAAATTTTTCGAAAATTTTTTGCAAAAAATTTTTTTCCAAAATTTTTTTCGAAATTTTTTTTTCGAAATTTTTCTCGAAAATTTTTTTCAAAATTTTTTTCGAAAATATTTTTTCCAAAATTTTTTCGAAAATTTTTTCGAAATTTTTTTCGAAATTTTTTCAAAATTTTTTTCGAAAATTTTTTTTCGAAATTTTTTCCGAAAATTTTTTTCGAAATTTTTTTCTAAAATTTTTTTGAAAATTTCTTTGAAAATTTTTTTCAAAAATTTTTTTCAAAATTTTTTTCAAAAATTTTTTTCAAAATTTTTTTGGAAAATTTTTTTTCCAAACTTTTTTAAAAATTTTTTTGAAAATTATTTTTGAAATTTTTTTCAAAATTTTTTCTCGAAATTTTTTTTCCAAAATTTTTTCAAAATTTATTTCGAAAATTTTTTTTGGAAGTTTTTTTCGAAAATTTTCTCCAAATTTTTTTCAAAATTTTTTTTCAAAATTTTTTTCGAAAATTTTTCTCATAATTTTTTTTGAAAATCTTTTTTCGAAATTTTTTTTGAAAATATTTTTCGAAATTTTTTTTCAAAATTTTTTTCGAAAATTTTTTTCGTAATTTTTTTTCAAAATTTTTTTGGAAATTTTTTTCGAAAATTTTTTTTGAAAAATTTTTTCCAAAATTTTTTCGAAAATGTTTTTCAAAATTTTTTTCGAAAATTTTTTTTTCGAAATTTTTTTTCAAAATTTTTTTTCAAAATTTTTTTTCAAAGATTTCGAAAATTTTTTTCCAAAATTTTTTTCGAAAATTTTTTTTCGAAATTTTTCTCGACAATTTTTTTCAAAATTTTTTTCGAAAATATTTTTACCAAAATTTTTTCGAAAATTTTTTCGAAATTTTTTTCGAAATTTTTTTTCGAAATTTTTTTCGAAATTTTTTTTCAAAATTTTTTTCGAAAATTTTTTTTCGAAATTTTTTTCGTAAGTTTTTTTCAAAATTTTTTCAAAATTTTTTTTCTAAATTTTTTTCGAAAATTTTTTTTCGAAATTTTCTTTTAAATTTTTTTCCAAAATTTTTTTTCGAATTTTTTTCCAAAATTTTTTTCGAAATTTTTTTTTCGAAATTTTTCTCGAAAATTTTTTTCAAAATTTTTTTCGAAAATATTTTTTCCAAAATTTTTTCGAAAATTTTTTCGAAATTTTTTTCGAAATTTTTTTCAAAATTTTTTTCAAAAATGTTTTTTCGAAATTTTTTTCTAAAATTTTTTTCAAAATTTCTTTCGAAAATTTTTTTCAAAAATTATTTTCAAAATTTTTTTCAAAAATTTTTTTCAAAATTTTTTTGGAAAATTTTTTTTCCAAAATTTTTTTAAATTTTTTTTGAAAATTATTTTTGAAATTTTTTCCGAAATTTTTTCTGGAAATTTTTTTTCCAAAATTTTTTCAAAATTTATTTCGAAAATTTTTTTTGGAAATTTTTTTGGAAAATTTTCTCAAAATTTTTTTCAAAATTTTTTTATCAAAATTTTTTTCGAAAATTTTTCTCATAATTTTTTTCGAAAATCTTTTTTCTAAATTTTTTCGAAAATTTTTTGAAAATTTTTTTTTGAAAATTTTTTTCGAAATTTTTTTTCAAAATTTTTTTCGAAAATTTTTTTTTGAAATTTTTTTCAAAAATTTTATTCAAAATTTTTTTCGAAATTTTTTTCGAAAATGTTTTCCAAAATTTTTTTCGAAAATGTTTTTTCCAAAATTTTTTCGAAATTTTTTTTCAAAATTTTTTTGAAAATATTTTTTGATATTTTTATCGAAATTTTTTTTCAAATTTTTTTTCGAAAATTTCTTTTCGAAATTTTTTTCGAAATGTTTTTCGAAATGTTTTTTCAAAATTTTTTTCGAAATTTTTTTCGAAAATTTTTTTCGAAAAATTTTTTTTCAAAATTTTTTCGAAATTTTTTTTCAAAAGTTTTTCGAAATTTTTTTTGAAAATTTTTTTCGAAATTTTTTTTCAAATTTTTTTTTCAAAATTTTTTTTCGAAAATTTTTTCAAAATTTTTTTTCAAAATATTTTTCGTAATTTTTCTTTCGAAATTTTTTTCAGAATTTTTTCCGAAAATTATTTTGGAAATTCTTTTCCACAATTTTTCGAAAATTTTTTTCGAAAATTTTTTTTCCAAAATTTTTTCGAAAATTTTTTTGAAAATTTTTTTCGAAATTTTTTTGGAAAATTTTTTTCAAAGTTTTTTTTGAAAATATTTTTCAAAATTTTTTTCAAAATTTTTTTTAAAAATTTTTTTCAAAATTTTTTTCGAAAATATTTTTTCCAAAATTTTTTCGAAAATTTTTTTGAAAACTTTTTTCGAAATTTTTTTTCAAACTTTTTTTCGAAATTTTTTTTCGAAGTTTTTTTCGAAATTTTTTTTCAAAATTTTTTTTTCCAAACTTTTTTCAAAATTTTTTTTCGAAATTTTTTGTAATTTTTTTCGAAAATTTTTTTTCGAAATTTTTCTCCAACATTTTTCGAAAACTTTTTGCAAAAAACTTTTTTCTAAATTTTTTTGAAAATTTTTTTCGAAATTTTTTTTGAAATTTGTTTTCCAAAATTCTTTAAAAAATTTTTTTGAAAATTATTTGTGAAATTTTTTTCGGAATTTTTTATCAAAATTTTTTTCCAAAATTTTTTCAAAATTTTTTTCGAAAATATTTTTTCGAAATTTTTTTCGAAAATTTTTTTCATAATTTTTTTCGAAAACCTTTTTTCGAAATTTTTTTCGAAATTTTTCAAAATTTTTTTTGAAAATTTTTTTCGAAAATTTTTTTTCGAAATTTTTTTCGAAAATTTTTTTCAAAATTTTTTTCGAAATTTTTTTTCAAAATTTCTTTGGAAAATTTTTTTCAAAAATTTTTTTCAAAATTTGTTTCGAAAATTTTTTTTGAAATTTTTTCGAAAGTTTTTCTCAAAATGTTTTTTCCAAAATTTTTTCAAAATTTTTTTTCGAAATTTTTATGAAAATTTTTTCGAAATTTTTTTTGAAAATTTTTTCAAAATTTTTTTTGAAAATATTTTTCGAAATTTTTTTTTAAATTTTTTTCGAAAATTTTTTTCGTAATTTTTTTCGAAAATTTTTTTCGAAATTTTTTTCTAAAATTTTTTTAAAAATTTTTTTCGAAATTTTTTTCGTATGTTTTTTCCAAAATTTTTCGAAAATTTTTTTAAAAATTTTTTTCGAAATTTTTTTTTTCGAAATTTTTTTTCAAAATTTTTTTCAAAGATTTCGAAAATTTTTTTCCAAAATTTTTTTCGAAAATTTTTTTTCGAAATTTTTCTCGAAAATTTTTTTCAAAATTTTTTTCGAAAATATTTTTACCAAAATTTTTTCGAAATTTTTTTCGAAATTTTTTTTCAAAATTTTTTTCGAAAATTTTTTTTCGAAATTTTTTTCGAAAATTTTTTTCGAAATTTTTTTCTAAAATTTTTTTAAAAATTTTTTTCGAAATTTTTTTCGTAAGTTTTTTTCAAAATTTTTTTTCCAAAATTTTTTCAAAATTTTTTTTCTAAATTTTTTTCGAAAATTTTTTTTCGAAATTTTCTTTTAAATTTTTTTCCAAAATTTTATTTCGAAATTTTTTTCCAAAATTTTTCGAAAATTTTTTGCAAAAAATTTTTTTCCAAAATTTTTTTCGAAATTTTTTTTTCGAAATTTTTCTCGAAATTTTTTTTCAAAATTCTGTTCGAAAATATTTTTTCCAAAATTTTTTCGAAAATTTTTTCGAAATTTTTTTTCAAAATTTTTTTCGAAAATTTTTTTTTGAAATTTTTTTCAAAAATTTTATTCAAAATTTTTTTCGAAATTTTTTTCGAAAATGTTTTCCAAAATTTTTTTCGAAAATGTTTTTTCCAAAATTTTTTCGAAATTTTTTTTCAAAATTTTTTTGAAAATATTTTTTGATATTTTTATCGAAATTTTTTTTCAAATTTTTTTTCGAAAATTTCTTTTCGAAATTTTTTTCGAAATGTTTTTCGAAATGTTTTTTCAAAATTTTTTTCGTAATTTTTTTTCAAAATTTTTTTGGAAATTTTTTTCGAAAATTTTTTTTGAAAAATTTTTTTTTCAAAATTTTTTTCGAAAATTTTTTTTGAAAAATTTTTCTCCAAAATTTTTTTCAAAGATTTCGAAAATTTTTTTCCAAAATTTTTTTCGAATATTTTTTTTCGAAATTTTTCTCGAAAATTTTTTTCAAAATTTTTTTCGAAAATATTTTTACCAAAATTTTTTCGAAATTTTTTTCGAAATTTTCTTTTAAATTTTTTTTCGAAATTTTTTTCCAAAATATTGTTTCCAAAATTTTTTCGAAAATTTTTTCGAAATTTTTTTCGAAATTTTTTTCAAATTTTTTTTCGAAAATTTTTTTTCGAAATTTTTTCCGAAAATTTTTTTCGAAATTTTTTTCTAAAATTTTTTTGAAAATTTTTTTCGAAATTTTTTTCGAGTTTTTTCAAAATTTTTTTCCAAATTTTTTTCAAAATTTTTTTTCAAAATTTTTTTCGAAAATTTTTTTTCGAAATTTTTTTTTAAATTTTTTTCCAAAATTTTTTTTCGAAATTTTTTTTCAAAATTTCTTTCGAAAATTTTTTTCAAAAATTTTTTTCAAAATGTTTTTCAAAATTTTTTTTCAAAATGTTTTTGGAAAATTTTTTTCGAAAATTTTTCTCATAATTTTTTTTGAAAATCTTTTTTCGAAATTTTTTTCGAAAATTTTTTTAAATTTTTTTTTGAGATTTTTTTCGAAATTTTTTTTCAAATTTTTTTTCGAAAATTTTTTCGAAATGTTTTTCGAAATGTTTTTTCAAAATTTTTTTCGAAATTCTTTTCAAAATTTTTTTTCGAAAAATTTTTTTTCAAAATTTTTTCGAAATTTTTTTTCAAAAGTTTTTCGAAATTTTTTTTGAAAATTTTTTTCGAAATTTTTCTTTCGAAATTTTTTTCAGAATTTTTTCCGAAAATTTTTTTGGAAATTCTTTTCCACAATTTTTCGAAAATTTTTTTCAAAACATTTTTTTCCAAAATTTTTTTCAAAGATTTCGAAAATTTTTTTCCAAATTTTTTTCGAAATTTTTTTTCAAGATTTTTTTTCCAAAATTTTTTTCGAAAATTTTTTTTCGAAATTTTTCTCGAAAATTTTTTTCAAAATTTTTTTCGAAAATATTTTTTCCCAAATTCTTTCGAAAATTTTTTTAAAATTTTTTTTGAAATTTTTTTTCAAAATATTTTATTGGAAATTTTTTTCGAAAATTTTTTTTCGAAATTTTTTTCAAAAATTTTTTTTCGAAATTTTTTTCAAAAATTTTTTTTTTAAATTTTTTTTCCAAATTTTTTTTCAAAATTTTTTTCGAAAATTTTTTTCGAAATTTTTTTTCAAAATTTTTTTCAAAATTTTTTTTTCCAAATTTTTTTCGAAAATTTTCTTAAAATTTTTTTTCGAAATTTTTTTCGAAAATTTTTTTTCAAATTTTTTTTCGAAAATTTTTTTTTGGAAATTTTTTTCGAAAATTTTTTTTCGAAATTTTTTTTCAAATT
Organism: Uropetala carovei; assembly: GCA_036926305.1. Classification (NCBI taxonomy): domain Eukaryota; kingdom Metazoa; phylum Arthropoda; class Insecta; order Odonata; family Petaluridae; genus Uropetala; species Uropetala carovei. Next base: position 432,415 of record JAXCHB010000310.1, on the reverse strand, counting down.
TTTTTTTCCAAATTTTTTTTCAAAATTTTTTTCGAAATTTTTTTTCGAAATTTTTTTTCAAAATTTTTTTCAAAATTTTTTTTTCCAAATTTTTTTCGAAAATTTTTTTAAAAATTTTTTTCGAAATTTTTTTCGAAAATTTTTTTTAAAAATTTTTTTCGAAAATTTTTTTCAAAATTTTTTTCGAAATTTTTTTTCAAAATTTTTTCGAAATTTTTTTTCAAAATTTTTTTCGAAAATTTTTTTTTGAAATTTTTTTCGAAATTTTTTTTTCGAAATTTTTTTCGAAAATTTTTTTCAAAATTTTTTTCGAAATTTTTTTCGAAAATTTTTTTCGGAATTTTTATTCCAAATTTTTTTTCAAAATTTTTTTCGAATATTTTTTTTCCAAAATTTTTTCAAAATTTTTTTTCGAAATTTTTTTCGAAAATTTTTTTCAATATTTTTTTCGAAAAATTTTTTTCCAAAATTTTCTCGAAAATTTTTTTGAAAATTTTTTTCGAAATTTTTTTTTCAAAATTTTTTTCGAAAATTTTTTTTCGAATTTTTTTTGAAAATATTTTTTGAGAAATTTTTTTTCAAATTTTTTCGAAAATTTTTTTTCGAAATTTTTTTCGAAAATTTTTTTCAATATTTTTTTCGAAAAATTTTTTTCCAAAATTTTTTCGAAAATTTTTTTGAAAATTTTTTTTGGAAATTTTTTTTCAAAGTTTTTTTCGAAATTTTTTTTTCGAAATTTTTTTCGAAAATTTTTTTCAAAATTTTTTTCGAAAATTTATTTCAAAATTTTTTCAAAATTTTTTTTGAAAATATTTTTCGAAATTTTTTTTCAAAATTTTTTTCGAAAATTTTTTTCGTAATTTTTTTTCAAAATTTTTTTGGAAATTTTTTTCGAAAATTTTTTTTGAAAAATTTTTTCCAAAATTTTTTCGAAAATTTTTTTCAAAATTTTTTTCGAAAATTTTTTTTTCGAAATTTTTCTTCAAAATTTTTTTCAAAGATTTCGAAAATTTTTTTCCAAAATTTTTTTCGAAAATTTTTTTTCGAAATTTTTCTCGAAAATTTTTTTCAAAATTTTTTTCGAAAATATTTTTACCAAAATTTTTTCGAAATTTTTTTCGAAATTTTTTTTCAAAATTTTTTTCGAAAATTTTTTTTCGAAATTTTTTTCGAAAATTTTTTTCGAAATTTTTTTCTAAAATTTTTTTAAAATTTTTTTTTGAAATTTTTTTCGTAAGTTTTTTTCAAAATTTTTTTTCCAAAATTTTTTCAAAATTTTTTTTCTAAATTTTTTTCGAAAATTTTTTTTCGAAATTTTCTTTTAAATTTTTCTCCAAAATTATTTTTCGAAATTTTTTTCCAAAATTTTTCGAAAATTTTTTTGCAAAAAATTTTTTTCCAAAATTTTTTTCGAAATTTTTTTTTCGAAATTTTTCTCGAAAATTTTTTTCAAAATTTTTTTCGAAGATATTTTTTCCAAAATTTTTTCGAAAATTTTTTCGAAATTTTTTTCGAAATTTTTTTCAAAATTTTTTTCAAAAATGTTTTTTCGAAATTTTTTTCTAAAATTTTTTTCAAAATTTCTTTCGAAAATTTTTTTCAAAAATTATTTTCAAAATTTTTTTCAAAAATGTTTTTCAAAATTTTTTTGGAAAATTTTTTTTCCAAAATTTTTTTAAATTTTTTTTGAAAATTATTTTTGAAATTTTTTCCGAAATTTTTTCTGGAAATTTTTTTTCCAAAATTTTTTCAAAATTTATTTCGAAAATTTTTTTTGGAAATTTTTTTGGAAAAATTTCTCAAAATTTTTTTCAAAATTTTTTTATCAAAATTTTTTTCGAAAATTTTTCTCATAATTTTTTTCGAAAATCTTTTTTCTAAATTTTTTCGAAAATTTTTTGAAAATTTTTTTTTGAAAATTTTTTTCGAAATTTTTTTTCAAAATTTTTTTCGAAAATTTTTTTTTGAAATTTTTTTCAAAAATTTTATTCAAAATTTTTTTCGAAATTTTTTTCGAAAATGTTTTCCAAAATTTTTTTCGAAAATGTTTTTTCCAAAATTTTTTCGAAATTTTTTTTCAAAATTTTTTTGAAAATATTTTTTGATATTTTTATCGAAATTTTTTTTCAAATTTTTTTTCGAAAATTTCTTTTCGAAATTTTTTTCGAAATGTTTTTCGAAATGTTTTTTCAAAATTTTTTTCGAAATTTTTTTCGAAAATTTTTTTCGAAAAATTTTTTTTCAAAATTTTTTCGAAATTTTTTTTCAAAAGTTTTTCGAAATTTTTTTTGAAAATTTTTTTCGAAATTTTTTTTCAAATTTTTTTTTCAAAATTTTTTTTCGAAAATTTTTTCAAAATTTTTTTTCAAAATATTTTTCGTAATTTTTCTTTCGAAATTTTTTTCAGAATTTTTTCCGAAAATTTTTTTGGAAATTCTTTTCCACAATTTTTCGAAAATTTTTTTCGAAAATTTTTTTTCCAAAATTTTTTCGAAAATTTTTTTGAAAATTTTTTTCGAAATTTTTTTGGAAAATTTTTTTCAAAATTTTTTTTGAAAATATTTTTCAAAATTTTTTTCAAAATTTTTTTTAAAAATTTTTTTTTAAATTTTTTTCGAAAATATTTTTTCCAAAATTTTTTCGAAAATTTTTTTGAAAACTTTTTTCGAAATTTTTTTTCAAACTTTTTTTCGAAATTTTTTTTCGAAGTTTTTTTCGAAATTTTTTTTCAAAATTTTTTTTTCCAAACTTTTTTCAAAATTTTTTTTCGAAATTTTTTGTAATTTTTTTCGAAAATTTTTTTTCGAAATTTTTCTCCAAAATTTTTCGAAAACTTTTTGCAAAAAACTTTTTTCTAAATTTTTTTGAAAATTTTTTTCGAAATTTTTTTTGAAATTTCTTTTCCAAAATTCTTTAAAAAATTTTTTTGAAAATTATTTTTGAAATTTTTTTCGGAATTTTTTCTCAAAATTTTTTTCCAAAATTTTTTCAAAATTTTTTTCGAAAATATTTTTTCGAAATTTTTTTCGAAAATTTTTTTCATAATATTTTTCGAAAACCTTTTTTCGAAATTTTTTTCGAAATTTTTTTCGAAAATGTTTTCCAAAATTTTTTTCGAAAATGTTTTTTCCAAAATTTTTTCGAAATTTTTTTTCAAAATTTTTTTGAAAATATTTTTTGATATTTTTATCGAAATTTTTTTTCAAATTTTTTTTCGAAAATTTCTTTTCGAAATTTTTTTCGAAATGTTTTTCGAAATGTTTTTTCAAAATTTTTTTCGAAATTTTTTTCGAAAATTTTTTTCGAAAAATTTTTTTTCAAAATTTTTTCGAAATTTTTTTTCAAAAGTTTTTCGAAATTTTTTTTGAAAATTTTTTTCGAAATTTTTTTTCAAATTTTTTTTTCAAAATTTTTTTTCGAAAATTTTTTCAAAATTTTTTTTCAAAATATTTTTCGTAATTTTTCTTTCGAAATTTTTTTCAGAATTTTTTCCGAAAATTATTTTGGAAATTCTTTTCCACAATTTTTCGAAAATTTTTTTCGAAAATTTTTTTTCCAAAATTTTTTCGAAAATTTTTTTGAAAATTTTTTTCGAAATTTTTTTGGAAAATTTTTTTCAAAATTTTTTTTGAAAATATTTTTCAAAATTTTTTTCAAAATTTTTTTTAAAAATTTTTTTCAAAATTTTTTTCGAAAATATTTTTTCCAAAATTTTTTCGAAAATTTTTTTGAAAACTTTTTTCGAAATTTTTTTTCAAACTTTTTTTCGAAATTTTTTTTCGAAGTTTTTTTCGAAATTTTTTTTCAAAATTTTTTTTTCCAAACTTTTTTCAAAATTTTTTTCGAAATTTTTTGTAATTTTTTTCGAAAATTTTTTTTCGAAATTTTTCTCCAACATTTTTCGAAAACTTTTTGCAAAAAACTTTTTTCTAAATTTTTTTGAAAATTTTTTTCGAAATTTTTTTTGAAATTTGTTTTCCAAAATTCTTTAAAAAATTTTTTTGAAAATTATTTGTGAAATTTTTTTCGGAATTTTTTATCAAAATTTTTTTCCAAAATTTTTTCAAAATTTTTTTCGAAAATATTTTTTCGAAATTTTTTTCGAAAATTTTTTTCATAATTTTTTTCGAAAACCTTTTTTCGAAATTTTTTTCGAAATTTTTCAAAATTTTTTTTGAAAATTTTTTTCGAAAATTTTTTTTCGAAATTTTTTTCGAAAATTTTTTTCAAAATTTTTTTCGAAATTTTTTTTCAAAATTTCTTTGGAAAATTTTTTTCAAAAATTTTTTTCAAAATTTGTTTCGAAAATTTTTTTTGAAATTTTTTCGAAAGTTTTTCTCAAAATGTTTTTTCCAAAATTTTTTCAAAATTTTTTTTCGAAATTTTTTTTGAAAATTTTTTCGAAATTTTTTTTGAAAATTTTTTCAAAATTTTTTTTGAAAATATTTTTCGAAATTTTTTTTTAAATTTTTTTCGAAAATTTTTTTCGTAATTTTTTTCGAAAATTTTTTTCGAAATTTTTTTCTAAAATTTTTTTAAAAATTTTTTTCGAAATTTTTTTCGTATGTTTTTTCCAAAATTTTTCGAAAATTTTTTTAAAAATTTTTTTCGAAATTTTTTTTTTCGAAATTTTTTTTCAAAATTTTTTTCAAAGATTTCGAAAATTTTTTTCCAAAATTTTTTTCGAAAATTTTTTTTCGAAATTTTTCTCGAAAATTTTTTTCAAAATTTTTTTCGAAAATATTTTTACCAAAATTTTTTCGAAATTTTTTTCGAAATTTTTTTTCAAAATTTTTTTCGAAAATTTTTTTTCGAAATTTTTTTCGAAAATTTTTTTCGAAATTTTTTTCTAAAATTTTTTTAAAAATTTTTTTCGAAATTTTTTTCGTAAGTTTCTTTCAAAATTTTTTTTCCAAAATTTTTTCAAAATTTTTTTTCTAAATTTTTTTCGAAAATTTTTTTTCGAAATTTTCTTTTAAATTTTTTTCCAAAATTTTATTTCGAAATTTTTTTCCAAAATTTTTCGAAAATTTTTTGCAAAAAATTTTTTTCCAAAATTTTTTTCGAAATTTTTTTTTCGAAATTTTTCTCGAAATTTTTTTTCAAAATTCTGTTCGAAAATATTTTTTCCAAAATTTTTTCGAAAATTTTTTCGAAATTTTTTTTCAAAATTTTTTTCGAAAATTTTTTTTTGAAATTTTTTTCAAAAATTTTATTCAAAATTTTTTTCGAAATTTTTTTCGAAAATGTTTTCCAAAATTTTTTTCGAAAATGTTTTTTCCAAAATTTTTTCGAAATTTTTTTTCAAAATTTTTTTGAAAATATTTTTTGATATTTTTATCGAAATTTTTTTTCAAATTTTTTTTCGAAAATTTCTTTTCGAAATTTTTTTCGAAATGTTTTTCGAAATGTTTTTTCAAAATTTTTTTCGTAATTTTTTTTCAAAATTTTTTTGGAAATTTTTTTCGAAAATTTTTTTTGAAAAATTTTTTTTTCAAAATTTTTTTCGAAAATTTTTTTTGAAAAATTTTTCTCCAAAATTTTTTTCAAAGATTTCGAAAATTTTTTTCCAAAATTTTTTTCGAATATTTTTTTTCGAAATTTTTCTCGAAAATTTTTTTCAAAATTTTTTTCGAAAATATTTTTACCAAAATTTTTTCGAAATTTTTTTCGAAATTTTCTTTTAAATTTTTTTTCGAAATTTTTTTCCAAAATATTGTTTCCAAAATTTTTTCGAAAATTTTTTCGAAATTTTTCTCGAAATTTTTTTCAAATTTTTTTTCGAAAATTTTTTTTCGAAATTTTTTCCGAAAATTTTTTTCGAAATTTTTTTCTAAAATTTTTTTGAAAATTTTTTTCGAAATTTTTTTCGAGTTTTTTCAAAATTTTTTTCCAAATTTTTTTCAAAATTTTTTTTCAAAATTTTTTTCGAAAATTTTTTTTCGAAATTTTTTTTTAAATTTTTTTCCAAAATTTTTTTTCGAAATTTTTTTTCAAAATTTCTTTCGAAAATTTTTTTCAAAAATTTTTTTCAAAATGTTTTTCAAAATTTTTTTTCAAAATGTTTTTGGAAAATTTTTTTCGAAAATTTTTCTCATAATTTTTTTTGAAAATCTTTTTTCGAAATTTTTTTCGAAAATTTTTTTAAATTTTTTTTTGAGATTTTTTTCGAAATTTTTTTTCAAATTTTTTTTCGAAAATTTTTTCGAAATGTTTTTCGAAATGTTTTTTCAAAATTTTTTTCGAAATTCTTTTCAAAATTTTTTTTCGAAAAATTTTTTTTCAAAATTTTTTCGAAATTTTTTTTCAAAAGTTTTTCGAAATTTTTTTTGAAAATTTTTTTCGAAATTTTTCTTTCGAAATTTTTTTCAGAATTTTTTCCGAAAATTTTTTTGGAAATTCTTTTCCACAATTTTTCGAAAATTTTTTTCAAAACATTTTTTTCCAAAATTTTTTTCAAAGATTTCGAAAATTTTTTTCCAAATTTTTTTCGAAATTTTTTTTCAAGATTTTTTTTCCAAAATTTTTTTCGAAAATTTTTTTTCGAAATTTTTCTCGAAAATTTTTTTCAAAATTTTTTTCGAAAATATTTTTTCCCAAATTCTTTCGAAAATTTTTTTAAAATTTTTTTTGAAATTTTTTTTCAAAATATTTTATTGGAAATTTTTTTCGAAAATTTTTTTTCGAAATTTTTTTCAAAAATTTTTTTTCGAAATTTTTTTCAAAAATTTTTTTTTTAAATTTTTTTTCCAAATTTTTTTTCAAAATTTTTTTCGAAAATTTTTTTCGAAATTTTTTTTCAAAATTTTTTTCAAAATTTTTTTTTCCAAATTTTTTTCGAAAATTTTCTTAAAATTTTTTTTCGAAATTTTTTTCGAAAATTTTTTTTCAAATTTTTTTTCGAAAATTTTTTTTTGGAAATTTTTTTCGAAAATTTTTTTTCGAAATTTTTTTTCAAATTTTTTTTTCCAAATTTTTTTTCAAAATTTTTTTCGAAATTTTTTTTCGAAATTTTTTTTCAAAATTTTTTTCAAAATTTTTTTTTCCAAATTTTTTTCGAAAATTTTTTTAAAAATTTTTTTCGAAATTTTTTTCGAAAATTTTTTTTTAAAATTTTTTTCGAAAATTTTTTTCAAAATTTTTTTCGAAATTTTTTTTCAAAATTTTTTCGAAATTTTTTTTCAAAATTTTTTTCGAAAATTTTTTTTTGAAATTTTTTTCGAAATTTTTTTTTCGAAATTTTTTTCGAAAATTTTTTTCAAAATTTTTTTCGAAATTTTTTTCGAAAATTTTTTTCGGAATTTTTATTCCAAATTTTTTTTCAAAATTTTTTTCGAATATTTTTTTTCCAAAATTTTTTCAAAATTTTTTTTCGAAATTTTTTTCGAAAATTTTTTTCAATATTTTTTTCGAAAAATTTTTTTCCAAAATTTTCTCGAAAATTTTTTTGAAAATTTTTTTCGAAATTTTTTTTTCAAAATTTTTTTCGAAAATTTTTTTTCGAATTTTTTTTGAAAATATTTTTTGAGAAATTTTTTTTTCAAATTTTTTCGAAAATTTTTTTTCGAAATTTTTTTCGAAAATTTTTTTCAATATTTTTTTCGAAAAATTTTTTTCCAAAATTTTTTCGAAAATTTTTTTGAAAATTTTTTTTGGAAATTTTTTTCAAAGTTTTTTTCGAAATTTTTTTTTCGAAATTTTTTTCGAAAATTTTTTTCAAAATTTTTTTCGAAAATTTATTTCAAAATTTTTTCAAAATTTTTTTTGAAAATATTTTTCGAAATTTTTTTTCAAAATTTTTTTCGAAAATTTTTTTCGTAATTTTTTTTCAAAATTTTTTTGGAAATTTTTTTCGAAAATTTTTTTTGAAAAATTTTTTCCAAAATTTTTTCGAAAATTTTTTTCAAAATTTTTTTCGAAAATTTTTTTTTCGAAATTTTTCTTCAAAATTTTTTTCAAAGATTTCGAAAATTTTTTTCCAAAATTTTTTTCGAAAATTTTTTTTCGAAATTTTTCTCGAAAATTTTTTTCAAAATTTTTTTCGAAAATATTTTTACCAAAATTTTTTCGAAATTTTTTTCGAAATTTTTTTTCAAAATTTTTTTCGAAAATTTTTTTTCGAAATTTTTTTCGAAAATTTTTTTCGAAATTTTTTTCTAAAATTTTTTTAAAATTTTTTTTTGAAATTTTTTTCGTAAGTTTTTTTCAAAATTTTTTTTCCAAAATTTTTTCAAAATTTTTTTTCTAAATTTTTTTCGAAAATTTTTTTTCGAAATTTTCTTTTAAATTTTTCTCCAAAATTATTTTTCGAAATTTTTTTCCAAAATTTTTCGAAAATTTTTTTGCAAAAAATTTTTTTCCAAAATTTTTTTCGAAATTTTTTTTTCGAAATTTTTCTCGAAAATTTTTTTCAAAATTTTTTTCGAAGATATTTTTTCCAAAATTTTTTCGAAAATTTTTTCGAAATTTTTTTCGAAATTTTTTTCAAAATTTTTTTCAAAAATGTTTTTTCGAAATTTTTTTCTAAAATTTTTTTCAAAATTTCTTTCGAAAATTTTTTTCAAAAATTATTTTCAAAATTTTTTTCAAAAATTTTTTTCAAAATTTTTTTGGAAAATTTTTTTTCCAAAATTTTTTTAAATTTTTTTTGAAAATTATTTTTGAAATTTTTTCCGAAATTTTTTCTGGAAATTTTTTTTCCAAAATTTTTTCAAAATTTATTTCGAAAATTTTTTTTGGAAATTTTTTTGGAAAAATTTCTCAAAATTTTTTTCAAAATTTTTTTATCAAAATTTTTTTCGAAAATTTTTCTCATAATTTTTTTCGAAAATCTTTTTTCTAAATTTTTTCGAAAATTTTTTGAAAATTTTTTTTTGAAAATTTTTTTCGAAATTTTTTTTCAAAATTTTTTTCGAAAATTTTTTTTTGAAATTTTTTTCAAAAATTTTATTCAAAATTTTTTTCGAAATTTTTTTCGAAAATGTTTTCCAAAATTTTTTTCGAAAATGTTTTTTCCAAAATTTTTTCGAAATTTTTTTTCAAAATTTTTTTGAAAATATTTTTTGATATTTTTATCGAAATTTTTTTTCAAATTTTTTTTCGAAAATTTCTTTTCGAAATTTTTTTCGAAATGTTTTTCGAAATGTTTTTTCAAAATTTTTTTCGAAATTTTTTTCGAAAATTTTTTTCGAAAAATTTTTTTTCAAAATTTTTTCGAAATTTTTTTTCAAAAGTTTTTCGAAATTTTTTTTGAAAATTTTTTTCGAAATTTTTTTTCAAATTTTTTTTTCAAAATTTTTTTTCGAAAATTTTTTCAAAATTTTTTTTCAAAATATTTTTCGTAATTTTTCTTTCGAAATTTTTTTCAGAATTTTTTCCGAAAATTTTTTTGGAAATTCTTTTCCACAATTTTTCGAAAATTTTTTTCGAAAATTTTTTTTCCAAAATTTTTTCGAAAATTTTTTTGAAAATTTTTTTCGAAATTTTTTTGGAAAATTTTTTTCAAAATTTTTTTTGAAAATATTTTTCAAAATTTTTTTCAAAATTTTTTTTAAAAATTTTTTTTAAAATTTTTTTCGAAAATATTTTTTCCAAAATTTTTTCGAAAATTTTTTTGAAAACTTTTTTCGAAATTTTTTTTCAAACTTTTTTTCGAAATTTTTTTTCGAAGTTTTTTTCGAAATTTTTTTTCAAAATTTTTTTTTCCAAACTTTTTTCAAAATTTTTTTTCGAAATTTTTTGTAATTTTTTTCGAAAATTTTTTTTCGAAATTTTTCTCCAAAATTTTTCGAAAACTTTTTGCAAAAAACTTTTTTCTAAATTTTTTTGAAAATTTTTTTCGAAATTTTTTTTGAAATTTCTTTTCCAAAATTCTTTAAAAAATTTTTTTGAAAATTATTTTTGAAATTTTTTTCGGAATTTTTTCTCAAAATTTTTTTCCAAAATTTTTTCAAAATTTTTTTCGAAAATATTTTTTCGAAATTTTTTTCGAAAATTTTTTTCATAATATTTTTCGAAAACCTTTTTTCGAAATTTTTTTCGAAATTTTTTTCGAAAATGTTTTCCAAAATTTTTTTCGAAAATGTTTTTTCCAAAATTTTTTCGAAATTTTTTTTCAAAATTTTTTTGAAAATATTTTTTGATATTTTTATCGAAATTTTTTTTCAAATTTTTTTTCGAAAATTTCTTTTCGAAATTTTTTTCGAAATGTTTTTCGAAATGTTTTTTCAAAATTTTTTTCGAAATTTTTTTCGAAATTTTTTTTCGAAAAATTTTTTTTCAAAATTTTTTCGAAATTTTTTTTCAAAAGTTTTTCAAAATTTTTTTTGAAAATTTTTTTCGAAATTTTTTTTCAAATTTTTTTTTCAAAATTTTTTTTCGAAAATTTTTTCAAAATTTTTTTTCAAAATATTTTTCGTAATTTTTCTTTCGAAATTTTTTTCAGAATTTTTTCCGAAAATTTTTTTGGAAATTCTTTTCCACAATTTTTCGAAAATTTTTTTCGAAAATTTTTTTTCCAAAATTTTTTCGAAAATTTTTTTGAAAATTTTTTTCGAAATTTTTTTGGAAAATTTTTTTCAAAATTTTTTTTGAAAATATTTTTCAAAATTTTTTTCAAAATTTTTTTTAAAATTTTTTTTCAAAATTTTTTTCGAAAATATTTTTTCCAAAATTTTTTCGAAAATTTTTTTGAAAACTTTTTTCGAAATTTTTTTTCAAACTTTTTTTCGAAATTTTTTTTCGAAGTTTTTTTCGAAATTTTTTTTCAAAATTTTTTTTTCCAAACTTTTTTCAAAATTTTTTTTCGAAATTTTTTGTAATTTTTTTCGAAAATTTTTTTTCGAAATTTTTCTCCAAAATTTTTCGAAAACTTTTTGCAAAAAACTTTTTTCTAAATTTTTTTGAAAATTTTTTTCGAAATTTTTTTTGAAATTTGTTTTCCAAAATTCTTTAAAAAATTTTTTTGAAAATTATTTTTGAAATTTCTTTCGGAATTTTTTCTCAAAATTTTTTTCCAAAATTTTTTCAAAATTTTTTTCGAAAATATTTTTTCGAAATTTTTTTCGAAAATTTTTTTCATAATTTTTTTCGAAAACCTTTTTTCGAAATTTTTTTCGAAATTTTTCAAAATTTTTTTTGAAAATTTTTTTCGAAAATTTTTTTTCGAAATTTTTTTCGAAAATTTTTTTCAAAATTTTTTTCGAAATTTTTTTTCAAAATTTCTTTGGAAAATTTTTTTCAAAAATTTTTTTCAAAATTTGTTTCGAAAATTTTTTTTGAAATTTTTTCGAAAGTTTTTCTCAAAATGTTTTTTCCAAAATTTTTTCAAAATTTTTTTTCGAAATTTTTTTTGAAAATTTTTTCGAAATTTTTTTTGAAAATTTTTTCAAAATTTTTTTTGAAAATATTTTTCGAAATTTTTTTTAAAATTTTTTTCGAAAATTTTTTTCGTAATTTTTTTCGAAAATTTTTTTCGAAATTTTTTTCTAAAATTTTTTTAAAAATTTTTTTCGAAATTTTTTTCGTATGTTTTTTCCAAAATTTTTCGAAAATTTTTTTAAAAATTTTTTTCGAAATTTTTTTTTTCGAAATTTTTTTTCAAAATTTTTTTCAAAGATTTCGAAAATTTTTTTCCAAAATTTTTTTCGAAAATTTTTTTTCGAAATTTTTCTCGAAAATTTTTTTCAAAATTTTTTTCGAAAATATTTTTACCAAAATTTTTTCGAAATTTTTTTCGAAATTTTTTTTCAAAATTTTTTTCGAAAATTTTTTTTCGAAATTTTTTTCGAAAATTTTTTTCGAAATTTTTTTCTAAAATTTTTTTAAAAATTTTTTTCGAAATTTTTTTCGTAAGTTTTTTTCAAAATTTTTTTTCCAAAATTTTTTCAAAATTTTTTTTCTAAATTTTTTTCGAAAATTTTTTTTCGAAATTTTCTTTTAAATTTTTTTCCAAAATTTTATTTCGAAATTTTTTTCCAAAATTTTTCGAAAATTTTTTGCAAAAAATTTTTTTCCAAAATTTTTTTCGAAATTTTTTTTTCGAAATTTTTCTCGAAAATTTTTTTCAAAATTCTTTTCGAAAATATTTTTTCCAAAATTTTTTCGAAAATTTTTTCGAAATTTTTTTTCAAAATTTTTTTCGAAAATTTTTTTTTGAAATTTTTTTCAAAAATTTTATTCAAAATTTTTTTCGAAATTTTTTTCGAAAATGTTTTCCAAAATTTTTTTCGAAAATGTTTTTTCCAAAATTTTTTCGAAATTTTTTTTCAAAATTTTTTTGAAAATATTTTTTGATATTTTTATCGAAATTTTTTTTCAAATTTTTTTTCGAAAATTTCTTTTCGAAATTTTTTTCGAAATGTTTTTCGAAATGTTTTTTCAAAATTTTTTTCGTAATTTTTTTTCAAAATTTTTTTGGAAATTTTTTTCGAAAATTTTTTTTGAAAAATTTTTTTCCAAAATTTTTTTCGAAAATTTTTTTTTCGAAATTTTTCTCCAAAATTTTTTTCAAAGATTTCGAAAATTTTTTTCCAAAATTTTTTTCGAATATTTTTTTTCGAAATTTTTCTCGAAAATTTTTTTCAAAATTTTTTTCGAAAATATTTTTTCCAAAATTTTTTCAAAATTTTTTTCGAAAATATTTTTTCGAAATTTTTTTCGAAAATTTTTTTCATAATTTTTTTCGAAAACCTTTTTTCGAAATTTTTTTCGAAATTTTTTTCGAAAATGTTTTCCAAAATTTTTTTCGAAAATGTTTTTTCCAAAATTTTTTCGAAATTTTTTTTCAAAATTTTTTTGAAAATATTTTTTGATATTTTTATCGAAATTTTTTTTCAAATTTTTTTTCGAAAATTTCTTTTCGAAATTTTTTTCGAAATGTTTTTCGAAATGTTTTTTCAAAATTTTTTTCGAAATTTTTTTCGAAAATTTTTTTCGAAAAATTTTTTTTCAAAATTTTTTCGAAATTTTTTTTCAAAAGTTTTTCGAAATTTTTTTTGAAAATTTTTTTCGAAATTTTTTTTCAAATTTTTTTTTCAAAATTTTTTTTCGAAAATTTTTTCAAAATTTTTTTTCAAAATATTTTTCGTAATTTTTCTTTCGAAATTTTTTTCAGAATTTTTTCCGAAAATTTTTTTGGAAATTCTTTTCCACAATTTTTCGAAAATTTTTTTCGAAAATTTTTTTTCCAAAATTTTTTCGAAAATTTTTTTGAAAATTTTTTTCGAAATTTTTTTGGAAAATTTTTTTCAAAATTTTTTTTGAAAATATTTTTCAAAATTTTTTTCAAAATTTTTTTTAAAAATTTTTTTCAAAATTTTTTTCGAAAATATTTTTTCCAAAATTTTTTCGAAAATTTTTTTGTAAACTTTTTTCGAAATTTTTTTTCAAACTTTTTTTCGAAATTTTTTTTCGAAGTTTTTTTCGAAATTTTTTTTTAAAATTTTTTTTTCCAAACTTTTTTCAAAATTTTTTTTCGAAATTTTTTGTAATTTTTTTCGAAAATTTTTTTTCGAAATTTTTCTCCGAAATTTTTCGAAAACTTTTTGCAAAAAACTTTTTTCTAAATTTTTTTGAAAATTTTTTTCGAAATTTTTTTTGAAATTTGTTTTCCAAAATTCTTTAAAAAATTTTTTTGAAAATTATTTTTGAAATTTCTTTCGGAATTTTTTCTCAAAATTTTTTTCCAAAATTTTTTCAAAATTTTTTTCGAAAATATTTTTTCGAAATTTTTTTCGAAAATTTTTTTCATAATTTTTTTCGAAAACCTTTTTTCGAAATTTTTTTCGAAATTTTTCAAAATTTTTTTTGAAAATTTTTTTCGAAAATTTTTTTTCGAAATTTTTTTCGAAAATTTTTTTCAAAATTTTTTTCGAAATTTTTTTTCAAAATTTTTTTGGAAAATTTTTTTCAAAAATTTTTTTCAAAATTTGTTTCGAAAATTTTTTTTGAAATTTTTTCGAAAGTTTTTCTCAAAATGTTTTTTCCAAAATTTTTTCAAAATTTTTTTTCGAAATTTTTTTTGAAAATTTTTTCGAAATTTTTTTTGAAAATTTTTTCAAAATTTTTTTTGAAAATATTTTTCGAAATTTTTTTTAAAATTTTTTTCGAAAATTTTTTTCGTAATTTTTTTCGAAAATTTTTTTCGAAATTTTTTTCTAAAATTTTTTTAAAAATTTTTTTCGAAATTTTTTTCGTATGTTTTTTCCAAAATTTTTCGAAAATTTTTTTAAAAATTTTTTTCGAAATTTTTTTTTTCGAAATTTTTTTTCAAAATTTTTTTCAAAGATTTCGAAAATTTTTTTCCAAAATTTTTTTCGAAAATTTTTTTTCGAAATTTTTCTCGAAAATTTTTTTCAAAATTTTTTTCAAAAATATTTTTACCAAAATTTTTTCGAAATTTTTTTCGAAATTTTTTTTCAAAATTTTTTTCGAAAATTTTTTTTCGAAATTTTTTTCGAAAATTTTTTTCGAAATTTTTTTCTAAAATTTTTTTAAAAATTTTTTTCGAAATTTTTTTCGTAAGTTTTTTTCAAAATTTTTTTTCCAAAATTTTTTCAAAATTTTTTTTCTAAATTTTTTTCGAAAATTTTTTTTCGAAATTTTCTTTTAAATTTTTTTCCAAAATTTTATTTCGAAATTTTTTTCCAAAATTTTTCGAAAATTTTTTGCAAAAAATTTTTTTCCAAAATTTTTTTCGAAATTTTTTTTTCGAAATTTTTCTCGAAAATTTTTTTCAAAATTCTTTTCGAAAATATTTTTTCCAAAATTTTTTCGAAAATTTTTTCGAAATTTTTTTTCAAAATTTTTTTCGAAAATTTTTTTTTGAAATTTTTTTCAAAAATTTTATTCAAAATTTTTTTCGAAATTTTTTTCGAAAATGTTTTCCAAAATTTTTTTCGAAAATGTTTTTTCCAAAATTTTTTCGAAATTTTTTTTCAAAATTTTTTTGAAAATATTTTTTGATATTTTTATCGAAATTTTTTTTCAAATTTTTTTTCGAAAATTTCTTTTCGAAATTTTTTTCGAAATGTTTTTCGAAATGTTTTTTCAAAATTTTTTTCGTAATTTTTTTTCAAAATTTTTTTGGAAATTTTTTTCGAAAATTTTTTTTGAAAACTTTTTTTCCAAAATTTTTTTCGAAAATTTTTTTTTCGAAATTTTTCTCCAAAATTTTTTTCAAAGATTTCGAAAATTTTTTTCCAAAATTTTTTTCGAATATTTTTTTTCGAAATTTTTCTCGAAAATTTTTTTCAAAATTTTTTTCGAAAATATTTTTACCAAAATTTTTTCGAAAATTTTTTCGAAATTTTTTTCGAAATTTTTTTTCAAAATTTTTTTCGAAAATTTTTTTTCGAAATTTTTTTCGAAAATTTTTTTCGAAATTTTTTTCTAAAATTTTTTTAAAAATTTTTTTCGAAATTTTTTTCGAAAGTTTTTTTCAAAATTTTTTTTCCAAAATTTTTTTAAATTTTTTTTTCTAAATTTTTTTCGAAAATTTTTTTTCGAAATTTTCTTTTAAATTTTTTTTCGAAATTTTTTTCCAAAATATTGTTTCCAAAATTTTTTCGAAAATTTTTTCGAAATTTTTTTCGAAATTTTTTTCAAATTTTTTTTCGAAAATTTTTTTTCGAATTTTTTCCGAAAATTTTTTTCGAAATTTTTTTCTAAAATTTTTTTGAAAATTTTTTTCGAAATTTTTTTCGAGTTTTTTCAAAATTTTTTTCCAAAATTTTTTCAAAATTTTTTTTCAAAATTTTTTTCGAAAATTTTTTTTCGAATTTTTTTTTAAAATATTTTTTGAGAAATTTTTTTTTCAAATTTTTTCGAAAATTTTTTTTCGAAATTTTTTTCGAAAATTTTTTTCAATATTTTTTTCGAAAAATTTTTTTCCAAAATTTTTTCGAAAATTTTTTTGAAAATTTTTTTTGGAAATTTTTTTTCAAAATTTTTTTCGAAATTTTTTTTTCGAAATTTTTTTCGAAAATTTTTTTCAAAATTTTTTTCGAAAATTTTTTTCAAAATTTTTTCAAAATTTTTTTTGAAAATATTTTTCGAAATTTTTTTTCAAAATTTTTTTCGAAAATTTTTTTCGTAATTTTTTTTCAAAATTTTTTTGGAAATTTTTTTCGAAAATTTTTTTTGAAAAATTTTTTCCAAAATTTTTTCGAAAATTTTTTTCAAAATTTTTTTCGAAAATTTTTTTTTCGAAATTTTTCTTCAAAATTTTTTTCAAAGATTTCGAAAATTTTTTTCCAAAATTTTTTTCGAAAATGTTTTTTCGAAATTTTTCTCGAAAATTTTTTTCAAAATTTTTTTCGAAAATATTTTTACCAAAATTTTTTCGAAATTTTTTTCGAAATTTTTTTTCAAAATTTTTTTCGAAAATTTTTTTTCGAAATTTTTTTCGAAACTTTTTTTCGAAATTTTTTTCTAAAATTTTTTTAAAAATTTTTTTCGAAATTTTTTTCGTAAGTTTTTTTCAAAATTTTTTTTCCAAAATTTTTTCAAAATTTTTTTTCTAAATTTTTTTCGAAAATTTTTTTTCGAAATTTTCTTTTAAATTTTTCTCCAAAATTTTTTTTCGAAATTTTTTTCCAAAATTTTTCGAAAATTTTTTGCAAAAAATTTTTTTCCAAAATTTTTTTCGAAATTTTTTTTTCGAAATTTTTCTCGAAAATTTTTTTCAAAATTTTTTTCGAAGGTATTTTTTCCAAAATTTTTTCGAAAATTTTTTCGAAATTTTTTTCGAAATTTTTTCCGAAAATTTTTTTCGAAATTTTTTTCTAAAATTTTTTTCAAAATTTCTTTCGAAAATTTTTTTCAAAAATTATTTTCAAAATTTTTTTCAAAAATTTTTTTCAAAATTTTTTTGGAAATTTTTTTTCCAAAATTTTTTTAAATTTTTTTTGAAAATTATTTTTGAAATTTTTTCCGAAATTTTTTCTGGAAATTTTTTTTCCAAAATTTTTTCAAAATTTATTTCGAAAATTTTTTTGGAAATTTTTTTGGAAAATTTTCTCAAAATTTTTTTCAAAATGTTTTTATCAAAATTTTTTTCGAAAATTTTTCTCATAATTTTTTTCGAAAATCTTTTTTCTAAATTTTTTCGAAAATTTTTTAAAATTTTTTTTTGAAAATTTTTTTCGAAATTTTTTTTCAAAATTTTTTTCGAAAATTTTTTTTTGAAATTTTTTTCAAAAATTTTATTCAAAATTTTTTTCGAAATTTTTTTCGAAAATGTTTTCCAAAATTTTTTTTCGAAAATGTTTTTTCCAAAATTTTTTCGAAATTTTTTTTCAAAATTTTTTTGAAAATATTTTTTGATATTTTTATCGAAATTTTTTTTCAAATTTTTTTTCGAAAATTTTTTTTCGAAATTTTCTTCGAAATGTTTTTCGAAATGTTTTTTCAAATTTTTTTTCGAAATTTTTTTCGAAAATTTTTTTCGAAAAATTTTTTTTCAAATTTTTTTCGAAAATTTTTTTTCGAAATTTTTTTTGAAAATTTTTTTCGAAATTTTTTTTCAAATTTTTTTTTTTAAATTTGTTTTCCAAAATATTTATCATAATTTTTTTTCAAAATTTTTTTCGAAATTTTTCTTTCGAAATTTTTTTCAGAATTTTTTCCGAAAATTTTTTTGGAAATTCTTTTCCACAATTTTTCGAAAATTTTTTTCGAAAATTTTTTTCCAAAATTTTTTCGAAAATTTTTTTGAAAATTTTTTTCGAAATTTTTTTCGAAAATTTTTTTCAAAATTTTTTTTGAAAATTTTTTTCAAAATTTTTTTCAAAATTTTTTTTGAAAATTTTTTTCAAAATTTTTTTTGAAAATTTTTTTCAAAATTTTTTTCGAAAATATTTTCGAAATTTTTTTCGAAATTTTTTTCAAATTTTTTTTCGAAAATTTTTTTTCGAATTTTTTCCGAAAATTTTTTTCGAAATTTTTTTCTAAAATTTTTTTGAAAATTTTTTTCGAAATTTTTTTCGAGTTTTTTCAAAATTTTTTTCCAAAATTTTTTCAAAATTTTTTTTCAAAATTTTTTTCGAAAATTTTTTTTCGAATTTTTTTTTAAAATATTTTTTGAGAAATTTTTTTTTCAAATTTTTTCGAAAATTTTTTTTCGAAATTTTTTTCGAAAATTTTTTTCAATATTTTTTTCGAAAAATTTTTTTCCAAAATTTTTTCGAAAATTTTTTTGAAAATTTTTTTTGGAAATTTTTTTTCAAAATTTTTTTCGAAATTTTTTTTTCGAAATTTTTTTCGAAAATTTTTTTCAAAATTTTTTTCGAAAATTTTTTTCAAAATTTTTTCAAAATTTTTTTTGAAAATATTTTTCGAAATTTTTTTTCAAAATTTTTTTCGAAAATTTTTTTCGTAATTTTTTTTCAAAATTTTTTTGGAAATTTTTTTCGAAAATTTTTTTTGAAAAATTTTTTCCAAAATTTTTTCGAAAATTTTTTTCAAAATTTTTTTCGAAAATTTTTTTTTCGAAATTTTTCTTCAAAATTTTTTTCAAAGATTTCGAAAATTTTTTTCCAAAATTTTTTTCGAAAATGTTTTTTCGAAATTTTTCTCGAAAATTTTTTTCAAAATTTTTTTCGAAAATATTTTTACCAAAATTTTTTCGAAATTTTTTTCGAAATTTTTTTTCAAAATTTTTTTCGAAAATTTTTTTTCGAAATTTTTTTCGAAACTTTTTTTCGAAATTTTTTTCTAAAATTTTTTTAAAAATTTTTTTCGAAATTTTTTTCGTAAGTTTTTTTCAAAATTTTTTTTCCAAAATTTTTTCAAAATTTTTTTTCTAAATTTTTTTCGAAAATTTTTTTTCGAAATTTTCTTTTAAATTTTTCTCCAAAATTTTTTTTCGAAATTTTTTTCCAAAATTTTTCGAAAATTTTTTGCAAAAAATTTTTTTCCAAAATTTTTTTCGAAATTTTTTTTTCGAAATTTTTCTCGAAAATTTTTTTCAAAATTTTTTTCGAAGGTATTTTTTCCAAAATTTTTTCGAAAATTTTTTCGAAATTTTTTTCGAAATTTTTTCCGAAAATTTTTTTCGAAATTTTTTTCTAAAATTTTTTTCAAAATTTCTTTCGAAAATTTTTTTCAAAAATTATTTTCAAAATTTTTTTCAAAAATTTTTTTCAAAATTTTTTTGGAAATTTTTTTTCCAAAATTTTTTTAAATTTTTTTTGAAAATTATTTTTGAAATTTTTTCCGAAATTTTTTCTGGAAATTTTTTTTCCAAAATTTTTTCAAAATTTATTTCGAAAATTTTTTTGGAAATTTTTTTGGAAAATTTTCTCAAAATTTTTTTCAAAATGTTTTTATCAAAATTTTTTTCGAAAATTTTTCTCATAATTTTTTTCGAAAATCTTTTTTCTAAATTTTTTCGAAAATTTTTTAAAATTTTTTTTTGAAAATTTTTTTCGAAATTTTTTTTCAAAATTTTTTTCGAAAATTTTTTTTTGAAATTTTTTTCAAAAATTTTATTCAAAATTTTTTTCGAAATTTTTTTCGAAAATGTTTTCCAAAATTTTTTTTCGAAAATGTTTTTTCCAAAATTTTTTCGAAATTTTTTTTCAAAATTTTTTTGAAAATATTTTTTGATATTTTTATCGAAATTTTTTTTCAAATTTTTTTTCGAAAATTTTTTTTCGAAATTTTCTTCGAAATGTTTTTCGAAATGTTTTTTCAAATTTTTTTTCGAAATTTTTTTCGAAAATTTTTTTCGAAAAATTTTTTTTCAAATTTTTTTCGAAAATTTTTTTTCGAAATTTTTTTTGAAAATTTTTTTCGAAATTTTTTTTCAAATTTTTTTTTTTAAATTTGTTTTCCAAAATATTTATCATAATTTTTTTTCAAAATTTTTTTCGAAATTTTTCTTTCGAAATTTTTTTCAGAATTTTTTCCGAAAATTTTTTTGGAAATTCTTTTCCACAATTTTTCGAAAATTTTTTTCGAAAATTTTTTTCCAAAATTTTTTCGAAAATTTTTTTGAAAATTTTTTTCGAAATTTTTTTCGAAAATTTTTTTCAAAATTTTTTTTGAAAATTTTTTTCAAAATTTTTTTCAAAATTTTTTTTGAAAATTTTTTTCAAAATTTTTTTTGAAAATTTTTTTCAAAATTTTTTTCGAAAATATTTTTTCGAAATTTTTTTCGAAAATTTTTTTCGAAATTTTTTTCTAAAATTTTTTTAAAAATTTTTTTCGAAATTTTTTTCGTAAGTTTTTTTCAAAATTTTTTTTCCAAAATTTTTTCAAAATTTTTTTTCTAAATTTTTTTCGAAAATTTTTTTTCGAAATTTTCTTTTAAATTTTTTTCCAAAATTTTATTTCGAAATTTTTTTCCAAAATTTTTTTCGAAATTTTTTTTTCGAAATTTTTCTCGAAAATTTTTTTCAAAATTTTTTTCGAAAATATTTTTTCCAAAATTTTTTCGAAAATTTTTTCGAAATTTTTTTCGAAATTTTTTCCGAAAATTTTTTTCGAAATTTTTTTCTAAAATTTTTTTCAAAATTTCTTTCGAAAATTTTTTTCAAAAATTATTTTCAAAATTTTTTTCAAAAATTTTTTTCAAAATTTTTTTGGAAAATTTTTTTTCCAAAATTTTTTTAAATTTTTTTTGAAAATTATTTTTGAAATTTTTTCCGAAATTTTTTCTGGAAATTTTTTTTCCAAAATTTTTTCAAAATTTATTTCGAAAATTTTTTTTGGAAATTTTTTTGGAAAATTTTCTCAAAATTTTTTTCAAAATGTTTTTATCAAAATTTTTTTCGAAAATTTTTCTCATAATTTTTTTCGAAAATCTTTTTTCTAAATTTTTTCGAAAATTTTTTAAAATTTTTTTTTGAAAATTTTTTTCGAAATTTTTTTTCAAAATTTTTTTCGAAAATTTTTTTTTGAAATTTTTTTCAAAAATTTTATTCAAAATTTTTTTCGAAATTTTTTTCGGAAATGTTTTCCAAAATTTTTTTTCGAAAATGTTTTTTCCAAAATTTTTTCGAAATTTTTTTTCGAAATTTTTTTGAAAATATTTTTTGATATTTTTATCGAAATTTTTTTTCAAATTTTTTTTCGAAAATTTTTTTTCGAAATTTTTTTCGAAATGTTTTTCGAAATGTTTTTCAAAATTTTTTTCGAAATTTTTTTCGAAAATTTTTTTCAAAAAATTTTTTTTCAAATTTTTTTCGAAAATTTTTTTTCGAAATTTTTTTTTGAAAATTTTTTTCGAAAGTTTTTTCTAAAATTTTTTTCGAAAAATTTTTTTTCAAATTTTTTTCGAAATTTTTTTTCAAAAGTTTTTCGAAATTTTTTTTGAAAATTTTTTTCGAAATTTTTTTTCAAATTTTTTTTTTTAAATTTGTTTTCCAAAATATTTATCATAATTTTTTTTCAAAATTTTTTTCGAAATTTTTCTTTCGAAATTTTTTTCAGAATTTTTTCCGAAAATTTTTTTGGAAATTCTTTTCCACAATTTTTCGAAAATTTTTTTCGAAAATTTTTTTTCCAAAATTTTTTCGAAAATTTTTTTGAAAATTTTTTTCGAAATTTTTTTCGAAAATTTTTTTCAAAATTTTTTTTGAAAATTTTTTTCAAAATTTTTTTCAAAATTTTTTTTGAAAATTTTTTTCAAAATTTTTTTCGAAAATATTTTTTCCAAAATTTTTTCGAAAATTTTTTTGAAAACTTTTTTCGAAATTTTTTTTCAAACTTTTTTTCGAAATTTTTTTTCAAGATTTTTTTTCCAAAATTTTTTTCGAAAATTTTTTTTCGAAATTTTTCTCGAAAATTTTTTTCAAAATTTTTTTCGAAAATATTTTTTCCCAAATTCTTTCGAAAATTTTTTTAAAATTTTTTTTGAAATTTTTTTTCAAAATTTTTTTTTGGAAATTTTTTTCGAAAATTTTTTTTCGAAATTTTTTTCAAAAATTTTTTTTCGAAATTTTTTTCAAAATTTTTTTTTTTAAATTTTTTTTCCAAATTTTTTTTCAAAATTTTTTTCGAAAATTTTTTTCGAAATTTTTTTTCAAAATTTTTTTCAAAATTTTTTTTTCCAAATTTTTTTCGAAAATTTTCTTAAAAATTTTTTTCGAAATTTTTTTCGAAAATTTTTTTTCAAAATTTTTTTCGAAAATTTTTTTTTGGAAATTTTTTTCGAAAATTTTTTTTCGAAATTTTTTTTCAAATTTTTTTTTCCAAATTTTTTTTCAAAATTTTTTTCGAAATTTTTTTTCGAAATTTTTTTTCAAAATTTTTTTCAAAATTTTTTTTTCCAAATTTTTTTCGAAAATTTTTTTTAAAATTTTTTTCGAAATTTTTTTCGAAAATTTTTTTTCAAAATTTTTTTCGAAAATTTTTTTCAAAATTTTTTTCGAAATTTTTTTTCAAAATTTTTTCGAAATTTTTTTTCAAAATTTTTTTCGAAAATTTTTTTTTGAAATTTTTTTCGAAATTTTTTTTTCGAAATTTTTTTCGAAAATTTTTTTCAAAATTTTTTTCGAAATTTTTTTCGAAAATTTTTTTCGGAATTTTTATTCCAAATTTTTTTTCAAAATTTTTTTCGAATATTTTTTTTCCAAAATTTTTTCGAAAATTTTTTTCGAAATTTTTTTCTAAAATTTTTTTAAAAATTTTTTTCGAAATTTTTTTCGAAAGTTTTTTTCAAAATTTTTTTTCCAAAATTTTTTTAAATTTTTTTTTCTAAATTTTTTTCGAAAATTTTTTTTCGAAATTTTCTTTTAAATTTTTTTTCGAAATTTTTTTCCAAAATATTGTTTCCAAAATTTTTTCGAAAATTTTTTCGAAATTTTTTTCGAAATTTTTTTCAAATTTTTTTTCGAAAATTTTTTTTCGAATTTTTTCCGAAAATTTTTTTCGAAATTTTTTTCTAAAATTTTTTTGAAAATTTTTTTCGAAATTTTTTTCGAGTTTTTTCAAAATTTTTTTCCAAAATTTTTTCAAAATTTTTTTTCAAAATTTTTTTCGAAAATTTTTTTTCGAATTTTTTTTTAAAATATTTTTTGAGAAATTTTTTTTTCAAATTTTTTCGAAAATTTTTTTTCGAAATTTTTTTCGAAAATTTTTTTCAATATTTTTTTCGAAAAATTTTTTTCCAAAATTTTTTCGAAAATTTTTTTGAAAATTTTTTTTGGAAATTTTTTTTCAAAATTTTTTTCGAAATTTTTTTTTCGAAATTTTTTTCGAAAATTTTTTTCAAAATTTTTTTCGAAAATTTTTTTCAAAATTTTTTCAAAATTTTTTTTGAAAATATTTTTCGAAATTTTTTTTCAAAATTTTTTTCGAAAATTTTTTTCGTAATTTTTTTTCAAAATTTTTTTGGAAATTTTTTTCGAAAATTTTTTTTGAAAAATTTTTTCCAAAATTTTTTCGAAAATTTTTTTCAAAATTTTTTTCGAAAATTTTTTTTTCGAAATTTTTCTTCAAAATTTTTTTCAAAGATTTCGAAAATTTTTTTCCAAAATTTTTTTCGAAAATGTTTTTTCGAAATTTTTCTCGAAAATTTTTTTCAAAATTTTTTTCGAAAATATTTTTACCAAAATTTTTTCGAAATTTTTTTCGAAATTTTTTTTCAAAATTTTTTTCGAAAATTTTTTTTCGAAATTTTTTTCGAAACTTTTTTTCGAAATTTTTTTCTAAAATTTTTTTAAAAATTTTTTTCGAAATTTTTTTCGTAAGTTTTTTTCAAAATTTTTTTTCCAAAATTTTTTCAAAATTTTTTTTCTAAATTTTTTTCGAAAATTTTTTTTCGAAATTTTCTTTTAAATTTTTCTCCAAAATTTTTTTTCGAAATTTTTTTCCAAAATTTTTCGAAAATTTTTTGCAAAAAATTTTTTTCCAAAATTTTTTTCGAAATTTTTTTTTCGAAATTTTTCTCGAAAATTTTTTTCAAAATTTTTTTCGAAGGTATTTTTTCCAAAATTTTTTCGAAAATTTTTTCGAAATTTTTTTCGAAATTTTTTCCGAAAATTTTTTTCGAAATTTTTTTCTAAAATTTTTTTCAAAATTTCTTTCGAAAATTTTTTTCAAAAATTATTTTCAAAATTTTTTTCAAAAATTTTTTTCAAAATTTTTTTGGAAATTTTTTTTCCAAAATTTTTTTAAATTTTTTTTGAAAATTATTTTTGAAATTTTTTCCGAAATTTTTTCTGGAAATTTTTTTTCCAAAATTTTTTCAAAATTTATTTCGAAAATTTTTTTGGAAATTTTTTTGGAAAATTTTCTCAAAATTTTTTTCAAAATGTTTTTATCAAAATTTTTTTCGAAAATTTTTCTCATAATTTTTTTCGAAAATCTTTTTTCTAAATTTTTTCGAAAATTTTTTAAAATTTTTTTTTGAAAATTTTTTTCGAAATTTTTTTTCAAAATTTTTTTCGAAAATTTTTTTTTGAAATTTTTTTCAAAAATTTTATTCAAAATTTTTTTCGAAATTTTTTTCGAAAATGTTTTCCAAAATTTTTTTTCGAAAATGTTTTTTCCAAAATTTTTTCGAAATTTTTTTTCAAAATTTTTTTGAAAATATTTTTTGATATTTTTATCGAAATTTTTTTTCAAATTTTTTTTCGAAAATTTCTTTTCGAAATTTTTTTCGAAATGTTTTTCGAAATGTTTTTTCAAAATTTTTTTCGTAATTTTTTTTCAAAATTTTTTTGGAAATTTTTTTCGAAAATTTTTTTTGAAAACTTTTTTTCCAAAATTTTTTTCGAAAATTTTTTTTTCGAAATTTTTCTCCAAAATTTTTTTCAAAGATTTCGAAAATTTTTTTCCAAAATTTTTTTCGAATATTTTTTTTCGAAATTTTTCTCGAAAATTTTTTTCAAAATTTTTTTCGAAAATATTTTTACCAAAATTTTTTCGAAAATTTTTTCGAAATTTTTTTCGAAATTTTTTTTCAAAATTTTTTTCGAAAATTTTTTTTCGAAATTTTTTTCGAAAATTTTTTTCGAAATTTTTTTCTAAAATTTTTTTAAAAATTTTTTTCGAAATTTTTTTCGAAAGTTTTTTTCAAAATTTTTTTTCCAAAATTTTTTTAAATTTTTTTTTCTAAATTTTTTTCGAAAATTTTTTTTCGAAATTTTCTTTTAAATTTTTTTTCGAAATTTTTTTCCAAAATATTGTTTCCAAAATTTTTTCGAAAATTTTTTCGAAATTTTTTTCGAAATTTTTTTCAAATTTTTTTTCGAAAATTTTTTTTCGAATTTTTTCCGAAAATTTTTTTCGAAATTTTTTTCTAAAATTTTTTTGAAAATTTTTTTCGAAATTTTTTTCGAGTTTTTTCAAAATTTTTTTCCAAAATTTTTTCAAAATTTTTTTTCAAAATTTTTTTCGAAAATTTTTTTTCGAATTTTTTTTTAAAATATTTTTTGAGAAATTTTTTTTTCAAATTTTTTCGAAAATTTTTTTTCGAAATTTTTTTCGAAAATTTTTTTCAATATTTTTTTCGAAAAATTTTTTTCCAAAATTTTTTCGAAAATTTTTTTGAAAATTTTTTTTGGAAATTTTTTTTCAAAATTTTTTTCGAAATTTTTTTTTCGAAATTTTTTTCGAAAATTTTTTTCAAAATTTTTTTCGAAAATTTTTTTCAAAATTTTTTCAAAATTTTTTTTGAAAATATTTTTCGAAATTTTTTTTCAAAATTTTTTTCGAAAATTTTTTTCGTAATTTTTTTTCAAAATTTTTTTGGAAATTTTTTTCGAAAATTTTTTTTGAAAAATTTTTTCCAAAATTTTTTCGAAAATTTTTTTCAAAATTTTTTTCGAAAATTTTTTTTTCGAAATTTTTCTTCAAAATTTTTTTCAAAGATTTCGAAAATTTTTTTCCAAAATTTTTTTCGAAAATGTTTTTTCGAAATTTTTCTCGAAAATTTTTTTCAAAATTTTTTTCGAAAATATTTTTACCAAAATTTTTTCGAAATTTTTTTCGAAATTTTTTTTCAAAATTTTTTTCGAAAATTTTTTTTCGAAATTTTTTTCGAAACTTTTTTTCGAAATTTTTTTCTAAAATTTTTTTAAAAATTTTTTTCGAAATTTTTTTCGTAAGTTTTTTTCAAAATTTTTTTTCCAAAATTTTTTCAAAATTTTTTTTCTAAATTTTTTTCGAAAATTTTTTTTCGAAATTTTCTTTTAAATTTTTCTCCAAAATTTTTTTTCGAAATTTTTTTCCAAAATTTTTCGAAAATTTTTTGCAAAAAATTTTTTTCCAAAATTTTTTTCGAAATTTTTTTTTCGAAATTTTTCTCGAAAATTTTTTTCAAAATTTTTTTCGAAGGTATTTTTTCCAAAATTTTTTCGAAAATTTTTTCGAAATTTTTTTCGAAATTTTTTCCGAAAATTTTTTTCGAAATTTTTTTCTAAAATTTTTTTCAAAATTTCTTTCGAAAATTTTTTTCAAAAATTATTTTCAAAATTTTTTTCAAAAATTTTTTTCAAAATTTTTTTGGAAATTTTTTTTCCAAAATTTTTTTAAATTTTTTTTGAAAATTATTTTTGAAATTTTTTCCGAAATTTTTTCTGGAAATTTTTTTTCCAAAATTTTTTCAAAATTTATTTCGAAAATTTTTTTGGAAATTTTTTTGGAAAATTTTCTCAAAATTTTTTTCAAAATGTTTTTATCAAAATTTTTTTCGAAAATTTTTCTCATAATTTTTTTCGAAAATCTTTTTTCTAAATTTTTTCGAAAATTTTTTAAAATTTTTTTTTGAAAATTTTTTTCGAAATTTTTTTTCAAAATTTTTTTCGAAAATTTTTTTTTGAAATTTTTTTCAAAAATTTTATTCAAAATTTTTTTCGAAATTTTTTTCGAAAATGTTTTCCAAAATTTTTTTTCGAAAATGTTTTTTCCAAAATTTTTTCGAAATTTTTTTTCAAAATTTTTTTGAAAATATTTTTTGATATTTTTATCGAAATTTTTTTTCAAATTTTTTTTCGAAAATTTTTTTTCGAAATTTTCTTCGAAATGTTTTTCGAAATGTTTTTTCAAATTTTTTTTCGAAATTTTTTTCGAAAATTTTTTTCGAAAAATTTTTTTTCAAATTTTTTTCGAAAATTTTTTTTCGAAATTTTTTTTGAAAATTTTTTTCGAAATTTTTTTTCAAATTTTTTTTTTTAAATTTGTTTTCCAAAATATTTATCATAATTTTTTTTCAAAATTTTTTTCGAAATTTTTCTTTCGAAATTTTTTTCAGAATTTTTTCCGAAAATTTTTTTGGAAATTCTTTTCCACAATTTTTCGAAAATTTTTTTCGAAAATTTTTTTCCAAAATTTTTTCGAAAATTTTTTTGAAAATTTTTTTCGAAATTTTTTTCGAAAATTTTTTTCAAAATTTTTTTTGAAAATTTTTTTCAAAATTTTTTTCAAAATTTTTTTTGAAAATTTTTTTCAAAATTTTTTTTGAAAATTTTTTTCAAAATTTTTTTCGAAAATATTTTTTCGAAATTTTTTTCGAAAATTTTTTTCGAAATTTTTTTCTAAAATTTTTTTAAAAATTTTTTTCGAAATTTTTTTCGTAAGTTTTTTTCAAAATTTTTTTTCCAAAATTTTTTCAAAATTTTTTTTCTAAATTTTTTTCGAAAATTTTTTTTCGAAATTTTCTTTTAAATTTTTTTCCAAAATTTTATTTCGAAATTTTTTTCCAAAATTTTTTTCGAAATTTTTTTTTCGAAATTTTTCTCGAAAATTTTTTTCAAAATTTTTTTCGAAAATATTTTTTCCAAAATTTTTTCGAAAATTTTTTCGAAATTTTTTTCGAAATTTTTTCCGAAAATTTTTTTCGAAATTTTTTTCTAAAATTTTTTTCAAAATTTCTTTCGAAAATTTTTTTCAAAAATTATTTTCAAAATTTTTTTCAAAAATTTTTTTCAAAATTTTTTTGGAAAATTTTTTTTCCAAAATTTTTTTAAATTTTTTTTGAAAATTATTTTTGAAATTTTTTCCGAAATTTTTTCTGGAAATTTTTTTTCCAAAATTTTTTCAA
This sequence comes from Uropetala carovei, assembly GCA_036926305.1. NCBI lineage: Eukaryota > Metazoa > Arthropoda > Insecta > Odonata > Petaluridae > Uropetala > Uropetala carovei. The sequence goes on along the minus strand of JAXCHB010000310.1, from coordinate 404,424 downwards.
AATTTATTTCGAAAATTTTTTTTGGAAATTTTTTTGGAAAATTTTCTCAAAATTTTTTTCAAAATGTTTTTATCAAAATTTTTTTCGAAAATTTTTCTCATAATTTTTTTCGAAAATCTTTTTTCTAAATTTTTTCGAAAATTTTTTAAAATTTTTTTTTGAAAATTTTTTTCGAAATTTTTTTTCAAAATTTTTTTCGAAAATTTTTTTTTGAAATTTTTTTCAAAAATTTTATTCAAAATTTTTTTCGAAATTTTTTTCGGAAATGTTTTCCAAAATTTTTTTTCGAAAATGTTTTTTCCAAAATTTTTTCGAAATTTTTTTTCGAAATTTTTTTGAAAATATTTTTTGATATTTTTATCGAAATTTTTTTTCAAATTTTTTTTCGAAAATTTTTTTTCGAAATTTTTTTCGAAATGTTTTTCGAAATGTTTTTCAAAATTTTTTTCGAAATTTTTTTCGAAAATTTTTTTCAAAAAATTTTTTTTCAAATTTTTTTCGAAAATTTTTTTTCGAAATTTTTTTTTGAAAATTTTTTTCGAAAGTTTTTTCTAAAATTTTTTTCGAAAAATTTTTTTTCAAATTTTTTTCGAAATTTTTTTTCAAAAGTTTTTCGAAATTTTTTTTGAAAATTTTTTTCGAAATTTTTTTTCAAATTTTTTTTTTTAAATTTGTTTTCCAAAATATTTATCATAATTTTTTTTCAAAATTTTTTTCGAAATTTTTCTTTCGAAATTTTTTTCAGAATTTTTTCCGAAAATTTTTTTGGAAATTCTTTTCCACAATTTTTCGAAAATTTTTTTCGAAAATTTTTTTTCCAAAATTTTTTCGAAAATTTTTTTGAAAATTTTTTTCGAAATTTTTTTCGAAAATTTTTTTCAAAATTTTTTTTGAAAATTTTTTTCAAAATTTTTTTCAAAATTTTTTTTGAAAATTTTTTTCAAAATTTTTTTCGAAAATATTTTTTCCAAAATTTTTTCGAAAATTTTTTTGAAAACTTTTTTCGAAATTTTTTTTCAAACTTTTTTTCGAAATTTTTTTTCAAGATTTTTTTTCCAAAATTTTTTTCGAAAATTTTTTTTCGAAATTTTTCTCGAAAATTTTTTTCAAAATTTTTTTCGAAAATATTTTTTCCCAAATTCTTTCGAAAATTTTTTTAAAATTTTTTTTGAAATTTTTTTTCAAAATTTTTTTTTGGAAATTTTTTTCGAAAATTTTTTTTCGAAATTTTTTTCAAAAATTTTTTTTCGAAATTTTTTTCAAAATTTTTTTTTTTAAATTTTTTTTCCAAATTTTTTTTCAAAATTTTTTTCGAAAATTTTTTTCGAAATTTTTTTTCAAAATTTTTTTCAAAATTTTTTTTTCCAAATTTTTTTCGAAAATTTTCTTAAAAATTTTTTTCGAAATTTTTTTCGAAAATTTTTTTTCAAAATTTTTTTCGAAAATTTTTTTTTGGAAATTTTTTTCGAAAATTTTTTTTCGAAATTTTTTTTCAAATTTTTTTTTCCAAATTTTTTTTCAAAATTTTTTTCGAAATTTTTTTTCGAAATTTTTTTTCAAAATTTTTTTCAAAATTTTTTTTTCCAAATTTTTTTCGAAAATTTTTTTTAAAATTTTTTTCGAAATTTTTTTCGAAAATTTTTTTTCAAAATTTTTTTCGAAAATTTTTTTCAAAATTTTTTTCGAAATTTTTTTTCAAAATTTTTTCGAAATTTTTTTTCAAAATTTTTTTCGAAAATTTTTTTTTGAAATTTTTTTCGAAATTTTTTTTTCGAAATTTTTTTCGAAAATTTTTTTCAAAATTTTTTTCGAAATTTTTTTCGAAAATTTTTTTCGGAATTTTTATTCCAAATTTTTTTTCAAAATTTTTTTCGAATATTTTTTTTCCAAAATTTTTTCGAAAATTTTTTTCGAAATTTTTTTCTAAAATTTTTTTAAAAATTTTTTTCGAAATTTTTTTCGAAAGTTTTTTTCAAAATTTTTTTTCCAAAATTTTTTTAAATTTTTTTTTCTAAATTTTTTTCGAAAATTTTTTTTCGAAATTTTCTTTTAAATTTTTTTTCGAAATTTTTTTCCAAAATATTGTTTCCAAAATTTTTTCGAAAATTTTTTCGAAATTTTTTTCGAAATTTTTTTCAAATTTTTTTTCGAAAATTTTTTTTCGAATTTTTTCCGAAAATTTTTTTCGAAATTTTTTTCTAAAATTTTTTTGAAAATTTTTTTCGAAATTTTTTTCGAGTTTTTTCAAAATTTTTTTCCAAAATTTTTTCAAAATTTTTTTTCAAAATTTTTTTCGAAAATTTTTTTTCGAATTTTTTTTTAAAATATTTTTTGAGAAATTTTTTTTTCAAATTTTTTCGAAAATTTTTTTTCGAAATTTTTTTCGAAAATTTTTTTCAATATTTTTTTCGAAAAATTTTTTTCCAAAATTTTTTCGAAAATTTTTTTGAAAATTTTTTTTGGAAATTTTTTTTCAAAATTTTTTTCGAAATTTTTTTTTCGAAATTTTTTTCGAAAATTTTTTTCAAAATTTTTTTCGAAAATTTTTTTCAAAATTTTTTCAAAATTTTTTTTGAAAATATTTTTCGAAATTTTTTTTCAAAATTTTTTTCGAAAATTTTTTTCGTAATTTTTTTTCAAAATTTTTTTGGAAATTTTTTTCGAAAATTTTTTTTGAAAAATTTTTTCCAAAATTTTTTCGAAAATTTTTTTCAAAATTTTTTTCGAAAATTTTTTTTTCGAAATTTTTCTTCAAAATTTTTTTCAAAGATTTCGAAAATTTTTTTCCAAAATTTTTTTCGAAAATGTTTTTTCGAAATTTTTCTCGAAAATTTTTTTCAAAATTTTTTTCGAAAATATTTTTACCAAAATTTTTTCGAAATTTTTTTCGAAATTTTTTTTCAAAATTTTTTTCGAAAATTTTTTTTCGAAATTTTTTTCGAAACTTTTTTTCGAAATTTTTTTCTAAAATTTTTTTAAAAATTTTTTTCGAAATTTTTTTCGTAAGTTTTTTTCAAAATTTTTTTTCCAAAATTTTTTCAAAATTTTTTTTCTAAATTTTTTTCGAAAATTTTTTTTCGAAATTTTCTTTTAAATTTTTCTCCAAAATTTTTTTTCGAAATTTTTTTCCAAAATTTTTCGAAAATTTTTTGCAAAAAATTTTTTTCCAAAATTTTTTTCGAAATTTTTTTTTCGAAATTTTTCTCGAAAATTTTTTTCAAAATTTTTTTCGAAGGTATTTTTTCCAAAATTTTTTCGAAAATTTTTTCGAAATTTTTTTCGAAATTTTTTCCGAAAATTTTTTTCGAAATTTTTTTCTAAAATTTTTTTCAAAATTTCTTTCGAAAATTTTTTTCAAAAATTATTTTCAAAATTTTTTTCAAAAATTTTTTTCAAAATTTTTTTGGAAATTTTTTTTCCAAAATTTTTTTAAATTTTTTTTGAAAATTATTTTTGAAATTTTTTCCGAAATTTTTTCTGGAAATTTTTTTTCCAAAATTTTTTCAAAATTTATTTCGAAAATTTTTTTGGAAATTTTTTTGGAAAATTTTCTCAAAATTTTTTTCAAAATGTTTTTATCAAAATTTTTTTCGAAAATTTTTCTCATAATTTTTTTCGAAAATCTTTTTTCTAAATTTTTTCGAAAATTTTTTAAAATTTTTTTTTGAAAATTTTTTTCGAAATTTTTTTTCAAAATTTTTTTCGAAAATTTTTTTTTGAAATTTTTTTCAAAAATTTTATTCAAAATTTTTTTCGAAATTTTTTTCGAAAATGTTTTCCAAAATTTTTTTTCGAAAATGTTTTTTCCAAAATTTTTTCGAAATTTTTTTTCAAAATTTTTTTGAAAATATTTTTTGATATTTTTATCGAAATTTTTTTTCAAATTTTTTTTCGAAAATTTTTTTTCGAAATTTTCTTCGAAATGTTTTTCGAAATGTTTTTTCAAATTTTTTTTCGAAATTTTTTTCGAAAATTTTTTTCGAAAAATTTTTTTTCAAATTTTTTTCGAAAATTTTTTTTCGAAATTTTTTTTGAAAATTTTTTTCGAAATTTTTTTTCAAATTTTTTTTTTTAAATTTGTTTTCCAAAATATTTATCATAATTTTTTTTCAAAATTTTTTTCGAAATTTTTCTTTCGAAATTTTTTTCAGAATTTTTTCCGAAAATTTTTTTGGAAATTCTTTTCCACAATTTTTCGAAAATTTTTTTCGAAAATTTTTTTCCAAAATTTTTTCGAAAATTTTTTTGAAAATTTTTTTCGAAATTTTTTTCGAAAATTTTTTTCAAAATTTTTTTTGAAAATTTTTTTCAAAATTTTTTTCAAAATTTTTTTTGAAAATTTTTTTCAAAATTTTTTTTGAAAATTTTTTTCAAAATTTTTTTCGAAAATATTTTTTCGAAATTTTTTTCGAAAATTTTTTTCGAAATTTTTTTCTAAAATTTTTTTAAAAATTTTTTTCGAAATTTTTTTCGTAAGTTTTTTTCAAAATTTTTTTTCCAAAATTTTTTCAAAATTTTTTTTCTAAATTTTTTTCGAAAATTTTTTTTCGAAATTTTCTTTTAAATTTTTTTCCAAAATTTTATTTCGAAATTTTTTTCCAAAATTTTTTTCGAAATTTTTTTTTCGAAATTTTTCTCGAAAATTTTTTTCAAAATTTTTTTCGAAAATATTTTTTCCAAAATTTTTTCGAAAATTTTTTCGAAATTTTTTTCGAAATTTTTTCCGAAAATTTTTTTCGAAATTTTTTTCTAAAATTTTTTTCAAAATTTCTTTCGAAAATTTTTTTCAAAAATTATTTTCAAAATTTTTTTCAAAAATTTTTTTCAAAATTTTTTTGGAAAATTTTTTTTCCAAAATTTTTTTAAATTTTTTTTGAAAATTATTTTTGAAATTTTTTCCGAAATTTTTTCTGGAAATTTTTTTTCCAAAATTTTTTCAAAATTTATTTCGAAAATTTTTTTTGGAAATTTTTTTGGAAAATTTTCTCAAAATTTTTTTCAAAATGTTTTTATCAAAATTTTTTTCGAAAATTTTTCTCATAATTTTTTTCGAAAATCTTTTTTCTAAATTTTTTCGAAAATTTTTTAAAATTTTTTTTTGAAAATTTTTTTCGAAATTTTTTTTCAAAATTTTTTTCGAAAATTTTTTTTTGAAATTTTTTTCAAAAATTTTATTCAAAATTTTTTTCGAAATTTTTTTCGGAAATGTTTTCCAAAATTTTTTTTCGAAAATGTTTTTTCCAAAATTTTTTCGAAATTTTTTTTCGAAATTTTTTTGAAAATATTTTTTGATATTTTTATCGAAATTTTTTTTCAAATTTTTTTTCGAAAATTTTTTTTCGAAATTTTTTTCGAAATGTTTTTCGAAATGTTTTTCAAAATTTTTTTCGAAATTTTTTTCGAAAATTTTTTTCAAAAAATTTTTTTCAAATTTTTTTCGAAAATTTTTTTTCGAAATTTTTTTTTGAAAATTTTTTTCGAAAGTTTTTTCTAAAATTTTTTTCGAAAAATTTTTTTTCAAATTTTTTTCGAAATTTTTTTTCAAAAGTTTTTCGAAATTTTTTTTGAAAATTTTTTTCGAAATTTTTTTTCAAATTTTTTTTTTTAAATTTGTTTTCCAAAATATTTATCATAATTTTTTTTCAAAATTTTTTTCGAAATTTTTCTTTCGAAATTTTTTTCAGAATTTTTTCCGAAAATTTTTTTGGAAATTCTTTTCCACAATTTTTCGAAAATTTTTTTCGAAAATTTTTTTTCCAAAATTTTTTCGAAAATTTTTTTGAAAATTTTTTTCGAAATTTTTTTCGAAAATTTTTTTCAAAATTTTTTTTGAAAATTTTTTTCAAAATTTTTTTCAAAATTTTTTTTGAAAATTTTTTTCAAAATTTTTTTCGAAAATATTTTTTCCAAAATTTTTTCGAAAATTTTTTTGAAAACTTTTTTCGAAATTTTTTTTCAAACTTTTTTTCGAAATTTTTTTTCAAGATTTTTTTTCCAAAATTTTTTTCGAAAATTTTTTTTCGAAATTTTTCTCGAAAATTTTTTTCAAAATTTTTTTCGAAAATATTTTTTCCCAAATTCTTTCGAAAATTTTTTTAAAATTTTTTTTGAAATTTTTTTTCAAAATTTTTTTTTGGAAATTTTTTTCGAAAATTTTTTTTCGAAATTTTTTTCAAAAATTTTTTTTCGAAATTTTTTTCAAAATTTTTTTTTTTAAATTTTTTTTCCAAATTTTTTTTCAAAATTTTTTTCGAAAATTTTTTTCGAAATTTTTTTTCAAAATTTTTTTCAAAATTTTTTTTTCCAAATTTTTTTCGAAAATTTTCTTAAAAATTTTTTTCGAAATTTTTTTCGAAAATTTTTTTTCAAAATTTTTTTCGAAAATTTTTTTTTGGAAATTTTTTTCGAAAATTTTTTTTCGAAATTTTTTTTCAAATTTTTTTTTCCAAATTTTTTTTCAAAATTTTTTTCGAAATTTTTTTTCGAAATTTTTTTTCAAAATTTTTTTCAAAATTTTTTTTTCCAAATTTTTTTCGAAAATTTTTTTTAAAATTTTTTTCGAAATTTTTTTCGAAAATTTTTTTTCAAAATTTTTTTCGAAAATTTTTTTCAAAATTTTTTTCGAAATTTTTTTTCAAAATTTTTTCGAAATTTTTTTTCAAAATTTTTTTCGAAAATTTTTTTTTGAAATTTTTTTCGAAATTTTTTTTTCGAAATTTTTTTCGAAAATTTTTTTCAAAATTTTTTTCGAAATTTTTTTCGAAAATTTTTTTCGGAATTTTTATTCCAAATTTTTTTTCAAAATTTTTTTCGAATATTTTTTTTCCAAAATTTTTTCAAAATTTTTTTTCGAAATTTTTTTCGAAAATTTTTTTCAATATTTTTTTCGAAAAATTTTTTTCCAAAATTTTCTCGAAAATTTTTTTGAAAATTTTTTTCGAAATGTTTTTTTCAAAATTTTTTTCGAAAATTTTTTTTCGAATTTTTTTTGAAAATATTTTTTGAGAAATTTTTTTTTCAAATTTTTTCGAAAATTTTTTTACGAAATTTTTTTCGAAAATTTTTTTCAATATTTTTTTCGAAAAATTTTTTTCCAAAATTTTTTCGAAAATTGTTTTGAAAATTTTTTTTGGAAATTTTGTTTCAAAATTTTTTTCGAAATTTTTTTTTCGAAATTTTTTTCGAAAATTTTTTTCAAAATTTTTTTCGAAAATTTTTTTCAAAATTTTTTTCGAAAATTTTTTTCAAAATTTTTTTTGAATTTTTTTTTGAAAATTCTTTTCGAAATTTTTTTTCCAAATTTTTTTTCAAAATTTTTTTCGAAAATTTTTTTTCGAATTTTTTTATCTATTTTAGAATAATTTTTTTCGAAATTTTTTTTCAAAAATTTTTTTTCGAAAATTTTTTTTCGAAAATTTTTTTCAAAATTTTTTCTGAAAATTTTTTCGAAAATTTTTTTAAAAATTTTTTTCGAAATTTTTTTTTAAATTTTTTTTTTGAAAATTTTTTTCCAAAATTTTTTCGAAAATTTTTTTCAAAATTTTTTTGGAAATTTTTTTTCAAAATTTTTTCGAAAATTTTTTTTCAAAATTTTTTTCGAAAATTTTTTTGAAAATTTTATTTGGAAATTTTTTTTCAAAATTTTTTTCGAAATTTTTTTGTCGAAATTTTTTTCGAAAATTTTTTTCAAATTTTTTTTCGAATTTTTTTTCGAAAATTTTTTTCAAAATTTACTTCCAAAATTTTTTCGAAAATTTTTTTCACAATTTTTTTCGAAAATTTTTTTTCGAAATTTTTTTCGAAAATTTTTTTTCGAAATTTTTTTCGAAAATTTTTTTCAAAATTTTTTTTCCAAATTTTTTTTCAAAATTTTTTGCGAAAATTGTTTTCGAAAATTTTTTTCAAAATTTTTTCGAAATTTTTTTTTCGAAATTTCTTTCGAAAATTTTTTTCGAAAATTTTTTTACGAAAGTTTTTTCGAAAATTTTTTTGAAAATTTTTTTCGAAATTTTTTTTCAAAATTTTTTTCAAAAATTTTTTTCAAAATTTTTTTTCTGAATTTTTTTTTAAAATTTTTTTTGAAAATTTTTTTCGAAAATTTTTTAAAATTTTTTTCGAAAATTTTTTTTGGGAATTTCTTTCGAAAATTTTTTTCGAAATTTTTTTTTCGAAAATTTTTTCGAAAATTTTTTGAAATTTTTTTTCGAAAAATTTTTTTGCAAAATTTTTTCTAAATTTTTTTTGAAAATTTTTTTCGAAATTTTTTTCAAAATTTTTTTCAATAATTTTTTTTCCAAATTTTTTTCGAAAATTTTTAAAAAAATTTTTTTCGAAATTTTTTTCGAAAATTTTTTTTTAAAATTTTTTTCGAAAATTTTTTTCAAAATTTTTTTCGAAATTTTTTTTAAAAATTTTTTTCGAAATTTTTTTTCAAAATTTTTTTCGAAAATTTTTTTTCGAAATTTTTTTCGAAAATTTTTTTCAAAATTTTTTCGAATTTTTTTTCGAAAATTTTTTTCGAAATTTTTCTTCCAAATTTATTTTCAAAATTTTTTTCGAAAATTTTTTTTCGAATTTTTTTATCTATTTTAGAATAATTTTTTTCGAAATTTTTTTTCGAAAATTTTTTTTCGAAAATTTTTTTCAAAATTTTTTCTGAAAATTTTTTCGAAAATTTTTTTAAAAATTTTTTTCGAAATTTTTTTTCAATTTTTTTTTTGAAATTTTTTTTTCAAATTTTTTTTCGAAATTTTTCTTTCGAAATTTTTTTCAGAATTTTTTCCGAAAATTTTTTTGGAAATTCTTTTCCACAATTTTTCGAAAATTTTTTTCAAAACATTTTTTTCCAAAATTTTTTTCAAAGATTTCGAAAATTTTTTTCCAAATTTTTTTCGAAATTTTTTTTCAAGATTTTTTTTCCAAAATTTTTTTCGAAAATATTTTTTCCCAAATTCTTTCGAAAATTTTTTTAAAATTTTTTTTGAAATTTTTTTTCAAAATTTTTTTTTGGAAATTTTTTTCGAAAATTTTTTTTCGAAATTTTTTTCAAAAATTTTTTTTCGAAATTTTTTTCAAAAATTTTTTTTTTTAATTTTTTTTCCAAATTTTTTTTCAAAATTTTTTTCGAAAATTTTTTTCGAAATTTTTTTTCAAAATTTTTTTCAAAATTTTTTTTTCCAAATTTTTTTCGAAAATTTTCTTAAAAATTTTTTTCGAAATTTTTTTCGAAAATTTTTTTTCAAAATTTTTTTCGAAAATTTTTTTTTGGAAATTTTTTTCGAAAATTTTTTTTCGAAATTTTTTTTCAAATTTTTTTTTCCAAATTTTTTTTCAAAATTTTTTTCGAAATTTTTTTTCGAAATTTTTTTTCAAAATTTTTTTCAAAATTTTTTTTTCCAAATTTTTTTCGAAAATTTTTTTAAAAAGTTTTTTCGAAATTTTTTTCGAAAATTTTTTTTCAAAATTTTTTTCGAAAATTTTTTTCAAAATTTTTTTCGAAATTTTTTTTCAAAATTTTTTCGAAATTTTTTTTCAAAATTTTTTTCGAAAATTTTTTTTTGAAATTTTTTTCGAAATTTTTTTTTCGAAATTTTTTTCGAAAATTTTTTTCAAAATTTTTTTCGAAATTTTTTTCGAAAATTTTTTTCGGAATTTTTATTCCAAATTTTTTTTCAAAATTTTTTTCGAATATTTTTTTTCCAAAATTTTTTCAAAATTTTTTTTCGAAATTTTTTTCGAAAATTTTTTTCAATATTTTTTTCGAAAAATTTTTTTCCAAAATTTTCTCGAAAATTTTTTTGAAAATTTTTTTCGAAATTTTTTTTTCAAAATTTTTTTCGAAAATTTTTTTTCGAATTTTTTTTGAAAATATTTTTTGAGAAATTTTTTTTTCAAATTTTTTCGAAAATTTTTTTTCGAAATTTTTTTCGAAAATTTTTTTCAATATTTTTTTCGAAAAATTTTTTTCCAAAATTTTTTCGAAAATTTTTTTGAAAATTTTTTTTGGAAATTTTTTTTCAAAATTTTTTTCGAAATTTTTTTTTCGAAATTTTTTTCGAAAATTTTTTTCAAAATTTTTTTCGAAAATTTTTTTCAAAATTTTTTTTGAATTTTTTTTTGAAAATTTTTTTCGAAATTTTTTTTCCAAATTTTTTTTCAAAATTTTTTTCGAAAATTTTTTTTCGAATTTTTTTATCTATTTTAGAATAATTTTTTTCGAAATTTTTTTTCGAATTTTTTTTCAAAATTTTTTCTGAAAATTTTTTCGAAAATTTTTTTAAAAATTTTTTTCGAAATTTTTTTTTCAATTTTTTTTTTGAAATTTTTTTTTCAAATTTTTTCGAAAATTTTTTTTCGAAATTTTTTTCGAAAATTTTTTTCAATATTTTTTTCGAAAAATTTTTTTCCAAAATTTTTTCAAAAATTTTTTTGAAAATTTTTTTTGGAAATTTTTTTTCAAAATTTTTTTCGAAATTTTTTTTTCGAAATTTTTTTCGAAAATTTTTTTCAAATTTTTTTTCGAATTTTTTTTCGAAAATTTTTTCAAAATTTTTTTTGAAAATATTTTTCGAAATTTTTTTTCAAAATTTTTTTCGAAAATTTTTTTCGTAATTTTTTTTCAAAATTTTTTTGGAAATTTTTTTCGAAAATTTTTTTTGAAAAATTTTTTTTTAAATTTTTTCGAAAATTTTTTTCAAAATTTTTTTCGAAAATTTTTTTTTCGAAATTTTTCTTCAAAATTTTTTTCAAAGATTTCGAAAATTTTTTTCCAAAATTTTTTTCGAAAATTTTTTTTCGAAATTTTTCTCGAAAATTTTTTTCAAAATTTTTTTCGAAATTATTTTTACCAAAATTTTTTCGAAATTTTTTTCGAAATTTTTTTTCAAAATTTTTTTCAAAAATTTTTTTTCGAAATTTTTTTCGAAAATTTTTTTCGAAATTTTTTTCTAAAATTTTTTTAAAAATTTTTTTCGAAATTTTTTTCGTAAGTTTTTTTCAAAATTTTTTTTCCAAAATTTTTTCAAAATTTTTTTTCTAAATTTTTTTCGAAAATTTTTTTTCGAAATTTTCTTTTAAATTTTTCTCCAAAATTTTTTTTCGAAATTTTTTTCCAAAATTTTTCGAAAATTTTTTGCAAAAAATTTTTTTCCAAAATTTTTTTCGAAATTTTTTTTTCGAAATTTTTCTCGAAAATTTTTTTCAAAATTTTTTTCGAAGATATTTTTTCCAAAATTTTTTCGAAAATTTTTTCGAAATTTTTTCCGAAAATTTTTTTCGAAATTTTTTTCTAAAATTTTTTTCAAAATTTCTTTCGAAAATTTTTTTCAAAAATTATTTTCAAAATTTTTTTCAAAAATTTTTTTCAAAATTTTTTTGGAAATTTTTTTTCCAAAATTTTTTTAAATTTTTTTTGAAAATTATTTTTGAAATTTTTTCCGAAATTTTTTCTGGAAATTTTTTTTCCAAAATTTTTTCAAAATTTATTTCGAAAATTTTTTTTGGAAATTTTTTTGGAAAATTTTCTCAAAATTTTTTTCAAAATGTTTTTATCAAAATTTTTTTCGAAAATTTTTCTCATAATTTTTTTCGAAAATCTTTTTTCTAAATTTTTTCGAAAATTTTTTAAAATTTTTTTTTGAAAATTTTTTTCGAAATTTTTTTTCAAAATTTTTTTCGAAAATTTTTTTTTGAAATTTTTTTCAAAAATTTTATTAAAAATTTTTTTCGAAATTTTTTTCGAAAATGTTTTCCAAAATTTTTTTTCGAAAATGTTTTTTCCAAAATTTTTTCGAAATTTTTTTTCAAAATTTTTTTGAAAATATTTTTTGATATTTTTATCGAAATTTTTTTTCAAATTTTTTTTCGAAAATTTTTTTTCGAAATTTTTTTCGAAATGTTTTTCGAAATGTTTTTTCAAAATTTTTTTCGAAATTTTTTTCGAAAATTTTTTTCGAAAAATTTTTTTTCAAATTTTTTTCGAAAATTTTTTTTCGAAATTTTTTTTGAAAATTTTTTTCGAAATTTTTTTTCAAATTTTTTTTTTTAAATTTGTTTTCCAAAATATTTATCATAATTTTTTTTCAAAATTTTTTTCGAAATTTTTCTTTCGAAATTTTTTTCAGAATTTTTTCCGAAAATTTTTTTGGAAATTCTTTTCCACAATTTTTCGAAAATTTTTTTCGAAAATTTTTTTTCCAAAATTTTTTCGAAAATTTTTTTGAAAATTTTTTTCGAAATTTTTTTCGAAAATTTTTTTCAAAATTTTTTTTGAAAATTTTTTTCAAAATTTTTTTCAAAATTTTTTTTGAAAATTTTTTTCAAAAATTTTTTTGAAAATTTTTTTCAAAATTTTTTTCGAAAATATTTTTTCGAAATTTTTTTCGAAAATTTTTTTCGAAATTTTTTTCTAAAATTTTTTTAAAAATTTTTTTCGAAATTTTTTTCGTAAGTTTTTTTCAAAATTTTTTTTCCAAAATTTTTTCAAAATTTTTTTTCTAAATTTTTTTCGAAAATTTTTTTTCGAAATTTTCTTTTAAATTTTTTTCCAAAATTTTATTTCGAAATTTTTTTCCAAAATTTTTCGAAAATTTTTTGCAAAAAATTTTTTTCCAAAATTTTTTTCGAAATTTTTTTTTCGAAATTTTTCTCGAAAATTTTTTTCAAAATTTTTTTCGAAAATATTTTTTCCAAAATTTTTTCGAAAATTTTTTCGAAATTTTTTTCGAAATTTTTTCCGAAAATTTTTTTCGAAATTTTTTTCTAAAATTTTTTTCAAAATTTCTTTCGAAAATTTTTTTCAAAAATTATTTTCAAAATTTTTTTCAAAAATTTTTTTCATAATTTTTTTGGAAAATTTTTTTTCCAAAATTTTTTTAAATTTTTTTTGAAAATTATTTTTGAAATTTTTTCCGAAATTTTTTCTGGAAATTTTTTTTCCAAAATTTTTTCAAAATTTATTTCGAAAATTTTTTTTGGAATTTTTTTTGGAAAATTTTCTCAAAATTTTTTTCAAAATGTTTTTATCAAAATTTTTTTCGAAAATTTTTCTCATAATTTTTTTCGAAAATTTTTCTCATAATTTTTTTCGAAAATCTTTTTTCTAAATTTTTTCGAAAATTTTTTAAAAAATTTTTTTCGAAATTTTTTTCGAAAATTTTTTTTCAAAATTTTTTTCGAAAATTTTTTTCAAAATTTTTTTCGAAATTTTTTTTAAAAATTTTTTTCGAAATTTTTTATCAAAATTTTTTTCGAAAATTTTTTTTCGAAATTTTTTTCGAAAATTTTTTTCAAAATTTTTTTCGAGTTTTTTTTCGAAAATTTTTTTCGAAATTTTTTTTCCAAATTTATTTTCAAAATTGTTTTCGAAAATTTTTTTTCGAATTTTTTTATCTATTTTAGAATATTTTTTTTCGAAATGTTTTTTCGAAAATTTTTTTTCGAAATTTTTTTTCAAAATTTTTTCTGAAAATGTTTTCGAAAATTTTTTTAAAAATTTTTTTCGAAATTTTTTTTCAATTTTTTTTTTGAAATTTTTTTCCAAAATTTTTTCGAAAATTTTTTTCAAAATTTTTTTCGAAATTTTTTTTTAAATTTTTTTCAAAAATTATTTTCAATTTTTTTTTCAAAAGTTTTTTTCAAAATTTTTTTGGAAAATTTTTTTTCCAAAATTTTTTTAAATTTTTTTTGAAAATTATTTTTGAAATTTTTTTCGAAATTTTTTCTCGAAATTTTTTTTTCCAAAATTTTTTCAAAATTTATTTCGAAAATTTTTTTTGGAAATTTTTTTGGAAAATTTTCTCAAAATATTTTTCAAAATTTTTTTTCAAAATTTTTTTCGAAAATTTTTCTCATAATCTTTTTCGAAAATCTTTTTTCTAAATTTTTTCGAAAATTTTTTAAAATTTTTTTTTGAAAATTTTTTTCGAAATTTTTTTTTCAAAATTTTTTTCGAAAATTTTTTTTTGACATTTTTTTCAAAAATTTTATTCAAAATTTTTTTCGAAATTTTTTTTCCAAATTTTTTTCGAAAATTTTTTTGAAAATTTTTTTCGAAATTTTTTTCGAAAATTTTTTTCAAAATTTTTTTTGAAAATTTTTTTCATAATTTTTTTCAGTTTTTTTCGAAAATATTTTTTCCAAAATTTTTTCGAAAATTTTTTTGAAAACTTTTTTCGAAATTTTTTTTCAAACTTTTTTTCGAAATTTTTTTTCGAAGTTCTTTTCGAAATTTTTTTTCAAAATTTTTTTTTCCAAAATTTTTTCAAAATTTTTTTTCGAAATTTTTTGTAATTTTTTTCGAAAATTTTTTTTCGTAATTTTTCTCCAAAATTTTTCGAAAACGTTTTGCAAAAAAATTTTTACTAAATTTTTTTGAAATTTTTTTCGAAATTTTTTTTGAAATTTTTTTTCCAAAATTTTTTAAAAAATTTTTTTGAAAATTATTTTTGAAATATTGTTTCGGAATTTTTTCTCAAAATTTTTTTCCAAAATTTTTTCAAAATTTTTTTCGAAAATATTTTTTCGAAATTTTTTTCGAAAATTTTTTTCATAATTTTTTTCGAAAATCTTTTTTCGAAATTTTTTTCGAAATTTTTCAAAATTTTTTTTGAAAATTTTTTTCGAAAATTTTTTTTCGAAATTTTTTTCGAAAATTTTTTTCAAAATTTTTTTCGAAATTTTTTTCGAAATTTTTTTTCAAAATTTCTTTGGAAAATTTTTTTCAGAAATTTATTTCAAAATTTGTTTCGAAAATTTTTTTTGAAATTTTTTCGAAATTTTTTCTCAAAATGTTTTTTACAAAATTTTTTCAAAATTTTTTTTCGAAATTTTTTTTGAAAATTTTTTCAAAATTTTTTTTGAAAATATTTTTCGAAAGTTTTTTTCAAAATTTTTTTCGAAAATTTTTTTCGTAATTTTTTTTCAAAATTTTTTTGGAAATTTTTTTCGAAAATTTTCTTTGAAAAATTTTTTTCCAAAATTTTTTTTCGAAAATTTTTTTTTCGAAATTTTTCTCCAAAATTTTTTTCAAAGATTTCGAAAATTTTTTTCCAAAGTTTTTTTCGAATATTTTTTTTCGAAATTTTTCTCAAAAATTTTTTTCAAAATTTTTTTCGAAAATATTTTTACCAAAATTTTTTCGAAAATTTTTTCGAAATTTTTTTCGAAAGTTTTTTTCAAAATTTTTTTTCCAAAATTTTTTTAAAATTTTTTTTCTAAATTTTTTTCGAAAATTTTTTTTCGAAATTTTCTTTTAAATTTTTTTTCGAAATTTTTTTCCAAAATTTTTCAAAAATTCTTTGCAAAAAATTTTTTTCCAAACTTTTTTCGAAAATTTTTTTTCGAAATTTTTCTCGAAAATTTTTTTCAAAATTTTTTTCGAAAATATTGTTTCCAAAATTTTTTCGAAAATTTTTTCGAAATTTTTTTCGAAATTTTTTTCAAATTTTTTTTCGAAAATTTTTTTTCGAAATTTTTTCCGAAAATTTTTCTCGAAATTTTTTTCTAAAATTTTTTTGAAAATTTTTTTCGAAATTTTTTTCGAGTTTTTTCAAAATTTTTTTCCAAAATTTTTTCAAAATTTTTTTTCAAAATTTTTTTCGAAAATTTTTTTTCGAAATTTTTTTTAAAATTTTTTTCCAAAATTTTTTTTCGAAATTTTTTTTCAAAATTTCTTTCGAAAATTTTTTTCAAAAATTTTTTTCAAAATGTTTTTCAAAATTTTTTTTCAAAATGTTTTTGGAAAATTTTTTTCGAAAATGTTTCTCATAATTTTTTTTGAAAATCTTTTTTCGAAATTTTTTTCGAAAATTTTTTTAAATTTTTTTTTGATATTTTTTTCGAAATTTTTTTTCAAATTTTTTTTCGAAAATTTTTTCGAAATGTTTTTCGAAATGTTTTTTCAAAATTTTTTTCGAAATTCTTTTCAAAATTTTTTTTCGAAAAATTTTTTTTCAAAATTTTTTCGAAATTTTTTTTCAAAAGTTTTTCGAAATTTTTTTTGAAAATTTTTTTCGAAAGTTTTTTTCAAAATTTTTTTTCGAAAATTTTTTCAAAATTTTTTTTCAAAATTTTTTTCGAAATTTTTCTTTCGAAATTTTTTTCAGAATTTTTCGAAAATTTTTTTCAAAACATTTTTTTCCAAAATTTTTTTCAAAGATTTCGAAAATTTTTTTCCAAATTTTTTTCGAAATTTTTTTTCAAGATTTTTTTTCCAAAATTTTTTTCGAAAATTTTTTTTCGAAATTTTTCTCGAAAATTTTTTTCAAAATTTTTTTCGAAAATATTTTTTCCCAAATTCTTTCGAAAATTTTTTTAAAATTTTTTTTGAAATTTTTTTTCTGAATTTTTTTTCAAAATTTTTTTTGAAAATTTTTTTCGAAAATTTTTTAAAATTTTTTTCGAAAATTTTTTTTGGGAATTTCTTTCGAAAATTTTTTTCGAAAATTTTTTTTCGAAAATTTTTTCGAAAATTTTTTTGAAATTTTTTTTCGAAAAATTTTTTTGCAAAATTTTTTCTAAATTTTTTTTGAAAATTTTTTTCGAAATTTTTTTCAAAATTTTTTTCAATAATTTTTTTTCCAAATTTTTTTCGAAAATTTTTAAAAAAATTTTTTTCTAAATTTTTTTCAAAAATTATTTTCAAAATTTTTTTCAAAAGTTTTTTTCAAAATTTTTTTGGAAAATTTTTTTTCCAAAATTTTTTTAAATTTTTTTTGAAAATTATTTTTGAAATTTTTTTCGAAATTTTTTCTCGAAATTTTTTTTTCCAAAATTTTTTCAAAATTTATTTCGAAAATTTTTTTTGGAAATTTTTTTGGAAAATTTTCTCAAAATGTTTTTCAAAATTTTTTTTCAAAATTTTTTTCAAAAATTTTTCTCATAATCTTTTTCGAAAATCTTTTTTCTAAATTTTTTCGAAAATTTTTTAAAATTTTTTTTTGAAAATTTTTTTCGAAATTTTTTTTTCAAAATTTTTTTCGAAAATTTTTTTTTGAAATTTTTTTCAAAAATTTTATTCAAAATTTTTTTCGAAATTTTTTTCGAAAATTTTTTCCAAAATTTTTTTCGAAAATTTTTTTTCCAAAATTTTTTTGAAATTTTTTTTCAAAATTTTTTTGAAAATATTTTTTGACATTTTTATCGAAATTTTTTTTCAAATTTTTTTTCGAAAATTTTTTTTCGAAATTTTTTTCGAAATGTTTTTTCAAAATTTTTTTCGAAATTTTTTTCGAAAATTTTTTTCGAAAAATTTTTTTTCAAATTTTTTTCGAAAATTTTTTTTCGAAATTTTTTTTTGAAAATTTTTTTCGAAAATTTTTTCTAAAATTTTTTTCGAAAAATTTTTTTTCAAAATTTTTTCGAAATTTTTTTTCAAAAGTTTTTCGAAATTTTTTTTGAAAATTTTTTTCGAAATTTTTTTTCAAATTTTTTTTTCAAAATTTTTTTTCGAAAATTTTTTCAAAATTTTTTTTCAAAATTTTTTTCGAAATTTTTCTTTCGAAATTTTTTTCAGAATTTTTTCCGAAAATTTTTTTGGAAATTCTTTTCTACAATTTTTCGAAAATTTCTTTCGAAAATTTTTTTTCCAAAATTTTTTCGAAAATTTTTTTGAAAATTTTTTTCGAAATTTTTTTCGAAAATTTTTTTTGAAAAATTTTTTTCCAAAATTTTTTTCGAAAATATTTTTTCCAAAATTTTTTCGAAAATTTTTTTGAAAACTTTTTTCGAAATTTTTTTTCAAACTTTTTTTCGAAATTTTTTTTCGAAGTTCTTTTCGAAATTTTTTTTCAAAATTTTTTTTTCCAAAATTTTTTCAAAATTTTTTTTCGAAATTTTTTGTAATTTTTTTCGAAAATTTTTCTCATAATTTTTTTTGAAAATCTTTTTTCGAAATTTTTTTCGAAAATTTTTCGAAAACTTTTTGCAAAAAAATTTTTACTAAATTTTTTCGAAAATTTTTTTCAAAATTTTTTTCGAAATTTTTTTTCAAAATTTTTTCGAAAATTTTTTTTCAAAATTTTTTTCGAAAATTTTTTTTAAATTTTTTTCTAAATTTTTTTCAAAAATTATTTTCAAAATTTTTTTCAAAAGTTTTTTTCAAAATTTTTTTGGAAAATTTTTTTTCCAAAATTTTTTTAAATTTTTTTTGAAAATTATTTTTGAAATTTTTTTCGAAATTTTTTTCGAAATTTTTTTTTCCAAAATTTTTTCAAAATTTATTTCGAAAATTTTTTTTGGAAATTTTTTTGGAAAATTTTCTCAAAATATTTTTCAAAATTTTTTTTCAAAATTTTTTTCGAAAATTTTTCTCATAATCTTTTTCGAAATTCTTTTTTCTAAATTTTTTCGAAAATTTTTTAAAATTTTTTTTCAAACTTTTTTTCGAAATTTTTTTTCGAAGTTCTTTTCGAAATTTTTTTTCAAAATTTTTTTTTCCAAAATTTTTTCAAAATTTTTTTTCGAAATTTTTTGTAATTTTTTTCGAAAATTTTTTTTCGTAATTTTTCTCCAAAATTTTTCGAAAACGTTTTGCAAAAAAATTTTTACTAAATTTTTTTGAAATTTTTTTCGAAATTTTTTTTGAAATTTTTTTTCCAAAATTTTTTAAAAAATTTTTTTGAAAATTATTTTTGAAATTTTGTTTCGGAATTTTTTCTCAAAATTTTTTTCCAAAATTTTTTCAAAATTTTTTTCGAAAATATTTTTTCGAAATTTTTTTCGAAAATTTTTTTCATAATTTTTTTCGAAAATCTTTTTTCGAAATTTTTTTCGAAATTTTTCAAAATTTTTTTTGAAAATTTTTTTCGAAAATTTTTTTTCGAAATTTTTTTCGAAAATTTTTTTCAAAATTTTTTTCGAAATTTTTTTCGAAATTTTTTTTCAAAATTTCTTTGGAAAATTTTTTTCAGAAATTTATTTCAAAATTTGTTTCGAAAATTTTTTTTGAAATTTTTTCGAAATTTTTTCTCAAAACGTTTTTTACAAAATTTTTTCAAAATTTTTTTTCGAAATTTTTTTTGAAAATTTTTTCAAAATTTTTTTTGAAAATATTTTTCGAAAGTTTTTTTCAAAATTTTTTTCGAAAATTTTTTTCGTAATTTTTTTTCAAAATTTTTTTGGAAATTTTTTTCGAAAATTTTCTTTGAAAAATTTTTTTCAAAATTTTTTTTCGAAAATTTTTTTTTCGAAATTTTTCTCCAAAATTTTTTTCAAAGATTTCGAAAATTTTTTTCCAAAATTTTTTTCGAATATTTTTTTTCGAAATTTTTCTCGAAAATTTTTTTCAAAATTTTTTTCGAAAATATTTTTACCAAAATTTTTTCGAAAATTTTTTCGAAATTTTTTTCGAAAGTTTTTTTCAAAATTTTTTTTCCAAAATTTTTTTAAAATTTTTTTTCTAAATTTTTTTCGAAAATTTTTTTTCGAAATTTTCTTTTAAATTTTTTTTCGAAATTTTTTTCCAAAATTTTTCGAAAATTCTTTGCAAAAAATTTTTTTCCAAACTTTTTTCGAAAATTTTTTTTCGAAATTTTTCTCGAAAATTTTTTTCAAAATTTTTTTCGAAAATATTGTTTCCAAAATTTTTTCGAAAATTTTTTCGAAATTTTTTTCGAAATTTTTTTCAAATTTTTTTTCGAAAATTTTTTTTCGAAATTTTTTCCGAAAATTTTTTTCGAAATTTTTTTCTAAAATTTTTTTGAAAATTTTTTTCGAAATTTTTTTCGAGTTTTTTCAAAATTTTTTTCCAAAATTTTTTCAAAATTTTTTTTCAAAATTTTTTTCGAAAATTTTTTTTCGAAATTTTTTTTTAAATTTTTTTCCAAAATTTTTTTTCGAAATTTTTTTTCAAAATTTCTTTCGAAAATTTTTTTCAAAAATTTTTTTCAAAATGTTTTTCAAAATTTTTTTTCAAAATGTTTTTGGAAAATTTTTTTCGAAAATGTTTCTCATAATTTTTTTTGAAAATCTTTTTTCGAAATTTTTTTCGAAAATTTTTTTAAATTTTTTTTTGATATTTTTTTCGAAATTTTTTTTCAAATTTTTTTTCGAAAATTTTTTCGAAATGTTTTTCGAAATGTTTTTTCAAAATTTTTTTCGAAATTCTTTTCAAAATTTTTTTTCGAAAAATTTTTTTTCAAAATTTTTTCGAAATTTTTTTTCAAAAGTTTTTCGAAATTTTTTTTGAAAATTTTTTTCGAAAGTTTTTTTCAAAATTTTTTTTCGAAAATTTTTTCAAAATTTTTTTTCAAAATTTTTTTCGAAATTTTTCTTTCGAAATTTTTTTCAGAATTTTTTCCGAAAATTTTTTTAGAAATTCTTTTCCACAATTTTTCGAAAATTTTTTTCAAAACATTTTTTTCCAAAATTTTTTTCAAAGATTTCGAAAATTTTTTTCCAAATTTTTTTCGAAATTTTTTTTCAAGATTTTTTTTCCAAAATTTTTTTCGAAAATTTTTTTTCGAAATTTTTCTCGAAAATTTTTTTCAAAATTTTTTTCGAAAATATTTTTTCCCAAATTCTTTCGAAAATTTTTTTAAATTTTTTTTTGAAATTTTTTTTCAAAATTTTTTTTCTGAATTTTTTTTCAAAATTTTTTTTGAAAATTTTTTTCGAAAATTTTTTAAAATTTTTTTCGAAAATTTTTTTTGGGAATTTCTTTCGAAAATTTTTTTCGAAAATTTTTTTTCGAAAATTTTTTCGAAAATTTTTTTGAAATTTTTTTTCGAAAAATTTTTTTGCAAAATTTTTTCTAAATTTTTTTTGAAAATTTTTTTCGAAATTTTTTTCAAAATTTTTTTCAATAATTTTTTTTCCAAATTTTTTTCGAAAATTTTTAAAAAAATTTTTTTCTAAATTTTTTTCAAAAATTATTTTCAAAATTTTTTTCAAAAGTTTTTTTCAAAATTTTTTTGGAAAATTTTTTTTCCAAAATTTTTTTAAATTTTTTTTGAAAATTATTTTTGAAATTTTTTTCGAAATTTTTTCTCGAAATTTTTTTTTCCAAAATTTTTTCAAAATTTATTTCGAAAATTTTTTTTGGAAATTTTTTTGGAAAATTTTCTCAAAATGTTTTTCAAAATTTTTTTTCAAAATTTTTTTCAAAAATTTTTCTCATAATCTTTTTCGAAAATCTTTTTTCTAAATTTTTTCGAAAATTTTTTAAAATTTTTTTTTGAAAATTTTTTTCGAAATTTTTTTTTCAAAATTTTTTTCGAAAATTTTTTTTTGAAATTTTTTTCAAAAATTTTATTCAAAATTTTTTTCGAAATTTTTTTCGAAAATTTTTTCCAAAATTTTTTTCGAAAATTTTTTTTCCAAAATTTTTTTGAAATTTTTTTTCAAAATTTTTTTGAAAATATTTTTTGACATTTTTATCGAAATTTTTTTTCAAATTTTTTTTCGAAAATTTTTTTTCGAAATTTTTTTCGAAATGTTTTTTCAAAATTTTTTTCGAAATTTTTTTCGAAAATTTTTTTCGAAAAATTTTTTTTCAAATTTTTTTCGAAAATTTTTTTTCGAAATTTTTTTTTGAAAATTTTTTTCGAAAGTTTTTTCTAAAATTTTTTTCGAAAAATTTTTTTTCAAAATTTTTTCGAAATTTTTTTTCAAAAGTTTTCGAAATTTTTTTTAAAATTTTTTTTCGAAATTTTTTTTCAAATTTTTTTTTCAAAATTTTTTTTCGAAAATTTTTTCAAAATTTTTTTTCAAAATTTTTTTCGAAATTTTTCTTTCGAAATTTTTTTCAGAATTTTTTCCGAAAATTTTTTTGGAAATTCTTTTCTACAATTTTTCGAAAATTTCTTTCGAAAATTTTTTTTCCAAAATTTTTTCGAAAATTTTTTTGAAAATTTTTTTCGAAATTTTTTTCGAAAATTTTTTTTGAAAAATTTTTTTCCAAAATTTTTTTCGAAAATATTTTTTCCAAAATTTTTTCGAAAATTTTTTTGAAAACTTTTTTCGAAATTTTTTTTCAAACTTTTTTTCGAAATTTTTTTTCGAAGTTCTTTTCGAAATTTTTTTTCAAAATTTTTTTTTCCAAAATTTTTTCAAAATTTTTTTTCGAAATTTTTTGTAATTTTTTTCGAAAATTTTTCTCATAATTTTTTTTGAAAATCTTTTTTCGAAATTTTTTTCGAAAATTTTTCGAAAACTTTTTGCAAAAAAATTTTTACTAAATTTTTTCGAAAATTTTTTTCAAAATTTTTTTCGAAATTTTTTTTCAAAATTTTTTCGAAAATTTTTTTTCAAAATTTTTTTCGAAAATTTTTTTTAAATTTTTTTCTAAATTTTTTTCAAAAATTATTTTCAAAATTTTTTTCAAAAGTTTTTTTCAAAATTTTTTTGGAAAATTTTTTTTCCAAAATTTTTTTAAATTTTTTTTGAAAATTATTTTTGAAATTTTTTTCGAAATTTTTTTCGAAATTTTTTTTTCCAAAATTTTTTCAAAATTTATTTCGAAAATTTTTTTTGGAAATTTTTTTGGAAAATTTTCTCAAAATATTTTTCAAAATTTTTTTTCAAAATTTTTTTCGAAAATTTTTCTCATAATCTTTTTCGAAAATCTTTTTTCTAAATTTTTTCGAAAATTTTTTAAAATTTTTTTTTGAAAATTTTTTTCGAAATTTTTTTTTCAAAATTTTTTTCGAAAATTTTTTTTTGACATTTTTTTCAAAAATTTTATTCAAAATTTTTTTCGAAATTTTTTTTCCAAATTTTTTTCGAAAATTTTTTTGAAAATTTTTTTCGAAATTTTTTTCGAAAATTTTTTTCAAAATTTTTTTTGAAAATTTTTTTCAAAATTTTTTTCAAAGTTTTTTTCGAAAATATTTTTTCCAAAATTTTTTCGAAAATTTTTTTGAAAACTTTTTTCGAAATTTTTTTTCAAACTTTTTTTCGAAATTTTTTTTCGAAGTTCTTTTCGAAATTTTTTTTCAAAATTTTTTTTTCCAAAATTTTTTCAAAATTTTTTTTCGAAATTTTTTGTAATTTTTTTCGAAAATTTTTTTTCGTAATTTTTCTCCAAAATTTTTCGAAAACGTTTTGCAAAAAAATTTTTACTAAATTTTTTTGAAATTTTTTTCGAAATTTTTTTTGAAATTTTTTTTCCAAAATTTTTTAAAAAATTTTTTTGAAAATTATTTTTGAAATTTTGTTTCGGAATTTTTTCTCAAAATTTTTTTCCAAAATTTTTTCAAAATTTTTTTCGAAAATATTTTTTCGAAATTTTTTTCGAAAATTTTTTTCATAATTTTTTTCGAAAATCTTTTTTCGAAATTTTTTTCGAAATTTTTCAAAATTTTTTTTGAAAATTTTTTTCGAAAATTTTTTTTCGAAATTTTTTTCGAAAATTTTTTTCAAAATTTTTTTCGAAATTTTTTTCGAAATTTTTTTTCAAAATTTCTTTGGAAAATTTTTTTCAGAAATTTATTTCAAAATTTGTTTCGAAAATTTTTTTTGAAATTTTTTCGAAATTTTTTCTCAAAATGTTTTTTACAAAATTTTTTCAAAATTTTTTTTCGAAATTTTTTTTGAAAATTTTTTCAAAATTTTTTTTGAAAATATTTTTCGAAAGTTTTTTTCAAAATTTTTTTCGAAAATTTTTTTCGTAATTTTTTTTCAAAATTTTTTTGGAAATTTTTTTCGAAAATTTTCTTTGAAAAATTTTTTTCCAAAATTTTTTTTCGAAAATTTTTTTTTCGAAATTTTTCTCCAAAATTTTTTTCAAAGATTTCGAAAATTTTTTTCCAAAATTTTTTTCGAATATTTTTTTTCGAAATTTTTCTCGAAAATTTTTTTCAAAATTTTTTTCGAAAATATTTTTACCAAAATTTTTTCGAAAATTTTTTCGAAATTTTTTTCGAAAGTTTTTTTCAAAATTTTTTTTCCAAAATTTTTTTAAAATTTTTTTTCTAAATTTTTTTCGAAAATTTTTTTTCGAAATTTTCTTTTAAATTTTTTTTCGAAATTTTTTTCCAAAATTTTTCGAAAATTCTTTGCAAAAAATTTTTTTCCAAACTTTTTTCGAAAATTTTTTTTCGAAATTTTTCTCGAAAATTTTTTTCAAAATTTTTTTCGAAAATATTGTTTCCAAAATTTTTTCGAAAATTTTTTCGAAATTTTTTTCGAAATTTTTTTCAAATTTTTTTTCGAAAATTTTTTTTCGAAATTTTTTCCGAAAATTTTTTTCGAAATTTTTTTCTAAAATTTTTTTGAAAATTTTTTTCGAAATTTTTTTCGAGTTTTTTCAAAATTTTTTTCCAAAATTTTTTCAAAATTTTTTTTCAAAATTTTTTTCGAAAATTTTTTTTCGAAATTTTTTTTTAAATTTTTTTCCAAAATTTTTTTTCGAAATTTTTTTTCAAAATTTCTTTCGAAAATTTTTTTCAAAAATTTTTTTCAAAATGTTTTTCAAAATTTTTTTTCAAAATGTTTTTGGAAAATTTTTTTCGAAAATGTTTCTCATAATTTTTTTTGAAAATCTTTTTTCGAAATTTTTTTCGAAAATTTTTTTAAATTTTTTTTTGATATTTTTTTCGAAATTTTTTTTCAAATTTTTTTTCGAAAATTTCTTCGAAATGTTTTTCGAAATGTTTTTTCAAAATTTTTTTCGAAATTCTTTTCAAAATTTTTTTTCGAAAAATTTTTTTTCAAAATTTTTTCGAAATTTTTTTTCAAAAGTTTTTCGAAATTTTTTTTGAAAATTTTTTTCGAAAGTTTTTTTCAAAATTTTTTTTCGAAAATTTTTTCAAAATTTTTTTTCAAAATTTTTTTCGAAATTTTTCTTTCGAAATTTTTTTCAGAATTTTTTCCGAAAATTTTTTTAGAAATTCTTTTCCACAATTTTTCGAAAATTTTTTTCAAAACATTTTTTTCCAAAATTTTTTTCAAAGATTTCGAAAATTTTTTTCCAAATTTTTTTCGAAATTTTTTTTCAAGATTTTTTTTCCAAAATTTTTTTCGAAAATTTTTTTTCGAAATTTTTCTCGAAAATTTTTTTCAAAATTTTTTTCGAAAATATTTTTTCCCAAATTCTTTCGAAAATTTTTTTAAAATTTTTTTTGAAATTTTTTTTCAAAATTTTTTTTCTGAATTTTTTTTCAAAATTTTTTTTGAAAATTTTTTTCGAAAATTTTTTAAAATTTTTTTCGAAAATTTTTTTTGGGAATTTCTTTCGAAAATTTTTTTCGAAAATTTTTTTTCGAAAATTTTTTCGAAAATTTTTTTGAAATTTTTTTTCGAAAAATTTTTTTGCAAAATTTTTTCTAAATTTTTTTTGAAAATTTTTTTCGAAATTTTTTTCGAAATTTTTTCTCGAAATTTTTTTTTCCAAAATTTTTTCAAAATTTATTTCGAAAATTTTTTTTGGAAATTTTTTTGGAAAATTTTCTCAAAATGTTTTTCAAAATTTTTTTTCAAAATTTTTTTCAAAAATTTTTCTCATAATCTTTTTCGAAAATCTTTTTTCTAAATTTTTTCGAAAATTTTTAAAAATTTTTTTTTGAAAATTTTTTTCGAAATTTTTTTTTCAAAATTTTTTTCGAAAATTTTTTTTTGAAATTTTTTTCAAAAATTTTATTCAAAATTTTTTTCGAAATTTTTTTCAAAATTTTTTCTGAAAATTTTTTCGAAAATTTTTTTAAAAATTTTTTTCGAAATTTTTTTTCAATTTTTTTTGAAAATTTTTTTCCAAAATTTTTTCGAAAATTTTTTTCAAAATTTTTTTCGAAATTTTTTTTCAAAATTTTTTCGAAAATTTTTTTTCAAAATTTTTTTCGAAAATTTTTTTTAAATTTTTTTCTAAATTTTTTTCGAAAATTTGTTTCAAAATTTTTTCGAAAATGTTTTTGAAAATTTTTTTCGAAAACTTTTTTTCGAAATTTTTTTCAAAAATTTTTTTGAAATATTTTTTTCGAAAATTTTTTTCGAAAATTTTTTTTCGAATTTTTTTATCTATTTTAGAATAATTTTTTTCGAAATTTTTTTTCGAAAATTTTTTTTCGAAAATTTTTTTTCGAAAATTTTTTTCAAAATTTTTTCTGAAAATTTTGTCGAAAATTTTTTAAAAATTATTTTCGAAATTTTTTTTCAATTTTTTTTTTGAAAATTTTTTTCCAAAATTTTTTCGAAAATTTTTTTCAAAATTTTTTTCGAAATTTTTTTTTTAAATTTTTTCGAAAATTTTTTTTCAAAATTTTTTTCGAAAATTTTTTTTAAATTTTTTTCGAAATTTTTTTCGAAATTTTTTTCGAAAATTTTTTTCAAAATTTTTTTCCAAAATTTTTTCGAAAATGTTTTTGAAAATTTTTTTCGAAAATTTTTTGTCGAAATTTTTTTCAAAAATTTTTTTGAAATATTTTTTTCGAAAATTTTTTTTCGAATTTTTTTATCTATTTTAGAATAATTTTTTTCGAAATTTTTTTTCGAAAATTTTTTTTCGAAAATTTTTTTTCGAAAATTTTTTTCAAAATTTTTTCTGAAAATTTTTTCGAAAATTTTTTTTCAAAATTTTTTTCGAAAATTTTTTTTAAATTTTTTTCGAAATTTTTTTCGAAAATTTTTTTCTAATTTTTTTTCCAAAATTTTTTCGAAAATTTTTTTGAAAATTTTTTTCGAAAATTTTTTTTCGAAATTTTTTTCAAAAATTTTTTTGAAATATTTTTTTCGAAAAATTTTTTTGAAAATTTTTTTCGAAAATTTTTTTGAAAATTTTTTTCGAAATTTTTTTTCAAAATTTTTTTCGAAAATTTTTTTTCGAAATTTCTTTCGAAAAATTTTTTTCCAAAATTTTTTCGAAATTTTTTTCGAAAGTTTTTTTGAAAAATTTTTTTTTCAAAATTTTTTTCGAAAAATTTTTTTTCAAAATTTTTTTCGAAAATTTTTTTTTGGAAATTTTTTTCGAAAATTTTTTTTCGAAATTTTTTTTTCGAAATTTTTTTCGAAAATTTTTTTTTCAAATTTTTTTTCAAAATTTTTTTTGAAAATTTTTTTCGAAATTTTTTTTCAAAATTTTTTTCAAAAATTTTTTTTCTAAATTTTTTTTTCGAAAATTTTTTTTAAAATTTTATTTCCAAATTTTTTTTCGAAATTTCTTTCGAAAATTTTTTTCGAAATTTTTTTCAAAATTTTTTTCGAAAACTTTTTTTCCAAATTTTTTTCGAAATTTTTTTTCAAAATTTTTTTCGAAAATTTTTTTTCGAAATTTTTTTCGAAAATTTTTTTTCGAAATTTTTTTCGAAAATTTTTTTTCGAAATTTTTTTCGAAAATTTTTTTCAAAATTTTTTTTCCAAATTTTTTTTCAAAATTTTTTTTCAAAATTTTTTTCGAAAATTTTTTTCAAAATTTTTTTCGAAAATTTTTTTTCGAAATTTCTTTCGAAAATTTTTTTCGAAAATTTTTTTTCGAAAGTTTTTTCGAAAATTTTTTTTAAATTTTTTTCGAAATTTTTTTTCAAAATTTTTTTTTCGAAATTTTTTT
Organism: Uropetala carovei; assembly: GCA_036926305.1. NCBI lineage: Eukaryota > Metazoa > Arthropoda > Insecta > Odonata > Petaluridae > Uropetala > Uropetala carovei. Next base: position 376,949 of record JAXCHB010000310.1, on the reverse strand, counting down.
CGAAAATTTTTTTCAAAATTTTTTTCGAAATTTTTTTCGAAAATTTTTTTCGGAATTTGTATTCCAAATTTTTTTTCAAAATTTTTTTCGAATATTTTTTTTCCAAAATTTTTTCAAATTTTTTTTTCGAAATTTTTTTCGAAAATTTTTTTCAATATTTTTTTCGAAAAATTTTTTTCCAAAATTTTCTCGAAAATTTTTTTGAAAATTTTTTTCGAAATTTTTTTTTCAAAATTTTTTTTTCAAAATTTTTTTCGAAAATTTTTTTTCGAATTTTTTTTGAAAATATTTTTTGAGAAATTTTTTTTTCAAATTTTTTCGAAAATTTTTTTTCGAAATTTTTTTCGAAAATTTTTTTCAATATTTTTTTCGAAAAATTTTTTTCCAAAATTTTTTCGAAAATTTTTTTGAAAATTTTTTTTGGAAATTTTTTTTCAAAATTTTTTTCGAAATTTTTTTCGAAAATTTTTTTCAAAATTTTTTTCGAAAATTTTTTTCAAAATTTTTTTTGAATTTTTTTTTGAAAATTTTTTTCGAAATTTTTTTTCCAAATTTTTTTTCAAAATTTTTTTCGAAAATTTTTTTTCGAATTTTTTTATCTATTTTAGAATAATTTTTTTCGAAAAATTTTTTTCCAAAATTTTTTCGAAAATTTTTTTGAAAATTTTTTTCGAAAATTTTTTTTCGAAAATTTTTTTCAAAATTTTTTCTGAAAATTTTGTCGAAAATTTTTTAAAAATTTTTTTCGAAATTTTTTTTCAATTTTTTTTTTGAAAATTTTTTTCCAAAATTTTTTCGAAAATTTTTTTCAAAATTTTTTTCGAAATTTTTTTTCAAAATTTTTTCGAAAATTTTTTTCCAAATTTTTTTCGAAAATTTTTTTTAAATTTTTTTCGAAATTTTTTTCGAAAATTTTTTTCAAAATTTTTTTCCAAAATTTTTTCGAAAATGTTTTTGAAAATTTTTTTCGAAAATTTTTTGTCGAAATTTTTTTCAAAAATTTTTTTGAAATGTTTTTTTCGAAAATTTTTTTTCGAATTTTTTTTATCTATTTTAGAATAATTTTTTTCGAAATTTTTTTTCGAAAATTTTTTTTCGAAAATTTTTTTTCGAAAATTTTTTTCAAAATTTTTTCTGAAAATTTTTTCGAAAATTTTTTTTCAAAATTTTTTTCGAAAATTTTTTTTAAATTTTTTTCGAAATTTTTTTCGAAAATTTTTTTCTAATTTTTTTTCCAAAATTTTTTCGAAAATTTTTTTGAAAATTTTTTTCGAAAATTTTTTTTCGAAATTTTTTTCAAAATTTTTTTTGAAATATTTTTTTCGAAAAATCTTTTTGAAAATTTTTTTCGAAATTTTTTTTCAAAATTTTTTTCAAAATTTTTTTTTCCAAATTTTTTTTTCGAAAATTTTTTTTAAAATTTTTTTCGAAATTTTTTTTCGAAATTTCTTTCGAAAATTTTTTTCGAAATTTTTTTCAAAATTTTTTTCGAAAAATTTTTTTCCAAAATTTTTTCGAAATTTTTTTTCAAAATTTTTTTTCAAAATTTTTTTTCGAAATTTTTTTTGAAAATTTTTTTTCGAAATTTTTTTCGAAAATTTTTTTCAAAATTTTTTTCGAAATTTTTTTCGAAAATTTTTTTCGAAATTTTTTTTCCAAATTTTTTTTAAAAACTTTTTTCGAAAATTTTTTTTCCAAAATTTTTTCAAAATTTTTTTTCGAAATTTTTTTCGAAAATTTTTTTCAATATTTTTTTCGAAAAATTTTTTTCCAAAATTTTCTCGAAAAGTTTTTTGAAAATTTTTTTCGAAATTTTCTTTTCAAAATTTTTTTCGAAAATTTTTTTTCGAATTTTTTTTGAAAATATTTTTTGAGAAATTTTTTTTTCAAATTTTTTCGAAAATTTTTTTTCGAAATTTTTTTCGAAAATTTTTTTCAATATTTTTTTCGAAAAATTTTTTTCCAAAATTTTTTCGAAAATTTTTTTGAAAATTTTTTTTGGAAATTTTTTTTGGAAATTTTTTTTGAAATTTTTTTTTCGAAATTTTTTTCGAAAATTTTTTTCAAATTTTTTTTCGAAATTTTTTTCGAAAATTTTTTTCAAAATTTTTTTCCAAAATTTTTTCGAAAATTTTTTTCAAAATTTTTTTCGAAAATTTTTTTTCGAAATTTTTTTCGAAAATTTTTTTTCGAAATTTTTTTCGAAAATTTTTTTCAAAATTTTTTTTCCAAATTTTTTTTCAAAATTTTTTTCGAAAATTTTTTTCAAAATTTTTTTCGAAAATTTTTTTTCGAAATTTCTTTCGAAAATTTTTTTCGAAAATTTTTTTTCGAAAGTTTTTTCGAAAATTTTTTTTAAATTTTTTTCGAAATTTTTTTTCAAAATTTTTTTCAAAAATTTTTTTTCGAAATTTTTTTCGAAATTTTTTTCGAAAATTTTTTTCAAAATTTTTTTTCTGAATTTTTTTTCAAAATTTTTTTCAAAATTTTTTTTCGAAAATTTTTTAAAATTTTTTTTCGAAAATTTTTTTTCGTAATTTCTTTCGAAAATTTTTTTCGAAAATTTTTTTTCGAAAATTTTTTCGAAAATTTTTTTGAAATTTTTTTTCGAAAAATATTTTTGCAAAATTTTTTCGAAATTTTTTTCGAAAATTTTTTTCAAAATTTTTTTTGAAATTTTGTTTGAAAATTTTTTTCAAAATTTTTTCGAAATTTTGTTCGAAAATTTTTTTAAAAATTTTTTTCGAAAAATTTTTTTCGAAAAATTTTTTTCCAAAATTTTTTCGAAAATTTTTTTGAACATTTTTTTCGAAAATTTTTTTTCGAAAATTTTTTTTTCAAAATTTTTTTCGAAAATTTTTTTTCGAAATTTTTTTCGAAAATTTTTTTGAAAATTTTTTTCGAAAAATGTTTTTGAAATTTTTTTTCGAAAATTTTTTTGAAAATATTTCTCGAAAAATTTTTTCAAAATTTTTTTCAAAATTTTTTTCAAAATTTCTTTTCCAAATTTTTTTTCAAAATTTTTTTCGAAAATTTTTTTTCGAAAATTTTTTTAACAACTTTTTTCGAATTTTTTTTCGAAATTTCTTTCGAAAATTTTTTTCGAAATTTTTTTTCAAAATTTTTTTTCAAAATTTTATTCGAAAATTTTCTTAAAAATTTATTTCGAAATTTTTTTCGAAAATTTTTTTCAAAATTTTTTTCGAAAAATTTTTTTCCAAAATTTTTTCGAAAATTTTTTTCAAAATTTTTTTTCGAAAATTTTTTTCAAAATTTTTTTCGAAAATTTTTTTTCGAAATTTTTTTCGAAAATTTTTTTGAAAATTTTTTTCGAAAAATTTTTTTGAAAATTTTTTTCGAATATTTTTTTGAAAATTTTTTTTGAAAATTTTTTTCAAAATTTTTTTTCGAAATTTTTTTCGAAAATTTTTTTCAATATTTTTTTCGAAAAATTTTTTTCCAAAATTTTTTCGAAAATTTTTTTGAAAATTTTTTTCGAAATTTTTTTCGAAAATTTTTTTTTCGAAAATTTTTTTTCGAAAATTTTTTTTCGAAAATTTTTTTCAAAATTATTTCTGAAAATTGTTTCGAAAATTTTTTTCAAAATTTTTTTCGAATTTTTTTTCGAAAATGTTTTTCAAAATTTTTTTCGAAAAATTTTTTTCCAAAATATTTTCGAAAATTTTTTTGAAAATTTTTTTCGAAAATTTTTTCGAAAATTTTTTTTCAAAATTATTTTCGAAAATTTTTTTCAAAATTTTTTTCTAAATTTTTTTCGAAAATTTTTTTCGAAATTTTTTTTCCAAATTTTTTTTCAAAATTGTTTTCGAAAATTTTTTTTCCAAAATTTTTTCAAAATTTTTTTTCGAAATTTTTTTCGAAAATTTTTTTCAATATTTTTTTCGAAAAATTTTTTTCCAAAATTTTCTCGAAAATTTTTTTGAAAATTTTTTTCGAAATTTTTTTTTCAAAATTTTTTTCGAATTTTTTTTGAAAATATTTTTTGAGAAATTTTTTTTTCAAATTTTTTCGAAAATTTTTTTTCGAAATTTTTTTCGAAAATTTTTTTCGAAAAATTTTTTTCCAAAATTTTTTCGAATATTTTTAAAAAGATTTTTTTTAAAAATTTTTTTCGAAATTTTTTTTCAAAATTTTTTTCGAAAATTTTTTTTCAAAATTTTTTTCGAAAATTTTTTTCAAAATTTTTTTCGAATTTTTTTTCGAAAATTTTTTTCGAAATTTTTTTTCCAAATTTATTTTCAAAATTTTTTTCGAAATTTTTTTTCGAAATTTTTTTCGAAAATTTTTTTCAATATTTTTTTCGAAAAATTTTTTTCCAAAATTTTCTCGAAAATTTTTTTGAAAATTTTTTTCGAAATTTTTTTTTCAAAATTTTTTTCGAAAATTTTTTTTCGAATTTTTTTTTAAAATATTTTTTGAGAAATTTTTTTTTCAAATTTTTTCGAAAATTTTTTTTCGAAATTTTTTTCGAAAATTTTTTTCAATATTTTTTTCGAAAAATTTTTTTCCAAAATTTTTTCGAAAATTTTTTTGAAAATTTTTTTTGGAAATTTTTTTTCAAAATTTTTTTCGAAATTTTTTTCGAAAATTTTTTTCAAAATTTTTTTCGAAAATTTTTTTCAAAATTTTTTTTGAATTTTTTTTTGAAAATTTTTTTCGAAATTTTTTTTCCAAATTTTTTTTCAAAATTTTTTTCGAAAATTTTTTTTCGAATTTTTTTATCTATTTTAGAATAATTTTTTTCGAAATTTTTTTTCGAAAATTTTTTTTCGAAAATTTTTTTTCGAAAATTTTTTTCAAAATTTTTTCTGAAAATTTTTTCGAAAATTTTTTTAAAAATTTTTTTCGAAATTTTTTTTTCAATTTTTTTTTTGAAAATTTTTTTCCAAAATTTTTTCGAAAATTTTTTTCAAAATTTTTTTCGAAATTTTTTTTCAAAATTTTTTCGAAAATTTTTTTTCAAAATTTTTTTCGAAAATTTTTTTGAAAATTTTATTTGGAAATTTTTTTTCAAAATTTTTTTCGAAATTTTTTTTTCGAAATTTTTTTCGAAAATTTTTTTCAAATTTTTTTTCGAAATTTTTTTCGAAAATTTTTTTCAAAATTTACTTCCAAAATTTTTTCGAAAATTTTTTTCACAATTTTTTTCGAAAATTTTTTTTCGAAATTTTTTTCGAAAATTTTTTTTCGAAATTTTTTTCGAAAATTTTTTTCAAAATTTTTTTCGAAAAATTTTTTTCCAAAATTTTCTCGAAAATTTTTTTGAAAATTTTTTTCGAAATTTTTTTTTCAAAATTTTTTTCGAAAATTTTTTTTCGAATTTTTTTTGAAAATATTTTTTGAGAAATTTTTTTTTCAAATTTTTTCGAAAATTTTTTTTCGAAATTTTTTTCGAAAATTTTTTTCAATATTTTTTTCGAAAAATTTTTTTCCAAAATTTTTTCGAAAATTTTTTTGAAAATTTTTTTTGGAAATTTTTTTTGGAAATTTTTTTTGAAATTTTTTTTTCGAAATTTTTTTCGAAAATTTTTTTCAAATTTTTTTTCGAAATTTTTTTCGAAAATTTTTTTCAAAATTTTTTTCGAAAATTTTTTTTCGAAATTTCTTTCGAAAATTTTTTTCGAAAATTTTTTTTCGAAAGTTTTTTCGAAAATTTTTTTTAAATTTTTTTCGAAATTTTTTTTCAAAATTTTTTTCAAAAATTTTTTTTCGAAATTTTTTTCGAAATTTTTTTCGAAAATTTTTTTCAAAATTTTTTTTCTGAATTTTTTTTCAAAATTTTTTTCAAAAATTTTTTTTCGAAAATTTTTTAAAATTTTTTTTCGAAAATTTTTTTTCGTAATTTCTTTCGAAAATTTTTTTCGAAAATTTTTTTTCGAAAATTTCTTCGAAATTTTTTTGAAATTTTTTTTCGAAAAATATTTTTGCAAAATTTTTTCGAAATTTTTTTCGAAAATTTTTTTCAAAATTTTTTTTGAAATTTTGTTCGAAAATTTTTTTCAAAATTTTTTCGAAATTTTGTTCGAAAATTTTTTTAAAAATTTTTTTCGAAAAATTTTTTTCGAAAAATTTTTTTCCAAAATTTTTTCGAAAATTTTTTTGAACATTTTTTTCGAAAATTTTTTTTCGAAAATTTTTTTTTCAAAATTTTTTTCGAAAATTTTTTTTCGAAATTTTTTTCGAAACTTTTTTTTAAAATTTTTTTCGAAAAATGTTTTTGAAATTTTTTTTCGAAAATTTTTTTGAAAATATTTCTCGAAAAATTTTTTCAAAATTTTTTTCAAAATTTTTTTCAAAATTTTTTTTCCAAATTTTTTTTCAAAATTTTTTTCGAAAATTTTTTTTCGAAAATTTTTTTAAAAACTTTTTTCGAATTTTTTTTCGAAATTTCTTTCGAAAATTTTTTTCGAAATTTTTTTTCAAAATTTTTTTTCAAAATTTTATTCGAAAATTTTCTTAAAAATTTATTTCGAAATTTTTTTCGAAAATTTTTTTCAAAATTTTTTTCGAAAAATTTTTTTCCAAAATTTTTTCGAAAATTTTTTTCAAAATTTTTTTTCGAAAATTTTTTTCAAAATTATTTTCGAAAATCTTTTTTCGAAATTTTTTTCGAAAATTTTTTTAAATTTTTTTTTGATATTTTTTTCGAAATTTTTTTTCAAATTTTTTTTCGAAAATTTCTTCGAAATGTTTTTCGAAATGTTTTTTCAAAATTTTTTTCGAAATTCTTTTCAAAATTTTTTTTCGAAAAATTTTTTTTCAAAATTTTTTCGAAATTTTTTTTCAAAAGTTTTTCGAAATTTTTTTTGAAAATTTTTTTCGAAAGTTTTTTTCAAAATTTTTTTTCGAAAATTTTTTCAAAATTTTTTTTCAAAATTTTTTTCGAAATTTTTCTTTCGAAATTTTTTTCAGAATTTTTTCCGAAAATTTTTTTAGAAATTCTTTTCCACAATTTTTCGAAAATTTTTTTCAAAACATTTTTTTCCAAAATTTTTTTCAAAGATTTCGAAAATTTTTTTCCAAATTTTTTTCGAAATTTTTTTTCAAGATTTTTTTTCCAAAATTTTTTTCGAAAATTTTTTTTCGAAATTTTTCTCGAAAATTTTTTTCAAAATTTTTTTCGAAAATATTTTTTCCCAAATTCTTTCGAAAATTTTTTTAAAATTTTTTTTGAAATTTTTTTTCAAAATTTTTTTTCTGAATTTTTTTTCAAAATTTTTTTTGAAAATTTTTTTCGAAAATTTTTTAAAATTTTTTTCGAAAATTTTTTTTGGGAATTTCTTTCGAAAATTTTTTTCGAAAATTTTTTTTCGAAAATTTTTTCGAAAATTTTTTTGAAATTTTTTTTCGAAAAATTTTTTTGCAAAATTTTTTCTAAATTTTTTTTGAAAATTTTTTTCGAAATTTTTTTCAAAATTTTTTTCAATAATTTTTTTTCCAAATTTTTTTCGAAAATTTTTAAAAAAATTTTTTTCTAAATTTTTTTCAAAAATTATTTTCAAAATTTTTTTCAAAAGTTTTTTTCAAAATTTTTTTGGAAAATTTTTTTTCCAAAATTTTTTTAAATTTTTTTTGAAAATTATTTTTGAAATTTTTTTCGAAATTTTTTCTCGAAATTTTTTTTTCCAAAATTTTTTCAAAATTTATTTCGAAAATTTTTTTTGGAAATTTTTTTGGAAAATTTTCTCAAAATGTTTTTCAAAATTTTTTTTCAAAATTTTTTTCAAAAATTTTTCTCATAATCTTTTTCGAAAATCTTTTTTCTAAATTTTTTCGAAAATTTTTAAAAATTTTTTTTTGAAAATTTTTTTCGAAATTTTTTTTTCAAAATTTTTTTCGAAAATTTTTTTTTGAAATTTTTTTCAAAAATTTTATTCAAAATTTTTTTCGAAATTTTTTTCAAAATTTTTTCTGAAAATTTTTTCGAAAATTTTTTTAAAAATTTTTTCGAAAATTTTTTTTCAAAATTTTTTTCGAAAATTTTTTTTAAATTTTTTTCTAAATTTTTTTCGAAAATTTGTTTCAAAATTTTTTCGAAAATGTTTTTGAAAATTTTTTTCGAAAACTTTTTTTCGAAATTTTTTTCAAAAATTTTTTTGAAATATTTTTTTCGAAAATTTTTTTCGAAAATTTTTTTTCGAATTTTTTTATCTATTTTAGAATAATTTTTTTCGAAATTTTTTTTCGAAAATTTTTTTTCGAAAATTTTTTTTCGAAAATTTTTTTCAAAATTTTTTCTGAAAATTTTGTCGAAAATTTTTTAAAAATTTTTTTCGAAATTTTTTTTCAATTTTTTTTTTGAAAATTTTTTTCCAAAATTTTTTCGAAAATTTTTTTCAAAATTTTTTTCGAAATTTTTTTTTAAAATTTTTTCGAAAATTTTTTTTCAAAATTTTTTTCGAAAATTTTTTTTAAATTTTTTTCGAAATTTTTTTCGAAATTTTTTTCGAAAATTTTTTTCAAAATTTTTTTCCAAAATTTTTTCGAAAATGTTTTTGAAAATTTTTTTCGAAAATTTTTTGTCGAAATTTTTTTCAAAAATTTTTTTGAAATATTTTTTTCGAAAATTTTTTTTCGAATTTTTTTATCTATTTTAGAATAATTTTTTTCGAAATTTTTTTTCGAAAATTTTTTTTCGAAAATTTTTTTTCGAAAATTTTTTTCAAAATTTTTTCTGAAAATTTTTTCGAAAATTTTTTTTCAAAATTTTTTTCGAAAATTTTTTTTAAATTTTTTTCGAAATTTTTTTCGAAAATTTTTTTCTAATTTTTTTTCCAAAATTTTTTCGAAATTTTTTTTTCAAATTTTTTCGAAAATTTTTTTTCGAAATTTTTTTCGAAAATTTTTTTCAATATTTTTTTCGAAAAATTTTTTTCCAAAATTTTTTCGAATATTTTTTTAAAAATTTTTTTTGGAAATTTTTTTCGAAATTTTTTTCGAAATTTTTTTCGAAAATTTTTTTCAAAATTTTTTTCGAAAATTTTTTTCAAAATTTTTTTTGAATTTTTTTTTGAAAATTTTTTTCGAAATTTTTTTTCCAAATTTATTTTCAAAATTTTTTTCGAAATTTTTTTTCGAAATTTTTTTCGAAAATTTTTTTCAATATTTTTTTCGAAAAATTTTTTTCCAAAATTTTCTCGAAAATTTTTTTCCAAAATTTTTTTCAATATTTTTTTCGAAAAATTTTTTTCCAAAATTTTTTCGAAAATTTTTTTGAAAATTTTTTTTGGAAATTTTTTTTCAAAATTTTTTTCGAAATTTTTTTCGAAAATTTTTTTCAAAATTTTTTTCGAAAATTTTTTTCAAAATTTTTTTTGAATTTTTTTTTGAAAATTTTTTTCGAAATTTTTTTTCCAAATTTTTTTTCAAAATTTTTTTCGAAAATTTTTTTTCGAATTTTTTTATCTATTTTAGAATAATTTTTTTCGAAATTTTTTTTCGAAAATTTTTTTTCGAAAATTTTTTTTCGAAAATTTTTTTCAAAATTTTTTCTGAAAATTTTTTCGAAAATTTTTTTAAAAATTTTTTTCGAAATTTTTTTTTCAATTTTTTTTTTGAAAATTTTTTTCCAAAATTTTTTCGAAATTTTTTTTCAAAATTTTTTTCGAAATTTTTTTTCAAAATTTTTTCGAAAATTTTTTTTCAAAATTTTTTTCGAAAATTTTTTTGAAAATTTTATTTGGAAATTTTTTTTCAAAATTTTTTTCGAAATTTTTTTTTCGAAATTTTTTTCGAAAATTTTTTTCAAATTTTTTTTCGAAATTTTTTTCGAAAATTTTTTTCAAAATTTACTTCCAAAATTTTTTCGAAAATTTTTTTCACAATTTTTTTCGAAAATTTTTTTTCGAAATTTTTTTCGAAAATTTTTTTTCGAAATTTTTTTCGAAAATTTTTTTCAAAATTTTTTTTCCAAATTTTTTTTCAAAATTTTTTGCGAAAATTGTTTTCGAAAATTTTTTTCAAAATATTTTTCGAAATTTTTTTTTCGAAATTTCTTTCGAAAATTTTTTTCGAAAATTTTTTTACGAAAGTTTTTTCGAAAATTTTTTTGAAAATTTTTTTCGAAATTTTTTTTCAAAATTTTTTTCAAAAATTTTTTTCAAAATTTTTTTTCTGAATTTTTTTTCAAAATTTTTTTTGAAAATTTTTTTCGAAAATTTTTTAAAATTTTTTTCGAAAATTTTTTTTGGGAATTTCTTTCGAAAATTTTTTTCGAAAATTTTTTTTCGAAAATTTTTTCGAAAATTTTTTTGAAATTTTTTTTCGAAAAATTTTTTTGCAAAATTTTTTCTAATTTTTTTTTGAAAATTTTTTTCGAAATTTTTTTCAAAATTTTTTTCAATAATTTTTTTTCCAAATTTTTTTCGAAAATTTTTTAAAAAATTTTTTTCGAAATTTTTTTCGAAAATTTTTTTTCAAAATTTTTTTCGAAAATTTTTTTCAAAATTTTTTTCGAAATTTTTTTTAAAAATTTTTTTCTAAATTTTTTTTCAAAATTTTTTTCGAAAATTTTTTTTCGAAATTTTATTCAAAATTTTTTTCGAATTTTTTTTCGAAAATTTTTTTCGAAATTTTTTTTCCAAATTTATTTTCAAAATTTTTTTCGAAAATTTTTTTTCGAATTTTTTTATCTATTTTAGAATAATTTTTTTCGAAATTTTTTTTCGAAAATTTTTTTTCGAAAATTTTTTTCAAAATTTTTTCTGAAAATTTTGTCGAAAATTTTTTAAAAATTTTTTTCAAAATTTTTTTTCAATTTTTTTTTTGAAAATTTTTTTCCAAAATTTTTTCGAAAATTTTTTTCAAAATTTTTTTCGAAATTTTTTTTCAAAATTTTTTCGAAAATTTTTTTCCAAATTTTTTTCGAAAATTTTTTTTAAATTTTTTTCGAAATTTTTTTCGAAAATTTTTTTCAAAATTTTTTTCCAAAATTTTTTCGAAAATGTTTTTGAAAATTTTTTTCGAAAATTTTTTGTCGAAATTTTTTTCTAAAATTTTTTTGAAATATTTTTTTCGAAAATTTTTTTTCGAATTTTTTTATCTATTTTAGAATAATTTTTTTCGAAATTTTTTTTCGAAAATTTTTTTTCGAAAATTTTTTTTCGAAAATTTTTTTTCGAAAATTTTTTTTCGAAAATTTTTTTCAAAATTTTTTCTGAAAATTTTTTCGAAAATTTTTTTTCAAAATTTTTTTCGAAAATTTTTTTTAAATTTTTTTCGAAATTTTTTTCGAAAATTTTTTTCTAATTTTTTTTCCAAAATTTTTTCGAAAATTTTTTTGAAAATTTTTTTCGAAAATTTTTTTTCGAAATTTTTTTCAAAAATTTTTTTGAAATATTTTTTTCGAAAAATGTTTTTGAAAATTTTTTTCGAAAATTTTTTTGAAAATTTTTTCGAAATTTTTTTGAACAATTTTTTTTTCAAAATTTTTTTCGAAAAATTTTTTTTCAAAATTTTTTTCGAAAATTTTTTTTTGGAAATTTTTTTCGAAAATTTTTTTTCGAAATTTTTTTTTCGAAATTTTTTTCGAAAATTTTTTTTCCAAATTTTTTTTGAAAATTTTTTTCGAAATTTTTTTTCAAAATTTTTTTCAAAAATTTTTTTTCCAAATTTTTTTTTCGAAAATTTTTTTTAAAATTTTTTTCGAAATTTTTTTTCGAAATTTCTTTCGAAAATTTTTTTCGAAATTTTTTTCAAAATTTTTTTCGAAAAATTTTTTTCCAAAATTTTTTCGAAATTTTTTTTCAAAATTTTTTCCGAAAATTTTTTTTCGAAATTTTTTTCGAAAATTTTTTTTCGAAATTTTTTTCGAAAATTTTTTTCAAAATTTTTTTCGAAATTTTTTTCGAAAATTTTTTTCGAAATTTTTTTTCCAAATTTTTTTTCAAAACTTTTTTCGAAAATTTTTTTTCCAAAATTTTTTCAAAATTTTTTTTCGAAATTTTTTTCGAAAATTTTTTTCAATATTTTTTTCGAAAAATTTTTTTCCAAAATTTTCTCGAAAATTTTTTTGAAAATTTTTTTCGAAATTTTTTTTTCAAAATTTTTTTCGAAAATTTTTTTTCGAATTTTTTTTGAAAATATTTTTTGAGAAATTTTTTTTTCAAATTTTTTCGAAAATTTTTTTTCGAAATTTTTTTCGAAAATTTTTTTCAATATTTTTTTCGAAAAATTTTTTTCCAAAATTTTTTCGAAAATGTTTTTGAAAATTTTTTTTGGAAATTTTTTTTGGAAATTTTTTTTGAAATTTTTTTTTCGAAATTTTTTTCGAAAATTTTTTTTCAAATTTTTTTTTGAAATTTTTTTCGAAAATTTTTTTCAAAATTTTTTTCCAAAATTTTTTTCGAAAATTTTTTTTCGAAATTTTTTTCGAAAATTTTTTTTCGAAATTTTTTTCGAAAATTTTTTTCAAAATTTTTTTTCCAAATTTTTTTTCAAAATTTTTTTCGAAAATTTTTTTCAAAATTTTTTTCGAAAATTTTTTTTCGAAATTTCTTTCGAAAATTTTTTTCGAAAATTTTTTTTCGAAAGTTTTTTCGAAAATTTTTTTACAATTTTTTTCGAAATTTTTTTTCAAAATTTTTTTTCAAAAATTTTTTTTCGAAATTTTTTTCGAAATTTTTTTAGAAAATTTTTTTCAAAATTTTTTTTCTGAATTTTTTTTCAAAATTTTTTTCAAAAATTTTTTTTCGAAAATTTTTTTTCGAAAATTTTTTTTCGTAATTTCTTTCGAAAATTTTTTTCGAAAATTTTTTTTCGAAAATTTTTTCGAAAATTTTTTTTAAATTTTTTTTCGAAAAATATTTTTGCAAAATTTTTTCGAAATTTTTTTCGAAAATTTTTTTCAAAATTTTTTTTGAAATTTTGTTCGAAAATTTTTTTCAAAATTTTTTTCGAAATTTTGTTCGAAAATTTTTTTAAAAATTTTTTTCGAAAAATTTTTTTCCAAAATTTTTTCGAAAATTTTTTTGAACATTTTTTTCGAAAATTTTTTTTCGAAAATTTTTTTTTCAAAATTTTTTTCGAAAATTTTTTTTCGAAATTTTTTTCGAAAATTTTTTTGAAAATTTTTTTCGAAAAATGTTTTTGAAATTTTTTTTCGAAAATTTTTTTGAAAATATTTTTCGAAAAATTTTTTCAAAATTTTTTTCAAAATTTTTTTCAAAATTTTTTTTCCAAATTTTTTTTCAAAATTTTTTTCGAAAATTTTTTTTCGAAAATTTTTTTAAAAACTTTTTTCGAATTTTTTTTCGAAATTTCTTTCGAAAATTTTTTTCGAAATTTTTTTTCAAAATTTTTTTGAAAATTTTTTTCGAAAATTTTTTTTCGAAATTTTTTTCAAAAATTTTTTTGAAATATTTTTTTCGAAAAATGTTTTTGAAAATTTTTTTCGAAAATTTTTTTGAAAATTTTTTTCGAAATTTTTTTTCAAAATTTTTTTCGAAAATTTTTTTTCGAAATTTCTTTCGAAAAATTTTTTTCCAAAATTTTTTCGAAATTTTTTTCGAAAATTTTTTTGAACAATTTTTTTTTCAAAATTTTTTTCGAAAAATTTTTTTCGAAAATTTTTTTTTGGAAATTTTTTTCGAAAATTTTTTTTCGAAATTTTTTTTTCGAAATTTTTTTCGAAAATTTTTTTTCCAAATTTTTTTTGAAAATTTTTTTCGAAATTTTTTTTCAAAATTTTTTTCAAAAATTTTTTTTCCAAATTTTTTTTTCGAAAATTTTTTTTAAAATTTTTTTCGAAATTTTTTTTCGAAATTTCTTTCGAAAATTTTTTTCGAAATTTTTTTCAAAATTTTTTTCGAAAAATTTTTTTCCAAAATTTTTTCGAAATTTTTTTTCAAAATTTTTTCCGAAATTTTTTTTTCGAAATTTTTTTCGAAAATTTTTTTTCGAAATTTTTTTCAAAAATTTTTTTCAAAATTTTTTTCGAAATTTTTTTCAAAAATTTTTTTCGAAATTTTTTTTCCAAATTTTTTTTCAAAACTTTTTTCGAAAATTTTTTTTCCAAAATTTTTTCAAAATTTTTTTTCGAAATTTTTTTCGAAAATTTTTTTCAATATTTTTTTCGAAAAATTTTTTTCCAAAATTTTCTCGAAAATTTTTTTGAAAATTTTTTTCGAAATTTTTTTTTCAAAATTTTTTTCGAAAATTTTTTTTCGAATTTTTTTTGAAAATATTTTTTGAGAAATTTTTTTTTCAAATTTTTTCGAAAATTTTTTTTCGAAATTTTTTTCGAAAATTTTTTTCAATATTTTTTTCGAAAAATTTTTTTCCAAAATTTTTTCGAAAATTTTTTTGAAAATTTTTTTTGGAAATTTTTTTTGGAAATTTTTTTTGAAATTTTTTTTTCGAAATTTTTTTCGAAAATTTTTTTTCAAATTTTTTTTCGAAATTTTTTTCGAAAATTTTTTTCAAAATTTTTTTCCAAAATTTTTTTCCAAAATTTTTTTCGAAAATTTTTTTTCGAAATCTTTTTCGAAAATTTTTTTTCGAAATTTTTTTCGAAAATTTTTTTCAAAATTTTTTTTCCAAATTTTTTTTCAAAATTTTTTTCGAAAATTTTTTTCAAAATTTTTTTCGAAAATTTTTTTTCGAAATTTCTTTCGAAAATTTTTTTCGAAAATTTTTTTTCGAAAGTTTTTTCGAAAATTTTTTTTAAATTTTTTTCGAAATTTTTTTTCAAAATTTTTTTCAAAAATTTTTTTTCGAAATTTTTTTCGAAATTTTTTTCGAAAATTTTTTTCAAAATTTTTTTTCTGAATTTTTTTTCAAAATTTTTTTCAAAAAGTTTTTTTCGAAAATTTTTTAAAATTTTTTTTCGAAAATTTTTTTTCGTAATTTCTTTCGAAAATTTTTTTCGAAAATTTTTTTTCGAAAATTTTTTCGAAAATGTTTTTGAAATTTTTTTTCGAAAAATATTTTTGCAAAATTTTTTCGAAATTTTTTTCGAAAATTTTTTTCAAAATTTTTTTTGAAATTTTGTTCGAAAATTTTTTTCAAAATTTTTTTCGAAATTTTGTTCGAAAATTTTTTTAAAATTTTTTTCGAAAAATTTTTTTCCAAAATTTTTTCGAAAATTTTTTTGAACATTTTTTTCGAAAATTTTTTTTCGAAAATTTTTTTTTCAAAATTTTTTTCGAAAATTTTTTTTCGAAATTTTTTTCGAAAATTTTTTTGAAAATTTTTTTCGAAAAATGTTTTTGAAATTTTTTTTCGAAAATTTTTTTGAAAATATTTTTCGAAAAATTTTTTCAAAATTTTTTTCAAAATTTTTTTCAAAATTTTTTTTCCAAATTTTTTTTCAAAATTTTTTTCGAAAATTTTTTTTCGAAAATTTTTTTAAAAACTTTTTTCGAATTTTTTTTCGAAATTTCTTTCGAAAATTTTTTTCGAAATTTTTTTTCAAAATTTTTTTTCAAAATTTTATTCGAAAATTTTCTTAAAAATTTATTTCGAAATTTTTTTCGAAAATTTTTTTCAAAATTTTTTTCGAAAAATTTTTTTCCAAAATTTTTTCGAAAATTTTTTTGAAAATTTTTTTTCAAAAATTTTTTTCAAAATTTTTTTCGAAAATTTTTTTTCGAAATTTTTTTCGAAAATTTTTTTGAAAATTTTTTTCGAAAAATTTTTTTGAAAATTTTTTTCGAATATTTTTTTGAAAATTTTTTTTGAAAATTTTTTTCAAAATTTTTTTTCGAAATTTTTTTCGAAAATTTTTTTCAATATTTTTTTCGAAAAATTTTTTTCCAAAATTTTTTCGAAAATTTTTTTGAAAATTTTTTTCGAAATTTTTTTCGAAAATTTTTTTTCGAAAATTTTTTTTCGAAAATTTTTTTTCGAAAATTTTTTTCAAAATTATTTCTGAAAATTGTTTCGAAAATTTTTTTCGAATTTTTTTTCGAAAATGTTTTTCAAAATTTTTTTCGAAAAATTTTTTTCCAAAATTTTTTCGAAAATTTTTTTGAAAATTTTTTTCGAAAATTTTTTCGAAAATTTTTTTTAAAAATTATTTTCGAAAATTTTTTTCAAAATTTTTTTCTAAATTTTTTTCGAAAATTTTTTTCGAAATTTTTTTTCCAAATTTTTTTTCAAAATTGTTTTCGAAAATTTTTTTTCCAAAATTTTTTCAAAATTTTTTTTCGAAATTTTTTTCGAAAATTTTTTTCAATATTTTTTTCGAAAAATTTTTTTCCAAAATTTTCTCGAAAATTTTTTTGAAAATTTTTTTCGAAATTTTTTTTTCAAAATTTTTTTCGAAAATTTTTTTTCGAATTTTTTTTGGAAATATTTTTTGAGAATTTTTTTTTTCAAATTTTTTCGAAAATTTTTTTTCGAAATTTTTTTCGAAAATTTTTTTCGAAAAATTTTTTTCCAAAATTTTTTCGAAAATTTTTTTGAAAATTTTTTTTAAAAATTTTTTTCGAAATTTTTTTTCAAAATTTTTTTCGAAAATTTTTTTTCGAAATTTTTTTCGAAAATTTTTTTCAAAATTTTTTTCGAATTTTTTTTCGAAAATTTTTTTCGAAATTTTTTTTCCAAATTTATTTTCAAAATTTTTTTCGAAAATTTTTTTTCGAATTTTTTTATCTATTTTAGAATAATTTTTTTCGAAATTTTTTTTCGAAAATTTTTTTTCGAAAATTTTTTTCAAAATTTTTTCTGAAAATTTTTTCGAAAATTTTTTTAAAAATTTTTTTCGAAATTTTTTTTCAATTTTTTTTTGAAAATTTTTTTCCAAAATTTTTTCGAAAATTTTTTTCAAAATTTTTTTCGAAATTTTTTTTCAAAATTTTTTCGAAAATTTTTTTTCAAAATTTTTTTCGAAAATTTTTTTTAAATTTTTTTTCTAAATTTTTTTCGAAAATTTTTTTCAAAATTTTTTTCCAAAATTTTTTCGATAATGTTTTTGAAAATTTTTTTCGAAAATTTTTTTTCGAAATTTTTTTCAAAAATTTTTTTGAAATATTTTTTTCGAAAATTTTTTTCGAAAATTTTTTTTCGAATTTTTTTATCTATTTTAGAATAATTTTTTTCGAAATTTTTTTTCGAAATTTTTTTTCGAAAATTTTTTTTCGAAAATTTTTTTCAAAATTTTTTCTGAAAATTTTGTCGAAAATTTTTTAAAAATTTTTTTCGAAATTTTTTTTCAATTTTTTTTTTGAAAATTTTTTTCCAAAATTTTTTCGAAAATTTTTTTAAAATTTTTTTCGAAATTTTTTTTCAAAATTTTTTCGAAAATGTTTTTTCAAAATTTTTTTCGAAAATTTTTTGTCGAAATTTTTTTCAAAAATTTTTTTGAAATATTTTTTTCGAATATTTTTTTTCGAATTTTTTTATCTATTTTAGAATAATTTTTTTCAAAATTTTTTTTCGAAAATTTTTTTTCAAAAATTTTTTTTCGAAAATTTTTTTTCGAAAATTTTTTTCAAAATTTTTTCTGAAAATTTTTTCGAAAATTTTTTTTCAAAATTTTTTTCGAAAATTTTTTTCGAAATTTTTTTCTAATTTTTTTTCCAAAATTTTTTCGAAAATTTTTTTGAAAATTTTTTTCGAAAATTTTTTTCGAAATTTTTTTCAAAAATTTTTTTGAAATATTTTTTTCGAAAAATTTTTTTGAAAATTTTTTTCGAAAATTTTTTTGAAAATTTTTTTCGAAATTTTTTTTCAAAATTTTTTTCGAAAATTTTTTTTCGAAATTTCTTTCGAAAAATTTTTTTCCAAAATTTTTTCGAAATTTTTTTCGAAAATTTTTTTGAAAAATTTTTTTTTTTCAAAATTTTTTTCAAAAAATTTTTTTTCAAAATTTTTTTCGAAAATTTTTTTTTGGAAATTTTTTTCGAAAATTTTTTTTCGAAATTTTTTTTTCGAAATTTTTTTCGAAAATTTTTTTTCCAAATTTTTTTTGAAAACTTTTTTCGAAATTTTTTTTCAAAATTTTTTTCAAAAATTTTTTTTCCAAATTTTTTTTTCGAAAATTTTTTTAAAAATTTTTTTCGAAATTTTTTTTCGAAATTTCTTTCGAAAATTTTTTTTGAAATTTTTTTCAAAATTTTTTTCGAAAAATTTTTTTCCAAAATTTTTTCGAAATTTTTTTTCAAAATTTTTTCCGAAAATTTTTTTTCGAAATTTTTTTCGAAAATTTTTTTTCGAAATTTTTTTCGAAAATTTTTTTCAAAATTTTTTTCGAAATTTTTTTCGAAAATTTTTTTCGAAATTTTTTTTCCAAATTTTTTTTCAAAACTTTTTTCGAAAATTTTTTTTCCAAAATTTTTTCAAAATTTTTTTTCGAAATTTTTTTCGAAAATTTTTTTCAATATTTTTTTCGAAAAATTTTTTTCCGAAATTTTCTCGAAAATTTTTTTGAAAATTTTTTTCGAAATTTTTTTTTCAAAATTTTTTTCGAAAATTTTTTTTCGAATTTTTTTTGAAAATATTTTTTGAGAAATTTTTTTTTCAAATTTTTTGAAAATTTTTTTTCGAAATTTTTTTCGAAAATTTTTTTCAATATTTTTTTCGAAAAATTTTTTTCCAAAATTTTTTCGAAAATTTTTTTGAAAATTTTTTTTGGAAATTTTTTTTGGAAATTTTTTTTGAAATTTTTTTTTCGAAATTTTTTTCGAAAATTTTTTTCAAATTTTTTTTCGAAATTTTTTTCGAAAATTTTTTTCAAAATTTTTTTCCAAAATTTTTTCGAAAATTTTTTTCAAAATTTTTTTCGAAAATTTTTTTTCGAAATTTTTTTCGAAAATTTTTTTTCGAAATTTTTTTCGAAAATTTTTTTCAAAATTTTTTTTCCAAATTTTTTTTCAAAATTTTTTTCGAAAATTTTTTTCAAAATTTTTTTCGAAAATTTTTTTTCGAAATTTCTTTCGAAAATTTTTTTTCGAAAGTTTTTTCGAAAATTTTTTTAAAATTTTTTTCGAAATTTTTTTTCAAAATTTTTTTCAAAATTTTTTTTCTGAATTTTTTTTCAAAATTTTTTTCAAATATTTTTTTTGAAAATTTTTTAAAATTTTTTTTCGAAAATTTTTTTTCGTAATTTCTTTCGAAAATTTTTTTCGAAAATTTTTTTTTGGAAAATTTTTTCGAAAATTTTTTTGAAATTTTTTTTCGAAAAATATTTTTGCAAAATTTTTTCGAAATTTTTTTCGAAAATTTTTTTCAAAATTTTTTTTGAAATTTTGATCGAAAATTTTTTTCAAAATTTTTTTCGAAATTTTGTTCGAAAATTTTTTTCGAAAAATTTTTTTCCAAAATTTTTTCGAAAATTTTTTTGAACATTTTTTTCGAAAATTTTTTTTCGAAAATTTTTTTTTCAAAATTTTTTTTTCAAAATTTTTTTCGAAAATTTTTTTTCGAAATTTTTTTCGAAAATTTTTTTGAAAATTTTTTTCGAAAAATGTTTTTGAAATTTTTTTTCGAAAATTTTTTTGAAAATATTTTTCGAAAAATTTTTTCAAAATTTTTTTCAAAATTTTTTTCAAAATTTTTTTTCCAAATTTTTTTTCAAAATTTTTTTCGAAAATTTTTTTTCGAAAATTTTTTTAAAAACTTTTTTCGAATTTTTTTTCGAAATTTCTTTCGAAAATTTTTTTCGAAATTTTTTTTCAAAATTTTTTTTCAAAATTTTATTCGAAAATTTTCTTAAAAATTTATTTCGTAATTTTTTTCAAAAATTTTTTTCAAAATTTTTTTCGAAAAATTTTTTTCCAAAATTTTTTCGAAAATTTTTTTGAAAATTTTTTTTCGAAAATTTTTTTCAAAATTTTTTTCGAAAATTTTTTTTCGAATTTTTTTCGAAAATTTTTTTGAATATTTTTTTCGAAAAATTTTTTTGAAAATTTTTTTCGAATATTTTTTTGAAAATTTTTTTTGAAAATTTTTTTCAAAATTTTTTTTCGAAATTTTTTTCGAAAATTTTTTTCAATATTTTTTTCGAAAAATTTTTTTCCAAAATTTTTTCGAAAATTTTTTTGAAAATTTTTTTCGAAATTTTTTTCGAAAATTTTTTTTCGAAAATTTTTTTTCGAAAATTTTTTTTCGAAAATTTTTTTCAAAATTATTTCTGAAAATTTTTTCGAAAATTTTATTCAAAATTTTTTTCGAATTTTTTTTCGAAAATGTTTTTCAAAATTTTTTTCGAAAAATTTTTTTCCAAAATTTTTTCGAAAATTTTTTTGAAAATTTTTTTCGAAAATTTTTTTTCAAAACTATTTTCGAAAATTTTTTTCAAAATTTTTTTCTAAATTTTTTTCGAAAATTTTTTTCGAAATTTTTTTTCCAAATTTTTTTTCCAAATTTTTTTTCAATATTGTTTTCGAAAATTTTTTCAAAATTTTTTTTCGAAATTTTTTTCGAAAATTTTTTTCAATATTTTTTTCGAAAAATTTTTTTCCAAAATTTTCTCGAAAATTTTTTTGAAAATTTTTTTCGAAATTTTTTTTTCAAAATTTTTTTCGAAAATTTTTTTTCAAATTTTTTCGAAAATTTTTTTTCGAAATTTTTTTCGAAAATTTTTTTCGAAAAATTTTTATCCAAAATTTTTTCGAAAATTTTTTTGAAAATTTTTTTTGGAAATTTTTTTTCAAAATTTTTTTCGAAATTTTTTTTTCGAAATTTTTTTCGAAAATTTTTTTCGAAAATTTTTTTCAAATTTTTTTTCGAAATTTTTTTCGAAAATTTTTTTCAAAATTTTTTTCAAAATTTTTTTCCAAAATTTTTTCGAAAATTTTTTTCAAAATTTTTTTCGAAAATTTTTTTTCGAAATTTTTTTCGAAAATTTTTTTTCGAAATTTTTTTCGAAAATTTTTTTCAAAATTTTTTTTCCAAATTTTTTTCAAAAATTTTTTTTCGAAATTTTTTTCGAAATTTTTTTCGAAAATTTTTTTCAAAATTTTTTTTCTGAATTTTTTTTCAAAATTTTTTTCAAAAATTTTTTTTCGAAAATTTTTTAAAATTTTTTTTCGAAAATTTTTTTTCGTAATTTCTTTCGAAAATTTTTTTCGAAAATTTTTTTTCGAAAATTTTTTCGAAAATTTTTTTGAAATTTTTTTTCGAAAAATATTTTTGCAAAATTTTTTCGAAATTTTTTTCGAAAATTTTTTTCAAAATTTTTTTTGAAATTTTGTTCGAAAATTTTTTTCAAAATTTTTTTCGAAATTTTGTTCGAAAATTTTTTTAAAAATTTTTTTCGAAAAATTTTTTTCCAAAATTTTTTCGAAAATTTTTTTGAACATTTTTTTCGAAAATTTTTTTTCGAAAATTTTTTTTTCAAAATTTTTTTCGAAAATTTTTTTTTCAAAATTTTTTTCGAAAATTTTTTTTGGAATTTTTTTCGAAAATTTTTTTGAAAATTTTTTTCGAAAAATGTTTTTGAAATTTTTTTTCGAAAATTTTTTTGAAAATATTTTTCGAAAAATTTTTTCAAAATTTTTTTCAAAATTTTTTTCAAAATTTTTTTTCCAAATTTTTTTTCAAAATTTTTTTCGAAAATTTTTTTTCGAAAATTTTTTTAAAAACTTTTTTCGAATTTTTTTTCAAAATTTTTTTTCAAAATTTTATTCGAAAATTTTCTTAAAAATTTATTTCGAAATTTTTTTCGAAAATTTTTTTCAAAATTTTTTTCGAAAAATTTTTTTCCAAAATTTTTTCGAAAATTTTTTTGAAAATTTTTTTTCGAAAATTTTTTTCAAAATTTTTTTCGAAAATTTTTTTTCGAAATTTTTTTCGAAAATTTTTTTGAAAATTTTTTTCGAAAAATTTTTTTGAAAATTTTTTTCGAATATTTTTTTGAAAATTTTTTTTGAAAATTTTTTTCAAAATTTTTTTTCGAAATTTTTTTCGAAAATTTTTTTCAATATTTTTTTCGAAAAATTTTTTTCGAAAATTTTTTTTCGAAAATTTTTTTTCGAAAATTTTTTTTCGAAAATTTTTTTCAAAATTATTTCTGAAAATTTTTTCGAAAATTTTTTTCAAAATTTTTTTCGAATTTTTTTTCGAAAATGTTTTTCAAAATTTTTTTCGAAAAATTTTTTTCCAAAATTTTTTCGAAAATTTTTTTGAAAATTTTTTTCGAAAATTTTTTTTCAAAATTATTTTCGAAAATTTTTTTCAAAATTTTTTTCTAAATTTTTTTCGAAAATTTTTTTCGAAATTTTTTTTCCAAATTTTTTTTCAAAATTGTTTTCGAAAATTTTTTTTCCAAAATTTTTTCAAAATTTTTTTTCGAAATTTTTTTCGAAAATTTTTTTCAATATTTTTTTCGAAAAATTTTTTTCCAAAATTTTCTCGAAAATTTTTTTGAAAATTTTTTTCGAAATTTTTTTTTCAAAATTTTTTTCGAAAATTTTTTTTCGAATTTTTTTTGAAAATATTTTTTGAGAAATTTTTTTTTCAAATTTTTTCGAAAATTTTTTTTCGAAATTTTTTTCGAAAATTTTTTTCGAAAAATTTTTTTCCAAAATTTTTTCGAAAATTTTTTTGAAAATTTTTTTTAAAAATTTTTTTCGAAATTTTTTTTCAAAATTTTTTTCGAAAATTTTTTTTCGAAATTTTTTTCGAAAATTTTTTTCAAAATTTTTTTCGAATTTTTTTTCGAAAATTTTTTTCGAAATTTTTTTTCCAAATTTATTTTCAAAATTTTTTTCGAAAATTTTTTTTCGAATTTTTTTTCTATTTTAGAATAATTTTTTTCGAAATTTTTTTTCGAAAATTTTTTTTCGAAAATTTTTTTCAAAATTTTTTCTGAAAATTTTTTCGAAAATTTTTTTAAAAATTTTTTTCGAAATTTTTTTTCAATTTTTTTTTGAAAATTTTTTTCCAAAATTTTTTCGAAAATTTTTTTCAAAATTTTTTTCGAAATTTTTTTTCAAAATTTTTTCGAAAATTTTTTTTCAAAATTTTTTTCGAAAATTTTTTTTAAATTTTTTTTCTAAATTTTTTTCGAAAATTTTTTTCAAAATTTTTTTCCAAAATTTTTTCGATAATGTTTTTGAAAATTTTTTTCGAAAATTTTTTTTCGAAATTTTTTTCAAAAATTTTTTTGAAATATTTTTTTCGAAAATTTTTTTCGAAAATTTTTTTTCGAATTTTTTTATCTATTTTAGAATAATTTTTTTCGAAATTTTTTTTCGAAATTTTTTTTCGAAAATTTTTTTTCGAAAATTTTTTTCAAAATTTTTTCTGAAAATTTTGTCGAAAATTTTTTAAAAATTTTTTTCGAAATTTTTTTTCAATTTTTTTTTTGAAAATTTTTTTCCAAAATTTTTTCGAAAATTTTTTTAAAATTTTTTTCGAAATTTTTTTTCAAAATTTTTTCGAAAATGTTTTTTCAAAATTTTTTTCGAAAATTTTTTGTCGAAATTTTTTTCAAAAATTTTTTTGAAATATTTTTTTCGAATATTTTTTTTCGAATTTTTTTATCTATTTTAGAATAATTTTTTTCAAAATTTTTTTTCGAAAATTTTTTTTCAAAAATTTTTTTTCGAAAATTTTTTTTCGAAAATTTTTTTCAAAATTTTTTCTGAAAATTTTTTCGAAAATTTTTTTTCAAAATTTTTTCCGAAAATTTTTTTTCGAAATTTTTTTCGAAAATTTTTTTTCGAAATTTTTTTCGAAAATTTTTTTCAAAATTTTTTTCGAAATTTTTTTCGAAAATTTTTTTCGAAATTTTTTTTCCAAATTTTTTTTCAAAACTTTTTTCGAAAATTTTTTTTCCAAAATTTTTTCAAAATTTTTTTTCGAAATTTTTTTCGAAAATTTTTTTCAATATTTTTTTCGAAAAATTTTTTTCCGAAATTTTCTCGAAAATTTTTTTGAAAATTTTTTTCGAAATTTTTTTTTCAAAATTTTTTTCGAAAATTTTTTTTCGAATTTTTTTTGAAAATATTTTTTGAGAAATTTTTTTTTCAAATTTTTTGAAAATTTTTTTTCGAAATTTTTTTCGAAAATTTTTTTCAATATTTTTTTCGAAAAATTTTTTTCCAAAATTTTTTCGAAAATTTTTTTGAAAATTTTTTTTGGAAATTTTTTTTGGAAATTTTTTTTGAAATTTTTTTTTCGAAATTTTTTTCGAAAATTTTTTTCAAATTTTTTTTCGAAATTTTTTTCGAAAATTTTTTTCAAAATTTTTTTCCAAAATTTTTTCGAAAATTTTTTTCAAAATTTTTTTCGAAAATTTTTTTTCGAAATTTTTTTCGAAAATTTTTTTTCGAAATTTTTTTCGAAAATTTTTTTCAAAATTTTTTTTCCAAATTTTTTTTCAAAATTTTTTTCGAAAATTTTTTTCAAAATTTTTTTCGAAAATTTTTTTTCGAAATTTCTTTCGAAAATTTTTTTCGAAAATTTTTTTTCGAAAGTTTTTTCGAAAATTTTTTTAAAATTTTTTTCGAAATTTTTTTTCAAAATTTTTTTCAAAATTTTTTTTCTGAATTTTTTTTCAAAATTTTTTTCAAAAATTTTTTTTCGAAAATTTTTTAAAATTTTTTTTCGAAAATTTTTTTTCGTAATTTCTTTCGAAAATTTTTTTCGAAAATTTTTTTTCGAAAATTTTTTCGAAAATTTTTTTGAAATTTTTTTTCGAAAAATATTTTTGCAAAATTTTTTCGAAATTTTTTTCGAAAATTTTTTTCAAAATTTTTTTTGAAATTTTGATCGAAAATTTTTTTCAAAATTTTTTTCGAAATTTTGTTCGAAAATTTTTTTCGAAAAATTTTTTTCCAAAATTTTTTCGAAAATTTTTTTGAACATTTTTTTCGAAAATTTTTTTTCGAAAATTTTTTTTTCAAAATTTTTTTTTCAAAATTTTTTTCGAAAATTTTTTTTCGAAATTTTTTTCGAAAATTTTTTTGAAAATTTTTTTCGAAAAATGTTTTTGAAATTTTTTTTCGAAAATTTTTTTGAAAATATTTTTCGAAAAATTTTTTCAAAATTTTTTTCAAAATTTTTTTCGAAAATTTTTTTTCGAATTTTTTTTCGAAAATGTTTTTCAAAATTTTTTTCGAAAAATTTTTTTCCAAAATTTTTTCGAAAATTTTTTTGAAAATTTTTTTCGAAAATTTTTTTTCAAAACTATTTTCGAAAATTTTTTTCAAAATTTTTTTCTAAATTTTTTTCGAAAATTTTTTTCGAAATTTTTTTTCCAAATTTTTTTTCCAAATTTTTTTTCAATATTGTTTTCGAAAATTTTTTCAAAATTTTTTTTCGAAATTTTTTTCGAAAATTTTTTTCAATATTTTTTTCGAAAAATTTTTTTCCAAAATTTTCTCGAAAATTTTTTTGAAAATTTTTTTCGAAATTTTTTTTTCAAAATTTTTTTCGAAAATTTTTTTTCAAATTTTTTCGAAAATTTTTTTTCGAAATTTTTTTCGAAAATTTTTTTCGAAAAATTTTTATCCAAAATTTTTTCGAAAATTTTTTTGAAAATTTTTTTTGGAAATTTTTTTTCAAAATTTTTTTCGAAATTTTTTTTTCGAAATTTTTTTCGAAAATTTTTTTCGAAAATTTTTTTCAAATTTTTTTTCGAAATTTTTTTCGAAAATTTTTTTCAAAATTTTTTTCAAAATTTTTTTCCAAAATTTTTTCGAAAATTTTTTTCAAAATTTTTTTCGAAAATTTTTTTTCGAAATTTTTTTCGAAAATTTTTTTTCGAAATTTTTTTCGAAAATTTTTTTCAAAATTTTTTTTCCAAATTTTTTTCAAAAATTTTTTTTCGAAATTTTTTTCGAAATTTTTTTCGAAAATTTTTTTCAAAATTTTTTTTCTGAATTTTTTTTCAAAATTTTTTTCAAAAATTTTTTTTCGAAAATTTTTTAAAATTTTTTTTCGAAAATTTTTTTTCGTAATTTCTTTCGAAAATTTTTTTCGAAAATTTTTTTTCGAAAATTTTTTCGAAAATTTTTTTGAAATTTTTTTTCGAAAAATATTTTTGCAAAATTTTTTCGAAATTTTTTTCGAAAATTTTTTTCAAAATTTTTTTTGAAATTTTGTTCGAAAATTTTTTTCAAAATTTTTTTCGAAATTTTGTTCGAAAATTTTTTTAAAAATTTTTTTCGAAAAATTTTTTTCCAAAATTTTTTCGAAAATTTTTTTGAACATTTTTTTCGAAAATTTTTTTTCGAAAATTTTTTTTTCAAAATTTTTTTCGAAAATTTTTTTTTCAAAATTTTTTTCGAAAATTTTTTTTGGAATTTTTTTCGAAAATTTTTTTGAAAATTTTTTTCGAAAAATGTTTTTGAAATTTTTTTTCGAAAATTTTTTTGAAAATATTTTTCGAAAAATTTTTTCAAAATTTTTTTCAAAATTTTTTTCAAAATTTTTTTTCCAAATTTTTTTTCAAAATTTTTTTCGAAAATTTTTTTTCGAAAATTTTTTTAAAAACTTTTTTCGAATTTTTTTTCGAAATTTCTTTCGAAAATTTTTTTCGAAATTTTTTTTCAAAATTTTTTTTCAAAATTTTATTCGAAAATTTTCTTAAAAATTTATTTCGAAATTTTTTTCGAAAATTTTTTTCAAAATTTTTTTCGAAAAATTTTTTTCCAAAATTTTTTCGAAAATTTTTTTGAAAATTTTTTTTCGAAAATTTTTTTCAAAATTTTTTTCGAAAATTTTTTTTCGAAATTTTTTTCGAAAATTTTTTTGAAAATTTTTTTCGAAAAATTTTTTTGAAAATTTTTTTCGAATATTTTTTTGAAAATTTTTTTTGAAAATTTTTTTCAAAATTTTTTTTCGAAATTTTTTTCGAAAATTTTTTTCAATATTTTTTTCGAAAAATTTTTTTCGAAAATTTTTTTTCGAAAATTTTTTTTCGAAAATTTTTTTTCGAAAATTTTTTTCAAAATTATTTCTGAAAATTTTTTCGAAAATTTTTTTCAAAATTTTTTTCGAATTTTTTTTCGAAAATGTTTTTCAAAATTTTTTTCGAAAAATTTTTTTCCAAAATTTTTTCGAAAATTTTTTTGAAAATTTTTTTCGAAAATTTTTTTGAAAATTTTTTTCGAAAATTTTTTTTCAAAATTATTTTCGAAAATTTTTTTCAAAATTTTTTTCTAAATTTTTTTCGAAAATTTTTTTCGAAATTTTTTTTCCAAATTTTTTTTCAAAATTGTTTTCGAAAATTTTTTTTCCAAAATTTTTTCAAAATTTTTTTTCGAAATTTTTTTCGAAAATTTTTTTCAATATTTTTTTCGAAAAATTTTTTTCCAAAATTTTCTCGAAAATTTTTTTGAAAATTTTTTTCGAAATTTTTTTTTCAAAATTTTTTTCGAAAATTTTTTTTCAAATTTTTTCGAAAATTTTTTTTCGAAATTTTTTTCGAAAATTTTTTTCGAAAAATTTTTTTCCAAAATTTTTTCGAAAATTTTTTTGAAAATTTTTTTTGGAAATTTTTTTTCAAAATTTTTTTCGAAATTTTTTTTACGAAATTTTTTTCGAAAATTTTTTTCGAAAATTTTTTTCAAATTTTTTTTCGAAATTTTTTTCGAAAATTTTTTTCAAAATTTTTTTCAAAATTTTTTTCCAAAATTTTTTCGAAAATTTTTTTCAAAATTTTTTTCGAAAATTTTTTTTCGAAATTTTTTTCGAAAATTTTTTTTCGAAATTTTTTTCGAAAATTTTTTTCAAAATTTTTTTTCCAATTTTTTTTTCAAAAATTTTTGCGAAAATGTTTTTCGAAAATTTTTTTCAAAATTTTTTTCGAAAATTTTTTTTCGAAATTTCTTTCGAAAATTTTTTTCGAAAATTTTTTTTCGAAAGTTTTTTCGAAAATTTTTTTGAAAATTTCTTTCGAAATTTTGTTTCAAAATTTTTTTCAAAAATTTTTTTTCGAAATTTTTTTCGAAAATTTTTTCAAATTTTTTTTTGAAATTTTTTTCGAAAATTTTTTTCAAAATTTTTTTCGAAAAATTTTTTTCCAAAATTTTTTCGAAAATTTTTTTGAAAATTTTTTTCGAAAATTTTTTTTCGAAAATTTTTTTCAAAATTTTTTTCGAAAATTTTTTTTTGAAATTTTTTTCGAAAATTTTTTTGAAAATTTTTTTCGAAAAATTTTTTTGAAAATTTTTTTCGAAAATTTTTTTGAAAATTTTTTTCGAAATTTTTTTTCAAAATTTTTTTCGAAAATTTTTTTTCGAAATTTTTTTTCGAAATTTTTTTTGAAAATTTTTTTGAAAATTTTTTTTCTGAATTTTTTTTCAAAATTTTTTTTCGTAATTTCTTTCGAAAATTTTTTTCGAAAATTTTTTTTCGAAAATTTTTTCGAAAATTTTTTTGAAATTTTTTTTTGAAAAAGTTTTATGCAAAATTTTTTCTAAATGTTTTTTGAAAATTTTTTTCGAAATTTTTTTCAAAATTTTTTTCAATAATTTTTTTTCCAAATTTTTTTCGAAAATTTTTTTAAAAATTTTTTTCGAAAATTTTTTTAAAAATTTTTTTCGAAATTTTTTTCGAAAATTTTTTTTCAAAATTTTTTTCGAAAATTTTTTTCGAAATTTTTTTCGAAAATTTTTTTTCGAAATTTTTTTCGAAAATTTTTTTCAAAATTTATCTCGAAAATTTTTTTCGTAATTTTTTTCGAAAATGTTTTTTCGAAATTTTTTTCGAAAATTTTTTTCAAAATTTTTTTCGAAATTTTTTTCGAAAATTTTTTTCGAAATTTTTTTCCAAATTTTTTTTCCAAATTTTTTTCGAAATTTTTTTTTCCAAATTTTTTTCAAAATTTTTTTTCGAAATTTTTTTCAAAAATTTTTTTCCAAATTTTTTTTCCAAATTTTTTTTTCAAAATTTTTTTCGAAAATTTTTTTTGAAATTTTTTTTCAAAATTTTTTTCAAAATATTTTTTTTCCAAATTTTTTTCGAAAATTTTTTTAAAAATTTTTTTTCAAAATTTTTTTCGAAAATTTTTTTCAAAATTTTTTTCGAAATTTTTTTTCAAAATTTTTTCGAAATTTTTTTTCAAAATTTTTTTCGAAAATTTTTTTTCGAAATTTTTTTCGAAAATTTTTTTTCGAAATTTTTTTCGAAATTTTTTTCGAAAATTTTTTTTCGAAATTTTTTTCGAAAATTTTTTTCAAAATTTTTTTAGAAATTTTTTTCGAAAATTTTTTTCGAAATTTTTTTTACAAATTTTTTTTCAAAATTTTTTTCGAAAATTTTTTTTCCAAAATTTTTTCAAAATTTTTTTTCAAAATTTTTTTCGAAAATTTTTTTTCGAAATTTTTTTCGAAAATTTGTTTCAATATTTTTTTCGAAAAATTTTTTTCCAAAATTTTTTCGAAAATTTTTTTGAAAATTTTTTTTGGGATATTTTTTTTCAAAATTTTTTTCGAAATTTTTTTTTCGAAATTTTTTTCGAAATTTTTTTTCAAATTTTTTTTCGAAATTTTTTTCGAAAATTTTTTCCAAAATTTTTTCGAAAATTTTTTTCAAAATTTTTTTCGAAAATTTTTTCCGAAATTTTTTTCGAAAATTTTTTTTCGAAATTTTTTTCGAAAATTTTTTTCAAAATTTTTTTTCCAAATTTTTTTTCAAAATTTTTTGCGAAAATTTTTTTCGAAAATTTTTTTCGAAATTTTTTTTTTCGAAAATTTTTTCGAAAATTTTTTTGAAATATTTTTTTCGAAAAATTTTTTTGAAAATTTTTTTCGAAAATTTTTTTGAAAATTTTTTTCGAAATTTTTTTTCAAAATTTTTTTCGAAAATTTTTTTTCGAAATTCCTTACGAAAAATTTTTTTCCAAAATTTTTTCGAAATTTTTTTCGAAAACTTTTTTGAAAAATTTTTTTTTCAAAATTTTTTTCGAAAAATTTTTTTTCAAAATTTTTTTCGAAAATTTTTTTTTGGAAATTTTTTTCGAAAATTTTTTTTCGAAATTTTTTTTTCGAAATTTTTTTCGAAAATTTTTTTTCCAAATTTTTTTTCAAAATTTTTTTTCAAAATTTTTTTCAAAATATTTTTTTTCCAAATTTTTTTCGAAAATTTTTTTAAAATTTTTTTTTCAAAATTTTTTTCGAAAATTTTTTTCAAAATTTTTTTCGAAATTTTTTTTCAAAATTTTTTCGAAATTTTTTTTCAAAATTTTTTTCGAAAATTTTTTTTCGAAATTTTTTTCGAAAATTTTTTTTCGAAATTTTTTTCGAAATTTTTTTCGAAAATTTTTTTTCGAAATTTTTTTCGAAAATTTTTTTCAAAATTTTTTTAGAAATTTTTTTCGAAAATTTTTTTCGAAATTTTTTTTACAAATTTTTTTTCAAAATTTTTTTCGAAAATTTTTTTTCCAAAATTTTTTCAAAATTTTTTTTGAAAATTTTTTTTGAAAATTTTTTTCAAAATTTTTTTTCGAAATTTTTTTCGAAAATTTTTTTCAATATTTTTTTCGAAAAATTTTTTTCCAAAATTTTTTCGAAAATTTTTTTGAAAATTTTTTTCGAAATTTTTTTCGAAAATTTCTTTTCGAAAATTTTTTTTCGAAAATTTTTTTTCGAAAATTTTTTTTCGAAAATTTTTTTCATAATTATTTCTGAAAATTTTTTCGAAAATTTTTTTCAAAATTTTTTTCGAATTTTTTTTCGAAAATGTTTTTCAAAATTTTTTTCGAAAAATTTTTTTCCAAAATTTTTTCGAAAATTTTTTTGAAAATTTTTTTCGAAAATTTTTTTTCAAAACTATTTTCGAAAATTTTTTTCAAAATTTTTTTCTAAATTTTTTTCGAAAATTTTTTTCGAAATTTTTTTTCCAAATTTTTTTTCAAAATTGTTTTCGAAAATTTTTTTTCCAAAATTTTTTCAAAATTTTTTTTCGAAATTTTTTTCGAAAATTTTTTTCAATATTTTTTTCGAAAAATTTTTTTCCAAAATTTTCTCGAAAATTTTTTTGAAAATTTTTTTCGAAATTTTTTTTTCAAAATTTTTTTCGAAAATTTTTTTTCAAATTTTTTCGAAAATTTTTTTTCGAAATTTTTTTCGAAAATTTTTTTCGAAAAATTTTTTTCCAAAATTTTTTCGAAAATTTTTTTGAAAATTTTTTTTGGAAATTTTTTTTCAAAATTTTTTTCGAAATTTTTTTTTCGAAATTTTTTTCGAAAATTTTTTTCGAAAATTTTTTTCAAATTTTTTTTCGAAATTTTTTTCGAAAATTTTTTTCAAAATTTTTTTCAAAATTTTTTTCCAAAATTTTTTCGAAAATTTTTTTCAAAATTTTTTTCGAAAATTTTTTTTCGAAATTTTTTTCGAAAATTTTTTTTCGAAATTTTTTTCGAAAATTTTTTTCAAAATTTTTTTTCCAAATTTTTTTCAAAATTTTTTTTTCGAAATTTTTTTCGATATTTTTTTCGAAAATTTTTTTCAAAATTTTTTTTCTGAATTTTTTTTCAAAATTTTTTTCAAAAATTTTTTTTCGAAAATTTTTTAAAATTTTTTTTCGAAAATTTTTTTTCGTAATTTCTTTCGAAAATTTTTTTCGAAAATTTTTTTTCGAAAATTTTTTCGAAAATTTTTTTGAAATTTTTTTTCGAAAAATATTTTTGCAAAATTTTTTCGAAATTTTTTTCGAAAATTTTTTTCAAAATTTTTTTTGAAATTTTGTTCGAAAATTTTTTTCAAAATTTTTTTCGAAATTTTGTTCGAAAATTTTTTTTCGAAAATTTTTTTCAAAATTTTTTTCGAAATTTTTTTTCAAAATTTTTTCGAAATTTTTTTTCAAAATTTTTTTCGAAAATTTTTTTTCGAAATTTTTTTCCAAAATTTTTTCGAAAATTTTTTTGAAAATTTTTTTCGAAATTTTTTTCGAAAATTTTTTTTCGAAAATTTTTTTTTGAAAATTTTTTTTCGAAAATTTTTTTCAAAATTATTTCTGAAAATTTTTTCGAAAATTTTTTTCAAATTTTTTTCGAATTTTTTTTCGAAAATTTTTTTCGAAATTTTTTTTCGAAATTTTTTTTCGAAATTTTTTTTCCAAATTTTTTTTCAAAATTTTTTTCGAAAATTTTTTTCCAAATTTTTTATCAATTTTTTTATCTATTTTCGAATAATTTTTTTCGAAATTTTTTTTCGAAAATTTTTTTCAAAATTTTTTCTGAAAATTTTTTCGAAAATTTTTTTAAAAATTTTTTTCGAAATTTTTTTTCAATTTTTTTTTTGAAAATTTTTTTCCAAAATTTTTTCGAAAATTTTTTTCAAAATTTTTTTCGAAAAATTTTTTTCCAAAATTTTTTCGAAAATTTTTTTGAAAATTTTTTTCGAAAATTTTTTTTCGAAATTTTTTTCAAGAATTTTTTTGAAATATTTTTTTCGAAAAATTTTTTTGAAAATTTTTTTCGAAAATTTTTTTGAAAATTTTTTTCGAAATTTTTTTTCAAAATTTTTTTCGAAAATTTTTTTTCGAAATTTTTTTCGAAAATTTTTTTCGAAAAATTTTTTTCCAAAATTTTTTCGAAATTTTTTTCGAAAATTTTATTGAAAATTTTTTTCGAAAAATTTTTTTGAAAATTTTTTTGGAAAATTTTTTTGAAAATTGTTTTCGAAATTTTTTTTCAAAATTTTTTTCGAAATTATTTTTTCGAAATTTTTTTCGAAAATTTTTCTTCGAAATTTTTTTCGAAAATTTTTTTCATAATTTTTTTTCCAAATTTTTTATCAAAATTTTTTTCGAAAATTTTTTTTCGAAAATTTTTTTAAAAATTTTTTTCGAAATTTTTTTTTCGCAATTTCTTTCAAAAATTTTTTTCGAAATTTTTTTCAAAATTTTTTTCGATAAATTTTTTTCCAAAATTTTTTCGAAAATTTTTTCGAAAATTTTTTTACGAAAATTTTTTCGAGAATTTTTTTGGAAATTTTTTTTCAAATTTTTTTTCGAAAATTTTTTTTCGAAATTTTTTTCGAAAATTTTTTTCAAATTTTTTTCCAAAATTTTTTCGAAAATTTTTTTCAAAATTTTTTTCGAAAATTTTTTTTCGAAATTTTTTTTCGAAAATTTTTTTTCGACATTTTTTTCGAAAATTTTTTTCAAAATTTTTTTTCCAAATTTTTTTCGAAAATTTTTTTTCGAAATTTTTTTCAAAATTTTTTTCGAAAATTTTTTTTCGAAAATTTTTTTTCGAAAATTTTTTTCAAAATTTTTTTTGATATTTTTTTTTGAAATTTTTTTCGAAAATTTTTTTGAAAATTTTTTTTGAAAAATTTTTTTGAAAATTTTTTTCGAAAATTTTTTCGAAAATTTTTTTCGAAATTTTTTTTCAAAATTTTTATTCAAAATTTTTTTTCGAAATTTTTTTCGAAAATTTTTTTCAAAATTTTTTTTCCAAATTTTTTTTTTTAAATATTTTCGAAAATTTTTTTTCGTAATTTCTTTCGAAAATTTTTTTCGAAAATTATTTTTTCGAAAATTTTTTTGAAATTTTTTTTCGAAAAATTTTTTTGCAAAATTTTTTCTAAATTTTTTTTGAAAGTTTTTTTCGAAATTTTTTTCGAAATTTTTTTCAATAATTTTTTTTCCAAATTTTTTTCGAAAATTTTTTTTCAAAATTTTTTTCGAAAATTTTTTTCAAAATTTTTTTCAAAATTTTTTTCCAAAATTTTTTCGAAAATTTTTTTGAAAATTTTTTTTGGAAATTTTTTTTCAAAATTTTTTTCGAAATTTTTTTTACGAAATTTTTTTCGAAAATTTTTTTCGAAAATTTTTTTCAAATTTTTTTTCGAAATTTTTTTCGAAAATTTTTTTCAAAATTTTTTTCAAAATTTTTTTCCAAAATTTTTTCGAAAATTTTTTTCAAAATTTTTTTCGAAAATTTTTTTTCGAAATTTTTTTCGAAAATTTTTTTTCGAAATTTTTTTCGAAAATTTTTTTCAAAATTTTTTTTCCAAATTTTTTTTCAAAAATTTTTGCGAAAATGTTTTTCGAAAATTTTTTTCAAAATTTTTTTCGAAAATTTTTTTTCGAAATTTCTTTCGAAAATTTTTTTCGAAAATTTTTTTTCGAAAGTTTTTTCGAAAATTTTTTTGAAAATTTCTTTCGAAATTTTGTTTCAAAATTTTTTTCAAAAATTTTTTTTCGAAATTTTTTTCGAAAATTTTTTCAAATTTTTTTTTGAAATTTTTTTCGAAAATTTTTTTCAAAATTTTTTTCGAAAAATTTTTTTCCAAAATTTTTTCGAAAATTTTTTTGAAAATTTTTTTCGAAAATTTTTTTTCGAAAATTTTTTTCAAAATTTTTTTCGAAAATTTTTTTTTGAAATTTTTTTCGAAAATTTTTTTGAAAATTTTTTTCGAAAAATTTTTTTGAAAATTTTTTTCGAAAATTTTTTTGAAAATTTTTTTCGAAATTTTTTTTCAAAATTTTTTTCGAAAATTTTTTTTCGAAATTTTTTTTCGAAATTTTTTTTGAAAATTTTTTTGAAAATTTTTTTTCTGAATTTTTTTTCAAAATTTTTTTCGAAATTTTTTTTTCGAAAATTTTTTAAAATTTTTTTTCGTAATTTCTTTCGAAAATTTTTTTCGAAAATTTTTTTTCGAAAATTTTTTCGAAAATTTTTTTGAAATTTTTTTTTGAAAAAGTTTTTTGCAAAATTTTTTCTAAATTTTTTTTGAAAATTTTTTTCGAAATTTTTTTCAAAATTTTTTTCAATAATTTTTTTTCCAAATTTTTTTCGAAAATTTTTTTAAAAATTTTTTTCGAAAATTTTTTTAAAAATTTTTTTCGAAATTTTTTTCGAAAATTTTTTTTCAAAATTTTTTTCGAAAATTTTTTTCGAAATTTTTTTCGAAAATTTTTTTTCGAAATTTTTTTCGAAAATTTTTTTCAAAATTTATCTCGAAAATTTTTTTCGTAATTTTTTTCGAAAATGTTTTTTCGAAATTTTTTTCGAAAATTTTTTTCAAAATTTTTTTCGAAATTTTTTTCGAAAATTTTTTTCGAAATTTTTTTCCAAATTTTTTTTCCAAATTTTTTTCGAAATTTTTTTTTCCAAATTTTTTTCAAAATTTTTTTTCGAAATTTTTTTCAAAAATTTTTTTCCAAATTTTTTTTCCAAATTTTTTTTTCAAAATTTTTTTCGAAAATTTTTTTTGAAATTTTTTTTCAAAATTTTTTTCAAAATATTTTTTTTCCAAATTTTTTTCGAAAATTTTTTTAAAAATTTTTTTTCAAAATTTTTTTCGAAAATTTTTTTCAAAATTTTTTTCGAAATTTTTTTTCAAAATTTTTTCGAAATTTTTTTTCAAAATTTTTTTCGAAAATTTTTTTTCGAAATTTTTTTCGAAAATTTTTTTTCGAAATTTTTTTCGAAATTTTTTTCGAAAATTTTTTTTCGAAATTTTTTTCGAAAATTTTTTTCAAAATTTTTTTAGAAATTTTTTTCGAAAATTTTTTTCGAAATTTTTTTTACAAATTTTTTTTCAAAATTTTTTTCGAAAATTTTTTTTCCAAAATTTTTTCAAAATTTTTTTTCAAAATTTTTTTCGAAAATTTTTTTTCGAAATTTTTTTCGAAAATTTGTTTCAATATTTTTTTCGAAAAATTTTTTTCCAAAATTTTTTCGAAAATTTTTTTGAAAATTTTTTTTGGGATATTTTTTTTCAAAATTTTTTTCGAAATTTTTTTTTCGAAATTTTTTTCGAAATTTTTTTTCAAATTTTTTTTCGAAATTTTTTTCGAAAATTTTTTCCAAAATTTTTTCGAAAATTTTTTTCAAAATTTTTTTCGAAAATTTTTTCCGAAATTTTTTTCGAAAATTTTTTTTCGAAATTTTTTTCGAAAATTTTTTTCAAAATTTTTTTTCCAAATTTTTTTTCAAAATTTTTTGCGAAAATTTTTTTCGAAAATTTTTTTCGAAATTTTTTTTTTCGAAAATTTTTTCGAAAATTTTTTTGAAATATTTTTTTCGAAAAATTTTTTTGAAAATTTTTTTCGAAAATTTTTTTGAAAATTTTTTTCGAAATTTTTTTTCAAAATTTTTTTCGAAAATTTTTTTTCGAAATTCCTTACGAAAAATTTTTTTCCAAAATTTTTTCGAAATTTTTTTCGAAAATTTTTTTGAAAAATTTTTTTTTCA
The DNA here is from genome assembly GCA_036926305.1 of Uropetala carovei. Taxonomy (NCBI): domain Eukaryota; kingdom Metazoa; phylum Arthropoda; class Insecta; order Odonata; family Petaluridae; genus Uropetala; species Uropetala carovei. The sequence continues at coordinate 340,885 of JAXCHB010000310.1, read as the reverse complement.
AAATTTTTTTCGAAAAATTTTTTTTCAAAATTTTTTTCGAAAATTGTTTTTTGGAAATTTTTTTCGAAAATTTTTTTTCGAAATTTTTTTTTCGAAATTTTTTTCGAAAATTTTTTTTCCAAATTTTTTTTCAAAATTTTTTTTCAAAATTTTTTTCAAAATATTTTTTTTCCAAATTTTTTTCGAAAATTTTTTTAAAATTTTTTTTTCAAAATTTTTTTCGAAAATTTTTTTCAAAATTTTTTTCGAAATTTTTTTTCAAAATTTTTTCGAAATTTTTTTTCAAAATTTTTTTCGAAAATTTTTTTTCGAAATTTTTTTCGAAAATTTTTTTTCGAAATTTTTTTCGAAAATTTTTTTTCGAAATTTTTTTCGAAAATTTTTTTCAAAATTTTTTTAGAAATTTTTTTCGAAAATTTTTTTCGAAATTTTTTTTACAAATTTTTTTTCAAAATTTTTTTCGAAAATTTTTTTTCCAAAATTTTTTCAAAATTTTTTTTGAAAATTTTTTTTGAAAATTTTTTTCAAAATTTTTTTTCGAAATTTTTTTCGAAAATTTTTTTCAATATTTTTTTCGAAAAATTTTTTTCCAAAATTTTTTCGAAAATTTTTTTGAAAATTTTTTTCGAAATTTTTTTCGAAAATTTCTTTTCGAAAATTTTTTTTCGAAAATTTTTTTTCGAAAATTTTTTTTCGAAAATTTTTTTCAAAATTATTTCTGAAAATTTTTTCGAAAATTTTTTTCAAAATTTTTTTCGAATTTTTTTTCGAAAATGTTTTTCAAAATTTTTTTCGAAAAATTTTTTTCCAAAATTTTTTCGAAAATTTTTTTGAAAATTTTTTTCGAAAATTTTTTTTCAAAACTATTTTCGAAAATTTTTTTCAAAATTTTTTTCTAAATTTTTTTCGAAAATTTTTTTCGAAATTTTTTTTCCAAATTTTTTTTCAAAATTGTTTTCGAAAATTTTTTTTCCAAAATTTTTTCAAAATTTTTTTTCGAAATTTTTTTCGAAAATTTTTTTCAATATTTTTTTCGAAAAATTTTTTTCCAAAATTTTCTCGAAAATTTTTTTGAAAATTTTTTTCGAAATTTTTTTTTCAAAATTTTTTTCGAAAATTTTTTTTCAAATTTTTTCGAAAATTTTTTTTCGAAATTTTTTTCGAAAATTTTTTTCGAAAAATTTTTTTCCAAAATTTTTTCGAAAATTTTTTTGAAAATTTTTTTTGGAAATTTTTTTTCAAAATTTTTTTCGAAATTTTTTTTTCGAAATTTTTTTCGAAAATTTTTTTCGAAAATTTTTTTCAAATTTTTTTTCGAAATTTTTTTCGAAAATTTTTTTCAAAATTTTTTTCAAAATTTTTTTCCAAAATTTTTTCGAAAATTTTTTTCAAAATTTTTTTCGAAAATTTTTTTTCGAAATTTTTTTCGAAAATTTTTTTTCGAAATTTTTTTCGAAAATTTTTTTCAAAATTTTTTTTCCAAATTTTTTTCAAAATTTTTTTTTCGAAATTTTTTTCGAAATTTTTTTCGAAAATTTTTTTCAAAATTTTTTTTCTGAATTTTTTTTCAAAATTTTTTTCAAAAATTTTTTTTCGAAAATTTTTTAAAATTTTTTTTCGAAAATTTTTTTTCGTAATTTCTTTCGAAAATTTTTTTCGAAAATTTTTTTTCGAAAATTTTTTCGAAAATTTTTTTGAAATTTTTTTTCGAAAAATATTTTTGCAAAATTTTTTCGAAATTTTTTTCGAAAATTTTTTTCAAAATTTTTTTTGAAATTTTGTTCGAAAATTTTTTTCAAAATTTTTTTCGAAATTTTGTTCGAAAATTTTTTTTCGAAAATTTTTTTCAAAATTTTTTTCGAAATTTTTTTTCAAAATTTTTTCGAAATTTTTTTTCAAAATTTTTTTCGAAAATTTTTTTTCGAAATTTTTTTCCAAAATTTTTTCGAAAATTTTTTTGAAAATTTTTTTCGAAATTTTTTTCGAAAATTTTTTTTCGAAAATTTTTTTTTGAAAATTTTTTTTCGAAAATTTTTTTCAAAATTATTTCTGAAAATTTTTTCGAAAATTTTTTTCAAATTTTTTTCGAATTTTTTTTCGAAAATTTTTTTCGAAATTTTTTTTCGAAATTTTTTTTCGAAATTTTTTTTCCAAATTTTTTTTCAAAATTTTTTTCGAAAATTTTTTTCCAAATTTTTTATCAATTTTTTTATCTATTTTCGAATAATTTTTTTCGAAATTTTTTTTCGAAAATTTTTTTCAAAATTTTTTCTGAAAATTTTTTCGAAAATTTTTTTAAAAATTTTTTTCGAAATTTTTTTTCAATTTTTTTTTTGAAAATTTTTTTCCAAAATTTTTTCGAAAATTTTTTTCAAAATTTTTTTCGAAAAATTTTTTTCCAAAATTTTTTCGAAAATTTTTTTGAAAATTTTTTTCGAAAATTTTTTTTCGAAATTTTTTTCAAGAATTTTTTTGAAATATTTTTTTCGAAAAATTTTTTTGAAAATTTTTTTCGAAAATTTTTTTGAAAATTTTTTTCGAAATTTTTTTTCAAAATTTTTTTCGAAAATTTTTTTTCGAAATTTTTTTCGAAAATTTTTTTCGAAAAATTTTTTTCCAAAATTTTTTCGAAATTTTTTTCGAAAATTTTATTGAAAATTTTTTTCGAAAAATTTTTTTGAAAATTTTTTTGGAAAATTTTTTTGAAAATTGTTTTCGAAATTTTTTTTCAAAATTTTTTTCGAAATTATTTTTTCGAAATTTTTTTCGAAAATTTTTCTTCGAAATTTTTTTCGAAAATTTTTTTCATAATTTTTTTTCCAAATTTTTTATCAAAATTTTTTTCGAAAATTTTTTTTCGAAAATTTTTTTAAAAATTTTTTTCGAAATTTTTTTTTCGCAATTTCTTTCAAAAATTTTTTTCGAAATTTTTTTCAAAATTTTTTTCGATAAATTTTTTTCCAAAATTTTTTCGAAAATTTTTTCGAAAATTTTTTTACGAAAATTTTTTCGAGAATTTTTTTGGAAATTTTTTTTCAAATTTTTTTTCGAAAATTTTTTTTCGAAATTTTTTTCGAAAATTTTTTTCAAATTTTTTTCCAAAATTTTTTCGAAAATTTTTTTCAAAATTTTTTTCGAAAATTTTTTTTCGAAATTTTTTTTCGAAAATTTTTTTTCGACATTTTTTTCGAAAATTTTTTTCAAAATTTTTTTTCCAAATTTTTTTCGAAAATTTTTTTTCGAAATTTTTTTCAAAATTTTTTTCGAAAATTTTTTTTCGAAAATTTTTTTTCGAAAATTTTTTTCAAAATTTTTTTTGATATTTTTTTTTGAAATTTTTTTCGAAAATTTTTTTGAAAATTTTTTTTGAAAAATTTTTTTGAAAATTTTTTTCGAAAATTTTTTCGAAAATTTTTTTCGAAATTTTTTTTCAAAATTTTTATTCAAAATTTTTTTTCGAAATTTTTTTCGAAAATTTTTTTCAAAATTTTTTTTCCAAATTTTTTTTTTTAAATATTTTCGAAAATTTTTTTTCGTAATTTCTTTCGAAAATTTTTTTCGAAAATTATTTTTTCGAAAATTTTTTTGAAATTTTTTTTCGAAAAATTTTTTTGCAAAATTTTTTCTAAATTTTTTTTGAAAGTTTTTTTCGAAATTTTTTTCGAAATTTTTTTCAATAATTTTTTTTCCAAATTTTTTTCGAAAATTTTTTTTCAAAATTTTTTTCGAAAATTTTTTTCAAAATTTTTTTCGAAATTTATTTTCAAAATTTTTTTCGAAATTTTTTTTTCCAAATTTTTTCAAAATTTTTTTTCGAAATTTTTTTCGAAAATTTTTTTCAATATTTTTTTCGAAAATTTTTTTTCGAAATTTTTTTCGAAAATTTTTTTCGAAAATTTTTTTTCGAAAAGTTTTTTCAAAATTTTTTTCGAAAATTTTTTTTTGAAATTTTTTTCGAAATTTTTTTTCAAAATTTTTTTCAAAAATTTTTTTTCAAAATTTTTTTCAAAAATTTTTTTTCTAAATTTTTTTCGAAAATTTTTTTTCGAAATTTTTTTCCAAAATTTTTTTCAAATTTTTTTTCGAATTTTTTTTCGAAAATTTTATTCGAAATTTTTTTTTCAAATTTTTTTTCAAAATTTTTTTCGAAAATTTTTTTTCGAATTTTATTATCTATTTTCGAAAAATTTTTTTCGAAATTTTTTTTCGAAAATTTTTTTTCGAAAATTTTTTTCAAAATTTTTTTCGAAATTTTTTTCGAAAATTTTTTTCAAAATGTTTTTCGAAAATTTTTTTTCCAAAATTTTTTCGAAAATTTTTTTGAAAATTTTTTTCGAAAATTTTTTTTCGAAATTTTTTTCAAAATTTTTTTCGAAATTTTTTTCGAAAATTTTTTTCGAAATTTTTTTTCCAAATTTTTTTTCAAAATTTTTTTCAAAAATTTTTTTTCCAAATTTTTTTCGAAAATTTTTTAAAAATTTTTTTTCGAAATTTTTTTCGAAATTTTTTTTCTAAATTTTTTTCGAAAATTTTTTTTCGAAATTTTTTTCGAAAATTTTTTTCGAAAAATTTTTTTCCAAAATTTTTTCGAAAATTTTTTTGAAAATTTTTTTTGGAAATTTTTTTTCAAAATTTTTTTCGAAATTTTTTTTACGAAATTTTTTTCGAAAATTTTTTTCGAAAATTTTTTTCAAATTTTTTTTCGAAATTTTTTTCGAAAATTTTTTTCAAAATTTTTTTCAAAATTTTTTTCCAAAATTTTTTCGAAAATTTTTTTCAAAATTTTTTTCGAAAATTTTTTTTCGAAATTTTTTTCGAAAATTTTTTTTCGAAATTTTTTTCGAAAATTTTTTTCAAAATTTTTTTTCCAAATTTTTTTTCAAAAATTTTTGCGAAAATGTTTTTCGAAAATTTTTTTCAAAATTTTTTTCGAAAATTTTTTTTCGAAATTTCTTTCGAAAATTTTTTTCGAAAATTTTTTTTCGAAAGTTTTTTCGAAAATTTTTTTGAAAATTTCTTTCGAAATTTTGTTTCAAAATTTTTTTCAAAAATTTTTTTTCGAAATTTTTTTCGAAAATTTTTTCAAATTTTTTTTTGAAATTTTTTTCGAAAATTTTTTTCAAAATTTTTTTCGAAAAATTTTTTTCCAAAATTTTTTCGAAAATTTTTTTGAAAATTTTTTTCGAAAATTTTTTTTCGAAAATTTTTTTCAAAATTTTTTTCGAAAATTTTTTTTTGAAATTTTTTTCGAAAATTTTTTTGAAAATTTTTTTCGAAAAATTTTTTTGAAAATTTTTTTCGAAAATTTTTTTGAAAATTTTTTTCGAAATTTTTTTTCAAAATTTTTTTCGAAAATTTTTTTTCGAAATTTTTTTTCGAAATTTTTTTCGAAAAATTTTTTTCCAAAATTTTTTCGAAAATTTTTTTGAAAATTTTTTTCGAAAATTTTTTTTCGAAAATTTTTTTCAAAATTTTTTTCGAAAAATTTTTTTCCAAAATTTTTTCGAAAATTTTTTTGAAAATTTTTTTCGAAAATTTTTTTTCGAAAATTTTTTTCAAAATTTTTTTCGAAAATTTTTTTTTGAAATTTTTTTCGAAAATTTTTTTGAAAATTTTTTTCGAAAAATTTTTTTGAAAATTTTTTTCGAAAATTTTTTTGAAAATTTTTTTCGAAATTTTTTTTCAAAATTTTTTTCGAAAATTTTTTTTCGAAATTTTTTTCCAAATTTTTTTCGAAAATTTTTTTTCGAAAATTTTTTTTTGAAAATTTTTTTTCGAAAATTTTTTTCAAAATTATTTCTGAAAATTTTTTCGAAAATTTTTTTCAAATTTTTTTCGAATTTTTTTTCGAAAATTTTTTTCGAAATTTTTTTTCGAAATTTTTTTTCGAAATTTTTTTTCCAAATTTTTTTTCAAAATTTTTTTCGAAAATTTTTTTCCAAATTTTTTATCAATTTTTTTATCTATTTTCGAATAATTTTTTTCGAAATTTTTTTTCGAAAATTTTTTTCAAAATTTTTTCTGAAAATTTTTTCGAAAATTTTTTTAAAAATTTTTTTCGAAATTTTTTTTCAATTTTTTTTTTGAAAATTTTTTTCCAAAATTTTTTCGAAAATTTTTTTCAAAATTTTTTTCGAAAAATTTTTTTCCAAAATTTTTTCGAAAATTTTTTTGAAAATTTTTTTCGAAAATTTTTTTTCGAAATTTTTTTCAAGAATTTTTTTGAAATATTTTTTTCGAAAAATTTTTTTGAAAATTTTTTTCGAAAATTTTTTTGAAAATTTTTTTCGAAATTTTTTTTCAAAATTTTTTTCGAAAATTTTTTTTCGAAATTTTTTTCGAAAATTTTTTTCGAAAAATTTTTTTCCAAAATTTTTTCGAAATTTTTTTCGAAAATTTTATTGAAAATTTTTTTCGAAAAATTTTTTTGAAAATTTTTTTGGAAAATTTTTTTGAAAATTGTTTTCGAAATTTTTTTTCAAAATTTTTTTCGAAATTATTTTTTCGAAATTTTTTTCGAAAATTTTTCTTCGAAATTTTTTTCGAAAATTTTTTTCATAATTTTTTTTCCAAATTTTTTATCAAAATTTTTTTCGAAAATTTTTTTTCGAAAATTTTTTTAAAAATTTTTTTCGAAATTTTTTTTTCGCAATTTCTTTCAAAAATTTTTTTCGAAATTTTTTTCAAAATTTTTTTCGATAAATTTTTTTCCAAAATTTTTTCGAAAATTTTTTCGAAAATTTTTTTACGAAAATTTTTTCGAGAATTTTTTTGGAAATTTTTTTTCAAATTTTTTTTCGAAAATTTTTTTTCGAAATTTTTTTCGAAAATTTTTTTCAAATTTTTTTCCAAAATTTTTTCGAAAATTTTTTTCAAAATTTTTTTCGAAAATTTTTTTTCGAAATTTTTTTTCGAAAATTTTTTTTCGACATTTTTTTCGAAAATTTTTTTCAAAATTTTTTTTCCAAATTTTTTTCGAAAATTTTTTTTCGAAATTTTTTTCAAAATTTTTTTCGAAAATTTTTTTTCGAAAATTTTTTTTCGAAAATTTTTTTCAAAATTTTTTTTGATATTTTTTTTTGAAATTTTTTTCGAAAATTTTTTTGAAAATTTTTTTTGAAAAATTTTTTTGAAAATTTTTTTCGAAAATTTTTTCGAAAATTTTTTTCGAAATTTTTTTTCAAAATTTTTATTCAAAATTTTTTTTCGAAATTTTTTTCGAAAATTTTTTTCAAAATTTTTTTTCCAAATTTTTTTTTTTAAATATTTTCGAAAATTTTTTTTCGTAATTTCTTTCGAAAATTTTTTTCGAAAATTATTTTTTCGAAAATTTTTTTGAAATTTTTTTTCGAAAAATTTTTTTGCAAAATTTTTTCTAAATTTTTTTTGAAAGTTTTTTTCGAAATTTTTTTCGAAATTTTTTTCAATAATTTTTTTTCCAAATTTTTTTCGAAAATTTTTTTTCAAAATTTTTTTCGAAAATTTTTTTCAAAATTTTTTTCGAAATTTATTTTCAAAATTTTTTTCGAAATTTTTTTTTCCAAATTTTTTCAAAATTTTTTTTCGAAATTTTTTTCGAAAATTTTTTTCAATATTTTTTTCGAAAATTTTTTTTCGAAATTTTTTTCGAAAATTTTTTTCGAAAATTTTTTTTCGAAAAGTTTTTTCAAAATTTTTTTCGAAAATTTTTTTTTGAAATTTTTTTCGAAATTTTTTTTCAAAATTTTTTTCAAAAATTTTTTTTCAAAATTTTTTTCAAAAATTTTTTTTCTAAATTTTTTTCGAAAATTTTTTTTCGAAATTTTTTTCCAAAATTTTTTTCAAATTTTTTTTCGAATTTTTTTTCGAAAATTTTATTCGAAATTTTTTTTTCAAATTTTTTTTCAAAATTTTTTTCGAAAATTTTTTTTCGAATTTTATTATCTATTTTCGAAAAATTTTTTTCGAAATTTTTTTTCGAAAATTTTTTTTCGAAAATTTTTTTCAAAATTTTTTTCGAAATTTTTTTCGAAAATTTTTTTCAAAATGTTTTTCGAAAATTTTTTTTCCAAAATTTTTTCGAAAATTTTTTTGAAAATTTTTTTCGAAAATTTTTTTTCGAAATTTTTTTCAAAATTTTTTTCGAAATTTTTTTCGAAAATTTTTTTCGAAATTTTTTTTCCAAATTTTTTTTCAAAATTTTTTTCAAAAATTTTTTTTCCAAATTTTTTTCGAAAATTTTTTAAAAATTTTTTTTCGAAATTTTTTTCGAAATTTTTTTTCTAAATTTTTTTCGAAAATTTTTTTTCGAAATTTTTTTCGAAAATTTTTTTCGAAAAATTTTTTTCCAAAATTTTTTCGAAAATTTTTTTGAAAATTTTTTTTGGAAATTTTTTTTCAAAATTTTTTTCGAAATTTTTTTTACGAAATTTTTTTCGAAAATTTTTTTCGAAAATTTTTTTCAAATTTTTTTTCGAAATTTTTTTCGAAAATTTTTTTCAAAATTTTTTTCAAAATTTTTTTCCAAAATTTTTTCGAAAATTTTTTTCAAAATTTTTTTCGAAAATTTTTTTTCGAAATTTTTTTCGAAAATTTTTTTTCGAAATTTTTTTCGAAAATTTTTTTCAAAATTTTTTTTCCAAATTTTTTTTCAAAAATTTTTGCGAAAATGTTTTTCGAAAATTTTTTTCAAAATTTTTTTCGAAAATTTTTTTTCGAAATTTCTTTCGAAAATTTTTTTCGAAAATTTTTTTTCGAAAGTTTTTTCGAAAATTTTTTTGAAAATTTCTTTCGAAATTTTGTTTCAAAATTTTTTTCAAAAATTTTTTTTCGAAATTTTTTTCGAAAATTTTTTCAAATTTTTTTTTGAAATTTTTTTCGAAAATTTTTTTCAAAATTTTTTTCGAAAAATTTTTTTCCAAAATTTTTTCGAAAATTTTTTTGAAAATTTTTTTCGAAAATTTTTTTTCGAAAATTTTTTTCAAAATTTTTTTCGAAAATTTTTTTTTGAAATTTTTTTCGAAAATTTTTTTGAAAATTTTTTTCGAAAAATTTTTTTGAAAATTTTTTTCGAAAATTTTTTTGAAAATTTTTTTCGAAATTTTTTTTCAAAATTTTTTTCGAAAATTTTTTTTCGAAATTTTTTTTCGAAATTTTTTTTGAAAATTTTTTTGAAAATTTTTTTTCTGAATTTTTTTTCAAAATTTTTTTCGAAATTTTTTTTTCGAAAATTTTTTAAAATTTTTTTTCGTAATTTCTTTCGAAAATTTTTTTCGAAAATTTTTTTTCGAAAATTTTTTCGAAAATTTTTTTGAAATTTTTTTTTGAAAAAGTTTTTTGCAAAATTTTTTCTAAATTTTTTTTGAAAATTTTTTTCGAAATTTTTTTCAAAATTTTTTTCAATAATTTTTTTTCCAAATTTTTTTCGAAAATTTTTTTAAAAATTTTTTTCGAAAATTTTTTTAAAAATTTTTTTCGAAATTTTTTTCGAAAATTTTTTTTCAAAATTTTTTTCGAAAATTTTTTTCGAAATTTTTTTCGAAAATTTTTTTTCGAAATTTTTTTCGAAAATTTTTTTCAAAATTTATCTCGAAAATTTTTTTCGTAATTTTTTTCGAAAATGTTTTTTCGAAATTTTTTTCGAAAATTTTTTTCAAAATTTTTTTCGAAATTTTTTTCGAAAATTTTTTTCGAAATTTTTTTCCAAATTTTTTTTCCAATTTTTTTTCGAAATTTTTTTTTCCAAATTTTTTTCAAAATTTTTTTTCGAAATTTTTTTCAAAAATTTTTTTCCAAATTTTTTTTCCAAATTTTTTTTTCAAAATTTTTTTCGAAAATTTTTTTTGAAATTTTTTTTCAAAATTTTTTTCAAAATATTTTTTTTCCAAATTTTTTTCGAAAATTTTTTTAAAAATTTTTTTTCAAAATTTTTTTCGAAAATTTTTTTCAAAATTTTTTTCGAAATTTTTTTTCAAAATTTTTTCGAAATTTTTTTTCAAAATTTTTTTCGAAAATTTTTTTTCGAAATTTTTTTCGAAAATTTTTTTTCGAAATTTTTTTCGAAATTTTTTTCGAAAATTTTTTTTCGAAATTTTTTTCGAAAATTTTTTTCAAAATTTTTTTAGAAATTTTTTTCGAAAATTTTTTTCGAAATTTTTTTTACAAATTTTTTTTCAAAATTTTTTTCGAAAATTTTTTTTCCAAAATTTTTTCAAAATTTTTTTTCAAAATTTTTTTCGAAAATTTTTTTTCGAAATTTTTTTCGAAAATTTGTTTCAATATTTTTTTCGAAAAATTTTTTTCCAAAATTTTTTCGAAAATTTTTTTGAAAATTTTTTTTGGGATATTTTTTTTCAAAATTTTTTTCGAAATTTTTTTTTCGAAATTTTTTTCGAAATTTTTTTTCAAATTTTTTTTCGAAATTTTTTTCGAAAATTTTTTCCAAAATTTTTTCGAAAATTTTTTTCAAAATTTTTTTCGAAAATTTTTTCCGAAATTTTTTTCGAAAATTTTTTTTCGAAATTTTTTTCGAAAATTTTTTTCAAAATTTTTTTTCCAAATTTTTTTTCAAAATTTTTTGCGAAAATTTTTTTCGAAATTTTTTTTTTCGAAAATTTTTTCGAAAATTTTTTTGAAATATTTTTTTCGAAAAATTTTTTTGAAAATTTTTTTCGAAAATTTTTTTGAAAATTTTTTTCGAAATTTTTTTTCAAAATTTTTTTCGAAAATTTTTTTTCGAAATTCCTTACGAAAAATTTTTTTCCAAAATTTTTTCGAAATTTTTTTCGAAAATTTTTTTGAAAAATTTTTTTTTCAAAATGTTTTTCGAAAAATTTTTTTTCAAAATTTTTTTCGAAAATTTTTTTTTGGAAATTTTTTTCGAAAATTTTTTTTCGAAATTTTTTTTTCGAAATTTTTTTCGAAAATTTTTTTTCCAAATTTTTTTTCAAAATTTTTTTTCAAAATTTTTTTCAAAATATTTTTTTTCCAAATTTTTTTCGAAAATTTTTTTAAAAATTTTTTTTCAAAATTTTTTTCGAAAATTTTTTTCAAAATTTTTTTCGAAATTTTTTTTCAAAATTTTTTCGAAATTTTTTTTCAAAATTTTTTTCGAAAATTTTTTTTCGAAATTTTTTTCGAAAATTTTTTTTCGAAATTTTTTTCGAAATTTTTTTCGAAAATTTTTTTTCGAAATTTTTTTCGAAAATTTTTTTTCCAAAATTTTTTCAAAATTTTTTTTGAAAATTTTTTTTGAAAATTTTTTTCAAAATTTTTTTTCGAAATTTTTTTCGAAAATTTTTTTCAATATTTTTTTCGAAAAATTTTTTTCCAAAATTTTTTCGAAAATTTTTTTGAAAATTTTTTTCGAAATTTTTTTCGAAAATTTCTTTTCGAAAATTTTTTTTCGAAAATTTTTTTTCGAAAATTTTTTTTCGAAAATTTTTTTCAAAATTATTTCTGAAAATTTTTTCGAAAATTTTTTTCAAAATTTTTTTCGAATTTTTTTTCGAAAATGTTTTTCAAAATTTTTTTCGAAAAATTTTTTTCCAAAATTTTTTCGAAAATTTTTTTGAAAATTTTTTTCGAAAATTTTTTTTCAAAACTATTTTCGAAAATTTTTTTCAAAATTTTTTTCTAAATTTTTTTCGAAAATTTTTTTCGAAATTTTTTTTCCAAATTTTTTTTCAAAATTGTTTTCGAAAATTTTTTTTCCAAAATTTTTTCAAAATTTTTTTTCGAAATTTTTTTCGAAAATTTTTTTCAATATTTTTTTCGAAAAATTTTTTTCCAAAATTTTCTCGAAAATTTTTTTGAAAATTTTTTTCGAAATTTTTTTTTCAAAATTTTTTTCGAAAATTTTTTTTCAAATTTTTTCGAAAATTTTTTTTCGAAATTTTTTTCGAAAATTTTTTTCGAAAAATTTTTTTCCAAAATTTTTTCGAAAATTTTTTTGAAAATTTTTTTTGGAAATTTTTTTTCAAAATTTTTTTCGAAATTTTTTTTTCGAAATTTTTTTCGAAAATTTTTTTCGAAAATTTTTTTCAAATTTTTTTTCGAAATTTTTTTCGAAAATTTTTTTCAAAATTTTTTTCAAAATTTTTTTCCAAAATTTTTTCGAAAATTTTTTTCAAAATTTTTTTCGAAAATTTTTTTTCGAAATTTTTTTCGAAAATTTTTTTTCGAAATTTTTTTCGAAAATTTTTTTCAAAATTTTTTTTCCAAATTTTTTTCAAATTTTTTTTTTCGAAATTTTTTTCGAAATTTTTTTCGAAAATTTTTTTCAAAATTTTTTTTCTGAATTTTTTTTCAAAATTTTTTTCAAAAATTTTTTTTCGAAAATTTTTTAAAATTTTTTTTCGAAAATTTTTTTTCGTAATTTCTTTCGAAAATTTTTTTCGAAAATTTTTTTTCGAAAATTTTTTCGAAAATTTTTTTGAAATTTTTTTTCGAAAAATATTTTTGCAAAATTTTTTCGAAATTTTTTTCGAAAATTTTTTTCAAAATTTTTTTTGAAATTTTGTTCGAAAATTTTTTTCAAAATTTTTTTCGAAATTTTGTTCGAAAATTTTTTTTCGAAAATTTTTTTCAAAATTTTTTTCGAAATTTTTTTTCAAAATTTTTTCGAAATTTTTTTTCAAAATTTTTTTCGAAAATTTTTTTTCGAAATTTTTTTCCAAAATTTTTTCGAAAATTTTTTTGAAAATTTTTTTCGAAATTTTTTTCGAAAATTTTTTTTCGAAAATTTTTTTTTGAAAATTTTTTTTCGAAAATTTTTTTCAAAATTATTTCTGAAAATTTTTTCGAAAATTTTTTTCAAATTTTTTTCGAATTTTTTTTCGAAAATTTTTTTCGAAATTTTTTTTCGAAATTTTTTTTCGAAATTTTTTTTCCAAATTTTTTTTCAAAATTTTTTTCGAAAATTTTTTTCAAAATTTTTTTTCCAAATTTTTTATCAATTTTTTTATCTATTTTCGAATAATTTTTTTCGAAATTTTTTTTCGAAAATTTTTTTCAAAATTTTTTCTGAAAATTTTTTCGAAAATTTTTTTAAAAATTTTTTTCGAAATTTTTTTTCAATTTTTTTTTTGAAAATTTTTTTCCAAAATTTTTTCGAAAATTTTTTTCAAAATTTTTTTCGAAAAATTTTTTTCCAAAATTTTTTCGAAAATTTTTTTGAAAATTTTTTTCGAAAATTTTTTTTCGAAATTTTTTTCAAGAATTTTTTTGAAGTATTTTTTTCGAAAAATTTTTTTGAAAATTTTTTTCGAAAATTTTTTTGAAAATTTTTTTCGAAATTTTTTTTCAAAATTTTTTTCGAAAATTTTTTTTCGAAATTTTTTTCGAAAATTTTTTTCGAAAAATTTTTTTCCAAAATTTTTTCGAAATTTTTTTCGAAAATTTTATTGAAAATTTTTTTCGAAAAATTTTTTTGAAAATTTTTTTGGAAAATTTTTTTGAAAATTGTTTTCGAAATTTTTTTTCAAAATTTTTTTCGAAATTATTTTTTCGAAATTTTTTTCGAAAATTTTTCTTCGAAATTTTTTTCGAAAATTTTTTTCATAATTTTTTTTCCAAATTTTTTATCAAAATTTTTTTCGAAAATTTTTTTTCGAAAATTTTTTTAAAAATTTTTTTCGAAATTTTTTTTTCGCAATTTCTTTCAAAAATTTTTTTCGAAATTTTTTTCAAAATTTTTTTCGATAAATTTTTTTCCAAAATTTTTTCGAAAATTTTTTCGAAAATTTTTTTACGAAAATTTTTTCGAGAATTTTTTTGGAAATTTTTTTTCAAATTTTTTTTCGAAAATTTTTTTTCGAAATTTTTTTCGAAAATTTTTTTCAAATTTTTTTCCAAAATTTTTTCGAAAATTTTTTTCAAAATTTTTTTCGAAAATTTTTTTTCGAAATTTTTTTTCGAAAATTTTTTTTCGACATTTTTTTCGAAAATTTTTTTCAAAATTTTTTTTCCAAATTTTTTTCGAAAATTTTTTTTCGAAATTTTTTTCAAAATTTTTTTCGAAAATTTTTTTTCGAAAATTTTTTTTCGAAAATTTTTTTCAAATTTTTTTTTGATATTTTTTTTTGAAATTTTTTTCGAAAATTTTTTTGAAAATTTTTTTTGAAAAATTTTTTTGAAAATTTTTTTCGAAAATTTTTTCGAAAATTTTTTTCGAAATTTTTTTTCAAAATTTTTATTCAAAATTTTTTTTCGAAATTTTTTTCGAAAATTTTTTTCAAAATTTTTTTTCCAAATTTTTTTTTTTAAATATTTTCGAAAATTTTTTTTCGTAATTTCTTTCGAAAATTTTTTTCGAAAATTATTTTTTCGAAAATTTTTTTGAAATTTTTTTTCGAAAAATTTTTTTGCAAAATTTTTTCTAAATTTTTTTTGAAAGTTTTTTTCGAAATTTTTTTCAAAATTTTTTTCAATAATTTTTTTTCCAAATTTTTTTCGAAAATTTTTTTTCAAAATTTTTTTCGAAAATTTTTTTCAAAATTTTTTTCGAAATTTATTTTCAAAATTTTTTTCGAAATTTTTTTTTCCAAATTTTTTCAAAATTTTTTTTCGAAATTTTTTTCGAAAATTTTTTTCAATATTTTTTTCGAAAATTTTTTTTCGAAATTTTTTTCGAAAATTTTTTTCGAAAATTTTTTTTCGAAAAGTTTTTTCAAAATTTTTTTCGAAAATTTTTTTTTGAAATTTTTTTCGAAATTTTTTTTCAAAATTTTTTTCAAAAATTTTTTTTCAAAATTTTTTTCAAAAATTTTTTTTCTAAATTTTTTTCGAAAATTTTTTTTCGAAATTTTTTTCCAAAATTTTTTTCAAATTTTTTTTCGAATTTTTTTTCGAAAATTTTATTCGAAATTTTTTTTTCAAATTTTTTTTCAAAATTTTTTTCGAAAATTTTTTTTCGAATTTTATTATCTATTTTCGAAAAATTTTTTTCGAAATTTTTTTTCGAAAATTTTTTTTCGAAAATTTTTTTCAAAATTTTTTTCGAAATTTTTTTCGAAAATTTTTTTCAAAATGTTTTTCGAAAATTTTTTTTCCAAAATTTTTTCGAAAATTTTTTTGAAAATTTTTTTCGAAAATTTTTTTTCGAAATTTTTTTCAAAATTTTTTTCGAAATTTTTTTCGAAAATTTTTTTCGAAATTTTTTTTCCAAATTTTTTTTCAAAATTTTTTTCAAAAATTTTTTTTCCAAATTTTTTTCGAAAATTTTTTAAAATTTTTTTTTCGAAATTTTTTTCGAAATTTTTTTTCTAAATTTTTTTCGAAAATTTTTTTTCGAAATTTTTTTCGAAAATTTTTTTCAAAATTTTTTTCGAATTTTTTTCTGAAAATTTTTTCGAAAATTTTTTTAAAAATTTTTTTCGAAATTTTTTTTCAATTTTTTTTTTGAAAATTTTTTTCCAAAATTTTTTCGAAAATTTTTTTCAAAATTTTTTTCGAAAAATTTTTTTCCAAAATTTTTTCGAAAATTTTTTTGAAAATTTTTTTCGAAAATTTTTTTTCGAAATTTTTTTCAAGAATTTTTTTGAAATATTTTTTTCGAAAAATTTTTTTGAAAATTTTTTTCGAAAATTTTTTTGAAAATTTTTTTCGAAATTTTTTTTCAAAATTTTTTTCGAAAATTTTTTTTCGAAATTTTTTTCGAAAATTTTTTTCGAAAAATTTTTTTCCAAAATTTTTTCGAAATTTTTTTCGAAAATTTTTTTGAAAATTTTTTTCGAAAAATTTTTTTGAAAATTTTTTTGGAAAATTTTTTTGAAAATTGTTTTCGAAATTTTTTTTCAAAATTTTTTTCGAAATTATTTTTTCGAAATTTTTTTCGAAAATTTTTCTTCGAAATTTTTTTCGAAAATTTTTTTCATAATTTTTTTTCCAAATTTTTTATCAAAATTTTTTTCGAAAATTTTTTTTCGAAAATTTTTTTAAAAATTTTTTTCGAAATTTTTTTTTTGCAATTTCTTTCAAAAATTTTTTTCGAAATTTTTTTCAAAATTTTTTTCGATAAATTTTTTTCCAAAATTTTTTCGAATATTTTTTCGAAAATTTTTTTACGAAAATTTTTTAAAATTTTTTTTCGTAATTTCTTTCGAAAATTTTTTTCGAAAATTTTTTTTCGAAAATTTTTTCGAAAATTTTTTTGAAATTTTTTTTTGAAAAAGTTTTTTGCAAAATTTTTTCTAAATTTTTTTTGAAAATTTTTTTCGAAATTTTTTTCAAAATTTTTTTCAATAATTTTTTTTCCAAATTTTTTTCGAAAATTTTTTTAAAAATTTTTTTCGAAAATTTTTTTAAAAATTTTTTCGAAATTTTTTTTCAAAATTTTTTTCGAAAATTTTTTTTCGAAATTTTTTTCGAAAATTTTTTTTCGAAATTTTTTTCGAAATTTTTTTCGAAAATTTTTTTTCGAAATTTTTTTCGAAAATTTTTTTCAAAATTTTTTTAGAAATTTTTTTCGAAAATTTTTTTCGAAATTTTTTTTACAAATTTTTTTTCAAAATTTTTTTCGAAAATTTTTTTTCCAAAATTTTTTCAAAATTTTTTTTCAAAATTTTTTTCGAAAATTTTTTTTCGAAATTTTTTTCGAAAATTTGTTTCAATATTTTTTTCGAAAAATTTTTTTCCAAAATTTTTTCGAAAATTTTTTTGAAAATTTTTTTTGGGATATTTTTTTTCAAAATTTTTTTCGAAATTTTTTTTTCGAAATTTTTTTCGAAATTTTTTTTCAAATTTTTTTTCGAAATTTTTTTCGAAAATTTTTTCCAAAATTTTTTCGAAAATTTTTTTCAAAATTTTTTTCGAAAATTTTTTCCGAAATTTTTTTCGAAAATTTTTTTTCGAAATTTTTTTCGAAAATTTTTTTCAAAATTTTTTTTCCAAATTTTTTTTCAAAATTTTTTGCGAAAATTTTTTTCGAAATTTTTTTTTTCGAAAATTTTTTCGAAAATTTTTTTGAAATATTTTTTTCGAAAAATTTTTTTGAAAATTTTTTTCGAAAATTTTTTTGAAAATTTTTTTCGAAATTTTTTTTCAAAATTTTTTTCGAAAATTTTTTTTCGAAATTCCTTACGAAAAATTTTTTTCCAAAATTTTTTCGAAATTTTTTTCGAAAATTTTTTTGAAAAATTTTTTTTTCAAAATGTTTTTCGAAAAATTTTTTTTCAAAATTTTTTTCGAAAATTTTTTTTTGGAAATTTTTTTCGAAAATTTTTTTTCGAAATTTTTTTTTCGAAATTTTTTTCGAAAATTTTTTTTCCAAATTTTTTTTCAAAATTTTTTTTCAAAATTTTTTTCAAAATATTTTTTTTCCAAATTTTTTTCGAAAATTTTTTTAAAAATTTTTTTTCAAAATTTTTTTCGAAAATTTTTTTCAAAATTTTTTTCGAAATTTTTTTTCAAAATTTTTTCGAAATTTTTTTTCAAAATTTTTTTCGAAAATTTTTTTTCGAAATTTTTTTCGAAAATTTTTTTTCGAAATTTTTTTCGAAATTTTTTTCGAACATTTTTTTTCGAAATTTTTTTCGAAAATTTTTTTCAAAATTTTTTTAGAAATTTTTTTCGAAAATTTTTTTCGAAATTTTTTTTACAAATTTTTTTTCAAAATTTTTTTCGAAAATTTTTTTTCCAAAATTTTTTCAAAATTTTTTTTGAAAATTTTTTTTGAAAATTTTTTTCAAAATTTTTTTTCGAAATTTTTTTCGAAAATTTTTTTCAATATTTTTTTCGAAAAATTTTTTTCCAAAATTTTTTCGAAAATTTTTTTGAAAATTTTTTTCGAAATTTTTTTCGAAAATTTCTTTTCGAAAATTTTTTTTCGAAAATTTTTTTTCGAAAATTTTTTTTCGAAAATTTTTTTCAAAATTATTTCTGAAAATTTTTTCGAAAATTTTTTTCAAAATTTTTTTCGAATTTTTTTTCGAAAATGTTTTTCAAAATTTTTTTCGAAAAATTTTTTTCCAAAATTTTTTCGAAAATTTTTTTGAAAATTTTTTTCGAAAATTTTTTTTCAAAACTATTTTCGAAAAAATGTTTTTCAAAATTTTTTTCTAAATTTTTTTCGAAAATTTTTTTCGAAATTTTTTTTCCAAATTTTTTTTCAAAATTGTTTTCGAAAATTTTTTTTCCAAAATTTTTTCAAAATTTTTTTTCGAAATTTTTTTCGAAAATTTTTTTCAATATTTTTTTCGAAAAATTTTTTTCCAAAATTTTCTCGAAAATTTTTTTGAAAATTTTTTTCGAAATTTTTTTTTCAAAATTTTTTTCGAAAATTTTTTTTCAAATTTTTTCGAAAATTTTTTTTCGAAATTTTTTTCGAAAATTTTTTTCGAAAAATTTTTTTCCAAAATTTTTTCGAAAATTTTTTTGAAAATTTTTTTTGGAAATTTTTTTTCAAAATTTTTTTCGAAATTTTTTTTTCGAAATTTTTTTCGAAAATTTTTTTCGAAAATTTTTTTCAAATTTTTTTTCGAAATTTTTTTCGAAAATTTTTTTCAAAATTTTTTTCAAAATTTTTTTCCAAAATTTTTTCGAAAATTTTTTTCAAAATTTTTTTCGAAAATTTTTTTTCGAAATTTTTTTCGAAAATTTTTTTTCGAAATTTTTTTCGAAAATTTTTTTCAAAATTTTTTTTCCAAATTTTTTTCAAAATTTTTTTTTCGAAATTTTTTTCGAAATTTTTTTCGAAAATTTTTTTCAAAATTTTTTTTCTGAATTTTTTTTCAAAATTTTTTTCAAAAATTTTTTTTCGAAAATTTTTTAAAATTTTTTTTCGAAAATTTTTTTTCGTAATTTCTTTCGAAAATTTTTTTCGAAAATTTTTTTTCGAAAATTTTTTCGAAAATTTTTTTGAAATTTTTTTTCGAAAAATATTTTTGCAAAATTTTTTCGAAATTTTTTTCGAAAATTTTTTTCAAAATTTTTTTTGAAATTTTGTTCGAAAATTTTTTTCAAAATTTTTTTCGAAATTTTGTTCGAAAATTTTTTTTCGAAAATTTTTTTCAAAATTTTTTTCGAAATTTTTTTTCAAAATTTTTTCGAAATTTTTTTTCAAAATTTTTTTCGAAAATTTTTTTTCGAAATTTTTTTCCAAAATTTTTTCGAAAATTTTTTTGAAAATTTTTTTCGAAATTTTTTTCGAAAATTTTTTTTCGAAAATTTTTTTTTGAAAATTTTTTTTCGAAAATTTTTTTCAAAATTATTTCTGAAAATTTTTTCGAAAATTTTTTTCAAATTTTTTTCGAATTTTTTTTCGAAAATTTTTTTCGAAATTTTTTTTCGAAATTTTTTTTCGAAATTTTTTTTCCAAATTTTTTTTCAAAATTTTTTTCGAAAATTTTTTTCAAAATTTTTTTTCCAAATTTTTTATCAATTTTTTTATCTATTTTCGAATAATTTTTTTCGAAATTTTTTTTCGAAAATTTTTTTCAAAATTTTTTCTGAAAATTTTTTCGAAAATTTTTTTAAAAATTTTTTTCGAAATTTTTTTTCAATTTTTTTTTTGAAAATTTTTTTCCAAAATTTTTTCGAAAATTTTTTTCAAAATTTTTTTCGAAAAATTTTTTTCCAAAATTTTTTCGAAAATTTTTTTGAAAATTTTTTTCGAAAATTTTTTTTCGAAATTTTTTTCAAGAATTTTTTTGAAATATTTTTTTCGAAAAATTTTTTTGAAAATTTTTTTCGAAAATTTTTTTGAAAATTTTTTTCGAAATTTTTTTTCAAAATTTTTTTCGAAAATTTTTTTTCGAAATTTTTTTCGAAAATTTTTTTCGAAAAATTTTTTTCCAAAATTTTTTCGAAATTTTTTTCGAAAATTTTATTGAAAATTTTTTTCGAAAAATTTTTTTGAAAATTTTTTTGGAAAATTTTTTTGAAAATTGTTTTCGAAATTTTTTTTCAAAATTTTTTTCGAAATTATTTTTTCGAAATTTTTTTCGAAAATTTTTCTTCGAAATTTTTTTCGAAAATTTTTTTCATAATTTTTTTTCCAAATTTTTTATCAAAATTTTTTTCGAAAATTTTTTTTCGAAAATTTTTTTAAAAATTTTTTTCGAAATTTTTTTTTCGCAATTTCTTTCAAAAATTTTTTTCGAAATTTTTTTCAAAATTTTTTTCGATAAATTTTTTTCCAAAATTTTTTCGAAAATTTTTTCGAAAATTTTTTTACGAAAATTTTTTCGAGAATTTTTTTGGAAATTTTTTTTCAAATTTTTTTTCGAAAATTTTTTTTCGAAATTTTTTTCGAAAATTTTTTTCAAATTTTTTTCCAAAATTTTTTCGAAAATTTTTTTCAAAATTTTTTTCGAAAATTTTTTTTCGAAATTTTTTTTCGAAAATTTTTTTTCGACATTTTTTTCGAAAATTTTTTTCAAAATTTTTTTTCCAAATTTTTTTCGAAAATTTTTTTTCGAAATTTTTTTCAAAATTTTTTTCGAAAATTTTTTTTCGAAAATTTTTTTTCGAAAATTTTTTTTTGATATTTTTTTTTGAAATTTTTTTCGAAAATTTTTTTGAAAATTTTTTTTGAAAAATTTTTTTGAAAATTTTTTTCGAAAATTTTTTCGAAAATTTTTTTCGAAATTTTTTTTCAAAATTTTTATTCAAAATTTTTTTTCGAAATTTTTTTCGAAAATTTTTTTCAAAATTTTTTTTCCAAATTTTTTTTTTTAAATATTTTCGAAAATTTTTTTTCGTAATTTCTTTCGAAAATTTTTTTCGAAAATTATTTTTTCGAAAATTTTTTTGAAATTTTTTTTCGAAAAATTTTTTTGCAAAATTTTTTCTAAATTTTTTTTGAAAGTTTTTTTCGAAATTTTTTTCAAAATTTTTTTCAATAATTTTTTTTCCAAATTTTTTTCGAAAATTTTTTTTCAAAATTTTTTTCGAAAATTTTTTTCAAAATTTTTTTCGAAATTTATTTTCAAAATTTTTTTCGAAATTTTTTTTTCCAAATTTTTTCAAAATTTTTTTTCGAAATTTTTTTCGAAAATTTTTTTCAATATTTTTTTCGAAAATTTTTTTTCGAAATTTTTTTCGAAAATTTTTTTCGAAAATTTTTTTTCGAAAAGTTTTTTCAAAATTTTTTTCGAAAATTTTTTTTTGAAATTTTTTTCGAAATTTTTTTTCAAAATTTTTTTCAAAAATTTTTTTTCAAAATTTTTTTCAAAAATTTTTTTTCTAAATTTTTTTCGAAAATTTTTTTTCGAAATTTTTTTCCAAAATTTTTTTCAAATTTTTTTTCGAATTTTTTTTCGAAAATTTTATTCGAAATTTTTTTTTCAAATTTTTTTTCAAAATTTTTTTCGAAAATTTTTTTTCGAATTTTATTATCTATTTTCGAAAAATTTTTTTCGAAATTTTTTTTCGAAAATTTTTTTTCGAAAATTTTTTTTCGAAAATTTTTTTCAAAATTTTTTTCGAAATTTTTTTCGAAAATTTTTTTCAAAATGTTTTTCGAAAATTTTTTTTCCAAAATTTTTTCGAAAATTTTTTTGAAAATTTTTTTCGAAAATTTTTTTTCGAAATTTTTTTCAAAATTTTTTTCGAAATTTTTTTCGAAAATTTTTTTCGAAATTTTTTTTCCAAATTTTTTTTCAAAATTTTTTTCAAAAATTTTTTTTCCAAATTTTTTTCGAAAATTTTTTAAAAATTTTTTTTCGAAATTTTTTTCGAAATTTTTTTTCTAAATTTTTTTCGAAAATTTTTTTTCGAAATTTTTTTCGAAAATTTTTTTCAAAATTTTTTTCGAATTTTTTTCTGAAAATTTTTTCGAAAATTTTTTTAAAAATTTTTTTCGAAATTTTTTTTCAATTTTTTTTTTGAAAATTTTTTTCCAAAATTTTTTCGAAAATTTTTTTCAAAATTTTTTTCGAAAAATTTTTTTCCAAAATTTTTTCGAAAATTTTTTTGAAAATTTTTTTCGAAAATTTTTTTTCGAAATTTTTTTCAAGAATTTTTTTGAAATATTTTTTTCGAAAAATTTTTTTGAAAATTTTTTTCGAAAATTTTTTTGAAAATTTTTTTCGAAATTTTTTTTCAAAATTTTTTTCGAAATTTTTTTTTCCAAATTTTTTCAAAATTTTTTTTCGAAATTTTTTTCGAAAATTTTTTTCAATATTTTTTTCGAAAATTTTTTTTCGAAATTTTTTTCGAAAATTTTTTTCGAAAATTTTTTTTCGAAAAGTTTTTTCAAAATTTTTTTCGAAAATTTTTTTTTGAAATTTTTTTCGAAATTTTTTTTCAAAATTTTTTTCAAAAATTTTTTTTCAAAATTTTTTTCAAAAATTTTTTTTCTAAATTTTTTTCGAAAATTTTTTTTCGAAATTTTTTTCCAAAATTTTTTTCAAATTTTTTTTCGAATTTTTTTTCGAAAATTTTATTCGAAATTTTTTTTTCAAATTTTTTTTCAAAATTTTTTTCGAAAATTTTTTTTCGAATTTTATTATCTATTTTCGAAAAATTTTTTTCGAAATTTTTTTTCGAAAATTTTTTTTCGAAAATTTTTTTTCGAAAATTTTTTTCAAAATTTTTTTCGAAATTTTTTTCGAAAATTTTTTTCAAAATGTTTTTCGAAAATTTTTTTTCCAAAATTTTTTCGAAAATTTTTTTGAAAATTTTTTTCGAAAATTTTTTTTCGAAATTTTTTTCAAAATTTTTTTCGAAATTTTTTTCGAAAATTTTTTTCGAAATTTTTTTTCCAAATTTTTTTTCAAAATTTTTTTCAAAAATTTTTTTTCCAAATTTTTTTCGAAAATTTTTTAAAAATTTTTTTTCGAAATTTTTTTCGAAATTTTTTTTCTAAATTTTTTTCGAAAATTTTTTTTCGAAATTTTTTTCGAAAATTTTTTTCAAAATTTTTTTCGAATTTTTTTCTGAAAATTTTTTCGAAAATTTTTTTAAAAATTTTTTTCGAAATTTTTTTTCAATTTTTTTTTTGAAAATTTTTTTCCAAAATTTTTTCGAAAATTTTTTTCAAAATTTTTTTCGAAAAATTTTTTTCCAAAATTTTTTCGAAAATTTTTTTGAAAATTTTTTTCGAAAATTTTTTTTCGAAATTTTTTTCAAGAATTTTTTTGAAATATTTTTTTCGAAAAATTTTTTTGAAAATTTTTTTCGAAAATTTTTTTGAAAATTTTTTTCGAAATTTTTTTTCAAAATTTTTTTCGAAAATTTTTTTTCGAAATTTTTTTCGAAAATTTTTTTCGAAAAATTTTTTTCCAAAATTTTTTCGAAATTTTTTTCGAAAATTTTTTTGAAAATTTTTTTCGAAAAATTTTTTTGAAAATTTTTTTGGAAAATTTTTTTGAAAATTGTTTTCGAAATTTTTTTTCAAAATTTTTTTCGAAATTATTTTTTCGAAATTTTTTTCGAAAATTTTTCTTCGAAATTTTTTTCGAAAATTTTTTTCATAATTTTTTTTCCAAATTTTTTATCAAAATTTTTTTCGAAAATTTTTTTTCGAAAATTTTTTTAAAAATTTTTTTCGAAATTTTTTTTTTGCAATTTCTTTCAAAAATTTTTTTCGAAATTTTTTTCAATATTTTTTTCGATAAATTTTTTTCCAAAATTTTTTCGAATATTTTTTCGAAAATTTTTTTACGAAAATTTTTTCGAGAATTTTTTTGGAAATTTTTTTTCAAAATTTTTTTCGAAAATTTTTTTTCGAAATTTTTTTCGAAAATTTTTTTCAAATTTTTTTCCAAAATTTTTTCGAAAATTTTTTTCAAAATTTTTTTTGATATTTTTTTTTGAAATTTTTTTCGAAAATTTTTTTGAAAATTTTTTTTGAAAAATTTTTTTGAAAATTTTTTTCGAAAATTTTTTCGAAAATTTTTTTCGAAATTTTTTTTCAAAATTTTTATTCGAAAATTTTTTTTCGAAATTTTTTTCGAAAATTTTTTTCAAAATTTTTTTTCCAAATTTTTTTTTTTTAATTTTTTCGAAAATTTTTTTTCGTAATTTCTTTCGAAAATTTTTTTCGAAAATTATTTTTTCGAAAATTTTTTTGAAATTTTTTTTCGAAAAATTTTTTTGCAAAATTTTTTCTAAATTTTTTTTGAAAGTTTTTTTCGAAATTTTTTTCAAAATTTTTTTCAATAATTTTTTTTCCAAATTTTTTTCGAAAATTTTTTTTCAAAATTTTTTTCGAAAATTTTTTTCAAAATTTTTTTCGAAATTTATTTTCAAAATTTTTTTCGAAATTTTTTTTTCCAAATTTTTTCAAAATTTTTTTTCGAAATTTTTTTCGAAAATTTTTTTCAATATTTTTTTCGAAAATTTTTTTTCGAAATTTTTTTCGAAAATTTTTTTGGAAATTTTTTTTCGAAAAGTTTTTTCAAAATTTTTTTCGAAAATTTTTTTTTGAAATTTTTTTCGAAATTTTTTTTCAAAATTTTTTTCAAAAATTTTTTTTCTAAATTTTTTTCGAAAATTTTTTTTCGAAATTTTTTTCAAAAATTTTTTTTCCAAATTTTTTTCGAAAATTTTTTAAAAATTTTTTTTCGAAATTTTTTTCGAAATTTTTTTTCTAAATTTTTTTCGAAAATTTTTTTTCGAAATTTTTTTCGAAAATTTTTTTCAAAATTTTTTTCGAATTTTTTTCTGAAAATTTTTTCGAAAATTTTTTTTAAAAATTTTTTTCGAAATTTTTTTTCAATTTTTTTTTTGAAAATTTTTTTCCAAAATTTTTTCGAAAATTTTTTTCAAAATTTTTTTCCAAAATTTTTTCGAAAATTTTTTTGAAAATTTTTTTCGAAAATTTTTTTTCGAAATTTTTTTCAAGAATTTTTTTGAAATATTTTTTTCGAAAAATTTTTTTGAAAATTTTTTTCGAAAATTTTTTTGAAAATTTTTTTCGAAATTTTTTTTCAAAATTTTTTTCGAAAATTTTTTTTCGAAATTTTTTTCGAAAATTTTTTTCGAAAAATTTTTTTCCAAAATTTTTTCGAAATTTTTTTCGAAAATTTTTTTGAAAATTTTTTTCGAAAAATTTTTTTGAAAATTTTTTTGGAAAATTTTTTTGAAAATTGTTTTCGAAATTTTTTTTCAAAATTTTTTTCGAAATTATTTTTTCGAAATTTTTTTCGAAAATTTTTCTTCGAAATTTTTTTCGAAAATTTTTTTCATAATTTTTTTTCCAAATTTTTTATCAAAATTTTTTTCGAAAATTTTTTTTCGAAAATTTTTTTAAAAATTTTTTTCGAAATTTTTTTTTCGCAATTTCTTTCAAAAATTTTTTTCGAAATTTTTTTCAAAATTTTTTTCGATAAATTTTTTTCCAAAATTTTTTCGAAAATTTTTTCGAAAATTTTTTTACGAAAATTTTTTCGAGAATTTTTTTGGAAATTTTTTTTCAAAATTTTTTTCGAAAATTTTTTTTCGAAATTTTTTTCGAAAATTTTTTTCAAATTTTTTTCCAAAATTTTTTCGAAAATTTTTTTCAAAATTTTTTTCGAGAATTTTTTTTCGAAATTTTTTTTCGAAAATTTTTTTTCGACATTTTTTTCGAAAATTTTTTTCAAAATTTTTTTTCCAAATTTTTTTCGAAAATTTTTTTTCGAAATTTTTTTCAAAATTTTTTTCGAAAATTTTTTTTCGAAAATTTTTTTTCGAAAATTTTTTTCAAAATTTTTTTTGATATTTTTTTTTGAAATTTTTTTCGAAAATTTTTTTGAAAATTTTTTTTGAAAAATTTTTTTGAAAATTTTTTTCGAAAATTTCTTCGAAAATTTTTTTCGAAATTTTTTTTCAAAATTTTTATTCGAAAATTTTTTTTCGAAATTTTTTTCGAAAATTTTTTTCAAAATTTTTTTTCCAAATTTTTTTTTTTAAATTTTTTCGAAAATTTTTTTTCGTAATTTCTTTCGAAAATTTTTTTCGAAAATTATTTTTTCGAAAATTTTTTTTTAAATTTTTTTTCGAAAAATTTTTTTGCAAAATTTTTTCTAAATTTTTTTTGAAAGTTTTTTTCGAAATTTTTTTCAAAATTTTTTTCAATATTTTTTTTTCCAAATTTTTTTCGAAAATTTTTTTTCAAAATTTTTTTCGAAAATTTTTTTCAAAATTTTTTTCGAAATTTATTTTCAAAATTTTTTTCGAAATTTTTTTTTCCAAATTTTTTCAAAATTTTTTTTCGAAATTTTTTTCGAAAATTTTTTTCAATATTTTTTTCGAAAATTTTTTTTCGAAATTTTTTTCGAAAATTTTTTTCGAAAATTTTTTTTCGAAAAGTTTTTTCAAAATTTTTTTCGAAAATTTTTTTTGAAATTTTTTTCGAAATTTTTTTTCAAAATTTTTTTCAAAAATTTTTTTTCTAAATTTTTTTCGAAAATTTTTTTTCGAAATTTTTTTCGAAAATTTTTTTCAAATTTTTTTTCGAATTTTTTTTCGAAAATTTTTTTCGAAATTTTTTTTTCAAATTTTTTTTCAAAATTTTTTTCGAAAATTTTTTTTCGAATTTTTTTATCTATTTTCGAAAAAATTTTTTCGAAATTTTTTTTCGAAAATTTTTTTTCGAAAATTTTTTTCAAAATTTTTTTCGAAATTTTTTTCGAAAATTTTTTTCAAAATGTTTTTCGAAAATTTTTTTTCCAAAATTTTTTCGAAAATTTTTTTGAAAATTTTTTTCGAAAATTTTTTTTCGAAATTTTTTTCAAAATTTTTTTCGAAATTTTTTTCGAAAATTTTTTTCGAAATTTTTTTTCCAAATTTTTTTTCAAAATTTTTTTCAAAAATTTTTTTTCCAAATTTTTTTCGAAAATTTTTTAAAAATTTTTTTTCGAAATTTTTTTCGAAATTTTTTTTCTAAATTTTTTTCGAAAATTTTTTTTCGAAATTTTTTTCGAAAATTTTTTTCAAAATTTTTTTCGAATTTTTTTTCGAAAATTTTTTTCGAAATTTTTTTTCGAAAATTTTTTTCGAAATTTTTTTTCCAAATTTTTTTTCAAATTTTTTTTCGAAAATTTTTTTTCGAATTTTTTTATCTATTTTCGAATAATTTTTTTCGAAATTTTTTTTCGAAAATTTTTTTCAAAATTTTTTCTGAAAATTTTTTCGAAAATTTTTTTAAAAATTTTTTTCGAAATTTTTTTTCAATTTTTTTTTTGAAAATTTTTTTCCAAAATTTTTCCGAAAATTTTTTTCAAAATTTTTTTCGAAATTTTTTTTCAAAATTTTTTTGTAAAATTTTTTTTCAAAATTTTTCTCGAAAATTTTTTTCGAAAATTTTTTTCAAAATTTTTTTCGAAAAATTTTTTTCCAAATTTTTTTCGAAAAATTTTGAAATTTTTTTTCGAAAATTTTTTTTCGAAATTTTTTTCAAGAATTTTTTTGAAATATTTTTTTCGAAAAATTTTTTTGAAAATTGTTCTCGAAATTTTTTTTCAAAATTTTTTTCGAAATTTTTTTTTCGAAATTTTTTTCGAAAATTTTTCTTCGAAATTTTTTTCGAAAATTTTTTTCAAAATTTTTTTTCCAAATTTTTTATCAAACTTTTTTTCGGAAATTTTTTTTCGAAAATTTTTTTAAAAATTTTTTTCGAAATTTTTTTTCGAAATTTCTTTCAAAAATTTTTTTCGAAATTTTTTTCAAAATTTTTTTCGATAAATTTTTTTCCAAAATTTTTTCGAAAATTTTTTCGAAAATTTTCTTACGAAAATTTTTTCGAGAATTTTTTTGAAAATTTTTTTGGAAATTATTTTTTCAAAATTTTTTTCGAATTTTTTTTCGAAAATGTTTTTCAAAATTTTTTTCGAAAAATTTTTTTCCAAAATTTTTTCGAAAATTTTTTTGAAAATTTTTTTCGAAAATTTTTTTTCAAAACTATTTTCGAAAATTTTTTTCAAAATTTTTTTCTAAATTTTTTTCGAAAATTTTTTTCGAAATTTTTTTTCCAAATTTTTTTTCAAAATTGTTTTCGAAAATTTTTTTTCCAAAATTTTTTCAAAATTTTTTTTCGAAATTTTTTTCGAAAATTTTTTTCAATATTTTTTTCGAAAAATTTTTTTCCAAAATTTTCTCGAAAATTTTTTTGAAAATTTTTTTCGAAATTTTTTTTTCAAAATTTTTTTCGAAAATTTTTTTTCAAATTTTTTCGAAAATTTTTTTTCGAAATTTTTTTCGAAAATTTTTTTCGAAAAATTTTTTTCCAAAATTTTTTCGAAAATTTTTTTGAAAATTTTTTTTGGAAATTTTTTTTCAAAATTTTTTTCGAAATTTTTTTTTCGAAATTTTTTTCGAAAATTTTTTTCGAAAATTTTTTTCAAATTTTTTTTCGAAATTTTTTTCGAAAATTTTTTTCAAAATTTTTTTCAAAATTTTTTTCCAAAATTTTTTCGAAAATTTTTTTCAAAATTTTTTTCGAAAATTTTTTTTCGAAATTTTTTTCGAAAATTTTTTTTCGAAATTTTTTTCGAAAATTTTTTTCAAAATTTTTTTTCCAAATTTTTTTCAAAATTTTTTTTTCGAAATTTTTTTCGAAATTTTTTTCGAAAATTTTTTTCAAAATTTTTTTTCTGAATTTTTTTTCAAAATTTTTTTCAAAAATTTTTTTTCGAAAATTTTTTAAAATTTTTTTTCGAAAATTTTTTTTCGTAATTTCTTTCGAAAATTTTTTTCGAAAATTTTTTTTCGAAAATTTTTTCGAAAATTTTTTTGAAATTTTTTTTCGAAAAATATTTTTGCAAAATTTTTTCGAAATTTTTTTCGAAAATTTTTTTCAAAATTTTTTTTGAAATTTTGTTCGAAAATTTTTTTCAAAATTTTTTTCGAAATTTTGTTCGAAAATTTTTTTTCGAAAATTTTTTTCAAAATTTTTTTCGAAATTTTTTTTCAAAATTTTTTCGAAATTTTTTTTCAAAATTTTTTTCGAAAATTTTTTTTCGAAATTTTTTTCCAAAATTTTTTCGAAAATTTTTTTGAAAATTTTTTTCGAAATTTTTTTCGAAAATTTTTTTTCGAAAATTTTTTTTTGAAAATTTTTTTTCGAAAATTTTTTTCAAAATTATTTCTGAAAATTTTTTCGAAAATTTTTTTCAAATTTTTTTCGAATTTTTTTTCGAAAATTTTTTTCGAAATTTTTTTTCGAAATTTTTTTTCCAAATTTTTTTTCAAAATTTTTTTCGAAAATTTTTTTCAAAATTTTTTTTCCAAATTTTTTATCAATTTTTTTATCTATTTTCGAATAATTTTTTTCGAAATTTTTTTTCGAAAATTTTTTTCAAAATTTTTTCTGAAAATTTTTTCGAAAATTTTTTTAAAAATTTTTTTCGAAATTTTTTTTCAATTTTTTTTTTGAAAATGTTTTTCCAAAATTTTTTCGAAAATTTTTTTCAAAATTTTTTTCGAAAAATTTTTTTCCAAAATTTTTTCGAAAATTTTTTTGAAAATTTTTTTCGAAAATTTTTTTTCGAAATTTTTTTCAAGAATTTTTTTGAAATATTTTTTTCGAAAAATTTTTTTGAAAATTTTTTTCGAAAATTTTTTTGAAAATTTTTTTCGAAATTTTTTTTCAAAATTTTTTTCGAAAATTTTTTTTCGAAATTTTTTTCGAAAATTTTTTTCGAAAAATTTTTTTCCAAAATTTTTTCGAAATTTTTTTCGAAAATTTTATTGAAAATTTTTTTCGAAAAATTTTTTTGAAAATTTTTTTGGAAAATTTTTTTGAAAATTGTTTTCGAAATTTTTTTTCAAAATTTTTTTCGAAATTATTTTTTCGAAATTTTTTTCGAAAATTTTTCTTCGAAATTTTTTTCGAAAATTTTTTTCATAATTTTTTTTCCAAATTTTTTATCAAAATTTTTTTCGAAAATTTTTTTTCGAAAATTTTTTTAAAAATTTTTTTCGAAATTTTTTTTTCGCAATTTCTTTCAAAAATTTTTTTCGAAATTTTTTTCAAAATTTTTTTCGATAAATTTTTTTCCAAAATTTTTTCGAAAATTTTTTCGAAAATTTTTTTACGAAAATTTTTTCGAGAATTTTTTTGGAAATTTTTTTTCAAATTTTTTTTCGAAAATTTTTTTTCGAAATTTTTTTCGAAAATTTTTTTCAAATTTTTTCCAAAATTTTTTCGAAAATTTTTTTCAAAATTTTTTTCGAAAATTTTTTTTCGAAATTTTTTTTCGAAAATTTTTTTTCGACATTTTTTTCGAAAATTTTTTTCAAAATTTTTTTTCCAAATTTTTTTCGAAAATTTTTTTTCGAAATTTTTTTCAAAATTTTTTTCGAAAATTTTTTTTCGAAAATTTTTTTTCGAAAATTTTTTTCAAATTTTTTTTTGATATTTTTTTTTGAAATTTTTTTCGAAAATTTTTTTGAAAATTTTTTTTGAAAAATTTTTTTGAAAATTTTTTTCGAAAATTTTTTCGAAAATTTTTTTCGAAATTTTTTTTCAAAATTTTTATTCAAAATTTTTTTTCGAAATTTTTTTCGAAAATTTTTTTCAAAATTTTTTTTCCAAATTTTTTTTTTTAAATATTTTCGAAAATTTTTTTTCGTAATTTCTTTCGAAAATTTTTTTCGAAAATTATTTTTTCGAAAATTTTTTTGAAATTTTTTTTCGAAAAATTTTTTTGCAAAATTTTTTCTAAATTTTTTTTGAAAGTTTTTTTCGAAATTTTTTTCAAAATTTTTTTCAATAATTTTTTTTCCAAATTTTTTTCGAAAATTTTTTTTCAAAATTTTTTTCGAAAATTTTTTTCAAAATTTTTTTCGAAAATTTTTTTCAAAATTTTTTTCGAAATTTATTTTCAAAATTTTTTTCGAAATTTTTTTTTCCAAATTTTTTCAAAATTTTTTTTCGAAATTTTTTTCGAAAATTTTTTTCAATATTTTTTTCGAAAATTTTTTTTCGAAATTTTTTTCGAAAATTTTTTTCGAAAATTTTTTTTCGAAAAGTTTTTTCAAAATTTTTTTCGAAAATTTTTTTTTGAAATTTTTTTCGAAATTTTTTTTCAAAATTTTTTTCAAAAATTTTTTTTCAAAATTTTTTTCAAAAATTTTTTTTCTAAATTTTTTTCGAAAATTTTTTTTCGAAATTTTTTTCCAAAATTTTTTTCAAATTTTTTTTCGAATTTTTTTTCGAAAATTTTATTCGAAATTTTTTTTTCAAATTTTTTTTCAAAATTTTTTTCGAAAATTTTTTTTCGAATTTTATTATCTATTTTCGAAAAATTTTTTTCGAAATTTTTTTTCGAAAATTTTTTTTCGAAAATTTTTTTTCGAAAATTTTTTTCAAAATTTTTTTCGAAATTTTTTTCGAAAATTTTTTTCAAAATGTTTTTCGAAAATTTTTTTTCCAAAATTTTTTCGAAAATTTTTTTGAAAATTTTTTTCGAAAATTTTTTTTCGAAATTTTTTTCAAAATTTTTTTCGAAATTTTTTTCGAAAATTTTTTTCGAAATTTTTTTTCCAAATTTTTTTTCAAAATTTTTTTCAAAAATTTTTTTTCCAAATTTTTTTCGAAAATTTTTTAAAAATTTTTTTTCGAAATTTTTTTCGAAATTTTTTTTCTAAATTTTTTTCGAAAATTTTTTTTCGAAATTTTTTTCGAAAATTTTTTTCAAAATTTTTTTCGAATTTTTTTCTGAAAATTTTTTCGAAAATTTTTTTAAAAATTTTTTTCGAAATTTTTTTTCAATTTTTTTTTTGAAAATTTTTTTCCAAAATTTTTTCGAAAATTTTTTTCAAAATTTTTTTCGAAAAATTTTTTTCCAAAATTTTTTCGAAAATTTTTTTGAAAATTTTTTTCGAAAATTTTTTTTCGAAATTTTTTTCAAGAATTTTTTTGAAATATTTTTTTCGAAAAATTTTTTTGAAAATTTTTTTCGAAAATTTTTTTGAAAATTTTTTTCGAAATTTTTTTTCAAAATTTTTTTCGAAAATTTTTTTTCGAAATTTTTTTCGAAAATTTTTTTCGAAAAATTTTTTTCCAAAATTTTTTCGAAATTTTTTTCGAAAATTTTTTTGAAAATTTTTTTCGAAAAATTTTTTTGAAAATTTTTTTGGAAAATTTTTTTGAAAATTGTTTTCGAAATTTTTTTTCAAAATTTTTTTCGAAATTATTTTTTCGAAATTTTTTTCGAAAATTTTTCTTCGAAATTTTTTTCGAAAATTTTTTTCATAATTTTTTTTCCAAATTTTTTATCAAAATTTTTTTCGAAAATTTTTTTTCGAAAATTTTTTTAAAAATTTTTTTCGAAATTTTTTTTTTGCAATTTCTTTCAAAAATTTTTTTCGAAATTTTTTTCAAAATTTTTTTCGATAAATTTTTTTCCAAAATTTTTTCGAATATTTTTTCGAAAATTTTTTTACGAAAATTTTTTCGAGAATTTTTTTGGAAATTTTTTTTCAAAATTTTTTTCGAAAATTTTTTTTCGAAATTTTTTTCGAAAATTTTTTTCAAATTTTTTTCCAAAATTTTTTCGAAAATTTTTTTCAAAATTTTTTTTGATATTTTTTTTTGAAATTTTTTTCGAAAATTTTTTTGAAAATTTTTTTTGAAAAATTTTTTTGAAAATTTTTTTCGAAAATTTTTTCGAAAATTTTTTTCGAAATTTTTTTTCAAAATTTTTATTCGAAAATTTTTTTTCGAAATTTTTTTCGAAAATTTTTTTCAAAATTTTTTTTCCAAATTTTTTTTTTTTAATTTTTTCGAAAATTTTTTTTCGTAATTTCTTTCGAAAATTTTTTTCGAAAATTATTTTTTCGAAAATTTTTTTGAAATTTTTTTTCGAAAAATTTTTTTGCAAAATTTTTTCTAAATTTTTTTTGAAAGTTTTTTTCGAAATTTTTTTCAAAATTTTTTTCAATAATTTTTTTTCCAAATTTTTTTCGAAAATTTTTTTTCAAAATTTTTTTCGAAAATTTTTTTCAAAATTTTTTTCCAAATTTATTTTCAAAATTGTTTTCGAAATTTTTTTTTCCAAATTTTTTCAAAATTTTTTTTCGAAATTTTTTTCGAAAATTTTTTTCAATATTTTTTTCGAAAATTTTTTTTCGAAATTTTTTTCGAAAATTTTTTTGGAAATTTTTTTTCGAAAAGTTTTTTCAAAATTTTTTTCGAAAATTTTTTTTTGAAATTTTTTTCGAAATTTTTTTTCAAAATTTTTTTCAAAAATTTTTTTTCTAAATTTTTTTCGAAAATTTTTTTTCGAAATTTTTTTCAAAAATTTTTTTTCCAAATTTTTTTCGAAAATTTTTTAAAAATTTTTTTTCGAAATTTTTTTCGAAATTTTTTTTCTAAATTTTTTTCGAAAATTTTTTTTCGAAATTTTTTTCGAAAATTTTTTTCAAAATTTTTTTCGAATTTTTTTCTGAAAATTTTTTCGAAAATTTTTTTTAAAAATTTTTTTCGAAATTTTTTTTCAATTTTTTTTTTGAAAATTTTTTTCCAAAATTTTTTCGAAAATTTTTTTCAAAATTTTTTTCCAAAATTTTTTCGAAAATTTTTTTGAAAATTTTTTTCGAAAATTTTTTTTCGAAATTTTTTTCAAGAATTTTTTTGAAATATTTTTTTCGAAAAATTTTTTTGAAAATTTTTTTCGAAAATTTTTTTGAAAATTTTTTTCGAAATTTTTTTTCAAAATTTTTTTCGAAAATTTTTTTTCGAAATTTTTTTCGAAAATTTTTTTCGAAAAATTTTTTTCCAAAATTTTTTCGAAATTTTTTTCGAAAATTTTTTTGAAAATTTTTTTCGAAAAATTTTTTTGAAAATTTTTTTGGAAAATTTTTTTGAAAATTGTTTTCGAAATTTTTTTTCAAAATTTTTTTCGAAATTATTTTTTCGAAATTTTTTTCGAAAATTTTTCTTCGAAATTTTTTTCGAAAATTTTTTTCATAATTTTTTTTCCAAATTTTTTATCAAAATTTTTTTCGAAAATTTTTTTTCGAAAATTTTTTTAAAAATTTTTTTCGAAATTTTTTTTTCGCAATTTCTTTCAAAAATTTTTTTCGAAATTTTTTTCAAAATTTTTTTCGATAAATTTTTTTCCAAAATTTTTTCGAAAATTTTTTCGAAAATTTTTTTACGAAAATTTTTTCGAGAATTTTTTTGGAAATTTTTTTTCAAAATTTTTTTCGAAAATTTTTTTTCGAAATTTTTTTCGAAAATTTTTTTCAAATTTTTTTCCAAAATTTTTTCGAAAATTTTTTTCAAAATTTTTTTCGAAAATTTTTTTTCGAAATTTTTTTTCGAAAATTTTTTTTCGACATTTTTTTCGAAAATTTTTTTCAAAATTTTTTTTCCAAATTTTTTTCGAAAATTTTTTTTCGAAATTTTTTTCAAAATTTTTTTCGAAAATTTTTTTTCGAAAATTTTTTTTCGAAAATTTTTTTCAAAATTTTTTTTGATATTTTTTTTTGAAATTTTTTTCGAAAATTTTTTTGAAAATTTTTTTTGAAAAATTTTTTTGAAAATTTTTTTCGAAAATTTCTTCGAAAATTTTTTTCGAAATTTTTTTTCAAAATTTTTATTCGAAAATTTTTTTTCGAAATTTTTTTCGAAAATTTTTTTCAAAATTTTTTTTCCAAATTTTTTTTTTTAAATTTTTTCGAAAATTTTTTTTCGTAATTTCTTTCGAAAATTTTTTTCGAAAATTATTTTTTCGAAAATTTTTTTTTAAATTTTTTTTCGAAAAATTTTTTTGCAAAATTTTTTCTAAATTTTTTTTGAAAGTTTTTTTCGAAATTTTTTTCAAAATTTTTTTCAATAATTTTTTTTCCAAATTTTTTTCGAAAATTTTTTTTCAAAATTTTTTTCGAAAATTTTTTTCAAAATTTTTTTCGAAATTTATTTTCAAAATTTTTTTCGAAATTTTTTTTTCCAAATTTTTTCAAAATTTTTTTTCGAAATTTTTTTCGAAAATTTTTTTCAATATTTTTTTCGAAAATTTTTTTTCGAAATTTTTTTCGAAAATTTTTTTCGAAAATTTTTTTTCGAAAAGTTTTTTCAAAATTTTTTTCGAAAATTTTTTTTGAAATTTTTTTCGAAATTTTTTTTCAAAATTTTTTTCAAAAATTTTTTTTCTAAATTTTTTTCGAAAATTTTTTTTCGAAATTTTTTTCGAAAATTTTTTTCAAATTTTTTTTCGAATTTTTTTTCGAAAATTTTTTTCGAAATTTTTTTTTCAAATTTTTTTTCAAAATTTTTTTCGAAAATTTTTTTTCGAATTTTTTTATCTATTTTCGAAAAAATTTTTTCGAAATTTTTTTTCGAAAATTTTTTTTCGAAAATTTTTTTCAAAATTTTTTTCGAAATTTTTTTCGAAAATTTTTTTCAAAATGTTTTTCGAAAATTTTTTTTCCAAAATTTTTTCGAAAATTTTTTTGAAAATTTTTTTCGAAAATTTTTTTTCGAAATTTTTTTCAAAATTTTTTTCGAAATTTTTTTCGAAAATTTTTTTCGAAATTTTTTTTCCAAATTTTTTTTCAAAATTTTTTTCAAAAATTTTTTTTCCAAATTTTTTTCGAAAATTTTTTAAAAATTTTTTTTCGAAATTTTTTTCGAAATTTTTTTTCTAAATTTTTTTCGAAAATTTTTTTTCGAAATTTTTTTCGAAAATTTTTTTCAAAATTTTTTTCGAATTTTTTTTCGAAAATTTTTTTCGAAATTTTTTTTCGAAAATTTTTTTCGAAATTTTTTTTCCAAATTTTTTTTCAAATTTTTTTTCGAAAATTTTTTTTCGAATTTTTTTATCTATTTTCGAATAATTTTTTTCGAAATTTTTTTTCGAAAATTTTTTTCAAAATTTTTTCTGAAAATTTTTTCGAAAATTTTTTTAAAAATTTTTTTCGAAATTTTTTTTCAATTTTTTTTTTGAAAATTTTTTTCCAAAATTTTTCCGAAAATTTTTTTCAAAATTTTTTTCGAAATTTTTTTTCAAAATTTTTTTGTAAAATTTTTTTTCAAAATTTTTCTCGAAAATTTTTTTCGAAAATTTTTTTCAAAATTTTTTTCGAAAAATTTTTTTCCAAATTTTTTTCGAAAAATTTTGAAATTTTTTTTCGAAAATTTTTTTTCGAAATTTTTTTCAAGAATTTTTTTGAAATATTTTTTTCGAAAAATTTTTTTGAAAATTGTTCTCGAAATTTTTTTTCAAAATTTTTTTCGAAATTTTTTTTTCGAAATTTTTTTCGAAAATTTTTCTTCGAAATTTTTTTCGAAAATTTTTTTCAAAATTTTTTTTCCAAATTTTTTATCAAACTTTTTTTCGGAAATTTTTTTTCGAAAATTTTTTTAAAAATTTTTTTCGAAATTTTTTTTCGAAATTTCTTTCAAAAATTTTTTTCGAAATTTTTTTCAAAATTTTTTTCGATAAATTTTTTTCCAAAATTTTTTCGAAAATTTTTTCGAAAATTTTCTTACGAAAATTTTTTCGAGAATTTTTTTGAAAATTTTTTTGGAAATTATTTTTTCAAAATTTTTTTCGAAAATTTTTTTTCGAAATTTTTTTCGAAAATTTTTTTCAAATTTTTTTCCAAAATTTTTTCGAAAATTTTTTTCAAAATTTTTTTCGAAAATTTTTTTTCAAATTTTTTTTTGAAATTTTTTTCGAAAATTTTTTTCAAAATTTTTTTCCAAAATTTTTTTCGAAAATTTTTTTTCAAAATTTTTTTTTGGAAATTTTTTTCGAAAATTTTTTTTCGAAATTTTTTTTTCGAAATTTTTTTCGAAAATTTTTTTTCCAAATTTTTTTTGAAAATTTTTTTCGAAATTTTTTTTCAAAATTTTTTTCAAAAATTTTTTTTCCAAATTTTTTTTTCGAAAATTTTTTTTAAAATTTTTTTCGAAATTTTTTTTCGAAATTTCTTTCGAAAATTTTTTTCGAAATTTTTTTCAAAATTTTTTTCGAAAAATTTTTTTCCAAAATTTTTTCGAAATTTTTTTTCAAAATTTTTTCCGAAAATTTTTTTTCGAAATTTTTTTCGAAAATTTTTTTTCGAAATTTTTTTCAAAAATTTTTTTCAAAATTTTTTTCGAAATTTTTTTCGAAAATTTTTTTCGAAATTTTTTTTCCAAATTTTTTTTCAAAACTTTTTTCGAAAATTTTTTTTCCAAAATTTTTTCAAAATTTTTTTTCGAAATTTTTTTCGAAAATTTTTTTCAATATTTTTTTCGAAAAATTTTTTTCCAAAATTTTCTCGAAAATTTTTTTGAAAATTTTTTTCGAAATTTTTTTTTCAAAATTTTTTTCGAAAATTTTTTTTCGAATTTTTTTTGAAAATATTTTTTGAGAAATTTTTTTTTCAAATTTTTTCGAAAATTTTTTTTCGAAATTTTTTTCGAAAATTTTTTTCAATATTTTTTTCGAAAAATTTTTTTCCAAAATTTTTTCGAAAATTTTTTTGAAAATTTTTTTTGGAAATTTTTTTTGGAAATTTTTTTTGAAATTTTTTTTTCGAAATTTTTTTCGAAAATTTTTTTTCAAATTTTTTTTCGAAATTTTTTTCGAAAATTTTTTTCAAAATTTTTTTCCAAAATTTTTTTCGAAAATTTTTTTTCGAAATCTTTTTCGAAAATTTTTTTTCGAAATCTTTTTCGAAAATTTTTTTCAAAATTTTTTTTCCAAATTTTTTTTCAAAATTTTTTTCGAAAATTTTTTTCAAAATTTTTTTCGAAAATTTTTTTTCGAAATTTCTTTCGAAAATTTTTTTCGAAAATTTTTTTTCGAAAGTTTTTTCGAAAATTTTTTTAAAATTTTTTTCGAAATTTTTTTTCAAAATTTTTTTCAAAAATTTTTTTTCGAAATTTTTTTCGAAATTTTTTTCGAAAATTTTTTTCAAAATTTTTTTTCTGAATTTTTTTTCAAAATTTTTTTCAAAAAGTTTTTTTCGAAAATTTTTTAAAATTTTTTTTCGAAAATTTTTTTTCGTAATTTCTTTCGAAAATTTTTTTCGAAAATTTTTTTTCGAAAATTTTTTCGAAAATGTTTTTGAAATTTTTTTTCGAAAAATATTTTTGCAAAATTTTTTCGAAATTTTTTTCGAAAATTTTTTTCAAAATTTTTTTTGAAATTTTGTTCGAAAATTTTTTTCAAAATTTTTTTCGAAATTTTGTTCGAAAATTTTTTTAAAATTTTTTTCGAAAAATTTTTTTCCAAAATTTTTTCGAAAATTTTTTTGAACATTTTTTTCGAAAATTTTTTTTCGAAAATTTTTTTTTCAAAATTTTTTTCGAAAATTTTTTTTCGAAATTTTTTTCGAAAATTTTTTTGAAAATTTTTTTCGAAAAATGTTTTTGAAATTTTTTTTCGAAAATTTTTTTGAAAATATTTTTCGAAAAATTTTTTCAAAATTTTTTTCAAAATTTTTTTTCCAAATTTTTTTTCAAAATTTTTTTCGAAAATTTTTTTTCGAAAATTTTTTTAAAAACTTTTTTCGAATTTTTTTTCGAAATTTCTTTCGAAAATTTTTTTCGAAATTTTTTTTCAAAATTTTTTTTCAAAATTTTATTCGAAAATTTTCTTAAAAATTTATTTCGAAATTTTTTTCGAAAATTTTTTTCAAAATTTTTTTCGAAAAATTTTTTTCCAAAATTTTTTCGAAAATTTTTTTGAAAATTTTTTTTCGAAAATTTTTTTCAAAATTTTTTTCGAAAATTTTTTTTCGAAATTTTTTTCGAAAATTTTTTTGAAAATTTTTTTCGAAAAATTTTTTTGAAAATTTTTTTCGAATATTTTTTTGAAAATTTTTTTTGAAAATTTTTTTCAAAATTTTTTTTCGAAATTTTTTTCGAAAATTTTTTTCAATATTTTTTTCGAAAAATTTTTTTCCAAAATTTTTTCGAAAATTTTTTTGAAAATTTTTTTCGAAATTTTTTTCGAAAATTTTTTTTCGAAAATTTTTTTTCGAAAATTTTTTTTCGAAAATTTTTTTCAAAATTATTTCTGAAAATTGTTTCGAAAATTTTTTTCGAATTTTTTTTCGAAAATGTTTTTCAAAATTTTTTTCGAAAAATTTTTTTCCAAAATTTTTTCGAAAATTTTTTTGAAAATTTTTTTCGAAAATTTTTTCGAAAATTTTTTTTAAAAATTATTTTCGAAAATTTTTTTCAAAATTTTTTTCTAAATTTTTTTCGAAAATTTTTTTCGAAATTTTTTTTCCAAATTTTTTTTCAAAATTGTTTTCGAAAATTTTTTTTCCAAAATTTTTTCAAAATTTTTTTTCGAAATTTTTTTCGAAAATTTTTTTCAATATTTTTTTCGAAAAATTTTTTTCCAAAATTTTCTCGAAAATTTTTTTGAAAATTTTTTTCGAAATTTTTTTTTCAAAATTTTTTTCGAAAATTTTTTTTCGAATTTTTTTTGA
The DNA here is from genome assembly GCA_036926305.1 of Uropetala carovei. Classification (NCBI taxonomy): domain Eukaryota; kingdom Metazoa; phylum Arthropoda; class Insecta; order Odonata; family Petaluridae; genus Uropetala; species Uropetala carovei. Next base: position 301,600 of record JAXCHB010000310.1, on the reverse strand, counting down.
AAATATTTTTTGAGAAATTTTTTTTTCAAATTTTTTCGAAAATTTTTTTCGAAAATTTTTTTTCGAAAGTTTTTTCGAAAATTTTTTTAAAATTTTTTTCGAAATTTTTTTTCAAAATTTTTTTCAAAATTTTTTTTCTGAATTTTTTTTCAAAATTTTTTTCAAAAATTTTTTTTCGAAAATTTTTTAAAATTTTTTTTCGAAAATTTTTTTTCGTAATTTCTTTCGAAAATTTTTTTCGAAAATTTTTTTTCGAAAATTTTTTCGAAAATTTTTTTGAAATTTTTTTTCGAAAAATATTTTTGCAAAATTTTTTCGAATTTTTTTTCGAAAATTTTTTTCAAAATTTTTTTTGAAATTTTGATCGAAAATTTTTTTCAAAATTTTTTTCGAAATTTTGTTCGAAAATTTTTTTCGAAAAATTTTTTTCCAAAATTTTTTCGAAAATTTTTTTGAACATTTTTTTCGAAAATTTTTTTTCGAAAATTTTTTTTTCAAAATTTTTTTTTCAAAATTTTTTTCGAAAATTTTTTTTCGAAATTTTTTTCGAAAATTTTTTTGAAAATTTTTTTCGAAAAATGTTTTTGAAATTTTTTTTCGAAAATTTTTTTGAAAATATTTTTCGAAAAATTTTTTCAAAATTTTTTTCAAAATTTTTTTCAAAATTTTTTTTCCAAATTTTTTTTCAAAATTTTTTTCGAAAATTTTTTTTCGAAAATTTTTTTAAAAACTTTTTTCGAATTTTTTTTCGAAATTTCTTTCGAAAATTTTTTTCGAAATTTTTTTTCAAAATTTTTTTTCAAAATTTTATTCGAAAATTTTCTTAAAAATTTATTTCGTAATTTTTTTCAAAAATTTTTTTCAAAATTTTTTTCGAAAAATTTTTTTCCAAAATTTTTTCGAAAATTTTTTTGAAAATTTTTTTTCGAAAATTTTTTTCAAAATTTTTTTCGAAAATTTTTTTTCGAATTTTTTTCGAAAATTTTTTTGAAAATTTTTTTCGAAAAATTTTTTTGAAAATTTTTTTCGAATATTTTTTTGAAAATTTTTTTTGAAAATTTTTTTCAAAATTTTTTTTCGAAATTTTTTTCGAAAATTTTTTTCAATATTTTTTTCGAAAAATTTTTTTCCAAAATTTTTTCGAAAATTTTTTTGAAAATTTTTTTCGAAATTTTTTTCGAAAATTTTTTTTCGAAAATTTTTTTCAAAATTATTTCTGAAAATTTTTTCGAAAATTTTTTTCAAAATTTTTTTCGAATTTTTTTTCGAAAATGTTTTTCAAAATTTTTTTCGAAAAATTTTTTTCCAAAATTTTTTCGAAAATTTTTTTGAAAATTTTTTTCGAAAATTTTTTTTCAAAACTATTTTCGAAAATTTTTTTCAAAATTTTTTTCTAAATTTTTTTCGAAAATTTTTTTCGAAATTTTTTTTCCAAATTTTTTTTCAAAATTGTTTTCGAAAATTTTTTTTCCAAAATTTTTTCAAAATTTTTTTTCGAAATTTTTTTCGAAAATTTTTTTCAAAATTTTTTTCGAAAAATTTTTTTCCAAAATTTTTTCGAAAATTTTTTTGAAAATTTTTTTTCGAAAATTTTTTTCAAAATTTTTTTCGAAAATTTTTTTTCGAATTTTTTTCGAAAATTTTTTTGAAAATTTTTTTCGAAAAATTTTTTTGAAAATTTTTTTCGAATATTTTTTTGAAAATTTTTTTTGAAAATTTTTTTCAAAATTTTTTTTCGAAATTTTTTTCGAAAATTTTTTTCAATATTTTTTTCGAAAAATTTTTTTCCAAAATTTTTTCGAAAATTTTTTTGAAAATTTTTTTCGAAATTTTTTTCGAAAATTTTTTTTCGAAAATTTTTTTCAAAATTATTTCTGAAAATTTTTTCGAAAATTTTTTTCAAAATTTTTTTCGAATTTTTTTTCGAAAATGTTTTTCAAAATTTTTTTCGAAAAATTTTTTTCCAAAATTTTTTCGAAAATTTTTTTGAAAATTTTTTTCGAAAATTTTTTTTCAAAACTATTTTCGAAAATTTTTTTCAAAATTTTTTTCTAAATTTTTTTCGAAAATTTTTTTCGAAATTTTTTTTCCAAATTTTTTTTCAAAATTGTTTTCGAAAATTTTTTTTCCAAAATTTTTTCAAAATTTTTTCTCGAAAATTTTTTTGAAAATTTTTTTCGAAATTTTTTTTTCAAAATTTTTTTCGAAAATTTTTTTTCAAATTTTTTCGAAAATTTTTTTTCGAAATTTTTTTCGAAAATTTTTTTCGAAAAATTTTTTTCCAAAATTTTTTCGAAAATTTTTTTGAAAATTTTTTTTGGAAATTTTTTTTCAAAATTTTTTTCGAAATTTTTTTTTCGAAATTTTTTTCGAAAATTTTTTTCGAAAATTTTTTTCAAATTTTTTTTCGAAATTTTTTTCGAAAATTTTTTTCAAAATTTTTTTCAAAATTTTTTTCCAAAATTTTTTCGAAAATTTTTTTCAAAATTTTTTTCGAAAATTTTTTTTCGAAATTTTTTTCGAAAATTTTTTTTCGAAATTTTTTTCGAAAATTTTTTTCAAAATTTTTTTTCCAAATTTTTTTCAAAAATTTTTTTTCGAAATTTTTTTCGAAATTTTTTTCGAAAATTTTTTTCAAAATTTTTTTTCTGAATTTTTTTTCAAAATTTTTTTCAAAAATTTTTTTTCGAAAATTTTTTAAAATTTTTTTTCGAAAATTTTTTTTCGTAATTTCTTTCGAAAATTTTTTTCGAAAATTTTTTTTCGAAAATTTTTTCGAAAATTTTTTTGAAATTTTTTTTCGAAAAATATTTTTGCAAAATTTTTTCGAAATTTTTTTCGAAAATTTTTTTCGAAATTTTGTTCGAAAATTTTTTTTCGAAAATTTTTTTCAAAATTTTTTTCGAAATTTTTTTTCAAAATTTTTTCGAAATTTTTTTTCAAAATTTTTTTCGAAAATTTTTTTTCGAAATTTTTTTCCAAAATTTTTTCGAAAATTTTTTTGAAAATTTTTTTCGAAATTTTTTTCGAAAATTTTTTTTCGAAAATTTTTTTTTGAAAATTTTTTTTCGAAAATTTTTTTCAAAATTATTTCTGAAAATTTTTTCGAAAATTTTTTTCAAATTTTTTTCGAATTTTTTTTCGAAAATTTTTTTCGAAATTTTTTTTCGAAATTTTTTTTCGAAATTTTTTTTCCAAATTTTTTTTCAAAATTTTTTTCGAAAATTTTTTTCAAAATTTTTTTTCCAAATTTTTTATCAATTTTTTTATCTATTTTCGAATAATTTTTTTCGAAATTTTTTTTCGAAAATTTTTTTCAAAATTTTTTCTGAAAATTTTTTCGAAAATTTTTTTAAAAATTTTTTTCGAAATTTTTTTTCAATTTTTTTTTTGAAAATTTTTTTCCAAAATTTTTTCAAAATTTTTTTCAAAATTTTTTTCGAAAAATTTTTTTCCAAAATTTTTTCGAAAATTTTTTTGAAAATTTTTTTCGAAAATTTTTTTTCGAAATTTTTTTCAAGAATTTTTTTGAAATATTTTTTTCGAAAAATTTTTTTGAAAATTTTTTTCGAAAATTTTTTTGAAAATTTTTTTCGAAATTTTTTTTCAAAATTTTTTTCGAAAATTTTTTTTCGAAATTTTTTTCGAAAATTTTTTTCGAAAAATTTTTTTCCAAAATTTTTTCGAAATTTTTTTCGAAAATTTTATTGAAAATTTTTTTCGAAAAATTTTTTTGAAAATTTTTTTGGAAAATTTTTTTGAAAATTGTTTTCGAAATTTTTTTTCAAAATTTTTTTCGAAATTATTTTTTCGAAATTTTTTTCGAAAATTTTTCTTCGAAATTTTTTTCGAAAATTTTTTTCATAATTTTTTTTCCAAATTTTTTATCAAAATTTTTTTCGAAAATTTTTTTTCGAAAATTTTTTTAAAAATTTTTTTCGAAATTTTTTTTTCGCAATTTCTTTCAAAAATTTTTTTCGAAATTTTTTTCAAAATTTTTTTCGATAAATTTTTTTCCAAAATTTTTTCGAAAATTTTTTCGAAAATTTTTTTACGAAAATTTTTTCGAGAATTTTTTTGGAAATTTTTTTTCAAAATTTTTTTCGAAAATTTTTTTTCGAAATTTTTTTCGAAAATTTTTTTCAAATTTTTTTCCAAAATTTTTTCGAAAATTTTTTTCAAAATTTTTTTCGAAAATTTTTTTTCGAAATTTTTTTTCGAAAATTTTTTTTCGACATTTTTTTCGAAAATTTTTTTCAAAATTTTTTTTCCAAATTTTTTTCGAAAATTTTTTTTCGAAATTTTTTTCAAAATTTTTTTCGAAAATTTTTTTTCGAAAATTTTTTTTCGAAAATTTTTTTCAAAATTTTTTTTGATATTTTTTTTTGAAATTTTTTTCGAAAAGTTTTTTGAAAATTTTTTTTGAAAAATTTTTTTGAACATTTTTTTCGAAAATTTTTTCGAAAATTTTTTTCGAAATTTTTTTTCAAAATTTTTATTCAAAATTTTTTTTCGAAATTTTTTTCGAAAATTTTTTTCAAAATTTTTTTTCCAAATTTTTTTTTTTAAATTTTTTCGAAAATTTTTTTTCGTAATTTCTTTCGAAAATTTTTTTCGAAAATTATTTTTTCGAAAATTTTTTTGAAATATTTTTTCGAAAAATTTTTTTGCAAAATTTTTTCTAAATTTTTTTTGAAAGTTTTTTTCGAAATTTTTTTCAAAATTTTTTTCAATAATTTTTTTTCCAAATTTTTTTCGAAAATTTTTTTTCAAAATTTTTTTCGAAAATTTTTTTCAAAATTTTTTTCGAAATTTATTTTCAAAATTTTTTTCGAAATTTTTTTTTCCAAATTTTTTCAAAATTTTTTTTCGAAATTTTTTTCGAAAATTTTTTTCAATATTTTTTTCGAAAATTTTTTTTCGAAATTTTTTTCGAAAATTTTTTTCGAAAATTTTTTTTCGAAAAGTTTTTTCAAAATTTTTTTCGAAATTTTTTTTTTGAAATTTTTTTCGAAATTTTTTTTCAAAATTTTTTTCAAAAATTTTTTTTCTAAATTTTTTTCGAAAATTTTTTTTCGAAATTTTTTTCCAAAATTTTTTTCAAATTTTTTTTCGAATTTTTTTTCGAAAATTTTATTCGAAATTTTTTTTTCAAATTTTTTTTCAAAATTTTTTTCGAAAATTTTTTTTCGAATTTTATTATCTATTTTCGAAAGATTTTTTTCGAAATTTTTTTTCGAAAATTTTTTTTCGAAAATTTTTTTCAAAATTTTTTTCGAAAATTTTTTTCAAAATGTTTTTCGAAAATTTTTTTTCCAAAATTTTTTCGAAAATTTTTTTGAAAATTTTTTTCGAAAATTTTTTTTCGAAATTTTTTTCAAAATTTTTTTCGAAATTTTTTTCGAAAATTTTTTTCGAAATTTTTTTTCCAAATTTTTTTTCAAAATTTTTTTCAAAAATTTTTTTTCCAAATTTTTTTCGAAAATTTTTTAAAAATTTTTTTTCGAAATTTTTTTCGAAATTTTTTTTCTAAATTTTTTTCGAAAATTTTTTTTCGAAATTTTTTTCGAAAATTTTTTTCAAAATTTTTTTCGAATTTTTTTCTGAAAATTTTTTCGAAAATTTTTTTAAAAATTTTTTTCGAAATTTTTTTTCAATTTTTTTTTTGAAAATTTTTTTCCAAAATTTTTTCGAAAATTTTTTTCAAAATTTTTTTCGAAAAATTTTTTTCCAAAATTTTTTCGAAAATTTTTTTGAAAATTTTTTTCGAAAATTTTTTTTCGAAATTTTTTTCAAGAATTTTTTTGAAATATTTTTTTCGAAAAATTTTTTTGAAAATTTTTTTCGAAAATTTTTTTGAAAATTTTTTTCGAAATTTTTTTTCAAAATTTTTTTCGAAAATTTTTTTCGAAAAATTTTTTTCCAAAATTTTTTCGAAATTTTTTTCGAAAATTTTTTTGAAAATTTTTTTCGAAAAATTTTTTTGAAAATTTTTTTGGAAAATTTTTTTGAAAATTGTTTTCGAAATTTTTTTTCAAAATTTTTTTCGAAATTATTTTTTCGAAATTTTTTTCGAAAATTTTTCTTCGAAATTTTTTTCGAAAATTTTTTTCATAATTTTTTTTCCAAATTTTTTATCAAAATTTTTTTCGAAAATTTTTTTTCGAAAAATTTTTTAAAAATTTTTTTCGAAATTTTTTTTTTGCAATTTCTTTCAAAAATTTTTTTCGAAATTTTTTTCAAAATTTTTTTCGATAAATTTTTTTCCAAAATTTTTTCGAAAATTTTTTCGAAAATTTTTTTACGAAAATTTTTTCGAGAATTTTTTTGGAAATTTTTTTTCAAAATTTTTTTCGAAAATTTTTTTTCGAAATTTTTTTCGAAAATTTTTTTCAAATTTTTTTCCAAAATTTTTTCGAAAATTTTTTTCAAAATTTTTTTTGATATTTTTTTTTGAAATTTTTTTCGAAAATTTTTTTGAAAATTTTTTTTGAAAAATTTTTTTGAAAATTTTTTTCGAAAATTTTTTCGAAAATTTTTTTCGAAATTTTTTTTCAAAATCTTTATTCGAAAATTTTTTTTCGAAATTTTTTTCGAAAATTTTTTTCAAAATTTTTTTTCCAAATTTTTTTTTTTAAATTTTTTCGAAAATTTTTTTTCGTAATTTCTTTCGAAAATTTTTTTCGAAAATTATTTTTTCGAAAATTTTTTTGAAATTTTTTTTCGAAAAATTTTTTTGCAAAATTTTTTCTAAATTTTTTTTGAAAGTTTTTTTCGAAATTTTTTTCAAAATTTTTTTCAATAATTTTTTTTCCAAATTTTTTTCGAAAATTTTTTTTCAAAATTTTTTTCGAAAATTTTTTTCAAAATTTTTTTCGAAATTTATTTTCAAAATTTTTTTCGAAATTTTTTTTTCCAAATTTTTTCAAAATTTTTTTTCGAAATTTTTTTCGAAAATGTTTTTCAATATTTTTTTCGAAAATTTTTTTTCGAAATTTTTTTCGAAAATTTTTTTCGAAAATTTTTTTTCGAAAAGTTTTTTCAAAATGTTTTTCGAAAATTTTTTTTTGAAATTTTTTTCGAAATTTTTTTTCAAAATTTTTTTCAAAAATTTTTTTTCTAAATTTTTTTCGAAAATTTTTTTTCGAAATTTTTTTCAAAAATTTTTTTTCCAAATTTTTTTCGAAAATTTTTTAAAAATTTTTTTTCGAAATTTTTTTCGAAATTTTTTTTCTAAATTTTTTTCGAAAATTTTTTTTCGAAATTTTTTTTCGAAAATTTTTTTCAAAATTTTTTTCGAATTTTTTTCTGAAAATTTTTTCGAAAATTTTTTTAAAAATTTTTTTCGAAATTTTTTTTCAATTTTTTTTTTGAAAATTTTTTTCCAAAATTTTTTCGAAAATTTTTTTCAAAATTTTTTTCGAAAAATTTTTTTCCAAAATTTTTTCGAAAATTTTTTTGAAAATTTTTTTCGAAAATTTTTTTTCGAAATTTTTTTCAAGAATTTTTTTGAAATATTTTTTTCGAAAAATTTTTTTGAAAATTTTTTTCGAAAATTTTTTTGAAAATTTTTTTCGAAATTTTTTTTCAAAATTTTTTTCGAAAATTTTTTTTCGAAATTTTTTTCGAAAATTTTTTTCGAAAAATTTTTTTCCAAAATTTTTTCGAAATTTTTTTCGAAAATTTTTTTGAAAATTTTTTTCGAAAAATTTTTTTGAAAATTTTTTTGGAAAATTTTTTTGAAAATTGTTTTCGAAATTTTTTTTCAAAATTTTTTTCGAAATTATTTTTTCGAAATTTTTTTCGAAAATTTTTCTTCGAAATTTTTTTCGAAAATTTTTTTCATAATTTTTTTTCCAAATTTTTTATCAAAATTTTTTTCGAAAATTTTTTTTCGAAAATTTTTTTAAAAATTTTTTTCGAAATTTTTTTTTCGCAATTTCTTTCAAAAATTTTTTTCGAAATTTTTTTCAAAATTTTTTTCGATAAATTTTTTTCCAAAATTTTTTCGAAAATTTTTTCGAAAATTTTTTTACGAAAATTTTTTCGAGAATTTTTTTGGAAATTTTTTTTCAAAATTTTTTTCGAAAATTTTTTTTCGAAATTTTTTTCGAAAATTTTTTTCAAATTTTTTTCCAAAATTTTTTCGAAAATTTTTTTCAAAATTTTTTTCGAAAATTTTTTTTCGAAATTTTTTTTCGAAAATTTTTTTTCGACATTTTTTTCGAAAATTTTTTTCAAAATTTTTTTTCCAAATTTTTTTCGAAAATTTTTTTTCGAAATTTTTTTCAAAATTTTTTTCGAAAATTTTTTTTCGAAAATTTTTTTTCGAAAATTTTTTTCAAAATTTTTTTTGATATTTTTTTTTGAAATTTTTTTCGAAAATTTTTTTGAAAATTTTTTTTGAAAAATTTTTTTGAAAATTTTTTTCGAAAATTTTTTCGAAAATTTTTTTCGAAATTTTTTTTCAAAATTTTTATTCGAAAATTTTTTTTCGAAATTTTTTTCGAAAATTTTTTTCAAAATTTTTTTTCCAAATTTTTTTTTTTTAATTTTTTCGAAAATTTTTTTTCGTAATTTCTTTCGAAAATTTTTTTCGAAAATTATTTTTTCGAAAATTTTTTTTTAAATTTTTTTTCGAAAAATTTTTTTGCAAAATTTTTTCTAAATTTTTTTTGAAAGTTTTTTTCGAAATTTTTTTCAAAATTTTTTTCAATAATTTTTTTTCCAAATTTTTTTCGAAAATTTTTTTTCAAAATTTTTTTCGAAAATTTTTTTCAAAATTTTTTTCGAAATTTATTTTCAAAATTTTTTTCGAAATTTTTTTTTCCAAATTTTTTCAAAATTTTTTTTCGAAATTTTTTTCGAAAATTTTTTTCAATATTTTTTTCGAAAATTTTTTTTCGAAATTTTTTTCGAAAATTTTTTTCGAAAATTTTTTTCGAAAATTTTTTTTCGAAAAGTTTTTTCAAAATTTTTTTCGAAAATTTTTTTTGAAATTTTTTTCGAAATTTTTTTTCAAAATTTTTTTCAAAAATTTTTTTTCTAAATTTTTTTCGAAAATTTTTTTTCGAAATTTTTTTCGAAAATTTTTTTCAAATTTTTTTTCGAATTTTTTTTCGAAAATTTTTTTCGAAATTTTTTTTTCAAATTTTTTTTCAAAATTTTTTTCGAAAATTTTTTTTCGAATTTTTTTATCTATTTTCGAAAAATTTTTTTCGAAATTTTTTTTCGAAAATTTTTTTTCGAAAATTTTTTTCAAAATTTTTTTCGAAATTTTTTTCGAAAATTTTTTTCAAAATGTTTTTCGAAAATTTTTTTTCCAAAATTTTTTCGAAAATTTTTTTGAAAATTTTTTTCGAAAATTTTTTTTCGAAATTTTTTTCAAAATTTTTTTCGAAATTTTTTTCGAAAATTTTTTTCGAAATTTTTTTTCCAAATTTTTTTTCAAAATTTTTTTCAAAAATTTTTTTTCCAAATTTTTTTCGAAAATTTTTTAAAAATTTTTTTTCGAAATTTTTTTCGAAATTTTTTTTCTAAATTTTTTTCGAAAATTTTTTTTCGAAATTTTTTTCGAAAATTTTTTTCAAAATTTTTTTCGAATTTTTTTTCGAAAATTTTTTTCGAAATTTTTTTTCGAAAATTTTTTTCAAAATTTTTTTTCCAAATTTTTTTTCAAATTTTTTTTCGAAAATTTTTTTTCGAATTTTTTTATCTATTTTCGAATAATTTTTTTCGAAATTTTTTTTCGAAAATTTTTTTCAAAATTTTTTCTGAAAATTTTTTCGAAAATTTTTTTAAAAATTTTTTTCGAAATTTTTTTTCAATTTTTTTTTTGAAAATTTTTTTCCAAAATTTTTCCGAAAATTTTTTTCAAAATTTTTTTCGAAATTTTTTTTCAAAATTTTTTTGTAAAATTTTTTTTCAAAATTTTTCTCGAAAATTTTTTTCGAAAATTTTTTTCAAAATTTTTTTCGAAAAATTTTTTTCCAAATTTTTTTCGAAAAATTTTGAAATTTTTTTTCGAAAATTTTTTTTCGAAATTTTTTTCAAGAATTTTTTGAAATATTTTTTTCGAAAAATTTTTTTGAAAATTGTTCTCGAAATTTTTTTTCAAAATTTTTTTCGAAATTTTTTTTTCGAAATTTTTTTCGAAAATTTTTCTTCGAAATTTTTTTCGAAAATTTTTTTCAAAATTTTTTTTCCAAATTTTTTATCAAAATTTTTTTCGGAAATTTTTTTTCGAAAATTTTTTTAAAAATTTTTTTCGAAATTTTTTTTCGAAATTTCTTTCAAAAATTTTTTTCGAAATTTTTTTCAAAATTTTTTTCGATAAATTTTTTTCCAAAATTTTTTCGAAAATTTTTTCGAAAATTTTCTTACGAAAATTTTTTCGAGAATTTTTTTGAAAATTTTTTTGGAAATTATTTTTTCAAAATTTTTTTCGAAAATTTTTTTTCGAAATTTTTTTCGAAAATTTTTTTCAAATTTTTTTCCAAAATTTTTTCGAAAATTTTTTTCAAAATTTTTTTCGAAAATTTTTTTTCGAAATTTTTTTTCGAAAATTTTTTTTCGACATTTTTTTCGAAAATTTTTTTCAAAATTTTTTTTCCAAATTTTTTTCGAAAATTTTTTTTCGAAATTTTTTTCAAAATTTATTTCGATATTTTTTTTCAAAAATTTTTTTGAAAATTTTTTTTGAAAAATTTTTTTGAAAATTTTTTTCGAAAATTTTTTCGAAAATTTTTTTCGAAATTTTTTTTCAAAATTTTTATTCGACAATTTTTTTTCGAAATTTTTTTCGAAAATTTTTTTCAAAATTTTTTTTCCAAATTTTTTTTTCAAAATTTTTTTGAAAATTTTTTTTCGTAATTACTTTCGAAAATTTTTTTCAAAAATTTTTTTTCGAAAATTTTTTCGAAAATTTTTCTTAAATTTTTTTTCGAAAAATTTTTTTGCAAAATTTTTTCTAAATTTTTTTTGAAAATTTTTTTCGAAATTTTTTTCAAAATTTTTTTCAATAATTTTTTTTCCAAATTTTTTTCGAAAATTTTATTTCAAAATTTTTTTCGAAAATTTTTTTCAAAATTTTTTTCGAAAATTTTTTTTCGAAATTTTTTTTCGAAAATTTTTTTTCGAAATTTTTTTTAAAAATTTTTTTCGAAAATTTTTTTTTGAAATTTTTTTCGAAATTTTTTTTCAAATTTTTTTTCGAAAATTTTTTTTCTAAATATTTTTCGAAAATTTTTTTTTGGAATTTTTTTCGAAAATTTTTTTCAAATTTTTTTTCGCATTTTTTTTCGAAAATTTTTTTCGAAATTTTTTTTCCAAATTTTTTTTCCAAATTTTTTTTCAAAATTTTTTTCGAAAATTTTTTTTCGAATTTTTTTATGTATTTTCGAAAAATTTTTTTCGAAATTTTTTTTCGAAAATTTTTTTTCGAAAATTTTTTTCAAAATTTTTTTCGAAATTTTTTTCGAAAATTTTTTTCAAAATGTTTTTCGAAAAAATTTTTTCCAAAATTTTTTCGAAAATTTTTTTTAAAATTTTTTTCGAAAATTTTTTTTCGAAATTTTTTTCAAAATTTTTTTTGAAATATTTTTTTCGAAAAATTTTTTTCAAAATTTTTTTCGAAAATTTTTTTTTGGAAATTTTTTTCGAAAATTATTTTTCGAAATTTTTTTCAAAAATTTTTTTCAAAAATTTTTTCCAAATTTTTTTTCAAAATTTTTTTCGAAAATTTTTTTCGAAATTTTTTTTCAAAATTTTTTTCAAAAATTTTTTTTCCAAATTTTTTTCGAAAATTTTTTTAAAAATTTTTTTCGAAATTTTTTTCGAAAATTTTTTTTCAAAATTTTTTTCGAAAATTTTTTTCAAAATTTTTTTCAAAAATTTTTTTCAAAATTTTTTCGAAATTTTTTTTCAAAATTTTTTTCGAAAATTTCTTTTCGAAATTTTTTTCGAAAATTTTTTTTCGAAATTTTTTTCGAAAATTTTTTTTCGAAATTTTTTTTCGAAATTTTTTTCGAAAATTTTTTTCAAAATTTTTTTTCTGAATTTTTTTTCAAAATTTTTTTCGAAAATTTTTTTCCGAAAAGTTTTTAAAAATTTTTTTCGAAAATTTTTTTTCGTAATTTCTTTCGAAAATTTTTTTCGAAAATTTTTTTTCGAAAATTGTTTCTCGAAAATTTTTTCGAAAATTTTTTTGGAATTTTTTTTCGAAAAAGTTTTTTGCAAAATTTTTTTTAAATTTTTTTTGAAAATTTTTTTCGAAATTTTTTTCAAAATTTTTTTCAATAATTTTTTTTCCAAATTTTTTTCGAATATTTTTTTAAAAATTTTTTTCGAAATTTTTTTCGAAATTTTTTTTTCAAAATTTTTTTCGAAAATTTTTTTCGAAATTTTTTTCGAAAATTTTTTTTCGAAATTTTTTTCGAAAATTTTTTTCGAAAATTTTTTTCAAAATTTTTTTCGAAAATTTTTTTCAAAATTTTTTTCGAAATTTTTTTCGAAAATTTTTTTCAAAATTTTTTTCGAAAAATTTTTTTCCAAAATTTTTTCGAAAATTTTTTTTCGATATTTTTTTGAAAGTTTTTTTGAAAATTTTTTTCGAAAAATTTTTTTGAAAATTTTTTTCGAAAATTTTTTTGAAAATTTTTTTCGAAATTTTTTTTCAAAATTTTTTTCGAAAATTTTTTTTTTGAAATTTTTTTCGAAAATTTTTTTTCGAAATTTTTTTCAAAAATTTTTTTCCAAAATCTTTTCGAAAATTTTATTCAAAATTTTTTTCGAAATTTTTTTTCAAAATTTTTTCGAAAATTTTTTTTCAAAATTTTTCTCGAAAATTTTTTTCAAAATTTTTTTCGAAATTTTTTTCGAAAATTTTTTTCAAAATTTTTTTCGAAAAATTTTTTTCCAAAATTTTTTCGAAAATTTTTTTGAAAATTTTTTTCGAAAATTTTTTTTCGAAATTTTTTTCAAAATTTTTCTTGAAATATTTTTTTCGAAAAATTTTTTTGAAAATTTTTTTCGAAAATTTTTTTGAAAATTTTTTTCGAAATTTTTTTTCAAAATTTTTTTCGAAATTTTTTTTTCGAAATTTTTTTTCGAAATTTTTTTTTCGAAATTTTTTTCGAAAATTTTTTTCAAAATTTTTTTTCCAAATTTTTTTTCAAAATTTTTTTCGAAAATTTTTTTCAAAATTATTTTCAAAATTTTTTTTCGAAATTTTTTTCAAAATTTTTTTTGAAATATTTTTTTCGAAAAATTTTTTTCAAAATTTTTTTCGAAAATTTTTTTTTGGAAATTTTTTTCGAAAATTTTTTTTCGAAATTTTTTTCAAAAATTTTTTTCAAAAATTTTTTCCAAATTTTTTTTCAAAATTTTTTTCGAAAATTTTTTTCGAAATTTTTTTTCAAAATTTTTTTCAAAAATTTTTTTTCCAAATTTTTTTCGAAAATTTTTTCAAATTTTTTTTTGAAATTTTTTTCGAAAATTTTTTTCAAAATTTTTTTCCAAAATTTTTTCGAAAATTTTTTCGAAAATTTTTTTGAAAATTTTTTTCGAAAATTTTTTTTCGAAAATTTTTTTCAAAATTTTTTTCGAAAATTTTTTTTTGAAATTTTTTTCGAAAATTTTTTTGAAAATTTTTTTCGAAAAATTTTTTTGAAAATTTTTTTCGAAAATTTTTTTGAAAATTTTTTTCGAAATTTTTTTTCAAAATTTTTTTCGAAAATTTTTTTTCGAAATTTTTTTTCGAAATTTTTTTTGAAAATTTTTTTGAAAATTTTTTTTCTGAATTTTTTTTCAAAATTTTTTTCGAAATTTTTTTTTCGAAAATTTTTTAAAATTTTTTTTCGTAATTTCTTTCGAAAATTTTTTTCGAAAATTTTTTTTCGAAAATTTTTTCGAAAATTTTTTTGAAATTTTTTTTTGAAAAAGTTTTTTGCAAAATTTTTTCTAAATTTTTTTTGAAAATTTTTTTCGAAATTTTTTTTCAAAATTTTTATTCGACAATTTTTTTTCGAAATTTTTTTCGAAAATTTTTTTCAAAATTTTTTTTCCAAATTTTTTTTTCAAAATTTTTTTGAAAATTTTTTTTCGTAATTACTTTCGAAAATTTTTTTCAAAAATTTTTTTTCGAAAATTTTTTCGAAAATTTTTCTTAAATTTTTTTTCGAAAAATTTTTTTGCAAAATTTTTTCTAAATTTTTTTTGAAAATTTTTTTCGAAATTTTTTTCAAAATTTTTTTCAATAATTTTTTTTCCAAATTTTTTTCGAAAATTTTATTTCAAAATTTTTTTCGAAAATTTTTTTCAAAATTTTTTTCGAAAATTTTTTTTCGAAATTTTTTTTCGAAAATTTTTTTTCGAAATTTTTTTTAAAAATTTTTTTCGAAAATTTTTTTTTGAAATTTTTTTCGAAATTTTTTTTCAAAATTTTTTTCGAAAATTTTTTTTCTAAATATTTTTCGAAAATTTTTTTTTGGAATTTTTTTCGAAAATTTTTTTCAAATTTTTTTTCGCATTTTTTTTCGAAAATTTTTTTCGAAATTTTTTTTCCAAATTTTTTTTCCAAATTTTTTTTCAAAATTTTTTTCGAAAATTTTTTTTCGAATTTTTTTATGTATTTTCGAAAAATTTTTTTCGAAATTTTTTTTCGAAAATTTTTTTTCGAAAATTTTTTTCAAAATTTTTTTCGAAATTTTTTTCGAAAATTTTTTTCAAAATGTTTTTCGAAAAAATTTTTTCCAAAATTTTTTCGAAAATTTTTTTGAAAATTTTTTTCGAAAATTTTTTTTCGAAATTTTTTTCAAAATTTTTTTTGAAATATTTTTTTCGAAAAATTTTTTTCAAAATTTTTTTCGAAAATTTTTTTTTGGAAATTTTTTTCGAAAATTTTTTTTCGAAATTTTTTTCAAAAATTTTTTTCAAAAATTTTTTCCAAATTTTTTTTCAAAATTTTTTTCGAAAATTTTTTTCGAAATTTTTTTTCAAAATTTTTTTCAAAAATTTTTTTTCCAAATTTTTTTCGAAAATTTTTTTAAAAATTTTTTTCGAAATTTTTTTCGAAAATTTTTTTTCAAAATTTTTTTCGAAAATTTTTTTCAAAATTTTTTTCGAAAATTTTTTTCAAAATTTTTTCGAAATTTTTTTTCAAAATTTTTTTCGAAAATTTCTTTTCGAAATTTTTTTCGAAAATTTTTTTTCGAAATTTTTTTCGAAAATTTTTTTTCGAAATTTTTTTTCGAAATTTTTTTCGAAAATTTTTTTCAAAATTTTTTTTCTGAATTTTTTTTCAAAATTTTTTTCGAAAATTTTTTTCCGAAAAGTTTTTAAAAATTTTTTTCGAAAATTTTTTTTCGTAATTTCTTTCGAAAATTTTTTTCGAAAATTTTTTTTCGAAAATTGTTTCTCGAAAATTTTTTCGAAAATTTTTTTGGAATTTTTTTTCGAAAAGGTTTTTTGCAAAATTTTTTTTAAATTTTTTTTGAAAATTTTTTTCGAAATTTTTTTCAAAAATTTTTTCAATAATTTTTTTTCCAAATTTTTTTCGAATATTTTTTTAAAAATTTTTTTCGAAATTTTTTTCGAAATTTTTTTTTCAAAATTTTTTTCGAAAATTTTTTTCGAAATTTTTTTCGAAAATTTTTTTTCGAAATTTTTTTCGAAAATTTTTTTCGAAAATTTTTTTCAAAATTTTTTTCGAAAATTTTTTTCAAAATTTTTTTCGAAATTTTTTTCGAAAATTTTTTTCAAAATTTTTTTCGAAAAATTTTTTTCCAAAATTTTTTCGAAAATTTTTTTTCGATATTTTTTTGAAAGTTTTTTTGAAAATTTTTTTCGAAAAATTTTTTTGAAAATTTTTTTCGAAAATTTTTTTGAAAATTTTTTTCGAAATTTTTTTTCAAAATTTTTTTCGAAAATTTTTTTTTTGAAATTTTTTTCGAAAATTTTTTTTCGAAATTTTTTTCAAAAATTTTTTTCCAAAATCTTTTCGAAAATTTTATTCAAAATTTTTTTCGAAATTTTTTTTCAAAATTTTTTCGAAAATTTTTTTTCAAAATTTTTCTCGAAAATTTTTTTCAAAATTTTTTTCGAAATTTTTTTCGAAAATTTTTTTCAAAATTTTTTTCGAAAAATTTTTTTCCAAAATTTTTTCGAAAATTTTTTTGAAAATTTTTTTCGAAAATTTTTTTTCGAAATTTTTTTCAAAATTTTTCTTGAAATATTTTTTTCGAAAAATTTTTTTGAAAATTTTTTTCGAAAATTTTTTTGAAAATTTTTTTCGAAATTTTTTTTAAAAATTTTTTTCGAAATTTTTTTTTCGAAATTTTTTTTCGAAATTTTTTTTTCGAAATTTTTTTCGAAAATTTTTTTCAAAATTTTTTTTCCAAATTTTTTTTCAAAATTTTTTTCGAAAATTTTTTTCAAAATTATTTTCAAAATTTTTTTTCGAAATTTTTTTCAAAATTTTTTTTGAAATATTTTTTTCGAAAAATTTTTTTCAAAATTTTTTTCGAAAATTTTTTTTTGGAAATTTTTTTCGAAAATTTTTTTTCGAAATTTTTTTCAAAAATTTTTTTCAAAAATTTTTTCCAAATTTTTTTTCAAAATTTTTTTCGAAAATTTTTTTCGAAATTTTTTTTCAAAATTTTTTTCAAAAATTTTTTTTCCAAATTTTTTTCGAAAATTTTTTCAAATTTTTTTTTGAAATTTTTTTCGAAAATTTTTTTCAAAATTTTTTTCCAAAATTTTTTCGAAAATTTTTTCGAAAATTTTTTTGAAAATTTTTTTCGAAAATTTTTTTTCGAAAATTTTTTTCAAAATTTTTTTCGAAAATTTTTTTTTGAAATTTTTTTCGAAAATTTTTTTGAAAATTTTTTTCGAAAAATTTTTTTGAAAATTTTTTTCGAAAATTTTTTTGAAAATTTTTTTCGAAATTTTTTTTCAAAATTTTTTTCGAAAATTTTTTTTCGAAATTTTTTTTCGAAATTTTTTTTGAAAATTTTTTTGAAAATTTTTTTTCTGAATTTTTTTTCAAAATTTTTTTCGAAATTTTTTTTTCGAAAATTTTTTAAAATTTTTTTTCGTAATTTCTTTCGAAAATTTTTTTCGAAAATTTTTTTTCGAAAATTTTTTCGAAAATTTTTTTGAAATTTTTTTTTGAAAAAGTTTTTTGCAAAATTTTTTCTAAATTTTTTTTGAAAATTTTTTTCGAAATTTTTTTCAAAATTTTTTTCAATAATTTTTTTTCCAAATTTTTTTCGAAAATTTTTTTAAAAATTTTTTTCGAAAATTTTTTTAAAAATTTTTTTCGAAATTTTTTTCGAAAATTTTTTTTCAAAATTTTTTTCGAAAATTTTTTTCGAAATTTTTTTCGAAAATTTTTTTTCGAAATTTTTTTCGAAAATTTTTTTCAAAATTTATCTCGAAAATTTTTTTCGTAATTTTTTTCGAAAATGTTTTTTCGAAATTTTTTTCGAAAATTTTTTTCAAAATTTTTTTCGAAATTTTTTTCGAAAATTTTTTTCGAAATTTTTTTCCAAATTTTTTTTCCAAATTTTTTTCGAAATTTTTTTTCCAAATTTTTTTCAAAATTTTTTTTCGAAATTTTTTTCAAAAATTTTTTTCCAAATTTTTTTTCCAAATTTTTTTTTCAAAATTTTTTTCGAAATTTTTTTTTGAAATTTTTTTTCAAAATTTTTTTCAAAATATTTTTTTTCCAAATTTTTTTCGAAAATTTTTTTTCCAAAATTTTTTCAAAATTTTTTTTCAAACTTTTTTTCGAAAATTTTTTTTCGAAATTTTTTTCGAAAATTTGTTTCAATATTTTTTTCGAAAAATTTTTTTCCAAAATTTTTTCGAAAATTTTTTTGAAAATTTTTTTTGGGATATTTTTTTTCAAAATTTTTTTCGAAATTTTTTTTTCGAAATTTTTTTCGAAATTTTTTTTCAAATTTTTTTTCGAAATTTTTTTCGAAAATTTTTTCCAAAATTTTTTCGAAAATTTTTTTCAAAATTTTTTTCGAAAATTTTTTCCGAAATTTTTTTCGAAAATTTTTTTTCGAAATTTTTTTCGAAAATTTTTTTCAAAATTTTTTTTCCAAATTTTTTTTCAAAATTTTTTGCGAAAATTTTTTTCGAAAATTTTTTTCGAAATTTTTTTTTTCGAAAATTTTTTCGAAAATTTTTTTGAAATATTTTTTTCGAAAAATTTTTTTGAAAATTTTTTTCGAAAATTTTTTTGAAAATTTTTTTCGAAATTTTTTTTCAAAATTTTTTTCGAAAATTTTTTTTCGAAATTCCTTACGAAAAATTTTTTTCCAAAATTTTTTCGAAATTTTTTTCGAAAATTTTTTTGAAAAATTTTTTTTTCAAAATTTTTTTCGAAAAATTTTTTTTCAAAATTTTTTTCGAAAATTTTTTTTTGGAAATTTTTTTCGAAAATTTTTTTTCGAAATTTTTTTTTCGAAATTTTTTTCGAAAATTTTTTTTCCAAATTTTTTTTCAAAATTTTTTTTCAAAATTTTTTTCAAAATATTTTTTTTCCAAATTTTTTTCGAAAATTTTTTTAAAAATTTTTTTTCAAAATTTTTTTCGAAAATTTTTTTCAAAATTTTTTTCGAAATTTTTTTTCAATATTTTTTCGAAATTTTTTTTCAAAATTTTTTTCGAAAATTTTTTTTCGAAATTTTTTTCGAAATTTTTTTTTCGGAATTTTTTTCGAAATTTTTTTCGAAAATTTTTTTTCGAAATTTTTTTCGAAAATTTTTTTCAAAATTTTTTTAGAAATTTTTTTCGAAAATTTTTTTCGAAATTTTTTTTACAAATTTTTTTTCAAAATTTTTTTCGAAAATTTTTTTTCCAAAATTTTTTCAAAATTTTTTTTGAAAATTTTTTTTGAAAATTTTTTTCAAAATTTTTTTTCGAAATTTTTTTCGAAAATTTTTTTCAATATTTTTTTCGAAAAATTTTTTTCCAAAATTTTTTCGAAAATTTTTTTGAAAATTTTTTTCGAAATTTTTTTCGAAAATTTCTTTTCGAAAATTTTTTTTCGAAAATTTTTTTTCGAAAATTTTTTTTCGAAAATTTTTTTTCGAAAATTTTTTTCAAAATTATTTCTGAAAATTTTTTCGAAAATTTTTTTCAAAATTTTTTTCGAATTTTTTTTGAAAATGTTTTTCAAAATTTTTTTCGAAAAATTTTTTTCCAAAATTTTTTCGAAAATTTTTTTGAAAATTTTTTTCGAAAATTTTTTTTCAAAACTATTTTCGAAAATTTTTTTCAAAATTTTTTTCTAAATTTTTTTCGAAAATTTTTTTCGAAATTTTTTTTCCAAATTTTTTTTCAAAATTGTTTTCGAAAATTTTTTTTCCAAAATTTTTTCAAAATTTTTTTTCGAAATTTTTTTCGAAAATTTTTTTCAATATTTTTTTCGAAAAATTTTTTTCCAAAATTTTCTCGAAAATTTTTTTGAAAATTTTTTTCGAAATTTTTTTTTCAAAATTTTTTTCGAAAATTTTTTTTCAAATTTTTTCGAAAATTTTTTTTCGAAATTTTTTTCGAAAATTTTTTTCGAAAAATTTTTTTCCAAAATTTTTTCGAAAATTTTTTTGAAAATTTTTTTTGGAAATTTTTTTTCAAAATTTTTTTCGAAATTTTTTTTTCGAAATTTTTTTCGAAAATTTTTTTCGAAAATTTTTTTCAAATTTTTTTTCGAAATTTTTTTCGAAAATTTTTTTCAAAATTTTTTTCAAAATTTTTTTCCAAAATTTTTTCGAAAATTTTTTTCAAAATTTTTTTCGAAAATTTTTTTTCGAAATTTTTTTCGAAAATTTTTTTTCGAAATTTTTTTCGAAAATATTTTTCAAAATTTTTTTTCCAAATTTTTTTCAAAAATTTTTTTTCGAAATTTTTTTCGAAATTTTTTTCGAAAATTTTTTTCAAAATTTTTTTTTGAATTTTTTTTCAAAATTTTTTTCAAAAATTTTTTTTCGAAAATTTTTTAAAATTTTTTTTCGAAAATTTTTTTTCGTAATTTCTTTCGAAAATTTTTTTCGAAAATTTTTTTTCGAAAATTTTTTCGAAAATTTTTTTGAAATTTTTTTTCGAAAAATATTTTTGCAAAATTTTTTCGAAATTTTTTTCGAAAATTTTTTTCAAAATTTTTTTTGAAATTTTGTTCGAAAATTTTTTTCAAAATTTTTTTCGAAATTTTGTTCAAAAATTTTTTTTCGAAAATTTTTTTCAAAATTTTTTTCGAAATTTTTTTTCAAAATTTTTTCGAAATTTTTTTTCAAAATTTTTTTCGAAAATTTTTTTTCGAAATTTTTTTCCAAAATTTTTTCGAAAATTTTTTTGAAAATTTTTTTCGAAATTTTTTTCGAAAATTTTTTTTCGAAAATTTTTTTTTGAAAATTTTTTTTCGAAAATTTTTTTCAAAATTATTTCTGAAAATTTTTTCGAAAATTTTTTTCAAATTTTTTTCGAATTTTTTTTCGAAAATTTTTTTCGAAATTTTTTTTCGAAATTTTTTTTCGAAATTTTTTTTCCAAATTTTTTTTCAAAATTTTTTTCGAAAATTTTTTTCAAAATTTTTTTTCCAAATTTTTTATCAATTTTTTTATCTATTTTCGAATAATTTTTTTCGAAATTTTTTTTCGAAAATTTTTTTCAAAATTTTTTCTGAAAATTTTTTCGAAAATTTTTTTAAAAATTTTTTTCGAAATTTTTTTTCAATTTTTTTTTTGAAAATTTTTTTCCAAAATTTTTTCGAAAATTTTTTTCAAAATTTTTTTCGAAAAATTTTTTTCCAAAATTTTTTCGAAAATTTTTTTGAAAATTTTTTTCGAAAATTTTTTTTCGAAATTTTTTTCAAGAATTTTTTTGAAATATTTTTTTCGAAAAATTTTTTTGAAAATTTTTTTCGAAAATTTTTTTGAAAATTTTTTTCGAAATTTTTTTTCAAAATTTTTTTCGAAAATTTTTTTTCGAAATTTTTTTCGAAAATTTTTTTCGAAAAATTTTTTTCCAAAATTTTTTCGAAATTTTTTTCGAAAATTTTATTGAAAATTTTTTTCGAAAAATTTTTTTGAAAATTTTTTTGGAAAATTTTTTTGAAAATTGTTTTCGAAATTTTTTTTCAAAATTTTTTTCGAAATTATTTTTTCGAAATTTTTTTCGAAAATTTTTCTTCGAAATTTTTTTCGAAAATTTTTTTCATAATTTTTTTTCCAAATTTTTTATCAAAATTTTTTTCGAAAATTTTTTTTCGAAAATTTTTTTAAAAATTTTTTTCGAAATTTTTTTTTCAAAATTTCTTTCAAAAATTTTTTTCGAAATTTTTTTCAAAATTTTTTTCGATAAATTTTTTTCCAAAATTTTTTCGAAAATTTTTTCGAAAATTTTTTTACGAAAATTTTTTCGAGAATTTTTTTGGAAATTTTTTTTCAAAATTTTTTTCGAAAATTTTTTTTCGAAATTTTTTTCGAAAATTTTTTTCAAATTTTTTTCCAAAATTTTTTCGAAAATTTTTTTCAAAATTTTTTTCGAAAATTTTTTTTCGAAATTTTTTTTCGAAAATTTTTTTTCGACATTTTTTTCGAAAATTTTTTTCAAAATTTTTTTTCCAAATTTTTTTCGAAAATTTTTTTTCGAAATTTTTTTCAAAATTTTTTTCGAAAATTTTTTTTCGAAAATTTTTTTTCGAAAATTTTTTTCAAAATTTTTTTTGATATTTTTTTTTGAAATTTTTTTCGAAAATTTTTTTGAAAATTTTTTTTGAAAAATTTTTTTGAAAATTTTTTTCGAAAATTTTTTCGAAAATTTTTTTCGAAATTTTTTTTCAAAATTTTTATTCAAAATTTTTTTTCGAAATTTTTTTCGAAAATTTTTTTCAAAATTTTTTTTCCAAATTTTTTTTTTTAAATTTTTTCGAAAATTTTTTTTCGTAATTTCTTTCGAAAATTTTTTTCGAAAATTATTTTTTCGAAAATTTTTTTGAAATTTTTTTTCAAAAAATTTTTTTGCAAAATTTTTTCTAAATTTTTTTTGAAAGTTTTTTTCGAAATTTTTTTCAAAATTTTTTTCAATAATTTTTTTTCCAAATTTTTTTCGAAAATTTTTTTTCAAAATTTTTTTCGAAAATTTTTTTCAAAATTTTTTTCGAAATTTATTTTCAAAATTTTTTTCGAAATTTTTTTTTCCAAATTTTTTCAAAATTTTTTTTCGAAATTTTTTTCGAAAATTTTTTTCAATATTTTTTTCGAAAATTTTTTTTCGAAATTTTTTTCGAAAATTTTTTTCGAAAATTTTTTTTCGAAAAGTTTTTTCAAAATTTTTTTCGAAAATTTTTTTTTGAAATTTTTTTCGAAATTTTTTTTCAAAATTTTTTTCAAAAATTTTTTTTCTAAATTTTTTTCGAAAATTTTTTTTCGAAATTTTTTTCCAAAATTTTTTTCAAATTTTTTTTCGAATTTTTTTTCGAAAATTTTATTCGAAATTTTTTTTTCAAATTTTTTTTCAAAATTTTTTTCGAAAATTTTTTTTCGAATTTTATTATCTATTTTCGAAAAATTTTTTTCGAAATTTTTTTTCGAAAATTTTTTTTCGAAAATTTTTTTCAAAATTTTTTTCGAAATTTTTTTCGAAAATTTTTTTCAAAATGTTTTTCGAAAATTTTTTTTCCAAAATTTTTTCGAAAATTTTTTTGAAAATTTTTTTCGAAAATTTTTTTTCGAAATTTTTTTCAAAATTTTTTTCGAAATTTTTTTCGAAAATTTTTTTCGAAATTTTTTTTCCAAATTTTTTTTCAAAATTTTTTTCAAAAATTTTTTTTCCAAATTTTTTTCGAAAATTTTTTAAAAATTTTTTTTCGAAATTTTTTTCGAAATTTTTTTTCTAAATTTTTTTCGAAAATTTTTTTTCGAAATTTTTTTCGAAAATTTTTTTCAAAATTTTTTTCGAATTTTTTTCTGAAAATTTTTTCGAAAATTTTTTTAAAAATTTTTTTCGAAATTTTTTTTCAATTTTTTTTTTGAAAATTTTTTTCCAAAATTTTTTCGAAAATTTTTTTCAAAATTTTTTTCGAAAAATTTTTTTCCAAAATTTTTTCGAAAATTTTTTTGAAAATTTTTTTCGAAAATTTTTTTTCGAAATTTTTTTCAAGAATTTTTTTGAAATATTTTTTTCGAAAAATTTTTTTGAAAATTTTTTTCGAAAATTTTTTTGAAAATTTTTTTCGAAATTTTTTTTCAAAATTTTTTTCGAAAATTTTTTTTCGAAATTTTTTTCGAAAATTTTTTTCGAAAAATTTTTTTCCAAAATTTTTTCGAAATTTTTTTCGAAAATTTTTTTGAAAATTTTTTTCGAAAAATTTTTTTGAAAATTTTTTTGGAAAATTTTTTTGAAAATTGTTTTCGAAATTTTTTTTCAAAATTTTTTTCGAAATTATTTTTTCGAAATTTTTTTCGAAAATTTTTCTTCGAAATTTTTTTCGAAAATTTTTTTCATAATTTTTTTTCCAAATTTTTTATCAAAATTTTTTTCGAAAATTTTTTTTCGAAAATTTTTTTAAAAATTTTTTTCGAAATTTTTTTTTCGCAATTTCTTTCAAAAATTTTTTTCGAAATTTTTTTCAAAATTTTTTTCGATAAATTTTTTTCCAAAATTTTTTCGAAAATTTTTTCGAAAATTTTTTTACGAAAATTTTTTCGAGAATTTTTTTGGAAATTTTTTTTCAAAATTTTTTTCGAAAATTTTTTTTCGAAATTTTTTTCGAAAATTTTTTTCAAATTTTTTTCCAAAATTTTTTCGAAAATTTTTTTCAAAATTTTTTTCGAAAATTTTTTTTCGAAATTTTTTTTCGAAAATTTTTTTTCGACATTTTTTTCGAAAATTTTTTTCAAAATTTTTTTTCCAAATTTTTTTCGAAAATTTTTTTTCGAAATTTTTTTCAAAATTTTTTTCGAAAATTTTTTTTCGAAAATTTTTTTTCGAAAATTTTTTTCAAAATTTTTTTTGATATTTTTTTTTGAAATTTTTTTCGAAAATTTTTTTGAAAATTTTTTTTGAAAAATTTTTTTGAAAATTTTTTTCGAAAATTTTTTCGAAAATTTTTTTCGAAATTTTTTTTCAAAATTTTTATTCGAAAATTTTTTTTCGAAATTTTTTTCGAAAATTTTTTTCAAAATTTTTTTTCCAAATTTTTTTTTTTAAATTTTTTCGAAAATTTTTTTTCGTAATTTCTTTCGAAAATTTTTTTCGAAAATTATTTTTTCGAAAATTTTTTTTTAAATTTTTTTTCGAAAAATTTTTTTGCAAAATTTTTTCTAAATTTTTTTTGAAAGTTTTTTTCGAAATTTTTTTCAAAATTTTTTTCAATAATTTTTTTTCCAAATTTTTTTCGAAAATTTTTTTTCAAAATTTTTTTCGAAAATTTTTTTCAAAATTTTTTTCGAAATTTATTTTCAAAATTTTTTTCGAAATTTTTTTTTCCAAATTTTTTCAAAATTTTTTTTCGAAATTTTTTTCGAAAATTTTTTTCAATATTTTTTTCGAAAATATTTTTTCGAAATTTTTTTCGAAAATTTTTTTCGAAAATTTTTTTTCGAAAAGTTTTTTCAAAATTTTTTTCGAAAATTTTTTTTGAAATTTTTTTCGAAATTTTTTTTCAAAATTTTTTTCAAAAATTTTTTTTCTAAATTTTTTTCGAAAATTTTTTTTCGAAATTTTTTTCGAAAATTTTTTTCAAATTTTTTTTCGAATTTTTTTTCGAAAATTTTTTTCGAAATTTTTTTTTCAAATTTTTTTTCAAAATTTTTTTCGAAAATTTTTTTTCGAATTTTTTTATCTATTTTCGAAAAATTTTTTTCGAAATTTTTTTTCGAAAATTTTTTTTCGAAAATTTTTTTTCGAAAATTTTTTTCAAAATTTTTTTCGAAATTTTTTTCGAAAATTTTTTTCAAAATGTTTTTCGAAATTTTTTTTTCCAAAATTTTTTCGAAAATTTTTTTGAAAATTTTTTTCGAAAATTTTTTTTCGAAATTTTTTTCAAAATTTTTTTCGAAATTTTTTTCGAAAATTTTTTTCGAAATTTTTTTTCCAAATTTTTTTTCAAAATTTTTTTCAAAAATTTTTTTTCCAAATTTTTTTCGAAAATTTTTTAAAAATTTTTTTTCGAAATTTTTTTCGAAATTTTTTTTCTAAATTTTTTTCGAAAATTTTTTTTCGAAATTTTTTTCGAAAATTTTTTTCAAAATTTTTTTCGAATTTTTTTTCGAAAATTTTTTTCGAAATTTTTTTTCGAAAATTTTTTTCGAAATTTTTTTTCCAAATTTTTTTTCAAATTTTTTTTCGAAAATTTTTTTTCGAATTTTTTTATCTATTTTCGAATAATTTTTTTCGAAATTTTTTTTCGAGAATTTTTTTCAAAATTTTTTCTGAAAATTTTTTCGAAAATTTTTTTAAAAATTTTTTTCGAAATTTTTTTTCAATTTTTTTTTTGAAAATTTTTTTCCAAAATTTTTCCGAAAATTTTTTTCAAAATTTTTTTCGAAATTTTTTTTCAAAATTTTTTTGTAAAATTTTTTTTCAAAATTTTTCTCGAAAATTTTTTTCGAAAATTTTTTTCAAAATTTTTTTCGAAAAATTTTTTTCCAAATTTTTTTCGAAAAATTTTGAAATTTTTTTTCGAAAATTTTTTTTCGAAATTTTTTTCAAGAATTTTTTTGAAATATTTTTTTCGAAAAATTTTTTTGAAAATTGTTCTCGAAATTTTTTTTCAAAATTTTTTTCGAAATTTTTTTTTCGAAATTTTTTTCGAAAATTTTTCTTCAAAATTTTTTTCGAAAATTTTTTTCAAAATTTTTTTTCCAAATTTTTTATCAAAATTTTTTTCGGAAATTTTTTTTCGAAAATTTTTTTAAAAATTTTTTTCGAAATTTTTTTTCGAAATTTCTTTCAAAAATTTTTTTCGAAATTTTTTTCAAAATTTTTTTCGATAAATTTTTTTCCAAAATTTTTTCGAAAATTTTTTCGAAAATTTTCTTACGAAAATTTTTTCGAGAATTTTTTTGAAAATTTTTTTGGAAATTATTTTTTCAAAATTTTTTTCGAAAATTTTTTTTCGAAATTTTTTTCGAAAATTTTTTTCAAATTTTTTTCCAAAATTTTTTCGAAAATTTTTTTCAAAATTTTTTTCGAAAATTTTTTTTCGAAATTTTTTTTCGAAAATTTTTTTTCGACATTTTTTTCGAAAATTTTTTTCAAAATTTTTTTTCCAAATTTTTTTCGAAAATTTTTTTTCGAAATTTTTTTCAAAATTTATTTCGAAAATTTTTTTTCGAAAATTTTTTTTCGAAAATTTTTTTCAAAATTTTTTTCGATATTTTTTTTCAAAAATTTTTTTGAAAATTTTTTTTGAAAAATTTTTTTGAAAATTTTTTTCGAAAATTTTTTCGAAAATTTTTTTCGAAATTTTTTTTCAAAATTTTTATTCGACAATTTTTTTTCGAAATTTTTTTCGAAAATTTTTTTCAAAATTTTTTTTCCAAATTTTTTTTTCAAAATTTTTTTGAAAATTTTTTTTCGTAATTACTTTCGAAAATTTTTTTCAAAAATTTTTTTTCGAAAATTTTTTCGAAAATTTTTCTTAAATTTTTTTTCGAAAAATTTTTTTGCAAAATTTTTTCTAAATTTTTTTTGAAAATTTTTTTCGAAATTTTTTTCAAAATTTTTTTCAATAATTTTTTTTCCAAATTTTTTTCGAAAATTTTATTTCAAAATTTTTTTCGAAAATTTTTTTCAAAATTTTTTTCGAAAATTTTTTTTCGAAATTTTTTTTCGAAAATTTTTTTTCGAAATTTTTTTTAAAAATTTTTTTCGAAAATTTTTTTTTGAAATTTTTTTCGAAATTTTTTTTCAAAATTTTTTTCGAAAATTTTTTTTCTAAATATTTTTCGAAAATTTTTTTTTGGAATTTTTTTCGAAAATTTTTTTCAAATTTTTTTTCGCATTTTTTTTCGAAAATTTTTTTCGAAATTTTTTTTCCAAATTTTTTTTCCAAATTTTTTTTCAAAATTTTTTTCGAAAATTTTTTTTCGAATTTTTTTATGTATTTTCGAAAAATTTTTTTCGAAATTTTTTTTCGAAAATTTTTTTTCGAAAATTTTTTTCAAAATTTTTTTCGAAATTTTTTTCGAAAATTTTTTTCAAAATGTTTTTCGAATAAATTTTTTCCAAAATTTTTTCGAAAATTTTTTTGAAAATTTTTTTCGAAAATTTTTTTTCGAAATTTTTTTCAAAATTTTTTTTGAAATATTTTTTTCGAAAAATTTTTTTCAAAATTTTTTTCGAAAATTTTTTTTTGGAAATTTTTTTCGAAAATTTTTTTTCGAAATTTTTTTCAAAAATTTTTTTCAAAAATTTTTTCCAAATTTTTTTTCAAAATTTTTTTCGAAAATTTTTTTCGAAATTTTTTTTCAAAATTTTTTTCAAAAATTTTTTTTCCAAATTTTTTTCGAAAATTTTTTTAAAAATTTTTTTCGAAATTTTTTTCGAAAATTTTTTTTCAAAATTTTTTTCGAAAATTTTTTTCAAAATTTTTTTCGAAAATTTTTTTCAAAATTTTTTCGAAATTTTTTTTCAAAATTTTTTTCGAAAATTTCTTTTCGAAATTTTTTTCGAAAATTTTTTTTCGAAATTTTTTTCGAAAATTTTTTTTCGAAATTTTTTTTCGAAATTTTTTTCGAAAATTTTTTTCAAAATTTTTTTTCTGAATTTTTTTTCAAAATTTTTTTCGAAAATTTTTTTCCGAAAAGTTTTTAAAAATTTTTTTCGAAAATTTTTTTTCGTAATTTCTTTCGAAAATTTTTTTCGAAAATTTTTTTTCGAAAATTGTTTCTCGAAAATTTTTTCGAAAATTTTTTTGGAATTTTTTTTCGAAAAAGTTTTTTGCAAAATTTTTTTTAAATTTTTTTTGAAAATTTTTTTCGAAATTTTTTTCAAAATTTTTTTCAATAATTTTTTTTCCAAATTTTTTTCGAATATTTTTTTAAAAAAATGTTTTTCGAAATTTTTTTCGAAATTTTTTTTTCAAAATTTTTTTCGAAAAGTTTTTTCGAAATTTTTTTCGAAAATTTTTTTTCGAAATTTTTTTCGAAAATTTTTTTCGAAAATTTTTTTCAAAATTTTTTTCGAAAATTTTTTTCAAAATTTTTTTCGAAATTTTTTTCGAAAATTTTTTTCAAAATTTTTTTCGAAAAATTTTTTTCCAAAATTTTTTCGAAAATTTTTTTTCGATATTTTTTTGAAAGTTTTTTTGAAAATTTTTTTCGAAAAATTTTTTTGAAAATTTTTTTCGAAAATTTTTTTGAAAATTTTTTTCGAAATTTTTTTTCAAAATTTTTTTCGAAAATTTTTTTTTTGAAATTTTTTTCGAAAATTTTTTTTCGAAATTTTTTTCAAAATATTTTTTTCCAAAATCTTTTCGAAAATTTTATTCAAAATTTTTTTCGAAATTTTTTTTCAAAATTTTTTCGAAAATTTTTTTTCAAAATTTTTCTCGAAAATTTTTTTCAAAATTTTTTTCGAAATTTTTTTCGAAAATTTTTTTCAAAATTTTTTTCGAAAAATTTTTTTCCAAAATTTTTTCGAAAATTTTTTTGAAAATTTTTTTCGAAAATTTTTTTTCGAAATTTTTTTCAAAATTTTTCTTGAAATATTTTTTTCGAAAAATTTTTTTGAAAATTTTTTTCGAAAATTTTTTTGAAAATTTTTTTCGAAATTTTTTTTCAAAATTTTTTTCGAAATTTTTTTTTCGAAATTTTTTTTCGAAATTTTTTTTTCGAAATTTTTTTCGAAAATTTTTTTCAAAATTTTTTTTCCAAATTTTTTTTCAAAATTTTTTTCGAAAAATTTTTTCAAAATTATTTTCAAAATTTTTTTTCGAAATTTTTTTCAAAATTTTTTTTGAAATATTTTTTTCGAAAAATTTTTTTCAAAATTTTTTTCGAAAATTTTTTTTTGGAAATTTTTTTCGAAAATTTTTTTTCGAAATTTTTTTCAAAAATTTTTTTCAAAAATTTTTTCCAAATTTTTTTTCAAAATTTTTTTCGAAAATTTTTTTCGAAATTTTTTTTCAAAATTTTTTTCAAAAATTTTTTTTCCAAATTTTTTTCGAAAATTTTTTTAAAAATTTTTTTCGAAATTTTTTTCGAAAATTTTTTTTCAAAATTTTTTTCGAAAATTTTTTTCAAAATTTTTTTCGAAAATTTTTTTCAAAATTTTTTCGAAATTTTTTTTCAAAATTTTTTTCGAAAATTTCTTTTCGAAATTTTTTTCGAAAATTTTTTTTCGAAATTTTTTTCGAAAATTTTTTTTCGAAATTTTTTTTCGAAATTTTTTTCGAAAATTTTTTTCAAAATTTTTTTTCTGAATTTTTTTTCAAAATTTTTTTCGAAAATTTTTTTCCGAAAAGTTTTTAAAAATTTTTTTCGAAAATTTTTTTTCGTAATTTCTTTCGAAAATTATTTTCGAAAATTTTTTTTCGAAAATTGTTTCTCGAAAATTTTTTCGAAAATTTTTTTGAAATTTTTTTTCGAAAAAGTTTTTTGCAAAATTTTTTTAAAATTTTTTTTGAAAATTTTTTTCGAAATTTTTTTCAAAATTTTTTTCAATAATTTTTTTTCAAATTTTTTTCGAATATTTTTTTAAAAATTTTTTTCGAAATTTTTTTCGAAAATTTTTTTTCAAAATTTTTTTCGAAAATTTTTTTCGAAATTTTTTTCGAAAATTTTTTTTCGAAATTTTTTTCGAAAATTTTTTTCGAAAATTTTTTTCAAAATTTTTTTCGAAAATTTTTTTCAAAATTTTTTTCGAAATTTTTTTCGAAAATTTTTTTCAAAATTTTTTTCGAAAAATTTTTTTCCAAAATTTTTTCGAAAATTTTTTTTCGATATTTTTTTGAAAGTTTTTTTGAAAATTTTTTTCGAAAAATTTTTTTGAAAATTTTTTTCGAAAATTTTTTTGAAAATTTTTTTCGAAATTTTTTTTCAAAATTTTTTTCGAAAATTTTTTTTTTGAAATTTCTTTCGAAAATTTTTTTTCGAAATTTTTTTCAAAAATTTTTTTCCAAAATCTTTTCGAAAATTTTTTTCAAAATTTTTTTCGAAATTTTTTTTCAAAATTTTTTCGAAAATTTTTTTTCAAAATTTTTCTCGAAAATTTTTTTCAAAATTTTTTTCGAAATTTTTTTCGAAAATTTTTTTCAAAATTTTTTTCGAAAAATTTTTTTCCAAAATTTTTTCGAAAATTTTTTTGAAAATTTTTTTCGAAAATTTTTTTTCGAAATTTTTTTCAAAATTTTTCTTGAAATATTTTTTTCGAAAAATTTTTTTGAAAATTTTTTTCGAAAATTTTTTTGAAAATTTTTTTCGAAATTTTTTTTCAAAATTTTTTTCGAAATTTTTTTTTCGAAATTTTTTTTCGAAATTTTTTTTTCGAAATTTTTTTCGAAAATTTTTTTCAAAATTTTTTTTCCAAATTTTTTTTCAAAATTTTTTTCGAAAAATTTTTTCAAAATTTTTTTCAAAATTTTTTTTCAAAATTTTTTTCAAAATTTTTTTCGAAAATTTTTTTCGAAAATTTTTTTCGAAATTTTTTTTCAAAATTTTTTTCGAAAATTTTTTTTTAAATTTTTTTCGAAAATTTTTTTTCGAAAATTTTTTCGAAAATTTATTTGAAATTTTTTTTCGAAAAAGTTTTTTGCAAAATTTTTTCTAAATTTTTTTTGAAAATTTTTTTCGAAATTTTTTTCAAAATTTTTTTCAATAAATTTTTTTCCAAATTTTTTTCCAAAAATTTTTTTAAAAATTTTTTTCGAAATTTTTTTCGAAAATTTTTTTTCAAAATTTTTTTCGAAAATTTTTTTCGAAATTTTTTTCGAAATTTTTTTTTTGAAATTTTTTTCGATAATTTTTTTTCAAAATTTTTTTCAAAATTTTTTTCAAAATTTTTTTTCCAAATTTTTTTTTTAAATTTTTTTCGAAAATTTTTTTTCGAAAATTTTTTTAAAAATTTTTTTCGAATTTTTTTTCGAAATTTCTTTCGAAAATTTTTTTCGAAATTTTTTTTCAAAATTTTTTTCGAAAATTTCTTTCGAAATTTTTTTCGAAAATTTTTTTCAAAATTTTTTTCGAAAAATTTTTTTCCAAAATTTTTTCGAAAATTTTTTTGAAAATTTTTTTCGAAAATTTTTTTCAAAATTTTTTTCGAAAATTTTTTTTCGAAATTTTTTTCGAAAATTTTTTTGAAAATTTTTTTCGAATATTTTTTTGAAAATTTTTTTTCGAAATTTTTTTCGAAAATTTTTTTGAAAATTTTTTTCGAATATTTTTTTGAAAATTTTTTTTCGAAATTTTTTTCGAAAATTTTTTTCAATATTTTTTTCGAAAATTTTTTTTCCAAAATTTTTTCGAAATTTTTTTTGAAAATTTTTTTCGAAATTTTTTTCGAAAATTTTTTTTCGAAAATTTTTTTCAAAATTATTTCTGAAAATTTTTTCGAAAATTTTTTTCAAAATTTTTTTCAAATTTTTTTTCGAAAATTTTTTTCGAAAATTTTTTTCGAAAAATGTTTTTGAAAATTTTTTTCGAAAATTTTTTTGAAAATTTTTTTTGAAATTTTTTTTCAAAATTTTTTTCGAAAATTTTTTTTTGGAAATTTTTTTCGAAAATTTTTTTTCGAAATTTTTTTCAAAAATTTTTTTCAAAATTTTTTTTCCAATTTTTTTTTCAAAATTTTTTTCGAAATTTTTTTTCAAAATTTTTTAAAAATTTTTTTTGAAATATTTTTTTCAAAAAATTTTTTTGAAAATTTTTTTCAAAAATTTTTTTTCGAAAATTTTTTTTCGATATTTTTTTTGAAAATTTTTTTGAAAATTTTTTTCGAAAAATTTTTTTGAAAATTTTTTTCGAAAATTTTTTTTCGAAAATTTTTTTCAAAATTTTTTTCGAAAATTTTTTTTTCGAAATTTTTTTCGAAAATTTTTTTGAAATTTTTTTTCAAAAAATTTTTTTAAAAATTTTTTTCGAAAATTTTTTTGAAAATTTTTTTCGACATTTTTTTTCAAAATTTTTTTCAATTTTTTTTTCAAAATTTTTTTCAAAATTTTTTTTCAAAATTTTTTTCAAAATTTTTTTTCGAAGTTTTTTCGAAAATTTTTTTTCCAAATTTTTTTTCAAAATTTTTTTCGAAAATTTTTTTTCAAAAATATTTTTCAAAAATTTTTTTCGAATTTTTTTTCGAAATTTCTTTCGAAAATTTTTTTAAAATTTTTTTCGAAAATTTTTTTTCGAAATTTTTTTCGAAAATTTTTTCAAAATTTTTTACGAAATTTTTTTCGAAAATTTTTTTCAAAATTTTTTTCGAAAAATTTTTTTCGAAAATCTTTTTCAAAATTTTTTTCGAATATTTTTTTGAAAATTTTTTTTCCAAAATTTTTTCAAAATTTTTTTTCGAAATTTTTTTTCAAAATTTTTTTCGAAAATTTTTTTTCGAAATCTTTTTCGAAAATTTTTTTCAAAATTTTTTTCGAAATTTTTTTCGAAAATTTTTTTCAAAATTTTTTTCGAAAAATTTTTTTCCAAAATTTTTTCGAAAATTTTTCTGAAAATTTTTTTCGAAAATTTTTTTTCGAAAATTTTTTTCAAAATTTTTTTCGAAAATTTTTTTTCGATATTTTTTTCAAAAATTTTTTTGAAAATTTTTTTCGAAACATTTTTTTGAAAATTTTTTTCGAAAATTTTTTTGAAAATTTTTTCGAAATTTTTTTTCAAAATTTTTTTCGAAAATTTTTTTTTGGAAATTTTTTTCGAAAATTTTTTTTCGAAATTTTTTTCGAAAATTTTTTTCAAAATTTTTTTTCCAAATTTTTTTTCAAAATTTTTTTCGAAAATTTTTTTCGAAATTTTTTTTCAAAATTTTTTTCAAAAATTTTTTTTCCAAATTTTTTTCAAAATTTTTTCGAAATTTTTTTTCAAAATTTTTTTTGAAATTTTTTTTTCGAAATTTCTTTCGAAAATTTTTTTTCGAAATTTTTTTCGAAAATTTTTTTTTCGAAATTTTTTTTCGAAATTTTTTTCGAAAATTTTTTTCAAAATTTTTTTTCTGAATTTTTTTCAAAATTTTTTTCGAAAATTTTTTTTCGAAAATTTTTTAAAAATTTTTTTCGAAAATTTTTTTTCGTAATTTCTTTAGAAAATTTTTTTCGAAAATTTTTTTTCGAAAATTTTTTCGAAAATTTATTTGAAATTTTTTTTTGAAGTTTTTTGCAAAATTTTTTCTAAATTTTTTTTGAAAATTTTTTTCGAAATTTTTTTCAAAATTTTTTTCAATAATTTTTTTTCAAATTTTTTTCCAAAAATTTTTTTAAAAATTTTTTTCGAAATTTTTTTTGAAAATTTTTTTTCAAAATTTTTTTCGAAAATTTTTTTCGAAATTTTTTTCGAAAATTTTTTTTCGAAATTTTTTTCGAAAATTTTTTTTCAAAATTTTTTTCAAAATTTTTTTCAAAATTTTTTTTCCAAATTTTTTTTCAAAATTTTTTTCGAAATTTTTTTTTCGAAAATTTTTTTAAAAATTTTTTTCGAATTTTTTTTCGAAATTTCTTTCGAAAATTTTTTTCGAAATTTTTTTTCAAAATTGTTTTCGAAAATTTTTATCGAAATTTTTTTCGAAAATTTTTTTCAAAATTTTTTTCGAAAAATTTTTTTCCAAAATTTTTTCGAAAATTTTTTTGAAAATTTTTTTTCGAAAATTTTTTTCAAAATTTTTTTCGAAAATTTTTTTTCGAAATTTTTTTCGAAAATTTTTTTCGAATATTTTTTTGAAAATTTTTTTTGAAAATTTTTTTCAAAATTTTTTTTCGAAATTTTTTTCGAAAATTTTTTTCAATATTTTTTTCGAAAATTTTTTTTCCAAATTTTTTTCGAAAATTTTTTTTCGAAAATTTTTTTCAAAATTATTTCTGAAAATTTTTTCGAAAATTTTTTTCAAAATTTTTTTCGAATTTTTTTTCGAAAATTTTTTTCGAAAATTTTTTTCGAAAATTTTTTTTCGAAAATTTTTTTCAAAATTTTTTTCGAAAATTTTTTTTTCGAAATTTTTTTCGAAAATTTTTTTGAAAATTTTTTTCAAAAAATTTTTTTAAAAATTTTTTTCGACATTTTTTTTCAAAATTTTTTTCAAAATTTTTTTTCAAAATTTTTTTCAAAATTTTTTTTCGAAGTTTTTTCGAAAATTTTTTTTCCAAATTTTTTTTCAAAATTTTTTTCGAAAATTTTTTTTCAAAAATATTTTTCAAAAATTTTTTTCGAATTTTTTTTCGAAATTTCTTTCGAAAATTTTTTTCGAAATTTTTTTTTTAAATTTTTTTCGAAAATTTTTTTTCGAAATTTTTTTCGAAAATTTTTTTCAAAATTTTTTACGAAATTTTTTTCGAAAATTTTTTTCAAAATTTTTTTCGAAAGATTTTTTTCGAAAATCTTTTTCAAAATTTTTTTCGAATATTTTTTTGAAAATTTTTTTTCCAAAATTTTTTCAAAATTTTTTTTCGAAATTTTTTTTCAAAATTTTTTTCGAAAATTTTTTTTCGAAATTTTTTTCGAAAATTTTTTTCAAAATTTTTTTCGAAATTTTTTTCGAAAATTTTTTTCAAAATTTTTTTCGAAAAATTTTTTTCCAAAATTTTTTCGAAAATTTTTCTGAAAATTTTTTTCGAAAATTTTTTTTCGAAAATTTTTTTCAAAATTTTTTTCGAAAATTTTTTTTCGATATTTTTTTCAAAAATTTTTTTGAAAATTTTTTTCGAAAAATTTTTTTGAAAATTTTTTTCGAAAATTTTTTTGAAAATTTTTTTCGAAATTTTTTTTCAAAATTTTTTTCGGAAATTTTTTTTTGGAAATTTTTTTCGAAAATTTTTTTTCGAAATTTTTTTCAAAAATTTTTTTCAAAATTTTTTTTCCAAATTTTTTTTCAAAATTTTTTTCGAAAATTTTTTTCGAAATTTTTTTTTCAAAATTTTTTTCAAAAATTTTTTTTCCAAATTTTTTTCAAAAATTTTTTTTCCAAATTTTTTTCGAAAATTTTTTTCAAAATTTTTTCGAAATTTTTTTTCAAAATTTTTTTTGAAATTTTTTTTTCGAAATTTTTTTCGAAAATTTTTTTTCGAAATTTTTTTCGAAAATTTTTTATTTCGAAATTTTTTTTCGAAATTTTTTTCGAAAATTTTTTTCAAAATTTTTTTTTGAATTTTTTTCAAAATTTTTTTCGAAAATTTTTTTTCGAAAATTTTTTAAAAATTTTTTTCGAAAATTTTTTTTCGTAATTTCTTTAGAAAATTTTTTTCGAAAACTTTTTTTCGAAAATTTTTTCGAAAATTTATTTGAAATTTTTTTTCGAAGTTTTTTTGCAAAATTTTTTCTAAATTTTTTTTGAAAATTTTTTTCAATAATTTTTTTTCAAATTTTTTTCCAAAAATTTTTTTAAAAATTTTTTTCGAAATTTTTTTCGAAAATTTTTTTTCAAAATTTTTTTCGAAAATTTTTTTCGAAATTTTTTTCGAAAATTTTTTTTCGAAATTTTTTTCGAAAATTTTTTTTCAAAATTTTTTTCAAAATTTTTTTCAAATTTTTTTTTCCAAATTTTTTTTCAAAATTTTTTTCGAAAATTTTTTTTCGAAAATTTTTTAAAAAATTTTTTTCGAATTTTTTTTCGAAATTTCTTTCGAAAATTTTTTTCGAAATTTTTTTTCAAAATTGTTTTCGAAAATTTTTTTCGAAATTTTTTTCGAAAATTTTTTTCAAAATTTTTTTCGAAAAATTTTTTTCCAAAATTTTTTCGAAAATTTTTTTGAAAATTTTTTTTCGAAAATTTATTTCAAAATTTTTTTCGAAAATTTTTTTTCGAAATTTTTTTCGAAAATTTTTTTGAAAATTTTTTTCGAATATTTTTTTGAAAATTTTTTTTGAAAATTTTTTTCAAAATTTTTTTTCGAAATTTTTTTCGAAAATTTTTTTCAATATTTTTTTCGAAAATTTTTTTTCGAAAATTTTTTTCAAAATTATTTCTGAAAATTTTTTCGAAAATTTTTTTCAAAATTTTTTTCGAATTTTTTTTCGAAAATTTTTTTCGAAAATTTTTTTCGAAAATTTTTTTCGAAAAATTTTTTTGAAAATTTTTTTCGAAAATTTTTTTGAAAATTTTTTTCGAAATTTTTTTTCAAAATTTTTTTTGAAAATTTTTTTTTGGAAATTTTTTTCGAAAATTTTTTTTCGAAATTTTTTTCAAAAATTTTTTTCAAAATTTTTTTTCCAATTTTTTTTTCAAAATTTTTTTCGAAAATTTTTTTCGAAATTTTTTTTCAAAATTTTTTTAAAAATTTTTTTTGAAATATTTTTTTCGAAAAATTTTTTTGAAAATTTTTTTCGAAAATTTTTTTGAAAATTTTTTTCGAAATTTTTTTTCAAAATTTTTTTCGAAAATTTTTTTTTGGAAATTTTTTTCGAAAATTTTTTTTCGAAATTTTTTTTCGAAATTTTTTTCAAAAATTTTTTTCAAAATTTTTTTTCCAAATTTTTTTTCAAAATTTTTTTCGAAAATTTTTTTTGAAATTTTTTTTCAAAATTTTTTTCAAAAATTTTTTTTCAAAATTTTTTTCAAAAATTTTTTTTCAAAATTTTTTTCGAAAATTTTTTTAAAAATTTTTTTCGAAATTTTTTTTTCAAAATTTTTTTCGAAAATTTTTTTCAAAATTTTTTTCGAAATTTTTTTTCAAAATTTTTTCGAAATTTTTTTTCAAAATTTTTTCGAAATTTTTTTTCAAATTTTTTTTTGAAATCTTTTTCGAAATTTTTTTCGAAAATTTTTTTTCGAAATTTTTTTCGAAAATTTTTTCTCGAAATTTTTTTTCGAAATTTTTTTCGAAAATTTTTTTCAAAATTTTTTTTCTGAATTTTTTTCAAAATTTTTTTCGAAAATTTTTTTTCGAAAATTTTTTAAAAATTTTTTTCGAAAAATTTTTTTCGTAATTTCTTTCGAAAATTTTTTTCGAAAATTTTTTTTCGAAAATTTTTTCGAAACTTTTTTTAGAAAAATTTTTCAAAATTTTTTTCAATAATTTTTTTTCCAAATTTTTTTCCAAAAATTTTTTTAAAATTTTTTTTCGAAATTTTTTTCGAAAATTTTTTTTCAAAATTTTTTTCGAAAATTTTTTTCGAAATTTTTTTCGAAAATTTTTTTTCGAAATTTTTTTCGATAATTTTTTTCAAAATTTTTTTCAAAATTTTTTTCAAAATTTTTTTTCCAAATTTTTTTTCAATATTTTTTTCGAAAATTTTTTTTCGAAAATTTTTTTAAAAATTTTTTTCGAATTTTTTTTCGAAATTTCTTTCGAAAATTTTTTTCGAAATTTTTTTTCAAAATTTTTTTCGAAACTTTTTTTCGAAAAATTTTTTTCCAAAATTTTTTCGAAAATTTTTTTGAAAATTTTTTTTCGAAAATTTTTTTCAAAATTTTTTTCGAAAATTTTTTTTCGAAATTTCTTTCGAAAATTTTTTTGAAAATTTTTTTCGAATATTTTTTTGAAAATTTTTTTTGAAAATTTTTTTCAAAATTTTTTTTCGAAATTTTTTTCGAAAATTTTTTTCAATATTTTTTTCGAAAATTTTTTTTCCAAAATTTTTTCGAAAATTTTTTAAAAATTTTTTTCGAAATTTTTTTCGAAAATTTTTTTTCGAAAATTTTTTTCAAAATTATTTCTGAAAATTTTTTCGAAAATTTTTTTCAAAATTTTTTTCGAATTTTTTTTCGAAAATTTTTTTCGAAAATTTTTTTCGAAAAATTTTTTTGAAAATGTTTTTCGAAAATTTTTTTGAAAATTTTTTTCGAAATTTTTTTTCAAAATTTTTTTCGAAAATTTTTTTTTGGAAATTTTTTTCGAAACTTTTTTTAGAAAAATTTTTCAAAATTTTTTTCAATAATTTTTTTTCCAAATTTTTTTCCAAAAATTTTTTTAAAATTTTTTTTCGAAATTTTTTTCGAAAATTTTTTTTCAAAATTTTTTTCGAAAATTTTTTTCGAAATTTTTTTCGAAAATTTTTTTTCGAAATTTTTTTCGATAATTTTTTTCAAAATTTTTTTCAAAATTTTTTTCAAAATTTTTTTTCCAAATTTTTTTTCAAAATTTTTTTCGAAAATTTTTTTCGAAAATTTTTTCTCGAAATTTTTTTTCGAAATTTTTTTCGAAAATTTTTTTCAAAATTTTTTTTCTGAATTTTTTTCAAAATTTTTTTCGAAAATTTTTTTTCGAAAATTTTTTAAAAATTTTTTTCGAAAAATTTTTTTCGTAATTTCTTTCGAAAATTTTTTTCGAAAATTTTTTTTCGAAAATTTTTTCGAAACTTTTTTTAGAAAAATTTTTCAAAATTTTTTTCAATAATTTTTTTTCCAAATTTTTTTCCAAAAATTTTTTTAAAATTTTTTTTCGAAATTTTTTTCGAAATTTTTTTTCAAAATTTTTTTCGAAAATTTTTTTCGAAATTTTTTTCGAAAATTTTTTTTCGAAATTTTTTTCGATAATTTTTTTCAAAATTTTTTTCAAAATTTTTTTCAAAATTTTTTTTCCAAATTTTTTTTCAAAATTTGTTTCGAAAATTTTTTTTCGAAAATTTTTTTAAAAATTTTTTTCGAATTTTTTTTCGAAATTTCTTTCGAAAATTTTTTTCGAAATTTTTTTTCAAAATTTTTTTCGAAACTTTTTTTCGAAAAATTTTTTTCCAAAATTTTTTCGAAAATTTTTTTGAAAATTTTTTTTCGAAAATTTTTTTCAAAATTTTTTTCGAAAATTTTTTTTCGAAATTTCTTTCGAAAATTTTTTTGAAAATTTTTTTCGAATATTTTTTTGAAAATTTTTTTTGAAAATTTTTTTCAAAATTTTTTTTCGAAATTTTTTTCGAAAATTTTTTTCAATATTTTTTTCGAAAATTTTTTTTCCAAAATTTTTTCGAAAATTTTTTAAAAATTTTTTTCGAAATTTTTTTCGAAAATTTTTTTTCGAAAATTTTTTTCAAAATTATTTCTGAAAATTTTTTCGAAAATTTTTTTCAAAATTTTTTTCGAATTTTTTTTCGAAAATTTTTTTCGAAAATTTTTTTCGAAAAATTTTTTTGAAAATGTTTTTCGAAAATTTTTTTGAAAATTTTTTTCGAAATTTTTTTTCAAAATTTTTTTCGAAAATTTTTTTTTGGAAATTTTTTTCGAAACTTTTTTTAGAAAAATTTTTCAAAATTTTTTTCAATAATTTTTTTTCCAAATTTTTTTCCAAAAATTTTTTTAAAATTTTTTTTCGAAATTTTTTTCGAAAATTTTTTTTCAAAATTTTTTTCGAAAATTTTTTTCGAAATTTTTTTCGAAAATTTTTTTTCGAAATTTTTTTCGATAATTTTTTTCAAAATTTTTTTCAAAATTTTTTTCAAAATTTTTTTTCCAAATTTTTTTTCAAAATTTTTTTCGAAAATTTTTTTTCGAAAATTTTTTTAAAAATTTTTTTCGAATTTTTTTTCGAAATTTCTTTCGAAATTTTTTTTCAAAATTTTTTTCAAAACTTTTTTTCGAAAAATTTTTTTCCAAAATTTTTTCGAAAATTTTTTTGAAAATTTTTTTTCGAAAATTTTTTTCAAAATTTTTTTCGAAAATTTTTTTTCGAAATTTCTTTCGAAAATTTTTTTGAAAATTTTTTTCGAATATTTTTTTGAAAATTTTTTTTGAAAATTTTTTTCAAAATTTTTTTTCGAAATTTTTTTCGAAAATTTTTTTCAATATTTTTTTCGAAAATTTTTTTTCCAAAATTTTTTCGAAAATTTTTTAAAAATTTTTTTCGAAATTTTTTTCGAAAATTTTTTTTCGAAAATTTTTTTCAAAATTATTTCTGAAAATTTTTTCGAAAATTTTTTTCAAAATTTTTTTCGAATTTTTTTTCGAAAATTTTTTTCGAAAATTTTTTTCGAAAAATTTTTTTGAAAATGTTTTTCGAAAATTTTTTTGAAAATTTTTTTCGAAATTTTTTTCGAAAATTTTTTTTCGAAATTTTTTTCAAAAATTTTTTTCAAAATTTTTTTTTTAATTTTTTTTTCAAATTTTTTTTCGAATTTTTTTTCCCAAATTTTTTTCGAAATTTTTTTTCGAAATTTTTTTTCCAAATTTTTTTTCAAAATTTTTTTCGAAAATTTTTTTTCAAATTTTTTTATCTATTTTCGAAAAATTTTTTTCGAAATTTTTTTTCGAAAATTTTTTTTCGAAAATTTTTTTTCGAAAATTTTTTTCAAAATTTTTTTCGAAATTTTTTTCGAAAATTTTTTTCAAAATGTTTTTCGAAAAATTTTTTTCCAAAATTTTTTCGAAAATTTTTTTGAAAATTTTTTTCGAAAATTTTTTTTCGAAATTTTTTTCAAAATTTTTTTCGAAATTTTTTTCGAAAATTTTTTTCGAAATTTTTTTTCCAAATTTTTTTTCAAAATTTTTTTCAATAATTTTTTTTCCAAATTTTTTTCAATAATTTTTTAAAAAATTTTTTTCGAAATTTTTTTCGAAATTTTTTTTTCAAAATTTTTTTCGAAAATTTTTTTCAAAATTTTTTTCGAAATTTTTTTTCA
The DNA here is from genome assembly GCA_036926305.1 of Uropetala carovei. Lineage (NCBI taxonomy): Eukaryota > Metazoa > Arthropoda > Insecta > Odonata > Petaluridae > Uropetala > Uropetala carovei. Next base: position 260,891 of record JAXCHB010000310.1, on the reverse strand, counting down.
AAATTTTTTTCGAAATTTTTTTTCAAAATTTTTTTCGAAAATTTTTTTCGAAATTTTTTTCGAAAATTTTATTTCGAAATTTTTTTCCAAAAATTTTTTTCAAAATTTTTTTCGAAATTTTTTTCGAAAATTTTTTTCGAAATTTTTTTCCAAATTTTTTTTCAAAATTTTTTTCGAAATTTTTTTTTCCAAAATTTTTTCAAAATTTTTTTTCGAAATTTTTTTCGAAAATTTTTTTCAATATTTTTTTCGAAAATTTTTTTTCGAAATTTTTTTCGAAATTTTTTTTCGAAAATTTTTTTTCGAAAATTTTTTTCAAAATTTTTTTCGAAAATTTTTTTTTGAAATTTTTTTTCTAAATTTTTTTCGAAAATTTTTTTTCGAAATTTTTTTCGAAAATTTTTTTCAAAATTTTTTTCGAATTTTTTTTCGAAAATTTTTTTCGAAATTTTTTTTCGAAATTTTTTTTCGAAATTTTTTTTCCAAATTTTTTTTCAAATTTTTTTTCGAAATTTTTTTTTCGAATTTGTTTATCTATTATCGAATAATTTTTTTCGAAATTTTTTTTCGAAAATTTTTTTCAAAATTTTTTTTCGAAAATTTTTTTCAAAATTTTTTTCCAAAATTTTTTCGAAAATTTTTTTGAAAATTTTTTTCGAAAATTTTTTTTGAAATTTTTTTCAAGAATTTTTTTGAAATATTTTTTTCGAAAAATTTTTTTGAAAATTTTTTTCGAAAATTTTTTTGAAAATTTTTTTCGAAATTTTTTTTCAAAATTTTTTTCGAAAATTTTTTTTCAAAATTTCTTTCGAAAATTTTTTTCGAAAAATTTTTTTCCAAAATTTTTTTCGAAAAATTTTTTTCCAAAATTTTTTCGAAATTTTTTTCGAAAATTTTTTTGAAAATTTTTTTCGAAAAATTTTTTTGAAAATTTTTTTCGAAAATTTTTTTGAAAATTTTTTTGGAAATTTTTTTTCAAAATTTTTTTCGAAAATTTTTTTTCGAAATTTTTTTCGAAAATTTTTTTCAAATTTTTTTCCAAAATTTTTTCGAAAATTTTTTTCAAAATTTTTTTCGAAAATTTTTTTTCGAAATTTTTTTTCGAAAATTTTTTTTCCAAATTTTTTTTCAAAAATTTTTTCAATAATTTTTTTTCCAAATTTTTTTCGAAAATTTTTTAAAAAATTTTTTTCGAAATTTTTTTCGATAATTTTTTTTCAAAATTTTTTTCGAAAATTTTTTTTTGAAATTTTTTTCGAAAATTTTTTTTCGTAATTTCTTTCGAAAATTTTTTTCGAAAATTATTTTTTCGAAAATTTTTTTGAAATTTTTTTTCGAAAAATTTTTTTGCAAAATTTTTTCTAAATTTTTTTTGAAAGTTTTTTTCGAAATTTTTTTCAAAATTTTTTTCAATAATTTTTTTTCCAAATTTTTTTCGAAAATTTTTTTTCAAAATTTTTTTCGAAAATTTTTTTCAAAATTTTTTTCGAAATTTATTTTCAAAATTTTTTTCGAAATTTTTTTTTCCAAATTTTTTCAAAATTTTTTTTCGAAATTTTTTTCGAAAATTTTTTTCAATATTTTTTTCGAAAATTTTTTTTCGAAATTTTTTTCGAAAATTTTTTTCGAAAATTTTTTTTCGAAAAGTTTTTTCAAAATTTTTTTCGAAAATTTTTTTTTGAAATTTTTTTCGAAATTTTTTTTCAAAATTTTTTTCAAAAATTTTTTTTCAAAATTTTTTTCAAAAATTTTTTTTCTAAATTTTTTTCGAAAATTTTTTTTCGAAATTTTTTTCCAAAATTTTTTTCAAATTTTTTTTCGAATTTTTTTTCGAAAATTTTATTCGAAATTTTTTTTTCAAATTTTTTTTCAAAATTTTTTTCGAAAATTTTTTTTCGAATTTTATTATCTATTTTCGAAAAATTTTTTTCGAAATTTTTTTTCGAAAATTTTTTTTCGAAAATTTTTTTCAAAATTTTTTTCGAAATTTTTTTCGAAAATTTTTTTCAAAATGTTTTTCGAAAATTTTTTTTCCAAAATTTTTTCGAAAATTTTTTTGAAAATTTTTTTCGAAAATTTTTTTTCGAAATTTTTTTCAAAATTTTTTTCGAAATTTTTTTCGAAAATTTTTTTCGAAATTTTTTTTCCAAATTTTTTTTCAAAATTTTTTTCAAAAATTTTTTTTCCAAATTTTTTTCGAAAATTTTTTAAAAATTTTTTTTCGAAATTTTTTTCGAAATTTTTTTTCTAAATTTTTTTCGAAAATTTTTTTTCGAAATTTTTTTCGAAAATTTTTTTCAAAATTTTTTTCGAATTTTTTTCTGAAAATTTTTTCGAAAATTTTTTTAAAAATTTTTTTCGAAATTTTTTTTCAATTTTTTTTTTGAAAATTTTTTTCCAAAATTTTTTCGAAAATTTTTTTCAAAATTTTTTTCGAAAAATTTTTTTCCAAAATTTTTTCGAAAATTTTTTTCAAAATTTTTTTCGAAAATTTTTTTTCGAAATTTTTTTCAAGAATTTTTTTGAAATATTTTTTTCGAAAAATTTTTTTGAAAATTTTTTTCGAAAATTTTTTTGAAAATTTTTTTCGAAATTTTTTTTCAAAATTTTTTTTGAAAATTTTTTTTCGAAATTTTTTTCGAAAATTTTTTTCGAAAAATTTTTTTCCAAAATTTTTTCGAAATTTTTTTCGAAAATTTTTTTGAAAATTTTTTTCGAAAAATTTTTTTGAAAATTTTTTTGGAAAATTTTTTTGAAAATTGTTTTCGAAATTTTTTTTCAAAATTTTTTTCGAAATTATTTTTTCGAAATTTTTTTCGAAAATTTTTCTTCGAAATTTTTTTCGAAAATTTTTTTCATAATTTTTTTTCCAAATTTTTTATCAAAATTTTTTTCGAAAATTTTTTTTCGAAAATTTTTTTAAAAATTTTTTTCGAAATTTTTTTTTCGCAATTTCTTTCAAAAATTTTTTTCGAAATTTTTTTCAAAATTTTTTTCGATAAATTTTTTTCCAAAATTTTTTCGAAAATTTTTTCGAAAATTTTTTTACGAAAATTTTTTCGAGAATTTTTTTGGAAATTTTTTTTCAAAATTTTTTTCGAAAATTTTTTTTCGAAATTTTTTTCGAAAATTTTTTTCAAATTTTTTTCCAAAATTTTTTCGAAAATTTTTTTCAAAATTTTTTTCGAAAATTTTTTTTCGAAATTTTTTTTCGAAAATTTTTTTTCGACATTTTTTTCGAAAATTTTTTTCAAAATTTTTTTTCCAAATTTTTTTCGAAAATTTTTTTTCGAAATTTTTTTCAAAATTTTTTTCGAAAATTTTTTTTCGAAAATTTTTTTTCGAAAATTTTTTTCAAAATTTTTTTTGATATTTTTTTTTGAAATTTTTTTCGAAAATTTTTTTGAAAATTTTTTTTGAAAAATTTTTTTGAAAATGTTTTTCGAAAATTTTTTCGAAAATTTTTTTCGAAATTTTTTTTCAAAATTTTTATTCGAAAATTTTTTTTCGAAATTTTTTTCGAAAATTTTTTTCAAAATTTTTTTTCCAAATTTTTTTTTTTTAATTTTTTCGAAAATTTTTTTTCGTAATTTCTTTCGAAAATTTTTTTCGAAAATTATTTTTTCGAAAATTTTTTTGAAATTTTTTTTCGAAATATTTTTTTGCAAAATTTTTTCTAAATTTTTTTTGAAAGTTTTTTTCGAAATTTTTTTCAAAATTTTTTTCAATAATTTTTTTTCCAAATTTTTTTCGAAAATTTTTTTTCAAAATTTTTTTCGAAAATTTTTTTCAAAATTTTTTTCGAAATTTATTTTCAAAATTTTTTTCGAAATTTTTTTTTCCAAATTTTTTCAAAATTTTTTTTCGAAATTTTTTTCGAAAATTTTTTTCAATATTTTTTTCGAAAATTTTTTTTCGAAATTTTTTTCGAAAATTTTTTTCGAAAATTTTTTTTCGAAAAGTTTTTTCAAAATTTTTTTCGAAAATTTTTTTTTGAAATTTTTTTCGAAATTTTTTTTCAAAATTTTTTTCAAAAATTTTTTTTCAAAATTTTTTTCAAAAATTTTTTTTCTAAATTTTTTTCGAAAATTTTTTTTCGAAATTTTTTTCCAAAATTTTTTTCAAATTTTTTTTCGAATTTTTTTTCGAAAATTTTATTCGAAATTTTTTTTTCAAATTTTTTTTCAAAATTTTTTTCGAAAATTTTTTTTCGAATTTTATTATCTATTTTCGAAAAATTTTTTTCGAAATTTTTTTTCGAAAATTTTTTTTCGAAAATTTTTTTCAAAATTTTTTTCGAAATTTTTTTCGAAAATTTTTTTCAAAATGTTTTTCGAAAATTTTTTTTCCAAAATTTTTTCGAAAATTTTTTTGAAAATTTTTTTCGAAAATTTTTTTTCGAAATTTTTTTCAAAATTTTTTTCGAAATTTTTTTCGAAAATTTTTTTCGAAATTTTTTTTCCAAATTTTTTTTCAAAATTTTTTTCAAAAATTTTTTTTCCAAATTTTTTTCGAAAATTTTTTAAAAATTTTTTTTCGAAATTTTTTTCGAAATTTTTTTTCTAAATTTTTTTCGAAAATTTTTTTTCGAAATTTTTTTCGAAAATTTTTTTCAAAATTTTTTTCGAATTTTTTTCTGAAAATTTTTTCGAAAATTTTTTTAAAAATTTTTTTCGAAATTTTTTTTCAATTTTTTTTTTGAAAATTTTTTTCCAAAATTTTTTCGAAAATTTTTTTCAAAATTTTTTTCGAAAAATTTTTTTCCAAAATTTTTTCGAAAATTTTTTTGAAAATTTTTTTCGAAAATTTTTTTTCGAAATTTTTTTCAAGAATTTTTTTGAAATATTTTTTTCGAAAAATTTTTTTGAAAATTTTTTTCGAAAATTTTTTTGAAAATTTTTTTCGAAATTTTTTTTCAAAATTTTTTTCGAAAATTTTTTTTCGAAATTTTTTTCGAAAATTTTTTTCGAAAAATTTTTTTCCAAAATTTTTTCGAAATTTTTTTCGAAAATTTTTTTGAAAATTTTTTTCGAAAAATTTTTTTGAAAATTTTTTTGGAAAATTTTTTTGAAAATTGTTTTCGAAATTTTTTTTCAAAATTTTTTTCGAAATTATTTTTTCGAAATTTTTTTCGAAAATTTTTCTTCGAAATTTTTTTCGAAAATTTTTTTCATAATTTTTTTTCCAAATTTTTTATCAAAATTTTTTTCGAAAATTTTTTTTCGAAAATTTTTTTAAAAATTTTTTTCGAAATTTTTTTTTTGCAATTTCTTTCAAAAATTTTTTTCGAAATTTTTTTCAAAATTTTTTTCGATAAATTTTTTTCCAAAATTTTTTCGAATATTTTTTCGAAAATTTTTTTACGAAAATTTTTTCGAGAATTTTTTTGGAAATTTTTTTTCAAAATTTTTTTCGAAAATTTTTTTTCGAAATTTTTTTCGAAAATTTTTTTCAAATTTTTTTCCAAAATTTTTTCGAAAATTTTTTTCAAAATTTTTTTTGATATTTTTTTTTGAAATTTTTTTCGAAAATTTTTTTGAAAATTTTTTTTGAAAAATTTTTTTGAAAATTTTTTTCGAAAATTTTTTCGAAAATTTTTTTCGAAATTTTTTTTCAAAATTTTTATTCGAAAATTTTTTTTCGAAATTTTTTTCGAAAATTTTTTTCAAAATTTTTTTTCCAAATTTTTTTTTTTTAATTTTTTCGAAAATTTTTTTTCGTAATTTCTTTCGAAAATTTTTTTCGAAAATTATTTTTTCGAAAATTTTTTTGAAATTTTTTTTCGAAAAATTTTTTTGCAAAATTTTTTCTAAATTTTTTTTGAAAGTTTTTTTCGAAATTTTTTTCAAAATTTTTTTCAATAATTTTTTTTCCAAATTTTTTTCGAAAATTTTTTTTCAAAATTTTTTTCGAAAATTTTTTTCAAAATTTTTTTCGAAATTTATTTTCAAAATTTTTTTCGAAATTTTTTTTTCCAAATTTTTTCAAAATTTTTTTTCGAAATTTTTTTCGAAAATTTTTTTCAATATTTTTTTCGAAAATTTTTTTTCGAAATTTTTTTCGAAAATTTTTTTGGAAATTTTTTTTCGAAAAGTTTTTTCAAAATTTTTTTCGAAAATTTTTTTTTGAAATTTTTTTCGAAATTTTTTTTCAAAATTTTTTTCAAAAATTTTTTTTCTAAATTTTTTTCGAAAATTTTTTTTCGAAATTTTTTTCAAAAATTTTTTTTCCAAATTTTTTTCGAAAATTTTTTAAAAATTTTTTTTCGAAATTTTTTTCGAAATTTTTTTTCTAAATTTTTTTCGAAAATTTTTTTTCGAAATTTTTTTCGAAAATTTTTTTCAAAATTTTTTTCGAATTTTTTTCTGAAAATTTTTTCGAAAATTTTTTTAAAAATTTTTTTCGAAATTTTTTTTCAATTTTTTTTTTGAAAATTTTTTTCCAAAATTTTTTCGAAAATTTTTTTCAAAATTTTTTTCCAAAATTTTTTCGAAAATTTTTTTGAAAATTTTTTTCGAAAATTTTTTTTCGAAATTTTTTTCAAGAATTTTTTTGAAATATTTTTTTCGAAAAATTTTTTTGAAAATTTTTTTCGAAAATTTTTTTGAAAATTTTTTTCGAAATTTTTTTTCAAAATTTTTTTCGAAAATTTTTTTTCGAAATTTTTTTCGAAAATTTTTTTCGAAAAATTTTTTTCCAAAATTTTTTCGAAATTTTTTTCGAAAATTTTTTTGAAAATTTTTTTCGAAAGATTTTTTTGAAAATTTTTTTGGAAAATTTTTTTGAAAATTGTTTTCGAAATTTTTTTTCAAAATTTTTTTCGAAATTATTTTTTCGAAATTTTTTTCGAAAATTTTTCTTCGAAATTTTTTTCGAAAATTTTTTTCATAATTTTTTTTCCAAATTTTTTATCAAAATTTTTTTCGAAAATTTTTTTTCGAAAATTTTTTTAAAAATTTTTTTCGAAATTTTTTTTTCGCAATTTCTTTCAAAAATTTTTTTCGAAATTTTTTTCAAAATTTTTTTCGATAAATTTTTTTCCAAAATTTTTTCGAAAATTTTTTCGAAAATTTTTTTACGAAAATTTTTTCGAGAATTTTTTTGGAAATTTTTTTTCAAAATTTTTTTCGAAAATTTTTTTTCGAAATTTTTTTCGAAAATTTTTTTCAAATTTTTTTCCAAAATTTTTTCGAAAATTTTTTTCAAAATTTTTTTCGAAAATTTTTTTTCGAAATTTTTTTTCGAAAATTTTTTTTCGACATTTTTTTCGAAAATTTTTTTCAAAATTTTTTTTCCAAATTTTTTTCGAAAATTTTTTTTCGAAATTTTTTTCAAAATTTTTTTCGAAAATTTTTTTTCGAAAATTTTTTTTCGAAAATTTTTTTCAAAATTTTTTTTGATATTTTTTTTTGAAATTTTTTTCGAAAATTTTTTTGAAAATTTTTTTTGAAAAATTTTTTTGAAAATTTTTTTCGAAAATTTCTTCGAAAATTTTTTTCGAAATTTTTTTTCAAAATTTTTATTCGAAAATTTTTTTTCGAAATTTTTTTCGAAAATTTTTTTCAAAATTTTTTTTCCAAATTTTTTTTTTTAAATTTTTTCGAAAATTTTTTTTCGTAATTTCTTTCGAAAATTTTTTTCGAAAATTATTTTTTCGAAAATTTTTTTTTAAATTTTTTTTCGAAAAATTTTTTTGCAAAATTTTTTCTAAATTTTTTTTGAAAGTTTTTTTCGAAATTTTTTTCAAAATTTTTTTCAATAATTTTTTTTCCAAATTTTTTTCAAAAATTTTTTTTCAAAATTTTTTTCGAAAATTTTTTTCAAAATTTTTTTCGAAATTTATTTTCAAAATTTTTTTCGAAATTTTTTTTTCCAAATTTTTTCAAAATTTTTTTTCGAAATTTTTTTCGAAAATTTTTTTCAATATTTTTTTCGAAAATTTTTTTTCGAAATTTTTTTCGAAAATTTTTTTCGAAAATTTTTTTTCGAAAAGTTTTTTCAAAATTTTTTTCGAAAATTTTTTTTGAAATTTTTTTCGAAATTTTTTTTCAAAATTTTTTTCAAAAATTTTTTTTCTAAATTTTTTTCGAAAATTTTTTTTCGAAATTTTTTTCGAAAATTTTTTTCAAATTTTTTTTCGAATTTTTTTTCGAAAATTTTTTTCGAAATTTTTTTTTCAAATTTTTTTTCAAAATTTTTTTCGAAAATTTTTTTTCGAATTTTTTTATCTATTTTCGAAAAATTTTTTTCGAAATTTTTTTTCGAAAATTTTTTTTCGAAAATTTTTTTCAAAATTTTTTTCGAAATTTTTTTCGAAAATTTTTTTCAAAATGTTTTTCGAAAATTTTTTTTCCAAAATTTTTTCGAAAATTTTTTTGAAAATTTTTTTCGAAAATTTTTTTTCGAAATTTTTTTCAAAATTTTTTTCGAAATTTTTTTCGAAAATTTTTTTCGAAATTTTTTTTCCAAATTTTTTTTCAAAATTTTTTTCAAAAATTTTTTTTCCAAATTTTTTTCGAAAATTTTTTAAAAATTTTTTTTCGAAATTTTTTTCGAAATTTTTTTTCTAAATTTTTTTCGAAAATTTTTTTTCGAAATTTTTTTCGAAAATTTTTTTCAAAATTTTTTTCGAATTTTTTTTCGAAAATTTTTTTCGAAATTTTTTTTCGAAAATTTTTTTCGAAATTTTTTTTCCAAATTTTTTTTCAAATTTTTTTTCGAAAATTTTTTTTCGAATTTTTTTATCTATTTTCGAATAATTTTTTTCGAAATTTTTTTTCGAAAATTTTTTTCAAAATTTTTTCTGAAAATTTTTTCGAAAATTTTTTTAAAAATTTTTTTCGAAATTTTTTTTCAATTTTTTTTTTGAAAATTTTTTTCCAAAATTTTTCCGAAAATTTTTTTCAAAATTTTTTTCGAAATTTTTTTTCAAAATTTTTTTGTAAATTTTTTTTTCAAAATTTTTCTCGAAAATTTTTTTCGAAAATTTTTTTCAAAATTTTTTTCGAAAAATTTTTTTCCAAATTTTTTTCGAAAAATTTTGAAATTTTTTTTCGAAAATTTTTTTTCGAAATTTTTTTCAAGAATTTTTTTGAAATATTTTTTTCGAAAAATTTTTTTGAAAATTGTTCTCGAAATTTTTTTTCAAAATTTTTTTCGAAATTTTTTTTTCGAAATTTTTTTCGAAAATTTTTCTTCGAAATTTTTTTCGAAAATTTTTTTCAAAATTTTTTTTCCAAATTTTTTATCAAACTTTTTTTCGGAAATTTTTTTTCGAAAATTTTTTTAAAAATTTTTTTCGAAATTTTTTTTCGAAATTTCTTTCAAAAATTTTTTTCGAAATTTTTTTCAAAATTTTTTTCGATAAATTTTTTTCCAAAATTTTTTCGAAAATTTTTTCGAAAATTTTCTTACGAAAATTTTTTCGAGAATTTTTTTGAAAATTTTTTTGGAAATTATTTTTTCAAAATTTTTTTTTCAAATTTTTTTCCAAAATTTTTTCGAAAATTTTTTTCAAAATTTTTTTCGAAAATTTTTTTTCAAATTTTTTTTTGAAATTTTTTTCGAAAATTTTTTTCAAAATTTTTTTCCAAAATTTTTTTCGAAAATTTTTTTTCAAAATTTTTTTCGAAAATTTTTTTCAAAATTTTTTTCGAAAATTTTTTTTCGAAATTTCTTTCGAAAATTTTTTTCGAAAATTTTTTTTCGAAAGTTTTTTCGAAAATTTTTTTACAATTTTTTTCGAAATTTTTTTTCAAAATTTTTTTTCAAAAATTTTTTTTCGAAATTTTTTTCGAAATTTTTTTCGAAAATTTTTTTCAAAATTTTGTTTCTGAATTTTTTTTCAAAATTTTTTTCAAAAATTTTTTTTCGAAAATTTTTTAAAATTTTTTTTCGAAAATTTTTTTTCGTAATTTCTTTCGAAAATTTTTTTCGAAAATTTTTTTTCGAAAATTTTTTCGAAAATTTTTTTTAAATTTTTTTTCGAAAAATATTTTTGCAAAATTTTTTCGAAATTTTTTTCGAAAATTTTTTTCAAACTTTTTTTTGAAATTTTGTTCGAAAATTTTTTTCAAAATTTTTTTCGAAATTTTGTTCGAAAATTTTTTAAAAAATTTTTTTCGAAAAATTTTTTTCCAAAATTTTTTCGAAAATTTTTTTGAACATTTTTTTCGAAAATTTTTTTTCGAAAATTTTTTTTTCAAAATTTTTTTCGAAAATTTTTTTTCGAAATTTTTTTCGAAAATTTTTTTGAAAATTTTTTTCGAAAAATGTTTTTGAAATTTTTTTTCGAAAATTTTTTTGAAAATATTTTTCGAAAAATTTTTTCAAAATTTTTTTCAAAATTTTTTTCAAAATTTTTTTTCCAAATTTTTTTTCAAAATTTTTTTCGAAAATTTTTTTTCGAAAATTTTTTTAAAAACTTTTTTCGAATTTTTTTTCGAAATTTCTTTCGAAAATTTTTTTCGAAATTTTTTTTCAAAATTTTTTTGAAAATTTTTTTCGAAAATTTTTTTTCGAAATTTTTTTCAAAAATTTTTTTGAAATATTTTTTTCGAAAAATGTTTTTGAAAATTTTTTTCGAAAATTTCTTTGAAAATTTTTTTCGAAATTTTTTTTCAAAATTTTTTTCGAAAATTTTTTTTCGAAATTTCTTTCGAAAAATTTTTTTCCAAAATTTTTTCGAAATTTTTTTCGAAAATTTTTTTGAACAATTTTTTTTTCAAAATTTTTTTCGAAAAATTTTTTTCGAAAATTTTTTTTTGGAAATTTTTTTCGAAAATTTTTTTTCGAAATTTTTTTTTCGAAATTTTTTTCGAAAATTTTTTTTCCAAATTTTTTTTGAAAATTTTTTTCGAAATTTTTTTTCAAAATTTTTTTCAAAAATTTTTTTTCCAAATTTTTTTTTCGAAAATTTTTTTTAAAATTTTTTTCGAAATTTTTTTTCGAAATTTCTTTCGAAAATTTTTTTCGAAATTTTTTTCAAAATTTTTTTCGAAAAATTTTTTTCCAAAATTTTTTCGAAATTTTTTTTCAAAATTTTTTCCGAAAATTTTTTTTCGAAATTTTTTTCGAAAATTTTTTTTCGAAATTTTTTTCAAAAATTTTTTTCAAAATTTTTTTCGAAATTTTTTTCGAAAATTTTTTTCGAAATTTTTTTTCCAAATTTTTTTTCAAAACTTTTTTCGAAAATTTTTTTTCCAAAATTTTTTCAAAATTTTTTTTCGAAATTTTTTTCGAAAATTTTTTTCAATATTTTTTTCGAAAAATTTTTTTCCAAAATTTTCTCGAAAATTTTTTTGAAAATTTTTTTCGAAATTTTTTTTTCAAAATTTTTTTCGAAAATTTTTTTTCGAATTTTTTTTGAAAATATTTTTTGAGAAATTTTTTTTTCAAATTTTTTCGAAAATTTTTTTTCGAAATTTTTTTCGAAAATTTTTTTCAATATTTTTTTCGAAAAATTTTTTTCCAAAATTTTTTCGAAAATTTTTTTGAAAATTTTTTTTGGAAATTTTTTTTGGAAATTTTTTTTGAAATTTTTTTTTCGAAATTTTTTTCGAAAATTTTTTTTCAAATTTTTTTTCGAAATTTTTTTCGAAAATTTTTTTCAAAATTTTTTTCCAAAATTTTTTTCGAAAATTTTTTTTCGAAATCTTTTTCGAAAATTTTTTTTCGAAATCTTTTTCGAAAATTTTTTTCAAAATTTTTTTTCCAAATTTTTTTTCAAAATTTTTTTCGAAAATTTTTTTCAAAATTTTTTTCGAAAATTTTTTTTCGAAATTTCTTTCGAAAATTTTTTTCGAAAATTTTTTTTCGAAAGTTTTTTCGAAAATTTTTTTAAAATTTTTTTCGAAATTTTTTTTCAAAATTTTTTTCAAAAATTTTTTTTCGAAATTTTTTTCGAAATTTTTTTCGAAAATTTTTTTCAAAATTTTTTTTCTGAATTTTTTTTCAAAATTTTTTTCAAAAAGTTTTTTTCGAAAATTTTTTAAAATTTTTTTTCGAAAATTTTTTTTCGTAATTTCTTTCGAAAATTTTTTTCGAAAATTTTTTTTCGAAAATTTTTTCGAAAATGTTTTTGAAATTTTTTTTCGAAAAATATTTTTGCAAAATTTTTTCGAAATTTTTTTCGAAAATTTTTTTCAAAATTTTTTTTGAAATTTTGTTCGAAAATTTTTTTCAAAATTTTTTTCGAAATTTTGTTCGAAAATTTTTTTAAAATTTTTTTCGAAAAATTTTTTTCCAAAATTTTTTCGAAAATTTTTTTGAACATTTTTTTCGAAAATTTTTTTTCGAAAATTTTTTTTTCAAAATTTTTTTCGAAAATTTTTTTTCGAAATTTTTTTCGAAAATTTTTTTGAAAATTTTTTTCGAAAAATGTTTTTGAAATTTTTTTTCGAAAATTTTTTTGAAAATATTTTTCGAAAAATTTTTTCAAAATTTTTTTCAAAATTTTTTTTCCAAATTTTTTTTCAAAATTTTTTTCGAAAATTTTTTTTCGAAAATTTTTTTTTTGAAAACTTTTTTCGAATTTTTTTTCGAAATTTCTTTCGAAAATTTTTTTCGAAATTTTTTTTCAAAATTTTTTTTCAAAATTTTATTCGAAAATTTTCTTAAAAATTTATTTCGAAATTTTTTTCGAAAATTTTTTTCAAAATTTTTTTCGAAAAATTTTTTTCCAAAATTTTTTCGAAAATTTTTTTGAAAATTTTTTTTCGAAAATTTTTTTCAAAATTTTTTTCGAAAATTTTTTTTCGAAATTTTTTTCGAAAATTTTTTTGAAAATTTTTTTTGAAAAATTTTTTTGAAAATTTTTTTCGAATATTTTTTTGAAAATTTTTTTTGAAAATTTTTTTCAAAATTTTTTTTCGAAATTTTTTTCGAAAATTTTTTTCAATATTTTTTTCGAAAAATTTTTTTCCAAAATTTTTTCGAAAATTTTTTTGAAAATTTTTTTCGAAATTTTTTTCGAAAATTTTTTTTCGAAAATTTTTTTTCGAAAATTTTTTTTCGAAAATTTTTTTCAAAATTATTTCTGAAAATTGTTTCGAAAATTTTTTTCGAATTTTTTTTCGAAAATGTTTTTCAAAATTTTTTTCGAAAAATTTTTTTCCAAAATTTTTTCGAAAATTTTTTTGAAAATTTTTTTCGAAAATTTTTTCGAAAATTTTTTTTAAAAATTATTTTCGAAAATTTTTTTCAAAATTTTTTTCTAAATTTTTTTCGAAAATTTTTTTCGAAATTTTTTTTCCAAATTTTTTTTCAAAATTGTTTTCGAAAATTTTTTTTCCAAAATTTTTTCAAAATTTTTTTTCGAAATTTTTTTCGAAAATTTTTTTCAATATTTTTTTCGAAAAATTTTTTTCCAAAATTTTCTCGAAAATTTTTTTGAAAATTTTTTTCGAAATTTTTTTTTCAAAATTTTTTTCGAAAATTTTTTTTCGAATTTTTTTTGAAAATATTTTTTGAGAAATTTTTTTTTCAAATTTTTTCGAAAATTTTTTTTCGAAATTTTTTTCGAAAATTTTTTTCGAAAAATTTTTTTCCAAAATTTTTTCGAAAATTTTTTTGAAAATTTTTTTTAAAAATTTTTTTCGAAATTTTTTTTCAAAATTTTTTTCGAAAATTTTTTTTCGAAATTTTTTTCGAAAATTTTTTTCAAAATTTTTTTCGAATTTTTTTTCGAAAATTTTTTTCGAAATTTTTTTTCCAAATTTATTTTCAAAATTTTTTTCGAAAATTTTTTTTCGAATTTTTTTATCTATTTTAGAATAATTTTTTTCGAAATTTTTTTTCGAAAATTTTTTTTCGAAAATTTTTTTCAAAATTTTTTCTGAAAATTTTTTCGAAAATTTTTTTAAAAATTTTTTTCGAAATTTTTTTTCAATTTTTTTTTTGAAAATTTTTTTCCAAAATTTTTTCGAAAATTTTTTTCAAAATTTTTTTCGAAATTTTTTTTCAAAATTTTTTCGAAAATTTTTTTTCAAAATTTTTTTCGAAAATTTTTTTTAAATTTTTTTTCTAAATTTTTTTCGAAAATTTTTTTCAAAATTTTTTTCCAAAATTTTTTCGATAATGTTTTTGAAAATTTTTTTCGAAAATTTTTTTTCGAAATTTTTTTCAAAAATTTTTTTGAAATATTTTTTTCGAAAATTTTTTTCGAAAATTTTTTTTCGAATTTTTTTATCTATTTTAGAATAATTTTTTTCGAAATTTTTTTTCGAAATTTTTTTTCGAAAATTTTTTTTCGAAAATTTTTTTCAAAATTTTTTCTGAAAATTTTGTCGAAAATTTTTTAAAAATTTTTTTCGAAATTTTTTTCAATTTTTTTTTTGAAAATTTTTTTCCAAAATTTTTTCGAAAATTTTTTTCAAAATTTTTTTCGAAATTTTTTTTCAAAATTTTTTCGAAAATGTTTTTTCAAAATTTTTTTCGAAAATTTTTTGTCGAAATTTTTTTCAAAAATTTTTTTGAAATATTTTTTTCGAAAATTTTTTTCGAATTTTTTTATCTATTTTAGAATAATTTTTTTCAAAATTTTTTTTCGAAAATTTTTTTTCAAAATTTTTTTTTCGAAAATTTTTTTTCGAAAATTTTTTTCAAAATTTTTTCTGAAAATTTTTTTGGAAAATTTTTTTTCAAAATTTTTTTCGAAAATTTTTTTCGAAATTTTTTTCTAATTTTTTTTCCAAAATTTTTTCGAAAATTTTTTTGAAAATTTTTTTCGAAAATTTTTTTCGAAATTTTTTTGAAATATTTTTTTCGAAAAATTTTTTTGAAAATTTTTTTCGAAAATTTTTTTCGAAATTTTTTTTCAAAATTTTTTTCGAAAATTTTTTTTCGAAATTTCTTTCGAAAAATTTTTTTCCAAAATTTTTTCGAAATTTTTTTCGAAAATTTTTTTGAAAAATTTTTTTTTTTCAAAATTTTTTTCAAAAAATTTTTTTTCAAAATTTTTTTCGAAAATTTTTTTTTGGAAATTTTTTTCGAAAATTTTTTTTCGAAATTTTTTTTTCGAAATTTTTTTCGAAAATTTTTTTTCCAAATTTTTTTTGAAAACTTTTTTCGAAATTTTTTTTCAAAATTTTTTTCAAAAATTTTTTTTCCAAATTTTTTTTTCGAAAATTTTTTTAAAAATTTTTTTCGAAATTTTTTTTCGAAATTTCTTTCGAAAATTTTTTTTGAAATTTTTTTCAAAATTTTTTTCGAAAAATTTTTTTCCAAAATTTTTTCGAAATTTTTTTTCAAAATTTTTTCCGAAAATTTTTTTTCGAAATTTTTTTCGAAAATTTTTTTTCGAAATTTTTTTCAAAAATTTTTTTCAAAATTTTTTTCGAAATTTTTTTCGAAAATTTTTTTCGAAATTTTTTTTCCAAATTTTTTTTCAAAACTTTTTTCGAAAATTTTTTTTCCAAAATTTTTTCAAAATTTTTTTTCGAAATTTTTTTCGAAAATTTTTTTCAATATTTTTTTCGAAAAATTTTTTTCAAAATTTTTTTCGAAAATTTTTTTTCGAATTTTTTTTGAAAATATTTTTTGAGAAATTTTTTTTTCAAATTTTTTCGAAAATTTTTTTTCGAAATTTTTTTCGAAAATTTTTTTCAATATTTTTTTCGAAAAATTTTTTTCCAAAATTTTTTCGAAAATTTTTTTGAAAATTTTTTTTGGAAATTTTTTTTGGAAATTTTTTTTGAAATTTTTTTTTCGAAATTTTTTTCGAAAATTTTTTTTCAAATTTTTTTTCGAAATTTTTTTCGAAAATTTTTTTCAAAATTTTTTTCCAAAATTTTTTTCGAAAATTTTTTTTCGAAATCTTTTTCGAAAATTTTTTTTCGAAATCTTTTTCGAAAATTTTTTTCAAAATTTTTTTTCCAAATTTTTTTTCAAAATTTTTTTCGAAAATTTTTTTCAAAATTTTTTTCGAAAATTTTTTTTCGAAATTTCTTTCGAAAATTTTTTTCGAAAATTTTTTTTCGAAAGTTTTTTCGAAAATTTTTTTAAAATTTTTTTCGAAATTTTTTTTCAAAATTTTTTTCAAAAATTTTTTTTCGAAATTTTTTTCGAAATTTTTTTCGAAAATTTTTTTCAAAATTTTTTTTCTGAATTTTTTTTCAAAATTTTTTTCAAAAAGTTTTTTTCGAAAATTTTTTAAAATTTTTTTTCGAAAATTTTTTTTCGTAATTTCTTTCGAAAATTTTTTTCGAAAATTTTTTTTCGAAAATTTTTTCGAAAATGTTTTTGAAATTTTTTTTCGAAAAATATTTTTGCAAAATTTTTTCGAAATTTTTTTCGAAAATTTTTTTCAAAATTTTTTTTGAAATTTTGTTCGAAAATTTTTTTCAAAATTTTTTTCGAAATTTTGTTCGAAAATTTTTTTAAAATTTTTTTCGAAAAATTTTTTTCCAAAATTTTTTCGAAAATTTTTTTGAACATTTTTTTCGAAAATGTTTTTTCGAAAATTTTTTTTTCAAAATTTTTTTCGAAAATTTTTTTTCGAAATTTTTTTCGAAAATTTTTTTGAAAATTTTTTTCGAAAAATGTTTTTGAAATTTTTTTTCGAAAATTTTTTTGAAAATATTTTTCGAAAAATTTTTTCAAAATTTTTTTCAAAATTTTTTTTCCAAATTTTTTTTCAAAATTTTTTTCGAAAATTTTTTTTCGAAAATTTTTTTAAAAACTTTTTTCGAATTTTTTTTCGAAATTTCTTTCGAAAATTTTTTTCGAAATTTTTTTTCAAAATTTTTTTTCAAAATTTTATTCGAAAATTTTCTTAAAAATTTATTTCGAAATTTTTTTCGAAAATTTTTTTCAAAATTTTTTTCGAAAAATTTTTTTCCAAAATTTTTTCGAAAATTTTTTTGAAAATTTTTTTTCGAAAATTTTTTTCAAAATTTTTTTCGAAAATTTTTTTTCGAAATTTTTTTCGAAAATTTTTTTGAAAATTTTTTTCGAAAAATTTTTTTGAAAATTTTTTTCGAATATTTTTTTGAAAATTTTTTTTGAAAATTTTTTTCAAAATTTTTTTTCGAAATTTTTTTCGAAAATTTTTTTCAATATTTTTTTCGAAAAATTTTTTTCCAAAATTTTTTCGAAAATTTTTTTGAAAATTTTTTTCGAAATTTTTTTCGAAAATTTTTTTTCGAAAATTTTTTTTCGAAAATTTTTTTTCGAAAATTTTTTTCAAAATTATTTCTGAAAATTGTTTCGAAAATTTTTTTCGAATTTTTTTTCGAAAATGTTTTTCAAAATTTTTTTCGAAAAATTTTTTTCCAAAATTTTTTCGAAAATTTTTTTGAAAATTTTTTTCGAAAATTTTTTCGAAAATTTTTTTTAAAAATTATTTTCGAAAATTTTTTTCAAAATTTTTTTCTAAATTTTTTTCGAAAATTTTTTTCGAAATTTTTTTTCCAAATTTTTTTTCAAAATTGTTTTCGAAAATTTTTTTTCCAAAATTTTTTCAAAATTTTTTTTCGAAATTTTTTTCGAAAATTTTTTTCAATATTTTTTTCGAAAAATTTTTTTCCAAAATTTTCTCGAAAATTTTTTTGAAAATTTTTTTCGAAATTTTTTTTTCAAAATTTTTTTCGAAAATTTTTTTTCGAATTTTTTTTGAAAATATTTTTTGAGAAATTTTTTTTTCAAATTTTTTCGAAAATTTTTTTTCGAAATTTTTTTCGAAAATTTTTTTCGAAAAATTTTTTTCCAAAATTTTTTCGAAAATTTTTTTGAAAATTTTTTTTAAAAATTTTTTTCGAAATTTTTTTTCAAAATTTTTTTCGAAAATTTTTTTTCGAAATTTTTTTCGAAAATTTTTTTCAAAATTTTTTTCGAATTTTTTTTCGAAAATTTTTTTCGAAATTTTTTTTCCAAATTTATTTTCAAAATTTTTTTCGAAAATTTTTTTTCGAATTTTTTTATCTATTTTAGAATAATTTTTTTCGAAATTTTTTTTCGAAAATTTTTTTTCGAAAATTTTTTTCAAAATTTTTTCTGAAAATTTTTTCGAAAATTTTTTTAAAAATTTTTTTCGAAATTTTTTTTCAATTTTTTTTTTGAAAATTTTTTTCCAAAATTTTTTCGAAAATTTTTTTCAAAATTTTTTTCGAAATTTTTTTTCAAAATTTTTTCGAAAATTTTTTTTCAAAATTTTTTTCGAAAATTTTTTTTAAATTTTTTTTCTAAATTTTTTTCGAAAATTTTTTTCAAAATTTTTTTCCAAAATTTTTTCGATAATGTTTTTGAAAATTTTTTTCGAAAATTTTTTTTCGAAATTTTTTTCAAAAATTTTTTTGAAATATTTTTTTTTTTCAAAATTTTTTTCAAAAAATTTTTTTTCAAAATTTTTTTCGAAAATTTTTTTTTGGAAATTTTTTTCGAAAATTTTTTTTCGAAATTTTTTTTTCGAAATTTTTTTCGAAAATTTTTTTTCCAAATTTTTTTTGAAAACTTTTTTCGAAATTTTTTTTCAAAATTTTTTTCAAAAATTTTTTTTCCAAATTTTTTTTTCGAAAATTTTTTTAAAAATTTTTTTCGAAATTTTTTTTCGAAATTTCTTTCGAAAATTTTTTTTGAAATTTTTTTCAAAATTTTTTTCGAAAAATTTTTTTCCAAAATTTTTTCGAAATTTTTTTTCAAAATTTTTTCCGAAAATTTTTTTTCGAAATTTTTTTCGAAAATTTTTTTTCGAAATTTTTTTCGAAAATTTTTTTCAAAATTTTTTTCGAAATTTTTTTCGAAAATTTTTTTCGAAATTTTTTTTCCAAATTTTTTTTCAAAACTTTTTTCGAAAATTTTTTTTCCAAAATTTTTTCAAAAATTTTTTTCGAAATTTTTTTCGAAAATTTTTTTCAATATTTTTTTCGAAAAATTTTTTTCCAAAATTTTCTCGATAATTTTTTTGAAAATTTTTTTCGAAATTTTTTTTTCAAAATTTTTTTCGAAAATTTTTTTTCGAATTTTTTTTGAAAATATTTTTTGAGAAATTTTTTTTTCAAATTTTTTGAAAATTTTTTTTCGAAATTTTTTTCGAAAATTTTTTTCAATATTTTTTTCGAAAAATTTTTTTCCAAAATTTTTTCGAAAATTTTTTTGAAAATTTTTTTTGGAAATTTTTTTTGGAAATTTTTTTTGAAATTTTTTTTTCGAAATTTTTTTCGAAAATTTTTTTCAAATTTTTTTTCGAAATTTTTTTCGAAAATTTTTTTCAAAATTTTTTTCCAAAATTTTTCGAAAATTTTTTTCAAAATTTTTTTCGAAAATTTTTTTTCGAAATTTTTTTCGAAAATTTTTTTTCGAAATTTTTTTCGAAAATTTTTTTCAAAATTTTTTTTCCAAATTTTTTTTCAAAATTTTTTTCGAAAATTTTTTTCAAAATTTTTTTCGAAAATTTTTTTTCGAAATTTCTTTCGAAAATTTTTTTCGAAAATTTTTTTTCGAAAGTTTTTTCGAAAATTTTTTTAAAATTTTTTTCGAAATTTTTTTTCAAAATTTTTTTCAAAATTTTTTTTCTGAATTTTTTTTCAAAATTTTTTTCAAAAATTTTTTTTCGAAAATTTTTTAAAATTTTTTTTCGAAAATTTTTTTTCGTAATTTCTTTCGAAAATTTTTTTCGAAAATTTTTTTTCGAAAATTTTTTCGAAAATTTTTTTGAAATTTTTTTTCGAAAAATATTTTTGCAAAATTTTTTCGAATTTTTTTTCGAAAATTTTTTTCAAAATTTTTTTTGAAATTTTGATCGAAAATTTTTTTCAAAATTTTTTTCGAAATTTTGTTCGAAAATTTTTTTCGAAAAATTTTTTTCCAAAATTTTTTCGAAAATTTTTTTGAACATTTTTTTCGAAAATTTTTTTTCGAAAATTTTTTTTTCAAAATTTTTTTTTCAAAATTTTTTTCGAAAATTTTTTCTCGAAATTTTTTTCGAAAATTTTTTTGAAAATTTTTTTCGAAAAATGTTTTTGAAATTTTTTTTCGAAAATTTTTTTGAAAATATTTTTCGAAAAATTTTTTCAAAATTTTTTTCAAAATTTTTTTCAAAATTTTTTTTCCAAATTTTTTTTCAAAATTTTTTTCGAAAATTTTTTTTCGAAAATTTTTTTAAAAACTTTTTTCGAATTTTTTTTCGAAATTTCTTTCGAAAATTTTTTTCGAAATTTTTTTTCAAAATTTTTTTTCAAAATTTTATTCGAAAATTTTCTTAAAAATTTATTTCGTAATTTTTTTCAAAAATTTTTTTCAAAATTTTTTTCGAAAAATTTTTTTCCAAAATTTTTTCGAAAATTTTTTTGAAAATTTTTTTTCGAAAATTTTTTTCAAAATTTTTTTCGAAAATTTTTTTTCGAATTTTTTTCGAAAATTTTTTTGAAAATTTTTTTCGAAAAATTTTTTTGAAAATTTTTTTCGAATATTTTTTTGAAAATTTTTTTTGAAAATTTTTTTCAAAATTTTTTTTCGAAATTTTTTTCGAAAATTTTTTTCAATATTTTTTTCGAAAAATTTTTTTCCAAAATTTTTTCGAAAATTTTTTTGAAAATTTTTTTCGAAATTTTTTTCGAAAATTTTTTTTCGAAAATTTTTTTCAAAATTATTTCTGAAAATTTTTTCGAAAATTTTTTTCAAAATTTTTTTCGAATTTTTTTTCGAAAATGTTTTTCAAAATTTTTTTCGAAAAATTTTTTTCCAAAATTTTTTCGAAAATTTTTTTGAAAATTTTTTTCGAAAATTTTTTTTCAAAACTATTTTCGAAAATTTTTTTCAAAATTTTTTTCTAAATTTTTTTCGAAAATTTTTTTCGAAATTTTTTTTCCAAATTTTTTTTCAAAATTGTTTTCGAAAATTTTTTTTCCAAAATTTTTTCAAAATTTTTTTTCGAAATTTTTTTCGAAAATTTTTTTCAAAATTTTTTTCGAAAAATTTTTTTCCAAAATTTTTTCGAAAATTTTTTTGAAAATTTTTTTTCGAAAATTTTTTTCAAAATTTTTTTCGAAAATTTTTTTTCGAATTTTTTTCGAAAATTTTTTTGAAAATTTTTTTCGAAAAATTTTTTTGAAAATTTTTTTCGAATATTTTTTTGAAAATTTTTTTTGAAAATTTTTTTCAAAATTTTTTTTCGAAATTTTTTTCGAAAATTTTTTTCAATATTTTTTTCGAAAAATTTTTTTCCAAAATTTTTTCGAAAATTTTTTTGAAAATTTTTTTTGGAAATTTTTTTTCAAAATTTTTTTCGAAATTTTTTTTTCGAAATTTTTTTCGAAAATTTTTTTCGAAAATTTTTTTCAAATTTTTTTTCGAAATTTTTTTCGAAAATTTTTTTCAAAATTTTTTTCAAAATTTTTTTCCAAAATTTTTTCGAAAATTTTTTTCAAAATTTTTTTCGAAAATTTTTTTTCGAAATTTTTTTCGAAAATTTTTTTTCGAAATTTTTTTCGAAAATTTTTTTCAAAATTTTTTTTCCAAATTTTTTTCAAAAATTTTTTTTCGAAATTTTTTTCGAAATTTTTTTCGAAAATTTTTTTCAAAATTTTTTTTCTGAATTTTTTTTCAAAATTTTTTTCAAAAATTTTTTTTCGAAAATTTTTTAAAATTTTTTTTCGAAAATTTTTTTTCGTAATTTCTTTCGAAAATTTTTTTCGAAAATTTTTTTTCGAAAATTTTTTCGAAAATTTTTTTGAAATTTTTTTTCGAAAAATATTTTTGCAAAATTTTTTCGAAATTTTTTTCGAAAATTTTTTTCGAAATTTTGTTCGAAAATTTTTTTTCGAAAATTTTTTTCAAAATTTTTTTCGAAATTTTTTTTCAAAATTTTTTCGAAATTTTTTTTCAAAATTTTTTTCGAAAATTTTTTTTCGAAATTTTTTTCCAAAATTTTTTCGAAAATTTTTTTGAAAATTTTTTTCGAAATTTTTTTCGAAAATTTTTTTTCGAAAATTTTTTTTTGAAAATTTTTTTTCGAAAATTTTTTTCAAAATTATTTCTGAAAATTTTTTCGAAAATTTTTTTCAAATTTTTTTCGAATTTTTTTTCGAAAATTTTTTTCGAAATTTTTTTTCGAAATTTTTTTTCGAAATTTTTTTTCCAAATTTTTTTTCAAAATTTTTTTCGAAAATTTTTTTCAAAATTTTTTTTCCAAATTTTTTATCAATTTTTTTATCTATTTTCGAATAATTTTTTTCGAAATTTTTTTTCGAAAATTTTTTTCAAAATTTTTTCTGAAAATTTTTTCGAAAATTTTTTTAAAAATTTTTTTCGAAATTTTTTTTCAATTTTTTTTTTGAAAATTTTTTTCCAAAATTTTTTCGAAAATTTTTTTCAAAATTTTTTTCGAAAAATTTTTTTCCAAAATTTTTTCGAAAATTTTTTTGAAAATTTTTTTCGAAAATTTTTTTTCGAAATTTTTTTCAAGAATTTTTTTGAAATATTTTTTTCGAAAAATTTTTTTGAAAATTTTTTTCGAAAATTTTTTTGAAAATTTTTTTCGAAATTTTTTTTCAAAATTTTTTTCGAAAATTTTTTTTCGAAATTTTTTTCGAAAATTTTTTTCGAAAAATTTTTTTCCAAAATTTTTTCGAAATTTTTTTCGAAAATTTTATTGAAAATTTTTTTCGAAAAATTTTTTTGAAAATTTTTTTGGAAAATTTTTTTGAAAATTGTTTTCGAAATTTTTTTTCAAAATTTTTTTCGAAATTATTTTTTCGAAATTTTTTTCGAAAATTTTTCTTCGAAATTTTTTTCGAAAATTTTTTTCATAATTTTTTTTCCAAATTTTTTATCAAAATTTTTTTCGAAAATTTTTTTTCGAAAATTTTTTTAAAAATTTTTTTCGAAATTTTTTTTTCGCAATTTCTTTCAAAAATTTTTTTCGAAATTTTTTTCAAAATTTTTTTCGATAAATTTTTTTCCAAAATTTTTTCGAAAATTTTTTCGAAAATTTTTTTACGAAAATTTTTTCGAGAATTTTTTTGGAAATTTTTTTTCAAAATTTTTTTCGAAAATTTTTTTTCGAAATTTTTTTCGAAAATTTTTTTCAAATTTTTTTCCAAAATTTTTTCGAAAATTTTTTTCAAAATTTTTTTCGAAAATTTTTTTTCGAAATTTTTTTTCGAAAATTTTTTTTCGACATTTTTTTCGAAAATTTTTTTCAAAATTTTTTTTCCAAATTTTTTTCGAAAATTTTTTTTCGAAATTTTTTTCAAAATTTTTTTCGAAAATTTTTTTTCGAAAATTTTTTTTCGAAAATTTTTTTCAAAATTTTTTTTGATATTTTTTTTTGAAATTTTTTTCGAAAAGTTTTTTGAAAATTTTTTTTGAAAAATTTTTTTGAACATTTTTTTCGAAAATTTTTTCGAAAATTTTTTTCGAAATTTTTTTTCAAAATTTTTATTCAAAATTTTTTTTCGAAATTTTTTTCGAAAATTTTTTTCAAAATTTTTTTTCCAAATTTTTTTTTTTAAATTTTTTCGAAAATTTTTTTTCGTAATTTCTTTCGAAAATTTTTTTCGAAAATTATTTTTTCGAAAATTGTTTTGAAATATTTTTTCGAAAAATTTTTTTGCAAAATTTTTTCTAAATTTTTTTTGAAAGTTTTTTTCGAAATTTTTTTCAAAATTTTTTTCAATAATTTTTTTTCCAAATTTTTTTCGAAAATTTTTTTTCAAAATTTTTTTCGAAAATTTTTTTCAAAATTTTTTTCGAAATTTATTTTCAAAATTTTTTTCGAAATTTTTTTTTCCAAATTTTTTCAAAATTTTTTTTCGAAATTTTTTTCGAAAATTTTTTTCAATATTTTTTTCGAAAATTTTTTTTCGAAATTTTTTTCGAAAATTTTTTTCGAAAATTTTTTTTCGAAAAGTTTTTTCAAAATTTTTTTCGAAATTTTTTTTTTGAAATTTTTTTCGAAATTTTTTTTCAAAATTTTTTTCAAAAATTTTTTTTCTAAATTTTTTTCGAAAATTTTTTTTCGAAATTTTTTTCCAAAATTTTTTTCAAATTTTTTTTCGAATTTTTTTTCGAAAATTTTATTCGAAATTTTTTTTTCAAATTTTTTTTCAAAATTTTTTTCGAAAATTTTTTTTCGAATTTTATTATCTATTTTCGAAAGATTTTTTTCGAAATTTTTTTTCGAAAATTTTTTTTCGAAAATTTTTTTCAAAATTTTTTTCGAAAATTTTTTTCAAAATGTTTTTCGAAAATTTTTTTTCCAAAATTTTTTCGAAAATTTTTTTGAAAATTTTTTTCGAAAATTTTTTTTCGAAATTTTTTTCAAAATTTTTTTCGAAATTTTTTTCGAAAATTTTTTTCGAAATTTTTTTTCCAAATTTTTTTTCAAAATTTTTTTCAAAAATTTTTTTTCCAAATTTTTTTCGAAAATTTTTTAAAAATTTTTTTTCGAAATTTTTTTCGAAATTTTTTTTCTAAATTTTTTTCGAAAATTTTTTTTCGAAATTTTTTTCGAAAATTTTTTTCAAAATTTTTTTCGAATTTTTTTCTGAAAATTTTTTCGAAAATTTTTTTAAAAATTTTTTTCGAAATTTTTTTTCAATTTTTTTTTTGAAAATTTTTTTCCAAAATTTTTTCGAAAATTTTTTTCAAAATTTTTTTCGAAAAATTTTTTTCCAAAATTTTTTCGAAAATTTTTTTGAAAATTTTTTTCGAAAATTTTTTTTCGAAATTTTTTTCAAGAATTTTTTTGAAATATTTTTTTCGAAAAATTTTTTTGAAAATTTTTTTCGAAAATTTTTTTGAAAATTTTTTTCGAAATTTTTTTTCAAAATTTTTTTCGAAAATTTTTTTCGAAAAATTTTTTTCCAAAATTTTTTCGAAATTTTTTTCGAAAATTTTTTTGAAAATTTTTTTCGAAAAATTTTTTTGAAAATTTTTTTGGAAAATTTTTTTGAAAATTGTTTTCGAAATTTTTTTTCAAAATTTTTTTCGAAATTATTTTTTCGAAATTTTTTTCGAAAATTTTTCTTCGAAATTTTTTTCGAAAATTTTTTTCATAATTTTTTTTCCAAATTTTTTATCAAAATTTTTTTCGAAAATTTTTTTTCGAAAAATTTTTTAAAAATTTTTTTCGAAATTTTTTTTTTGCAATTTCTTTCAAAAATTTTTTTCGAAATTTTTTTCAAAATTTTTTTCGATAAATTTTTTTCCAAAATTTTTTCGAAAATTTTTTCGAAAATTTTTTTACGAAAATTTTTTCGAGAATTTTTTTGGAAATTTTTTTTCAAAATTTTTTCGAAAATTTTTTTTCGAAATTTTTTTCGAAAATTTTTTTCAAATTTTTTTCCAAAATTTTTTCGAAAATTTTTTTCAAAATTTTTTTTGATATTTTTTTTTGAAATTTTTTTCGAAAATTTTTTTGAAAATTTTTTTTGAAAAATTTTTTTGAAAATTTTTTTCGAAAATTTTTTCGAAAATTTTTTTCGAAATTTTTTTTCAAAATCTTTATTCGAAAATTTTTTTTCGAAATTTTTTTCGAAAATTTTTTTCAAAATTTTTTTTCCAAATTTTTTTTTTTAAATTTTTTCGAAAATTTTTTTTCGTAATTTCTTTCGAAAATTTTTTTCGAAAATTATTTTTTCGAAAATTTTTTTGAAATTTTTTTTCGAAAAATTTTTTTGCAAAATTTTTTCTAAATTTTTTTTGAAAGTTTTTTTCGAAATTTTTTTCAAAATTTTTTTCAATAATTTTTTTTCCAAATTTTTTTCGAAAATTTTTTTTCAAAATTTTTTTCGAAAATTTTTTTCAAAATTTTTTTCGAAATTTATTTTCAAAATTTTTTTCGAAATTTTTTTTTCCAAATTTTTTCAAAATTTTTTTTCGAAATTTTTTTCGAAAATGTTTTTCAATATTTTTTTCGAAAATTTTTTTTCGAAATTTTTTTCGAAAATTTTTTTCGAAAATTTTTTTTCGAAAAGTTTTTTCAAAATGTTTTTCGAAAATTTTTTTTTGAAATTTTTTTCGAAATTTTTTTTCAAAATTTTTTTCAAAAATTTTTTTTCTAAATTTTTTTCGAAAATTTTTTTTCGAAATTTTTTTCAAAAATTTTTTTTCCAAATTTTTTTCGAAAATTTTTTAAAAATTTTTTTTCGAAATTTTTTTCGAAATTTTTTTTCTAAATTTTTTTCAAAAATTTTTTTTCGAAATTTTTTTCGAAAATTTTTTTCAAAATTTTTTTCGAATTTTTTTCTGAAAATTTTTTCGAAAATTTTTTTAAAAATTTTTTTCGAAATTTTTTTTCAATTTTTTTTTTGAAAATTTTTTTCCAAAATTTTTTCGAAAATTTTTTTCAAAATTTTTTTCGAAAAATTTTTTTCCAAAATTTTTTCGAAAATTTTTTTGAAAATTTTTTTCGAAAATTTTTTTTCGAAATTTTTTTCAAGAATTTTTTTGAAATATTTTTTTCGAAAAATTTTTTTGAAAATTTTTTTCGAAAATTTTTTTGAAAATTTTTTTCGAAATTTTTTTTCAAAATTTTTTTCGAAAATTTTTTTTCGAAATTTTTTTCGAAAATTTTTTTCGAAAAATTTTTTTCCAAAATTTTTTCGAAATTTTTTTCGAAAATTTTTTTGAAAATTTTTTTCGAAAAATTTTTTTGAAAATTTTTTTGGAAAATTTTTTTGAAAATTGTTTTCGAAATTTTTTTTCAAAATTTTTTTCGAAATTATTTTTTCGAAATTTTTTTCGAAAATTTTTCTTCGAAATTTTTTTCGAAAATTTTTTTCATAATTTTTTTTCCAAATTTTTTATCAAAATTTTTTTCGAAAATTTTTTTTCGAAAATTTTTTTAAAAATTTTTTTCGAAATTTTTTTTTCGCAATTTCTTTCAAAATTTTTTTTCGAAATTTTTTTCAAAATTTTTTTCGATAAATTTTTTTCCAAAATTTTTTCGAAAATTTTTTCGAAAATTTTTTTACGAAAATTTTTTCGAGAATTTTTTTGGAAATTTTTTTTCAAAATTTTTTTCGAAAATTTTTTTTCGAAATTTTTTTCGAAAATTTTTTTCAAATTTTTTTCCAAAATTTTTTCGAAAATTTTTTTCAAAATTTTTTTCGAAAATTTTTTTTCGAAATTTTTTTTCGAAAATTTTTTTTCGACATTTTTTTCGAAAATTTTTTTCAAAATTTTTTTTCCAAATTTTTTTCGAAAATTTTTTTTCGAAATTTTTTTCAAAATTTTTTTCGAAAATTTTTTTTCGAAAATTTTTTTTCGAAAATTTTTTTCAAAATTTTTTTTGATATTTTTTTTTGAAATTTTTTTCGAAAATTTTTTTGAAAATTTTTTTTGAAAAATTTTTTTGAAAATTTTTTTCGAAAATTTTTTCGAAAATTTTTTTCGAAATTTTTTTTCAAAATTTTTATTCGAAAATTTTTTTTCGAAATTTTTTTCGAAAATTTTTTTCAAAATTTTTTTTCCAAATTTTTTTTTTTTAATTTTTTCGAAAATTTTTTTTCGTAATTTCTTTCGAAAATTTTTTTCGAAAATTATTTTTTCGAAAATTTTTTTTTAAATTTTTTTTCGAAAAATTTTTTTGCAAAATTTTTTCTAAATTTTTTTTGAAAGTTTTTTTCGAAATTTTTTTCAAAATTTTTTTCAATAATTTTTTTTCCAAATTTTTTTCGAAAATTTTTTTTCAAAATTTTTTTCGAAAATTTTTTTCAAAATTTTTTTCGAAATTTATTTTCAAAATTTTTTTCGAAATTTTTTTTTCCAAATTTTTTCAAAATTTTTTTTCGAAATTTTTTTCGAAAATTTTTTTCAATATTTTTTTCGAAAATTTTTTTTCGAAATTTTTTTCGAAAATTTTTTTCGAAAATTTTTTTTCGAAAAGTTTTTTCAAAATTTTTTTCGAAAATTTTTTTTGAAATTTTTTTCGAAATTTTTTTTCAAAATTTTTTTCAAAAATTTTTTTTCTAAATTTTTTTCGAAAATTTTTTTTCGAAATTTTTTTCGAAAATTTTTTTCAAATTTTTTTTCGAATTTTTTTTCGAAAATTTTTTTCGAAATTTTTTTTTCAAATTTTTTTTCAAAATTTTTTTCGAAAATTTTTTTTCGAATTTTTTTATCTATTTTCGAAAAATTTTTTTCGAAATTTTTTTTCGAAAATTTTTTTTCGAAAATTTTTTTCAAAATTTTTTTCGAAATTTTTTTCGAAAATTTTTTTCAAAATGTTTTTCGAAAATTTTTTTTCCAAAATTTTTTCGAAAATTTTTTTGAAAATTTTTTTCGAAAATTTTTTTTCGAAATTTTTTTCAAAATTTTTTTCGAAATTTTTTTCGAAAATTTTTTTCGAAATTTTTTTTCCAAATTTTTTTTCAAAATTTTTTTCAAAAATTTTTTTTCCAAATTTTTTTCGAAAATTTTTTAAAAATTTTTTTTCGAAATTTTTTTCGAAATTTTTTTTCTAAATTTTTTTCGAAAATTTTTTTTCGAAATTTTTTTCGAAAATTTTTTTCAAAATTTTTTTCGAATTTTTTTTCGAAAATTTTTTTCGAAATTTTTTTTCGAAAATTTTTTTCGAAATTTTTTTTCCAAATTTTTTTTCAAATTTTTTTTCGAAAATTTTTTTTCGAATTTTTTTATCTATTTTCGAATAATTTTTTTCGAAATTTTTTTTCGAAAATTTTTTTCAAAATTTTTTCTGAAAATTTTTTCGAAAATTTTTTTAAAAATTTTTTTCGAAATTTTTTTTCAATTTTTTTTTTGAAAATTTTTTTCCAAAATTTTTCCGAAAATTTTTTTCAAAATTTTTTTCGAAATTTTTTTTCAAAATTTTTTTGTAAAATTTTTTTTCAAAATTTTTCTCGAAAATTTTTTTCGAAAATTTTTTTCAAAATTTTTTTCGAAAAATTTTTTTCCAAATTTTTTTCGAAAAATTTTGAAATTTTTTTTCGAAAATTTTTTTTCGAAATTTTTTTCAAGAATTTTTTGAAATATTTTTTTCGAAAAATTTTTTTGAAAATTGTTCTCGAAATTTTTTTTCAAAATTTTTTTCGAAATTTTTTTTTCGAAATTTTTTTCGAAAATTTTTCTTCGAAATTTTTTTCGAAAATTTTTTTCAAAATTTTTTTTCCAAATTTTTTATCAAAATTTTTTTCGGAAATTTTTTTTCGAAAATTTTTTTAAAAATTTTTTTCGAAATTTTTTTTCGAAATTTCTTTCAAAAATTTTTTTCGAAATTTTTTTCAAAATTTTTTTCGATAAATTTTTTTCCAAAATTTTTTCGAAAATTTTTTCGAAAATTTTCTTACGAAAATTTTTTCGAGAATTTTTTTGAAAATTTTTTTGGAAATTATTTTTTCAAAATTTTTTTCGAAAATTTTTTTTCGAAATTTTTTTCGAAAATTTTTTTCAAATTTTTTTCCAAAATTTTTTCGAAAATTTTTTTCAAAATTTTTTTCGAAAATTTTTTTTCGAAATTTTTTTTCGAAAATTTTTTTTCGACATTTTTTTCGAAAATTTTTTTCAAAATTTTTTTTCCAAATTTTTTTCGAAAATTTTTTTTCGAAATTTTTTTCAAAATTTATTTCGATATTTTTTTTCAAAAATTTTTTTGAAAATTTTTTTTGAAAAATTTTTTTGAAATTTTTTTCGAAAATTTTTTCGAAAATTTTTTTCGAAATTTTTTTTCAAAATTTTTATTCGACAATTTTTTTTCGAAATTTTTTTCGAAAATTTTTTTCAAAATTTTTTTTCCAAATTTTTTTTTCAAAATTTTTTTGAAAATTTTTTTTCGTAATTACTTTCGAAAATTTTTTTCAAAAATTTTTTTTCGAAAATTTTTTCGAAAATTTTTCTTAAATTTTTTTTCGAAAAATTTTTTTGCAAAATTTTTTCTAAATTTTTTTTGAAAATTTTTTTCGAAATTTTTTTCAAAATTTTTTTCAATAATTTTTTTTCCAAATTTTTTTCGAAAATTTTATTTCAAAATTTTTTTCGAAAATTTTTTTCAAAATTTTTTTCGAAAATTTTTTTTCGAAATTTTTTTTCGAAAATTTTTTTTCGAAATTTTTTTTAAAAATTTTTTTCGAAAATTTTTTTTTGAAATTTTTTTCGAAATTTTTTTTCAAAATTTTTTTCGAAAATTTTTTTTCTAAATATTTTTCGAAAATTTTTTTTTGGAATTTTTTTCGAAAATTTTTTTCAAATTTTTTTTCGCATTTTTTTTCGAAAATTTTTTTCGAAATTTTTTTTCCAAATTTTTTTTCCAAATTTTTTTTCAAAATTTTTTTCGAAAATTTTTTTTCGAATTTTTTTATGTATTTTCGAAAAATTTTTTTCGAAATTTTTTTTCGAAAATTTTTTTTCGAAAATTTTTTTCAAAATTTTTTTCGAAATTTTTTTCGAAAATTTTTTTCAAAATGTTTTTCGAAAAAATTTTTTCCAAAATTTTTTCGAAAATTTTTTTTAAAATTTTTTTCGAAAATTTTTTTTCGAAATTTTTTTCAAAATTTTTTTTGAAATATTTTTTTCGAAAAATTTTTTTCAAAATTTTTTTCGAAAATTTTTTTTTGGAAATTTTTTTCGAAAATTATTTTTCGAAATTTTTTTCAAAAATTTTTTTCAGAAATTTTTTCCAAATTTTTTTTCAAAATTTTTTTCGAAAATTTTTTTCGAAATTTTTTTTCAAAATTTTTTTCAAAAATTTTTTTTCCAAATTTTTTTCGAAAATTTTTTTAAAAATTTTTTTCGAAATTTTTTTCGAAAATTTTTTTTCAAAATTTTTTTCGAAAATTTTTTTCAAAATTTTTTTCAAAAATTTTTTTCAAAATTTTTTCGAAATTTTTTTTCAAAATTTTTTTCGAAAATTTCTTTTCGAAATTTTTTTCGAAAATTTTTTTTCGAAATTTTTTTCGAAAATTTTTTTTCGAAATTTTTTTTCGAAATTTTTTTCGAAAATTTTTTTCAAAATTTTTTTTCTGAATTTTTTTTCAAAATTTTTTTCGAAAATTTTTTTCCGAAAAGTTTTTAAAAATTTTTTTCGAAAATTTTTTTTCGTAATTTCTTTCGAAAATTTTTTTCGAAAATTTTTTTTCGAAAATTGTTTCTCGAAAATTTTTTCGAAAATTTTTTTGGAATTTTTTTTCGAAAAAGTTTTTTGCAAAATTTTTTTTAAATTTTTTTTGAAAATTTTTTTCGAAATTTTTTTCAAAATTTTTTTCAATAATTTTTTTTCCAAATTTTTTTCGAATATTTTTTTAAAAATTTTTTTCGAAATTTTTTTCGAAATTTTTTTTTCAAAATTTTTTTCGAAAATTTTTTTCGAAATTTTTTTCGAAAATTTTTTTTCGAAATTTTTTTCGAAAATTTTTTTCGAAAATTTTTTTCAAAATTTTTTTCGAAAATTTTTTTCAAAATTTTTTTCGAAATTTTTTTCGAAAATTTTTTTCAAAATTTTTTTCGAAAAATTTTTTTCCAAAATTTTTTCGAAAATTTTTTTTCGATATTTTTTTGAAAGTTTTTTTGAAAATTTTTTTCGAAAAATTTTTTTGAAAATTTTTTTCGAAAATTTTTTTGAAAATTTTTTTCGAAATTTTTTTTCAAAATTTTTTTCGAAAATTTTTTTTTTGAAATTTTTTTCGAAAATTTTTTTTCGAAATTTTTTTCAAAAATTTTTTTCCAAAATCTTTTCGAAAATTTTATTCAAAATTTTTTTCGAAATTTTTTTTCAAAATTTTTTCGAAAATTTTTTTTCAAAATTTTTCTCGAAAATTTTTTTCAAAATTTTTTTCGAAATTTTTTTCGAAAATTTTTTTCAAAATTTTTTTCGAAAAATTTTTTTCCAAAATTTTTTCGAAAATTTTTTTGAAAATTTTTTTCGAAAATTTTTTTTCGAAATTTTTTTCAAAATTTTTCTTGAAATATTTTTTTCGAAAAATTTTTTTGAAAATTTTTTTCGAAAATTTTTTTGAAAATTTTTTTCGAAATTTTTTTTCAAAATTTTTTTCGAAATTTTTTTTTCGAAATTTTTTTTCGAAATTTTTTTTTCGAAATTTTTTTCGAAAATTTTTTTCAAAATTTTTTTTCCAAATTTTTTTTCAAAATTTTTTTCGAAAATTTTTTTCAAAATTATTTTCAAAATTTTTTTTCGAAATTTTTTTCAAAATTTTTTTTGAAATATTTTTTTCGAAAAATTTTTTTCAAAATTTTTTTCGAAAATTTTTTTTTGGAAATTTTTTTCGAAAATTTTTTTTCGAAATTTTTTTCAAAAATTTTTTTCAAAAATTTTTTCCAAATTTTTTTTCAAAATTTTTTTCGAAAATTTTTTTCGAAATTTTTTTTCAAAATTTTTTTCAAAAATTTTTTTTCCAAATTTTTTTCGAAAATTTTTTCAAATTTTTTTTTGAAATTTTTTTCGAAAATTTTTTTCAAAATTTTTTTCCAAAATTTTTTCGAAAATTTTTTCGAAAATTTTTTTGAAAATTTTTTTCGAAAATTTTTTTTCGAAAATTTTTTTCAAAATTTTTTTCGAAAATTTTTTTTTGAAATTTTTTTCGAAAATTTTTTTGAAAATTTTTTTCGAAAAATTTTTTTGAAAATTTTTTTCGAAAATTTTTTTGAAAATTTTTTTCGAAATTTTTTTTCAAAATTTTTTTCGAAAATTTTTTTTCGAAATTTTTTTTCGAAATTTTTTTTGAAAATTTTTTTGAAAATTTTTTTTCTGAATTTTTTTTCAAAATTTTTTTCGAAATTTTTTTTTCGAAAATTTTTTAAAATTTTTTTTCGTAATTTCTTTCGAAAATTTTTTTCGAAAATTTTTTTTCGAAAATTTTTTCGAAAATTTTTTTGAAATTTTTTTTTGAAAAAGTTTTTTGCAAAATTTTTTCTAAATTTTTTTTGAAAATTTTTTTCGAAATTTTTTTTCAAAATTTTTATTCGACAATTTTTTTTCGAAATTTTTTTCGAAAATTTTTTTCAAAATTTTTTTTCCAAATTTTTTTTTCAAAATTTTTTTGAAAATTTTTTTTCGTAATTACTTTCGAAAATTTTTTTCAAAAATTTTTTTTCGAAAATTTTTTCGAAAATTTTTCTTAAATTTTTTTTCGAAAAATTTTTTTGCAAAATTTTTTCTAAATTTTTTTTGAAAATTTTTTTCGAAATTTTTTTCAAAATTTTTTTCAATAATTTTTTTTCCAAATTTTTTTCGAAAATTTTATTTCAAAATTTTTTTCGAAAATTTTTTTCAAAATTTTTTTCGAAAATTTTTTTTCGAAATTTTTTTTCGAAAATTTTTTTTCGAAATTTTTTTTAAAAATTTTTTTCGAAAATTTTTTTTTGAAATTTTTTTCGAAATTTTTTTTCAAAATTTTTTTCGAAAATTTTTTTTCTAAATATTTTTCGAAAATTTTTTTTTGGAATTTTTTTCGAAAATTTTTTTCAAATTTTTTTTCGCATTTTTTTTCGAAAATTTTTTTCGAAATTTTTTTTCCAAATTTTTTTTCAAAATTTTTTTCGAAAATTTTTTTTCGAATTTTTTTATGTATTTTCGAAAAATTTTTTTCGAAATTTTTTTTCGAAAATTTTTTTTCGAAAATTTTTTTCAAAATTTTTTTCGAAATTTTTTTCGAAAATTTTTTTCAAAATGTTTTTCGAAAAAATTTTTTCCAAAATTTTTTCGAAAATTTTTTTGAAAATTTTTTTCGAAAATTTTTTTTCGAAATTTTTTTCAAAATTTTTTTTGAAATATTTTTTTCGAAAAATTTTTTTCAAAATTTTTTTCGAAAATTTTTTTTTGGAAATTTTTTTCGAAAATTTTTTTTCGAAATTTTTTTCAAAAATTTTTTTCAAAAATTTTTTCCAAATTTTTTTTCAAAATTTTTTTCGAAAATTTTTTTCGAAATTTTTTTTCAAAATTTTTTTCAAAAATTTTTTTTCCAAATTTTTTTCGAAAATTTTTTTAAAAATTTTTTTCGAAATTTTTTTCGAAAATTTTTTTTCAAAATTTTTTTCGAAAATTTTTTTCAAAATTTTTTTCGAAAATTTTTTTCAAAATTTTTTCGAAATTTTTTTTCAAAATTTTTTTCGAAAATTTCTTTTCGAAATTTTTTTCGAAAATTTTTTTTCGAAATTTTTTTCGAAAATTTTTTTTCGAAATTTTTTTTCGAAATTTTTTTCGAAAATTTTTTTCAAAATTTTTTTTCTGAATTTTTTTTCAAAATTTTTTTCGAAAATTTTTTTCCGAAAAGTTTTTAAAAATTTTTTTCGAAAATTTTTTTTCGTAATTTCTTTCGAAAATTTTTTTCGAAAATTTTTTTTTGAAAATTGTTTCTCGAAAATTTTTTCGAAAATTTTTTTGGAATTTTTTTTCGAAAAAGTTTTTTGCAAAATTTTTTTTAAATTTTTTTTGAAAATTTTTTTCGAAATTTTTTTCAAAATTTTTTTCAATAATTTTTTTTCCAAATTTTTTTCGAATATTTTTTTAAAAATTTTTTTCGAAATTTTTTTCGAAATTTTTTTTTCAAAATTTTTTTCGAAAATTTTTTTCGAAATTTTTTTCGAAAATTTTTTTTCGAAATTTTTTTCGAAAATTTTTTTCGAAAATTTTTTTCAAAATTTTTTTCGAAAATTTTTTTCAAAATTTTTTTCGAAATTTTTTTCGAAAATTTTTTTCAAAATTTTTTTCGAAAAATTTTTTTCCAAAATTTTTTCGAAAATTTTTTTTCGATATTTTTTTGAAAGTTTTTTTGAAAATTTTTTTCGAAAAATTTTTTTGAAAATTTTTTTCGAAAATTTTTTTGAAAATTTTTTTCGAAATTTTTTTTCAAAATTTTTTTCGAAAATTTTTTTTTTGAAATTTTTTTCGAAAATTTTTTTTCGAAATTTTTTTCAAAAATTTTTTTCCAAAATCTTTTCGAAAATTTTATTCAAAATTTTTTTCGAAATTTTTTTTCAAAATTTTTTCGAAAATTTTTTTTCAAAATTTTTCTCGAAAATTTTTTTCAAAATTTTTTTCGAAATTTTTTTCGAAAATTTTTTTCAAAATTTTTTTCGAAAAATTTTTTTCCAAAATTTTTTCGAAAATTTTTTTGAAAATTTTTTTCGAAAATTTTTTTTCGAAATTTTTTTCAAAATTTTTCTTGAAATATTTTTTTCGAAAAATTTTTTTGAAAATTTTTTTCGAAAATTTTTTTGAAAATTTTTTTCGAAATTTTTTTTAAAAATTTTTTTCGAAATTTTTTTTTCGAAATTTTTTTTCGAAATTTTTTTTTCGAAATTTTTTTCGAAAATTTTTTTCAAAATTTTTTTTCCAAATTTTTTTTCAAAATTTTTTTCGAAAATTTTTTTCAAAATTATTTTCAAAATTTTTTTTCGAAATTTTTTTCAAAATTTTTTTTGAAATATTTTTTTCGAAAAATTTTTTTCAAAATTTTTTTCGAAAATTTTTTTTTGGAAATTTTTTTCGAAAATTTTTTTTCGAAATTTTTTTCAAAAATTTTTTTCAAAAATTTTTTCCAAATTTTTTTTCAAAATTTTTTTCGAAAATTTTTTTCGAAATTTTTTTTCAAAATTTTTTTCAAAAATTTTTTTTCCAAATTTTTTTCGAAAATTTTTTCAAATTTTTTTTTGAAATTTTTTTCGAAAATTTTTTTCAAAATTTTTTTCCAAAATTTTTTCGAAAATTTTTTCGAAAATTTTTTTGAAAATTTTTTTCGAAAATTTTTTTTCGAAAATTTTTTTCAAAATTTTTTTCGAAAATTTTTTTTTGAAATTTTTTCCAAAAATTTTTTTAAAATTTTTTTTCGAAATTTTTTTCGAAAATTTTTTTTCAAAATTTTTTTCGAAAATTTTTTTCGAAATTTTTTTCGAAAATTTTTTTTCGAAATTTTTTTCGATAATTTTTTTCAAAATTTTTTTCAAAATTTTTTTCAAAATTTTTTTTCCAAATTTTTTTTCAAAATTTTTTTCGAAAATTTTTTTTCGAAAATTTTTTTAAAAATTTTTTTCGAATTTTTTTTCGAAATTTCTTTCGAAAATTTTTTTCGAAATTTTTTTTCAAAATTTTTTTCGAAACTTTTTTTCGAAAAATTTTTTTCCAAAATTTTTTCGAAAATTTTTTTGAAAATTTTTTTTCGAAAATTTTTTTCAAAATTTTTTTCGAAAATTTTTTTTCGAAGTTTCTTTCGAAAATTTTTTTGAAAATTTTTTTCGAATATTTTTTTGAAAATTTTTTTTGAAAATTTTTTTCAAAATTTTTTTTCGAAATTTTTTTCGAAAATTTTTTTCAATATTTTTTTCGAAAATTTTTTTTCCAAAATTTTTTCGAAAATTTTTTAAAAATTTTTTTCGAAATTTTTTTCGAAAATTTTTTTTCGAAAATTTTTTTCAAAATTATTTCTGAAAATTTTTTCGAAAATTTTTTTCAAAATTTTTTTCGAATTTTTTTTCGAAAATTTTTTTCGAAAATTTTTTTCGAAAAATTTTTTTGAAAATGTTTTTCGAAAATTTTTTTGAAAATTTTTTTCGAAATTTTTTTTCAAAATTTTTTTCGAAAATTTTTTTTTGGAAATTTTTTTCGAAACTTTTTTTAGAAAAATTTTTCAAAATTTTTTTCAACAATTTTTTTTCCAAATTTTTTTCCAAAAATTTTTTTAAAATTTTTTTTCGAAATTTTTTTCGAAAATTTTTTTTCAAAATTTTTTTCGAAAATTTTTTTCGAAATTTTTTTCGAAAATTTTTTTTCGAAATTTTTTTCGATAATTTTTTTCAAAATTTTTTTCAAAATTTTTTTCAAAATTTTTTTTCCAAATTTTTTTTCAAAATTTTTTTCGAAAATTTTTTTCGAAAATTTTTTCTCGAAATTTTTTTTCGAAATTTTTTTCGAAAATTTTATTCAAAATTTTTTTTCTGAATTTTTTTCAAAATTTTTTTCGAAAATTTTTTTTCGAAAATTTTTTAAAAATTTTTTTCGAAAAATTTTTTTCGTAATTTCTTTCGAAAATTTTTTTCGAAAATTTTTTTTCGAAAATTTTTTCGAAACTTTTTTTAGAAAAATTTTTCAAAATTTTTTTCAATAATTTTTTTTCCAAATTTTTTTCCAAAAATTTTTTTAAAATTTTTTTTCGAAATTTTTTTCGAAAATTTTTTTTCAAAATTTTTTTCGAAAATTTTTTTCGAAATTTTTTTCGAAAATTTTTTTTCGAAATTTTTTTCGATAATTTTTTTCAAAATTTTTTTCAAAATTTTTTTCAAAATTTTTTTTCCAAATTTTTTTTCAAAATTTTTTTCGAAAATTTTTTTTCGAAAATTTTTTTAAAAATTTTTTTCGAATTTTTTTTCGAAATTTCTTTCGAAAATTTTTTTCGAAATTTTTTTTCAAAATTTTTTTCGAAACTTTTTTTCGAAAAATTTTTTTCCAAAATTTTTTCGAAAATTTTTTTGAAAATTTTTTTTCGAAAATTTTTTTCAAAATTTTTTTCGAAAATTTTTTTTCGAAATTTCTTTCGAAAATTTTTTTGAAAATTTTTTTCGAATATTTTTTTGAAAATTTTTTTTGAAAATTTTTTTCAAAATTTTTTTTCGAAATTTTTTTCGAAAATTTTTTTCAATATTTTTTTCGAAAATTTTTTTTCCAAAATTTTTTCGAAAATTTTTTAAAAATTTTTTTCGAAATTTTTTTCGAAAATTTTTTTTCGAAAATTTTTTTCAAAATTATTTCTGAAAATTTTTTCGAAAATTTTTTTCAAAATTTTTTTCGAATTTTTTTTCGAAAATTTTTTTCGAAAATTTTTTTCGAAAAATTTTTTTGAAAATGTTTTTCGAAAATTTTTTTGAAAATTTTTTTCGAAATTTTTTTTCAAAATTTTTTTCGAAAATTTTTTTTTGGAAATTTTTTTCGAAACTTTTTTTAGAAAAATTTTTCAAAATTTTTTTCAATAATTTTTTTTCCAAATTTTTTTCCAAAAATTTTTTTAAAATTTTTTTTCGAAATTTTTTTCGAAAATTTTTTTTCAAAATTTTTTTCGAAAATTTTTTTCGAAATTTTTTTCGAAAATTTTTTTTCGAAATTTTTTTCGATAATTTTTTTCAAAATTTTTTTCAAAATTTTTTTCAAAATTTTTTTTCCAAATTTTTTTTCAAAATTTTTTTCGAAAATTTTTTTTCGAAAATTTTTTTAAAAATTTTTTTCGAATTTTTTTTCGAAATTTCTTTCGAAATTTTTTTTCAAAATTTTTTTCAAAACTTTTTTTCGAAAAATTTTTTTCCAAAATTTTTTCGAAAATTTTTTTGAAAATTTTTTTTCGAAAATTTTTTTCAAAATTTTTTTCGAAAATTTTTTTTCGAAATTTCTTTCGAAAATTTTTTTGAAAATTTTTTTCGAATATTTTTATTGAAAATTTTTTTTGAAAATTTTTTTCAAAATTTTTTTTCGAAATTTTTTTCGAAAATTTTTTTCAATATTTTTTTCGAAAATTTTTTTTCCAAAATTTTTTCGAAAATTTTTTAAAAATTTTTTTCGAAATTTTTTTCGAAAATTTTTTTTCGAAAATTTTTTTCAAAATTATTTCTGAAAATTTTTTCGAAAATTTTTTTCAACATTTTTTTCGAATTTTTTTTCGAAAATTTTTTTCGAAAATTTTTTTCGAAAAATTTTTTTGAAAATGTTTTTCGAAAATTTTTTTGAAAATTTTTTTCGAAATTTTTTTTCAAAATTTTTTTCGAAAATTTTTTTTTGGAAATTTTTTTCGAAAATTTTTTTTCGAAATTTTTTTCAAAAATTTTTTTCAAAATTTTTTTTTTAATTTTTTTTTCAAAATTTTTTTCGAAAATTTTTTTTCGAAATTTTTTTTTCCAAATTTTTTCAAAATTTTTTTTCGAAAATTTTTTAAAAATTTTTTTCGAAATTTTTTTCGAAAATTTTTTTTCGAAAATTTTTTTCAAAATTATTTCTGAAAATTTTTTCGAAAATTTTTTTCAAAATTTTTTTCGAATTTTTTTTCGAAAATTTTTTTCGAAAATTTTTTTCGAAAAATTTTTTTGAAAATTTTTTTCGAAAATTTTTTTGAAAATTTTTTTCGAAATTTTTTTTCAAAATTTTTTTCGAAAATTTTTTTTTGGAAATTTTTTTCGAAAATTTTTTTTCGAAATTTTTTTCAAAAATTTTTTTCAAAATTTTTTTTTTTAATTTTTTTTTCAAATTTTTTTTCGAATTTTTTTTCCCAAATTTTTTTCGAAATTTTTTTTCGAAATTTTTTTTCCAAATTTTTTTTCAAAATTTTTTTCGAAAATTTTTTTTCAAATTTTTTTATCTATTTTCGAAAAATTTTTTTCGAAATTTTTTTTCGAAAATTTTTTTTCGAAAATTTTTTTTCGAAAATTTTTTTCAAAATTTTTTTCGAAATTTTTTTCGAAAATTTTTTTCAAAATGTTTTTCGAAAAATTTTTTTCCAAAATTTTTTCGAAAATTTTTTTGAAAATTTTTTTCGAAAATTTTTTTTCGAAATTTTTTTCAAAATTTTTTTCGAAATTTTTTTCGAAAATTTTTTTCGAAATTTTTTTTCCAAATTTTTTTTCAAAATTTTTTTCAATAATTTTTTTTCCAAATTTTTTTCAATAATTTTTTAAAAAATTTTTTTCGAAATTTTTTTCGAAATTTTTTTTTCAAAATTTTTTTCGAAAATTTTTTTCAAAATTTTTTTCGAAATTTTTTTTCAAAATTTTTTTCGAAATTTTTTTTCAAAATTTTTTTCGAAAATTTTTTTCGAAATTTTTTTCGAAAATTTTATTTCGAAATTTTTTTCCAAAAATTTTTTTCAAAATTTTTTTCGAAATTTTTTTCGAAAATTTTTTTCGAAATTTTTTTCCAAATTTTTTTTCAAAATTTTTTTTGAAATTTTTTTTTCCAAAATTTTTTCAAAATTTTTTTTCGAAATTTTTTTCGAAAATTTTTTTCAATATTTTTTTCGAAAATTTTTTTTCGAAATTTTTTTCGAAATTTTTTTTCGAAAATTTTTTTTCGAAAATTTTTTTCAAAATTTTTTTCGAAAATTTTTTTTTGAAATTTTTTTTCTAAATTTTTTTCGAAAATTTTTTTTCGAAATTTTTTTCGAAAATTTTTTTCAAAATTTTTTTCGAATTTTTTTTCGAAAATTTTTTTCGAAATTTTTTTTCGAAATTTTTTTTCGAAATTTTTT
The DNA here is from genome assembly GCA_036926305.1 of Uropetala carovei. NCBI lineage: Eukaryota > Metazoa > Arthropoda > Insecta > Odonata > Petaluridae > Uropetala > Uropetala carovei. The sequence continues at coordinate 220,764 of JAXCHB010000310.1, read as the reverse complement.
TTCCAAATTTTTTTTCAAATTTTTTTTCGAAATTTTTTTTTCGAATTTGTTTATCTATTATCGAATAATTTTTTTCGAAATTTTTTTTCGAAAATTTTTTTCAAAATTTTTTTTCGAAAATTTTTTTCAAAATTTTTTTCCAAAATTTTTTCGAAAATTTTTTTGAAAATTTTTTTCGAAAATTTTTTTTGAAATTTTTTTCAAGAATTTTTTTGAAATATTTTTTTCGAAAAATTTTTTTGAAAATTTTTTTCGAAAATTTTTTTGAAAATTTTTTTCGAAATTTTTTTTCAAAATTTTTTTCGAAAATTTTTTTTCAAAATTTCTTTCGAAAATTTTTTTCGAAAAATTTTTTTCCAAAATTTTTTTCGAAAAATTTTTTTCCAAAATTTTTTCGAAATTTTTTTCGAAAATTTTTTTGAAAATTTTTTTCGAAAAATTTTTTTGAAAATTTTTTTCGAAAATTTTTTTGAAAATTTTTTTGGAAATTTTTTTTCAAAATTTTTTTCGAAAATTTTTTTTCGAAATTTTTTTCGAAAATTTTTTTCAAATTTTTTTCCAAAATTTTTTCGAAAATTTTTTTCAAAATTTTTTTCGAAAATTTTTTTTCGAAATTTTTTTTCGAAAATTTTTTTTCCAAATTTTTTTTCAAAAATTTTTTCAATAATTTTTTTTCCAAATTTTTTTCGAAAATTTTTTAAAAAATTTTTTTCGAAATTTTTTTCGATAATTTTTTTTCAAAATTTTTTTCGAAAATTTTTTTTTGAAATTTTTTTCGAAATTTTTTTTCAAAATTTTTTTCAAAAATTTTTTTTCTAAATTTTTTTCGAAAATTTTTTTTCGAAATTTTTTTCGAAAATTTTTTTCAAATTTTTTTTCGAATTTTTTTTCGAAAATTTTTTTCGAAATTTTTTTTTCAAATTTTTTTTCAAAATTTTTTTCGAAAATTTTTTTTCGAATTTTTTTATCTATTTTCGAAAAATTTTTTTCGAAATTTTTTTTCGAAAATTTTTTTTCGAAAATTTTTTTCAAAATTTTTTTCGAAATTATTTTCGAAAATTTTTTTCAAAATGTTTTTCGAAAATTTTTTTTCCAAAATTTTTTCGAAAATTTTTTTGAAAATTTTTTTCGAAAATTTTTTTTCGAAATTTTTTTCAAAATTTTTTTCGAAATTTTTTTCGAAAATTTTTTTCGAAATTTTTTTTCCAAATTTTTTTTCAAAATTTTTTTCAAAAATTTTTTTTCCAAATTTTTTTCGAAAATTTTTTAAAAATTTTTTTTCGAAATTTTTTTCGAAATTTTTTTTCTAAATTTTTTTCGAAAATTTTTTTTCGAAATTTTTTTCGAAAATTTTTTTCAAAATTTTTTTCGAATTTTTTTCTGAAAATTTTTTCGAAAATTTTTTTAAAAATTTTTTTCGAAATTTTTTTTCAATTTTTTTTTTGAAAATTTTTTTCCAAAATTTTTTCGAAAATTTTTTTCAAAATTTTTTTCGAAAAATTTTTTTCCAAAATTTTTTCGAAAATTTTTTTGAAAATTTTTTTCGAAAATTTTTTTTCGAAATTTTTTTCAAGAATTTTTTTGAAATATTTTTTTCGAAAAATTTTTTTGAAAATTTTTTTCGAAAATTTTTTTGAAAATTTTTTTCGAAATTTTTTTTCAAAATTTTTTTTGAAAATTTTTTTTCGAAATTTTTTTCGAAAATTTTTTTCGAAAAATTTTTTTCCAAAATTTTTTCGAAATTTTTTTCGAAAATTTTTTTGAAAATTTTTTTCGAAAAATTTTTTTGAAAATTTTTTTGGAAAATTTTTTTGAAAATTGTTTTCGAAATTTTTTTTCAAAATTTTTTTCGAAATTATTTTTTCGAAATTTTTTTCGAAAATTTTTCTTCGAAATTTTTTTCGAAAATTTTTTTCATAATTTTTTTTCCAAATTTTTTATCAAAATTTTTTTCGAAAATTTTTTTTCGAAAATTTTTTTAAAAATTTTTTTCGAAATTTTTTTTTCGCAATTTCTTTCAAAAATTTTTTTCGAAATTTTTTTCAAAATTTTTTTCGATAAATTTTTTTCCAAAATTTTTTCGAAAATTTTTTCGAAAATTTTTTTACGAAAATTTTTTCGAGAATTTTTTTGGAAATTTTTTTTCAAAATTTTTTTCGAAAATTTTTTTTCGAAATTTTTTTCGAAAATTTTTTTCAAATTTTTTTCCAAAATTTTTTCTAAATTTTTTTCAAAATTTTTTTCGAAAATTTTTTTTCGAAATTTTTTTTCGAAAATTTTTTTTCGACATTTTTTTTGAAAATTTTTTTCAAAATTTTTTTTCCAAATTTTTTTCGAAAATTTTTTTTCGAAATTTTTTTCAAAATTTTTTTCGAAAATTTTTTTTCGAAAATTTTTTTTCGAAAATTTTTTTCAAAATTTTTTTTGATATTTTTTTTTGAAATTTTTTTCGAAAATTTTTTTGAAAATTTTTTTTGAAAAATTTTTTTGAAAATGTTTTTCGAAAATTTTTTCGAAAATTTTTTTCGAAATTTTTTTTCAAAATTTTTATTCGAAAATTTTTTTTCGAAATTTTTTTCGAAAATTTTTTTCAAAATTTTTTTTCCAAATTTTTTTTTTTTAATTTTTTCGAAAATTTTTTTTCGTAATTTCTTTCGAAAATTTTTTTCGAAAATTATTTTTTCGAAAATTTTTTTGAAATTTTTTTTCGAAAAATTTTTTTGCAAAATTTTTTCTAAATTTTTTTTGAAAGTTTTTTTCGAAATTTTTTTCAAAATTTTTTTCAATAATTTTTTTTCCAAATTTTTTTCGAAAATTTTTTTTCAAAATTTTTTTCGAAAATTTTTTTCAAAATTTTTTTCGAAATTTATTTTCAAAATTTTTTTCGAAATTTTTTTTTCCAAATTTTTTCAAAATTTTTTTTCGAAATTTTTTTCGAAAATTTTTTTCAATATTTTTTTCGAAAATTTTTTTTCGAAATTTTTTTCGAAAATTTTTTTCGAAAATTTTTTTTCGAAAAGTTTTTTCAAAATTTTTTTCGAAAATTTTTTTTTGAAATTTTTTTCGAAATTTTTTTTCAAAATTTTTTTCAAAAATTTTTTTTCAAAATTTTTTTCAAAAATTTTTTTTCTAAATTTTTTTCGAAAATTTTTTTTCGAAATTTTTTTCCAAAATTTTTTTCAAATTTTTTTTCGAATTTTTTTTCGAAAATTTTATTCGAAATTTTTTTTTCAAATTTTTTTTCAAAATTTTTTTCGAAAATTTTTTTTCGAATTTTATTATCTATTTTCGAAAAATTTTTTTCGAAATTTTTTTTCGAAAATTTTTTTTCGAAAATTTTTTTCAAAATTTTTTTCGAAATTTTTTTCGAAAATTTTTTTCAAAATGTTTTTCGAAAATTTTTTTTCCAAAATTTTTTCGAAAATTTTTTTGAAAATTTTTTTCGAAAATTTTTTTTCGAAATTTTTTTCAAAATTTTTTTCGAAATTTTTTTCGAAAATTTTTTTCGAAATTTTTTTTCCAAATTTTTTTTCAAAATTTTTTTCAAAAATTTTTTTTCCAAATTTTTTTCGAAAATGTTTTAAAAATTTTTTTTCGAAATTTTTTTCGAAATTTTTTTTCTAAATTTTTTTCGAAAATTTTTTTTCGAAATTTTTTTCGAAAATTTTTTTCAAAATTTTTTTCGAATTTTTTTCTGAAAATTTTTTCGAAAATTTTTTTAAAAATTTTTTTCGAAATTTTTTTTCAATTTTTTTTTTGAAAATTTTTTTCCAAAATTTTTTCGAAAATTTTTTTCAAAATTTTTTTCGAAAAATTTTTTTCCAAAATTTTTTCGAAAATTTTTTTGAAAATTTTTTTCGAAAATTTTTTTTCGAAATTTTTTTCAAGAATTTTTTTGAAATATTTTTTTCGAAAAATTTTTTTGAAAATTTTTTTCGAAAATTTTTTTGAAAATTTTTTTCGAAATTTTTTTTCAAAATTTTTTTCGAAAATTTTTTTTCGAAATTTTTTTCGAAAATTTTTTTCGAAAAATTTTTTTCCAAAATTTTTTCGAAATTTTTTTCGAAAATTTTTTTGAAAATTTTTTTCGAAAAATTTTTTTGAAAATTTTTTTGGAAAATTTTTTTGAAAATTGTTTTCGAAATTTTTTTTCAAAATTTTTTTCGAAATTATTTTTTCGAAATTTTTTTCGAAAATTTTTCTTCGAAATTTTTTTCGAAAATTTTTTTCATAATTTTTTTTCCAAATTTTTTATCAAAATTTTTTTCGAAAATTTTTTTTCGAAAATTTTTTTAAAAATTTTTTTCGAAATTTTTTTTTTGCAATTTCTTTCAAAAATTTTTTTCGAAATTTTTTTCAAAATTTTTTTCGATAAATTTTTTTCCAAAATTTTTTCGAATATTTTTTCGAAAATTTTTTTACGAAAATTTTTTCGAGAATTTTTTTGGAAATTTTTTTTCAAAATTTTTTTCGAAAATTTTTTTTCGAAATTTTTTTCGAAAATTTTTTTCAAATTTTTTTCCAAAATTTTTTCGAAAATTTTTTTCAAAATTTTTTTTGATATTTTTTTTTGAAATTTTTTTCGAAAATTTTTTTGAAAATTTTTTTTGAAAAATTTTTTTGAAAATTTTTTTCGAAAATTTTTTCGAAAATTTTTTTCGAAATTTTTTTTCAAAATTTTTATTCGAAAATTTTTTTTCGAAATTTTTTTCGAAAATTTTTTTCAAAATTTTTTTTCCAAATTTTTTTTTTTTAATTTTTTCGAAAATTTTTTTTCGTAATTTCTTTCGAAAATTTTTTTCGAAAATTATTTTTTCGAAAATTTTTTTGAAATTTTTTTTCGAAAAATTTTTTTGCAAAATTTTTTCTAAATTTTTTTTGAAAGTTTTTTTCGAAATTTTTTTCAAAATTTTTTTCAATAATTTTTTTTCCAAATTTTTTTCGAAAATTTTTTTTCAAAATTTTTTTCGAAAATTTTTTTCAAAATTTTTTTCGAAATTTATTTTCAAAATTTTTTTCGAAATTTTTTTTTCCAAATTTTTTCAAAATTTTTTTTCGAAATTTTTTTCGAAAATTTTTTTCAATATTTTTTTCGAAAATTTTTTTTCGAAATTTTTTTCGAAAATTTTTTTGGAAATTTTTTTTCGAAAAGTTTTTTCAAAATTTTTTTCGAAAATTTTTTTTTGAAATTTTTTTCGAAATTTTTTTTCAAAATTTTTTTCAAAAATTTTTTTTCTAAATTTTTTTCGAAAATTTTTTTTCGAAATTTTTTTCAAAAATTTTTTTTCCAAATTTTTTTCGAAAATTTTTTAAAAATTTTTTTTCGAAATTTTTTTCGAAATTTTTTTTCTAAATTTTTTTCGAAAATTTTTTTTCGAAATTTTTTTCGAAAATTTTTTTCAAAATTTTTTTCGAATTTTTTTCTGAAAATTTTTTCGAAAATTTTTTTAAAAATTTTTTTCGAAATTTTTTTTCAATTTTTTTTTTGAAAATTTTTTTCCAAAATTTTTTCGAAAATTTTTTTCAAAATTTTTTTCCAAAATTTTTTCGAAAATTTTTTTGAAAATTTTTTTCGAAAATTTTTTTTCGAAATTTTTTTCAAGAATTTTTTTGAAATATTTTTTTCGAAAAATTTTTTTGAAAATTTTTTTCGAAAATTTTTTTGAAAATTTTTTTCGAAATTTTTTTTCAAAATTTTTTTCGAAAATTTTTTTTCGAAATTTTTTTCGAAAATTTTTTTCGAAAAATTTTTTTCCAAAATTTTTTCGAAATTTTTTTCGAAAATTTTTTTGAAAATTTTTTTCGAAAAATTTTTTTGAAAATTTTTTTGGAAAATTTTTTTGAAAATTGTTTTCGAAATTTTTTTTCAAAATTTTTTTCGAAATTATTTTTTCGAAATTTTTTTCGAAAATTTTTCTTCGAAATTTTTTTCGAAAATTTTTTTCATAATTTTTTTTCCAAATTTTTTATCAAAATTTTTTTCGAAAATTTTTTTTCGAAAATTTTTTTAAAAATTTTTTTCGAAATTTTTTTTTCGCAATTTCTTTCAAAAATTTTTTTCGAAATTTTTTTCAAAATTTTTTTCGATAAATTTTTTTCCAAAATTTTTTCGAAAATTTTTTCGAAAATTTTTTTACGAAAATTTTTTCGAGAATTTTTTTGGAAATTTTTTTTCAAAATTTTTTTCGAAAATTTTTTTTCGAAATTTTTTTCGAAAATTTTTTTCAAATTTTTTTCCAAAATTTTTTCGAAAATTTTTTTCAAAATTTTTTTCGAAAATTTTTTTTCGAAATTTTTTTTCGAAAATTTTTTTTCGACATTTTTTTCGAAAATTTTTTTCAAAATTTTTTTTCCAAATTTTTTTCGAAAATTTTTTTTCGAAATTTTTTTCAAAATTTTTTTCGAAAATTTTTTTTCGAAAATTTTTTTTCGAAAATTTTTTTCAAAATTTTTTTTGATATTTTTTTTTGAAATTTTTTTCGAAAATTTTTTTGAAAATTTTTTTTGAAAAATTTTTTTGAAAATTTTTTTCGAAAATTTCTTCGAAAATTTTTTTCGAAATTTTTTTTCAAAATTTTTATTCGAAAATTTTTTTTCGAAATTTTTTTCGAAAATTTTTTTCAAAATTTTTTTTCCAAATTTTTTTTTTTAAATTTTTTCGAAAATTTTTTTTCGTAATTTCTTTCGAAAATTTTTTTCGAAAATTATTTTTTCGAAAATTTTTTTTTAAATTTTTTTTCGAAAAATTTTTTTGCAAAATTTTTTCTAAATTTTTTTTGAAAGTTTTTTTCGAAATTTTTTTCAAAATTTTTTTCAATAATTTTTTTTCCAAATTTTTTTCGAAAATTTTTTTTCAAAATTTTTTTCGAAAATTTTTTTCAAAATTTTTTTCGAAATTTATTTTCAAAATTTTTTTCGAAATTTTTTTTTCCAAATTTTTTCAAAATTTTTTTTCGAAATTTTTTTCGAAAATTTTTTTCAATATTTTTTTCGAAAATTTTTTTTCGAAATTTTTTTCGAAAATTTTTTTCGAAAATTTTTTTTCGAAAAGTTTTTTCAAAATTTTTTTCGAAAATTTTTTTTGAAATTTTTTTCGAAATTTTTTTTCAAAATTTTTTTCAAAAATTTTTTTTCTAAATTTTTTTCGAAAATTTTTTTTCGAAATTTTTTTCGAAAATTTTTTTCAAATTTTTTTTCGAATTTTTTTTCGAAAATTTTTTTCGAAATTTTTTTTTCAAATTTTTTTTCAAAATTTTTTTCGAAAATTTTTTTTCGAATTTTTTTATCTATTTTCGAAAAATTTTTTTCGAAATTTTTTTTCGAAAATTTTTTTTCGAAAATTTTTTTCAAAATTTTTTTCGAAATTTTTTTCGAAAATTTTTTTCAAAATGTTTTTCGAAAATTTTTTTTCCAAAATTTTTTCGAAAATTTTTTTGAAAATTTTTTTCGAAAATTTTTTTTCGAAATTTTTTTCAAAATTTTTTTCGAAATTTTTTTCGAAAATTTTTTTCGAAATTTTTTTTCCAAATTTTTTTTCAAAATTTTTTTCAAAAATTTTTTTTCCAAATTTTTTTCGAAAATTTTTTAAAAATTTTTTTTCGAAATTTTTTTCGAAATTTTTTTTCTAAATTTTTTTCGAAAATTTTTTTTCGAAATTTTTTTCGAAAATTTTTTTCAAAATTTTTTTCGAATTTTTTTTCGAAAATTTTTTTCGAAATTTTTTTTCGAAAATTTTTTTCGAAATTTTTTTTCCAAATTTTTTTTCAAATTTTTTTTCGAAAATTTTTTTTCGAATTTTTTTATCTATTTTCGAATAATTTTTTTCGAAATTTTTTTTCGAAAATTTTTTTCAAAATTTTTTCTGAAAATTTTTTCGAAAATTTTTTTAAAAATTTTTTTCGAAATTTTTTTTCAATTTTTTTTTTGAAAATTTTTTTCCAAAATTTTTCCGAAAATTTTTTTCAAAATTTTTTTCGAAATTTTTTTTCAAAATTTTTTTGTAAATTTTTTTTTCAAAATTTTTCTCGAAAATTTTTTTCGAAAATTTTTTTCAAAATTTTTTTCGAAAAATTTTTTTCCAAATTTTTTTCGAAAAATTTTGAAATTTTTTTTCGAAAATTTTTTTTCGAAATTTTTTTCAAGAATTTTTTTGAAATATTTTTTTCGAAAAATTTTTTTGAAAATTGTTCTCGAAATTTTTTTTCAAAATTTTTTTCGAAATTTTTTTTTCGAAATTTTTTTCGAAAATTTTTCTTCGAAATTTTTTTCGAAAATTTTTTTCAAAATTTTTTTTCCAAATTTTTTATCAAACTTTTTTTCGGAAATTTTTTTTCGAAAATTTTTTTAAAAATTTTTTTCGAAATTTTTTTTCGAAATTTCTTTCAAAAATTTTTTTCGAAATTTTTTTCAAAATTTTTTTCGATAAATTTTTTTCCAAAATTTTTTCGAAAATTTTTTCGAAAATTTTCTTACGAAAATTTTTTCGAGAATTTTTTTGAAAATTTTTTTGGAAATTATTTTTTCAAAATTTTTTTCGAAAATTTTTTTTCGAAATTTTTTTCGAAAATTTTTTTCAAATTTTTTTCCAAAATTTTTCGAAAATTTTTTTCAAAATTTTTTTCGAAAATTTTTTTTCAAATTTTTTTTTGAAATTTTTTTCGAAAATTTTTTTCAAAATTTTTTTCCAAAATTTTTTTCGAAAATTTTTTTTCAAAATTTTTTTCGAAAATTTTTTTCAAAATTTTTTTCGAAAATTTTTTTTCGAAATTTCTTTCGAAAATTTTTTTCGAAAATTTTTTTTCGAAAGTTTTTTCGAAAATTTTTTTACAATTTTTTTCGAAATTTTTTTTCAAAATTTTTTTTCAAAAATTTTTTTTCGAAATTTTTTTCGAAATTTTTTTCGAAAATTTTTTTCAAAATTTTGTTTCTGAATTTTTTTTCAAAATTTTTTTCAAAAATTTTTTTTCGAAAATTTTTTAAAATTTTTTTTCGAAAATTTTTTTTCGTAATTTCTTTCGAAAATTTTTTTCGAAAATTTTTTTTCGAAAATTTTTTCGAAAATTTTTTTTAAATTTTTTTTCGAAAAATATTTTTGCAAAATTTTTTCGAAATTTTTTTCGAAAATTTTTTTCAAACTTTTTTTTGAAATTTTGTTCGAAAATTTTTTTCAAAATTTTTTTCGAAATTTTGTTCGAAAATTTTTTAAAAAATTTTTTTCGAAAAATTTTTTTCCAAAATTTTTTCGAAAATTTTTTTGAACATTTTTTTCGAAAATTTTTTTTCGAAAATTTTTTTTTCAAAATTTTTTTCGAAAATTTTTTTTCGAAATTTTTTTCGAAAATTTTTTTGAAAATTTTTTTCGAAAAATGTTTTTGAAATTTTTTTTCGAAAATTTTTTTGAAAATATTTTTCGAAAAATTTTTTCAAAATTTTTTTCAAAATTTTTTTCAAAATTTTTTTTCCAAATTTTTTTTCAAAATTTTTTTCGAAAATTTTTTTTCGAAAATTTTTTTAAAAACTTTTTTCGAATTTTTTTTCGAAATTTCTTTCGAAAATTTTTTTCGAAATTTTTTTTCAAAATTTTTTTGAAAATTTTTTTCGAAAATTTTTTTTCGAAATTTTTTTCAAAAATTTTTTTGAAATATTTTTTTCGAAAAATGTTTTTGAAAATTTTTTTCGAAAATTTCTTTGAAAATTTTTTTCGAAATTTTTTTTCAAAATTTTTTTCGAAAATTTTTTTTCGAAATTTCTTTCGAAAAATTTTTTTCCAAAATTTTTTCGAAATTTTTTTCGAAAATTTTTTTGAACAATTTTTTTTTCAAAATTTTTTTCGAAAAATTTTTTTCGAAAATTTTTTTTTGGAAATTTTTTTCGAAAATTTTTTTTCGAAATTTTTTTTTCGAAATTTTTTTCGAAAATTTTTTTTCCAAATTTTTTTTGAAAATTTTTTTCGAAATTTTTTTTCAAAATTTTTTTCAAAAATTTTTTTTCCAAATTTTTTTTTCGAAAATTTTTTTTAAAATTTTTTTCGAAATTTTTTTTCGAAATTTCTTTCGAAAATTTTTTTCGAAATTTTTTTCAAAATTTTTTTCGAAAAATTTTTTTCCAAAATTTTTTCGAAATTTTTTTTCAAAATTTTTTCCGAAAATTTTTTTTCGAAATTTTTTTCGAAAATTTTTTTTCGAAATTTTTTTCAAAAATTTTTTTCAAAATTTTTTTCGAAATTTTTTTCGAAAATTTTTTTCGAAATTTTTTTTCCAAATTTTTTTTCAAAACTTTTTTCGAAAATTTTTTTTCCAAAATTTTTTCAAAATTTTTTTTCGAAATTTTTTTCGAAAATTTTTTTCAATATTTTTTTCGAAAAATTTTTTTCCAAAATTTTCTCGAAAATTTTTTTGAAAATTTTTTTCGAAATTTTTTTTTCAAAATTTTTTTCGAAAATTTTTTTTCGAATTTTTTTTGAAAATATTTTTTGAGAAATTTTTTTTTCAAATTTTTTCGAAAATTTTTTTTCGAAATTTTTTTCGAAAATTTTTTTCAATATTTTTTTCGAAAAATTTTTTTCCAAAATTTTTTCGAAAATTTTTTTGAAAATTTTTTTTGGAAATTTTTTTTGGAAATTTTTTTTGAAATTTTTTTTTCGAAATTTTTTTCGAAAATTTTTTTTCAAATTTTTTTTCGAAATTTTTTTCGAAAATTTTTTTCAAAATTTTTTTCCAAAATTTTTTTCGAAAATTTTTTTTCGAAATCTTTTTCGAAAATTTTTTTTCGAAATCTTTTTCGAAAATTTTTTTCAAAATTTTTTTTCCAAATTTTTTTTCAAAATTTTTTTCGAAAATTTTTTTCAAAATTTTTTTCGAAAATTTTTTTTCGAAATTTCTTTCGAAAATTTTTTTCGAAAATTTTTTTTCGAAAGTTTTTTCGAAAATTTTTTTAAAATTTTTTTCGAAATTTTTTTTCAAAATTTTTTTCAAAAATTTTTTTTCGAAATTTTTTTCGAAATTTTTTTCGAAAATTTTTTTCAAAATTTTTTTTCTGAATTTTTTTTCAAAATTTTTTTCAAAAAGTTTTTTTCGAAAATTTTTTAAAATTTTTTTTCGAAAATTTTTTTTCGTAATTTCTTTCGAAAATTTTTTTCGAAAATTTTTTTTCGAAAATTTTTTCGAAAATGTTTTTGAAATTTTTTTTCGAAAAATATTTTTGCAAAATTTTTTCGAAATTTTTTTCGAAAATTTTTTTCAAAATTTTTTTTGAAATTTTGTTCGAAAATTTTTTTCAAAATTTTTTTCGAAATTTTGTTCGAAAATTTTTTTAAAATTTTTTTCGAAAAATTTTTTTCCAAAATTTTTTCGAAAATTTTTTTGAACATTTTTTTCGAAAATTTTTTTTTCAAAATTTTTTTTTCAAAATTTTTTTCGAAAATTTTTTTTCGAAATTTTTTTCGAAAATTTTTTTGAAAATTTTTTTCGAAAAATGTTTTTGAAATTTTTTTTCGAAAATTTTTTTGAAAATATTTTTCGAAAAATTTTTTCAAAATTTTTTTCAAAATTTTTTTTCCAAATTTTTTTTCAAAATTTTTTTCGAAAATTTTTTTTCGAAAATTTTTTTAAAAACTTTTTTCGAATTTTTTTTCGAAATTTCTTTCGAAAATTTTTTTCGAAATTTTTTTTCAAAATTTTTTTTCAAAATTTTATTCGAAAATTTTCTTAAAAATTTATTTCGAAATTTTTTTCGAAAATTTTTTTCAAAATTTTTTTCGAAAAATTTTTTTCCAAAATTTTTTCGAAAATTTTTTTGAAAATTTTTTTTCGAAAATTTTTTTCAAAATTTTTTTCGAAAATTTTTTTTCGAAATTTTTTTCGAAAATTTTTTTGAAAATTTTTTTCGAAAAATTTTTTTGAAAATTTTTTTCGAATATTTTTTTGAAAATTTTTTTTGAAAATTTTTTTCAAAATTTTTTTTCGAAATTTTTTTCGAAAATTTTTTTCAATATTTTTTTCGAAAAATTTTTTTCCAAAATTTTTTCGAAAATTTTTTTGAAAATTTTTTTCGAAATTTTTTTCGAAAATTTTTTTTCGAAAATTTTTTTTCGAAAATTTTTTTCAAAATTATTTCTGAAAATTGTTTCGAAAATTTTTTTCGAATTTTTTTTCGAAAATGTTTTTCAAAATTTTTTTCGAAAAATTTTTTTCCAAAATTTTTTCGAAAATTTTTTTGAAAATTTTTTTCGAAAATTTTTTCGAAAATTTTTTTTAAAAATTATTTTCGAAAATTTTTTTCAAAATTTTTTTCTAAATTTTTTTCGAAAATTTTTTTCGAAATTTTTTTTCCAAATTTTTTTTCAAAATTGTTTTCGAAAATTTTTTTTCCAAAATTTTTTCAAAATTTTTTTTCGAAATTTTTTTCGAAAATTTTTTTCAATATTTTTTTCGAAAAATTTTTTTCCAAAATTTTCTCGAAAATTTTTTTGAAAATTTTTTTCGAAATTTTTTTTTCAAAATTTTTTTCGAAAATTTTTTTTCGAATTTTTTTTGAAAATATTTTTTGAGAAATTTTTTTTTCAAATTTTTTCGAAAATTTTTTTTCGAAATTTTTTTCGAAAATTTTTTTCGAAAAATTTTTTTCCAAAATTTTTTCGAAAATTTTTTTGAAAATTTTTTTTAAAAATTTTTTTCGAAATTTTTTTTCAAAATTTTTTTCGAAAATTTTTTTTCGAAATTTTTTTCGAAAATTTTTTTCAAAATTTTTTTCGAATTTTTTTTCGAAAATTTTTTTCGAAATTTTTTTTCCAAATTTATTTTCAAAATTTTTTTCGAAAATTTTTTTTCGAATTTTTTTATCTATTTTAGAATAATTTTTTTCGAAATTTTTTTTCGAAAATTTTTTTTCGAAAATTTTTTTCAAAATTTTTTCTGAAAATTTTTTCGAAAATTTTTTTAAAAATTTTTTTCGAAATTTTTTTTCAATTTTTTTTTTGAAAATTTTTTTCCAAAATTTTTTCGAAAATTTTTTTCAAAATTTTTTTCGAAATTTTTTTTCAAAATTTTTTCGAAAATTTTTTTTCAAAATTTTTTTCGAAAATTTTTTTTAAATTTTTTTTCTAAATTTTTTTCGAAAATTTTTTTCAAAATTTTTTTCCAAAATTTTTTCGATAATGTTTTTGAAAATTTTTTTCGAAAATTTTTTTTCGAAATTTTTTTCAAAATTTTTTTGAAATATTTTTTTCGAAAATTTTTTTCGAAAATTTTTTTTCGAATTTTTTTATCTATTTTAGAATAATTTTTTTCGAAATTTTTTTTCGAAATTTTTTTTCGAAAATTTTTTTTCGAAAATTTTTTTCAAAATTTTTTCTGAAAATTTTGTCGAAAATTTTTTAAAAATTTTTTTCGAAATTTTTTTCAATTTTTTTTTTGAAAATTTTTTTCCAAAATTTTTTCGAAAATTTTTTTCAAAATTTTTTTCGAAATTTTTTTTCAAAATTTTTTCGAAAATGTTTTTTCAAAATTTTTTTCGAAAATTTTTTGTCGAAATTTTTTTCAAAAATTTTTTTGAAATATTTTTTTCGAAAATTTTTTTTCGAATTTTTTTATCTATTTTAGAATAATTTTTTTCAAAATTTTTTTTCGAAAATTTTTTTTCAAAATTTTTTTTTCGAAAATTTTTTTTCGAAAATTTTTTTCAAAATTTTTTCTGAAAATTTTTTCGAAAATTTTTTTTCAAAATTTTTTTCGAAAATTTTTTTCGAAATTTTTTTCTAATTTTTTTTCCAAAATTTTTTCGAAAATTTTTTTGAAAATTTTTTTCGAAAATTTTTTTCGAAATTTTTTTGAAATATTTTTTTCGAAAAATTTTTTTGAAAATTTTTTTCGAAAATTTTTTTCGAAATTTTTTTTCAAAATTTTTTTCGAAAATTTTTTTTCGAAATTTCTTTCGAAAAATTTTTTTCCAAAATTTTTTCGAAATTTTTTTCGAAAATTTTTTTGAAAAATTTTTTTTTTTCAAAATTTTTTTCAAAAAATTTTTTTTCAAAATTTTTTTCGAAAATTTTTTTTTGGAAATTTTTTTCGAAAATTTTTTTTCGAAATTTTTTTTTCGAAATTTTTTTCGAAAATTTTTTTTCCAAATTTTTTTTGAAAACTTTTTTCGAAATTTTTTTTCAAAATTTTTTTCAAAAATTTTTTTTCCAAATTTTTTTTTCGAAAATTTTTTTAAAAATTTTTTTCGAAATTTTTTTTCGAAATTTCTTTCGAAAATTTTTTTTGAAATTTTTTTCAAAATTTTTTTCGAAAAATTTTTTTCCAAAATTTTTTCGAAATTTTTTTTCAAAATTTTTTCCGAAAATTTATTTTCGAAATTTTTTTCGAAAATTTTTTTTCGAAATTTTTTTCGAAAATTTTTTTCAAAATTTTTTTCGAAATTTTTTTCGAAAATTTTTTTCGAAATTTTTTTTCCAAATTTTTTTTCAAAACTTTTTTCGAAAATTTTTTTTCCAAAATTTTTTCAAAAATTTTTTTCGAAATTTTTTTCGAAAATTTTTTTCAATATTTTTTTCGAAAAATTTTTTTCCAAAATTTTCTCGATAATTTTTTTGAAAATTTTTTTCGAAATTTTTTTTTCAAAATTTTTTTCGAAAATTTTTTTTCGAATTTTTTTTGAAAATATTTTTTGAGAAATTTTTTTTTCAAATTTTTTGAAAATTTTTTTTCGAAATTTTTTTCGAAAATTTTTTTCAATATTTTTTTCGAAAAATTTTTTTCCAAAATTTTTTCGAAAATTTTTTTGAAAATTTTTTTTGGAAATTTTTTTTGGAAATTTTTTTTGAAATTTTTTTTTCGAAATTTTTTTCGAAAATTTTTTTCAAATTTTTTTTCGAAATTTTTTTCGAAAATTTTTTTCAAAATTTTTTTCCAAAATTTTTCGAAAATTTTTTTCAAAATTTTTTTCGAAAATTTTTTTTCGAAATTTTTTTCGAAAATTTTTTTTCGAAATTTTTTTCGAAAATTTTTTTCAAAATTTTTTTTCCAAATTTTTTTTCAAAATTTTTTTCGAAAATTTTTATTCAAAACTTTTTTCGAAAATTTTTTTTCGAAATTTCTTTCGAAAATTTTTTTCGAAAATTTTTTTTCGAAAGTTTTTTCGAAAATTTTTTTAAAATTTTTTTCGAAATTTTTTTTCAAAATTTTTTTCAAAATTTTTTTTCTGAATTTTTTTTCAAAATTTTTTTCAAAAATTTTTTTTCGAAAATTTTTTAAAATTTTTTTTCGAAAATTTTTTTTCGTAATTTCTTTCGAAAATTTTTTTCGAAAATTTTTTTTCGAAAATTTTTTCGAAAATTTTTTTGAAATTTTTTTTCGAAAAATATTTTTGCAAAATTTTTTCGAATTTTTTTTCGAAAATTTTTTTCAAAATTTTTTTTGAAATTTTGATCGAAAATTTTTTTCAAAATTTTTTTCGAAATTTTGTTCGAAAATTTTTTTCGAAAAATTTTTTTCCAAAATTTTTTCGAAAATTTTTTTGAACATTTTTTTCGAAAATTTTTTTTCGAAAATTTTTTTTCGAAAATTTTTTTTTCAAAATTTTTTTTTCAAAATTTTTTTCGAAAATTTTTTTTCGAAATTTTTTTCGAAAATTTTTTTGAAAATTTTTTTCGAAAAATGTTTTTGAAATTTTTTTTCGAAAATTTTTTTGAAAATATTTTTCGAAAAATTTTTTCAAAATTTTTTTCAAAATTTTTTTCAAAATTTTTTTTCCAAATTTTTTTTCAAAATTTTTTTCGAAAATTTTTTTTCGAAAATTTTTTTAAAAACTTTTTTCGAATTTTTTTTCGAAATTTCTTTCGAAAATTTTTTTCGAAATTTTTTTTCAAAATTTTTTTTCAAAATTTTATTCGAAAATTTTCTTAAAAATTTATTTCGTAATTTTTTTCAAAAATTTTTTTCAAAATTTTTTTCGAAAAATTTTTTTCCAAAATTTTTTCGAAAATTTTTTTGAAAATTTTTTTTCGAAAATTTTTTTCAAAATTTTTTTCGAAAATTTTTTTTCGAATTTTTTTCGAAAATTTTTTTGAAAATTTTTTTCGAAAAATTTTTTTGAAAATTTTTTTCGAATATTTTTTTGAAAATTTTTTTTGAAAATTTTTTTCAAAATTTTTTTTCGAAATTTTTTTCGAAAATTTTTTTCAATATTTTTTTCGAAAAATTTTTTTCCAAAATTTTTTCGAAAATTTTTTTGAAAATTTTTTTCGAAATTTTTTTCGAAAATTTTTTTTCGAAAATTTTTTTCAAAATTATTTCTGAAAATTTTTTCGAAAATTTTTTTCAAAATTTTTTTCGAATTTTTTTTCGAAAATGTTTTTCAAAATTTTTTTCGAAAAATTTTTTTCCAAAATTTTTTCGAAAATTTTTTTGAAAATTTTTTTCGAAAATTTTTTTTCAAAACTATTTTCGAAAATTTTTTTCAAAATTTTTTTCTAAATTTTTTTCGAAAATTTTTTTCGAAATTTTTTTTCCAAATTTTTTTTCAAAATTGTTTTCGAAAATTTTTTTTCCAAAATTTTTTCAAAATTTTTTTTCGAAATTTTTTTCGAAAATTTTTTTCAAAATTTTTTTCGAAAAATTTTTTTCCAAAATTTTTTCGAAAATTTTTTTGAAAATTTTTTTTCGAAAATTTTTTTCAAAATTTTTTTCGAAAATTTTTTTTCGAATTTTTTTCGAAAATTTTTTTGAAAATTTTTTTCGAAAAATTTTTTTGAAAATTTTTTTCGAATATTTTTTTGAAAATTTTTTTTGAAAATTTTTTTCAAAATTTTTTTTCGAAATTTTTTTCGAAAATTTTTTTCAATATTTTTTTCGAAAAATTTTTTTCCAAAATTTTTTCGAAAATTTTTTTGAAAATTTTTTTCGAAATTTTTTTCGAAAATTTTTTTTCGAAAATTTTTTTCAAAATTATTTCTGAAAATTTTTTCGAAAATTTTTTTCAAAATTTTTTTCGAATTTTTTTTCGAAAATGTTTTTCAAAATTTTTTTCGAAAAATTTTTTTCCAAAATTTTTTCGAAAATTTTTTTGAAAATTTTTTTCGAAAATTTTTTTTCAAAACTATTTTCGAAAATTTTTTTCAAAATTTTTTTCTAAATTTTTTTCGAAAATTTTTTTCGAAATTTTTTTTCCAAATTTTTTTTCAAAATTGTTTTCGAAAATTTTTTTTCCAAAATTTTTTCAAAATTTTTTCTCGAAAATTTTTTTGAAAATTTTTTTCGAAATTTTTTTTTCAAAATTTTTTTCGAAAATTTTTTTTCAAATTTTTTCGAAAATTTTTTTTCGAAATTTTTTTCGAAAATTTTTTTCGAAAAATTTTTTTCCAAAATTTTTTCGAAAATTTTTTTGAAAATTTTTTTTGGAAATTTTTTTTCAAAATTTTTTTCGAAATTTTTTTTTCGAAATTTTTTTCGAAAATTTTTTTCGAAAATTTTTTTCAAATTTTTTTTCGAAATTTTTTTCGAAAATTTTTTTCAAAATTTTTTTCAAAATTTTTTTCCAAAATTTTTTCGAAAATTTTTTTCAAAATTTTTTTCGAAAATTTTTTTTCGAAATTTTTTTCGAAAATTTTTTTTCGAAATTTTTTTCGAAAATTTTTTTCAAAATTTTTTTTCCAAATTTTTTTCAAAAATTTTTTTTCGAAATTTTTTTCGAAATTTTTTTCGAAAATTTTTTTCAAAATTTTTTTTCTGAATTTTTTTTCAAAATTTTTTTCAAAAATTTTTTTTCGAAAATTTTTTAAAATTTTTTTTCGAAAATTTTTTTTCGTAATTTCTTTCGAAAATTTTTTTCGAAAATTTTTTTTCGAAAATTTTTTCGAAAATTTTTTTGAAATTTTTTTTCGAAAAATATTTTTGCAAAATTTTTTCGAAATTTTTTTCGAAAATTTTTTTCGAAATTTTGTTCGAAAATTTTTTTTCGAAAATTTTTTTCAAAATTTTTTTCGAAATTTTTTTTCAAAATTTTTTCGAAATTTTTTTTCAAAATTTTTTTCGAAAATTTTTTTTCGAAATTTTTTTCCAAAATTTTTTCGAAAATTTTTTTGAAAATTTTTTTCGAAATTTTTTTCGAAAATTTTTTTTCGAAAATTTTTTTTTGAAAATTTTTTTTCGAAAATTTTTTTCAAAATTATTTCTGAAAATTTTTTCGAAAATTTTTTTCAAATTTTTTTCGAATTTTTTTTCGAAAATTTTTTTCGAAATTTTTTTTCGAAATTTTTTTTCGAAATTTTTTTTCCAAATTTTTTTTCAAAATTTTTTTCGAAAATTTTTTTCAAAATTTTTTTTCCAAATTTTTTATCAATTTTTTTATCTATTTTCGAATAATTTTTTTCGAAATTTTTTTTCGAAAATTTTTTTCAAAATTTTTTCTGAAAATTTTTTCGAAAATTTTTTTAAAAATTTTTTTCGAAATTTTTTTTCAATTTTTTTTTTGAAAATTTTTTTCCAAAATTTTTTCGAAAATTTTTTTCAAAATTTTTTTCGAAAAATTTTTTTCCAAAATTTTTTCGAAAATTTTTTTGAAAATTTTTTTCGAAAATTTTTTTTCGAAATTTTTTTCAAGAATTGTTTTGAAATATTTTTTTCGAAAAATTTTTTTGAAAATTTTTTTCGAAAATTTTTTTGAAAATTTTTTTCGAAATTTTTTTTCAAAATTTTTTTCGAAAATTTTTTTTCGAAATTTTTTTCGAAAATTTTTTTCGAAAAATTTTTTTCCAAAATTTTTTCGAAATTTTTTTCGAAAATTTTATTGAAAATTTTTTTCGAAAAATTTTTTTGAAAATTTTTTTGGAAAATTTTTTTGAAAATTGTTTTCGAAATTTTTTTTCAAAATTTTTTTCGAAATTATTTTTTCGAAATTTTTTTCGAAAATTTTTCTTCGAAATTTTTTTCGAAAATTTTTTTCATAATTTTTTTTCCAAATTTTTTATCAAAATTTTTTTCGAAAATTTTTTTTCGAAAATTTTTTTAAAAATTTTTTTCGAAATTTTTTTTTCGCAATTTCTTTCAAAAATTTTTTTCGAAATTTTTTTCAAAATTTTTTTCGATAAATTTTTTTCCAAAATTTTTTCGAAAATTTTTTCGAAAATTTTTTTACGAAAATTTTTTCGAGAATTTTTTTGGAAATTTTTTTTCAAAATTTTTTTCGAAAATTTTTTTTCGAAATTTTTTTCGAAAATTTTTTTCAAATTTTTTTCCAAAATTTTTTCGAAAATTTTTTTCAAAATTTTTTTCGAAAATTTTTTTTCGAAATTTTTTTTCGAAAATTTTTTTTCGACATTTTTTTCGAAAATTTTTTTCAAAATTTTTTTTCCAAATTTTTTCGAAAATTTTTTTTCGAAATTTTTTTCAAAATTTTTTTCGAAAATTTTTTTTCGAAAATTTTTTTTCGAAAATTTTTTTCAAAATTTTTTTTGATATTTTTTTTTGAAATTTTTTTCGAAAAGTTTTTTGAAAATTTTTTTTGAAAAATTTTTTTGAACATTTTTTTCGAAAATTTTTTCGAAAATTTTTTTCGAAATTTTTTTTCAAAATTTTTATTCAAAATTTTTTTTCGAAATTTTTTTCGAAAATTTTTTTCAAAATTTTTTTTCCAAATTTTTTTTTTTAAATTTTTTCGAAAATTTTTTTTCGTAATTTCTTTCGAAAATTTTTTTCGAAAATTATTTTTTCGAAAATTTTTTTGAAATATTTTTTCGAAAAATTTTTTTGCAAAATTTTTTCTAAATTTTTTTTGAAAGTTTTTTTCGAAATTTTTTTCAAAATTTTTTTCAATAATTTTTTTTCCAAATTTTTTTCGAAAATTTTTTTTCAAAATTTTTTTCGAAAATTTTTTTCAAAATTTTTTTCGAAATTTATTTTCAAAATTTTTTTCGAAATTTTTTTTTCCAAATTTTTTCAAAATTTTTTTTCGAAATTTTTTTCGAAAATTTTTTTCAATATTTTTTTCGAAAATTTTTTTTCGAAATTTTTTTCGAAAATTTTTTTCGAAAATTTTTTTTCGAAAAGTTTTTTCAAAATTTTTTTCGAAATTTTTTTTTTGAAATTTTTTTCGAAATTTTTTTTCAAAATTTTTTTTCCAAATTTTTTTTCAAAATTTTTTTCAAAAATTTTTTTTCCAAATTTTTTTCGAAAATTTTTTAAAAATTTTTTTTCGAAATTTTTTTCGAAATTTTTTTTCTAAATTTTTTTCGAAAATTTTTTTTCGAAATTTTTTTCGAAAATTTTTTTCAAAATTTTTTTCGAATTTTTTTCTGAAAATTTTTTCGAAAATTTTTTTAAAAATTTTTTTCGAAATTTTTTTTCAATTTTTTTTTTGAAAATTTTTTTCCAAAATTTTTTCGAAAATTTTTTTCAAAATTTTTTTCGAAAAATTTTTTTCCAAAATTTTTTCGAAAATTTTTTTGAAAATTTTTTTCGAAAATTTTTTTTCGAAATTTTTTTCAAGAATTTTTTTGAAATATTTTTTTCGAAAAATTTTTTTGAAAATTTTTTTCGAAAATTTTTTTGAAAATTTTTTTCGAAATTTTTTTTCAAAATTTTTTTCGAAAATTTTTTTCGAAAAATTTTTTTCCAAAATTTTTTCGAAATTTTTTTCGAAAATTTTTTTGAAAATTTTTTTCGAAAAATTTTTTTGAAAATTTTTTTGGAAAATTTTTTTGAAAATTGTTTTCGAAATTTTTTTTCAAAATTTTTTTCGAAATTATTTTTTCGAAATTTTTTTCGAAAATTTTTCTTCGAAATTTTTTTCGAAAATTTTTTTCATAATTTTTTTTCCAAATTTTTTATCAAAATTTTTTTCGAAAATTTTTTTTCGAAAAATTTTTTAAAAATTTTTTTCGAAATTTTTTTTTTGCAATTTCTTTCAAAAATTTTTTTCGAAATTTTTTTCAAAATTTTTTTCGATAAATTTTTTTCCAAAATTTTTTCGAAAATTTTTTCGAAAATTTTTTTACGAAAATTTTTTCGAGAATTTTTTTGGAAATTTTTTTTCAAAATTTTTTTCGAAAATTTTTTTTCGAAATTTTTTTCGAAAATTTTTTTCAAATTTTTTTCCAAAATTTTTTCGAAAATTTTTTTCAAAATTTTTTTTGATATTTTTTTTTGAAATTTTTTTCGAAAATTTTTTTGAAAATTTTTTTTGAAAAATTTTTTTGAAAATTTTTTTCGAAAATTTTTTCGAAAATTTTTTTCGAAATTTTTTTTCAAAATCTTTATTCGAAAATTTTTTTTCGAAATTTTTTTCGAAAATTTTTTTCAAAATTTTTTTTCCAAATTTTTTTTTTTTAATTTTTTCGAAAATTTTTTTTCGTAATTTCTTTCGAAAATTTTTTTCGAAAATTATTTTTTCGAAAATTTTTTTGAAATTTTTTTTCGAAAAATTTTTTTGCAAAATTTTTTCTAAATTTTTTTTGAAAGTTTTTTTCGAAATTTTTTTCAAAATTTTTTTCAATAATTTTTTTTCCAAATTTTTTTCGAAAATTTTTTTTCAAAATTTTTTTCGAAAATTTTTTTCAAAATTTTTTTCGAAATTTATTTTCAAAATTTTTTTCGAAATTTTTTTTTCCAAATTTTTTCAAAATTTTTTTTCGAAATTTTTTTCGAAAATGTTTTTCAATATTTTTTTCGAAAATTTTTTTTCGAAATTTTTTTCGAAAATTTTTTTCGAAAATTTTTTTTCGAAAAGTTTTTTCAAAATGTTTTTCGAAAATTTTTTTTTGAAATTTTTTTCGAAATTTTTTTTTTGAAATTTTTTTCGAAATTTTTTTTCAAAATTTTTTTTCCAAATTTTTTTTCGAAATTTTTTTCAAAAATTTTTTTTCCAAATTTTTTTCGAAAATTTTTTAAAAATTTTTTTTCGAAATTTTTTTCGAAATTTTTTTTCTAAATTTTTTTCGAAAATTTTTTTTCGAAATTTTTTTCGAAAATTTTTTTCAAAATTTTTTTCGAATTTTTTTCTGAAAATTTTTTCGAAAATTTTTTTAAAAATTTTTTTCGAAATTTTTTTTCAATTTTTTTTTTGAAAATTTTTTTCCAAAATTTTTTCGAAAATTTTTTTCAAAATTTTTTTCGAAAAATTTTTTTCCAAAATTTTTTCGAAAATTTTTTTGAAAATTTTTTTCGAAAATTTTTTTTCGAAATTTTTTTCAAGAATTTTTTTGAAATATTTTTTTCGAAAAATTTTTTTGAAAATTTTTTTCGAAAATTTTTTTGAAAATTTTTTTCGAAATTTTTTTTCAAAATTTTTTTCGAAAATTTTTTTCGAAAAATTTTTTTCCAAAATTTTTTCGAAATTTTTTTCGAAAATTTTTTTGAAAATTTTTTTCGAAAAATTTTTTTGAAAATTTTTTTGGAAAATTTTTTTGAAAATTGTTTTCGAAATTTTTTTTCAAAATTTTTTTCGAAATTATTTTTTCGAAATTTTTTTCGAAAATTTTTCTTCGAAATTTTTTTCGAAAATTTTTTTCATAATTTTTTTTCCAAATTTTTTATCAAAATTTTTTTCGAAAATTTTTTTTCGAAAAATTTTTTAAAAATTTTTTTCGAAATTTTTTTTTTGCAATTTCTTTCAAAAATTTTTTTCGAAATTTTTTTCAAAATTTTTTTCGATAAATTTTTTTCCAAAATTTTTTCGAAAATTTTTTCGAAAATTTTTTTACGAAAATTTTTTCGAGAATTTTTTTGGAAATTTTTTTTCAAAATTTTTTTCGAAAATTTTTTTTCGAAATTTTTTTCGAAAATTTTTTTCAAATTTTTTTCCAAAATTTTTTCGAAAATTTTTTTCAAAATTTTTTTTGATATTTTTTTTTGAAATTTTTTTCGAAAATTTTTTTGAAAATTTTTTTTGAAAAATTTTTTTGAAAATTTTTTTCGAAAATTTTTTCGAAAATTTTTTTCGAAATTTTTTTTCAAAATCTTTATTCGAAAATTTTTTTTCGAAATTTTTTTCGAAAATTTTTTTCAAAATTTTTTTTCCAAATTTTTTTTTTTAAATTTTTTCGAAAATTTTTTTTCGTAATTTCTTTCGAAAATTTTTTTCGAAAATTATTTTTTCGAAAATTTTTTTGAAATTTTTTTTCGAAAAATTTTTTTGCAAAATTTTTTCTAAATTTTTTTTGAAAGTTTTTTTCGAAATTTTTTTCAAAATTTTTTTCAATAATTTTTTTTCCAAATTTTTTTCGAAAATTTTTTTTCAAAATTTTTTTCGAAAATTTTTTTCAAAATTTTTTTCGAAATTTATTTTCAAAATTTTTTTCGAAATTTTTTTTTCCAAATTTTTTCAAAATTTTTTTTCGAAATTTTTTTCGAAAATGTTTTTCAATATTTTTTTCGAAAATTTTTTTTCGAAATTTTTTTCGAAAATTTTTTTCGAAAATTTTTTTTCGAAAAGTTTTTTCAAAATGTTTTTCGAAAATTTTTTTTTGAAATTTTTTTCGAAATTTTTTTTCAAAATTTTTTTCAAAAATTTTTTTTCTAAATTTTTTTCGAAAATTTTTTTTCGAAATTTTTTTCAAAAATTTTTTTTCCAAATTTTTTTCGAAAATTTTTTAAAAATTTTTTTTCGAAATTTTTTTCGAAATTTTTTTTCTAAATTTTTTTCGAAAATTTTTTTTCGAAATTTTTTTCGAAAATTTTTTTCAAAATTTTTTTCGAATTTTTTTCTGAAAATTTTTTCGAAAATTTTTTTAAAAATTTTTTTCGAAATTTTTTTTCAATTTTTTTTTTGAAAATTTTTTTCCAAAATTTTTTCGAAAATTTTTTTCAAAATTTTTTTCGAAAAATTTTTTTCCAAAATTTTTTCGAAAATTTTTTTGAAAATTTTTTTCGAAAATTTTTTTTCGAAATTTTTTTCAAGAATTTTTTTGAAATATTTTTTTCGAAAAATTTTTTTGAAAATTTTTTTCGAAAATTTTTTTGAAAATTTTTTTCGAAATTTTTTTTCAAAATTTTTTTCGAAAATTTTTTTTCGAAATTTTTTTCGAAAATTTTTTTCGAAAAATTTTTTTCCAAAATTATTTCGAAATTTTTTTCGAAAATTTTTTTGAAAATTTTTTTCGAAAAATTTTTTTGAAAATTTTTTTGGAAAATTTTTTTGAAAATTGTTTTCGAAATTTTTTTTCAAAATTTTTTTCGAAATTATTTTTTCGAAATTTTTTTCGAAAATTTTTCTTCGAAATTTTTTTCGAAAATTTTTTTCATAATTTTTTTTCCAAATTTTTTATCAAAATTTTTTTCGAAAATTTTTTTTCGAAAATTTTTTTAAAAATTTTTTTCGAAATTTTTTTTTCGCAATTTCTTTCAAAAATTTTTTTCGAAATTTTTTTCAAAATTTTTTTCGATAAATTTTTTTCCAAAATTTTTTCGAAAATTTTTTCGAAAATTTTTTTACGAAAATTTTTTCGAGAATTTTTTTGGAAATTTTTTTTCAAAATTTTTTTCGAAAATTTTTTTTCGAAATTTTTTTCGAAAATTTTTTTCAAATTTTTTTCCAAAATTTTTTCGAAAATTTTTT
This sequence comes from Uropetala carovei, assembly GCA_036926305.1. NCBI lineage: Eukaryota > Metazoa > Arthropoda > Insecta > Odonata > Petaluridae > Uropetala > Uropetala carovei. The sequence goes on along the minus strand of JAXCHB010000310.1, from coordinate 196,218 downwards.
TCAAAATTTTTTTCGAAAATTTTTTTTCGAAATTTTTTTTCGAAAATTTTTTTTCGACATTTTTTTCGAAAATTTTTTTCAAAATTTTTTTTCCAAATTTTTTTCGAAAATTTTTTTTCGAAATTTTTTTCAAAATTTTTTTCGAAAATTTTTTTTCGAAAATTTTTTTTCGAAAATTTTTTTCAAAATTTTTTTTGATATTTTTTTTTGAAATTTTTTTCGAAAATTTTTTTGAAAATTTTTTTTGAAAAATTTTTTTGAAAATTTTTTTCGAAAATTTTTTCGAAAATTTTTTTCGAAATTTTTTTTCAAAATTTTTATTCGAAAATTTTTTTTCGAAATTTTTTTCGAAAATTTTTTTCAAAATTTTTTTTCCAAATTTTTTTTTTTTTAATTTTTTCGAAAATTTTTTTTCGTAATTTCTTTCGAAAATTTTTTTCGAAAATTATTTTTTCGAAAATTTTTTTTTAAATTTTTTTTCGAAAAATTTTTTTGCAAAATTTTTTCTAAATTTTTTTTGAAAGTTTTTTTCGAAATTTTTTTCAAAATTTTTTTCAATAATTTTTTTTCCAAATTTTTTTCGAAAATTTTTTTTCAAAATTTTTTTCGAAAATTTTTTTCAAAATTTTTTTCGAAAATTTTTTTTCGAAATTTCTTTCGAAAATTTTTTTCGAAAATTTTTTTTCGAAAGTTTTTTCGAAAATTTTTTTACAATTTTTTTCGAAATTTTTTTTCAAAATTTTTTTCCAAAAATTTTTTTTCGAAATTTTTTTCGAAATTTTTTTCGAAAATTTTTTTCAAAATTTTGTTTCTGAATTTTTTTTCAAAATTTTTTTCAAAAATTTTTTTTCGAAAATTTTTTAAAATTTTTTTTCGAAAATTTTTTTTCGTAATTTCTTTCGAAAATTTTTTTCGAAAATTTTTTTTCGAAAATTTTTTCGAAAATTTTTTTTAAATTTTTTTTCGAAAAATATTTTTGCAAAATTTTTTCGAAATTTTTTTCGAAAATTTTTTTCAAACTTTTTTTTGAAATTTTGTTCGAAAATTTTTTTCAAAATTTTTTTCGAAATTTTGTTCGAAAATTTTTTAAAAAATTTTTTTCGAAAAATTTTTTTCCAAAATTTTTTCGAAAATTTTTTTGAACATTTTTTTCGAAAATTTTTTTTCGAAAATTTTTTTTTCAAAATTTTTTTCGAAAATTTTTTTTCGAAATTTTTTTCGAAAATTTTTTTGAAAATTTTTTTCGAAAAATGTTTTTGAAATTTTTTTTCGAAAATTTTTTTGAAAATATTTTTCGAAAAATTTTTTCAAAATTTTTTTCAAAATTTTTTTCAAAATTTTTTTTCCAAATTTTTTTTCAAAATTTTTTTCGAAAATTTTTTTTCGAAAATTTTTTTAAAAACTTTTTTCGAATTTTTTTTCGAAATTTCTTTCGAAAATTTTTTTCGAAATTTTTTTTCAAAATTTTTTTGAAAATTTTTTTCGAAAATTTTTTTTCGAAATTTTTTTCAAAAATTTTTTTGAAATATTTTTTTCGAAAAATGTTTTTGAAAATTTTTTTCGAAAATTTCTTTGAAAATTTTTTTCGAAATTTTTTTTCAAAATTTTTTTCGAAAATTTTTTTTCGAAATTTCTTTCGAAAAATTTTTTTCCAAAATTTTTTCGAAATTTTTTTCGAAAATTTTTTTGAACAATTTTTTTTTCAAAATTTTTTTCGAAAAATTTTTTTCGAAAATTTTTTTTTGGAAATTTTTTTCGAAAATTTTTTTTCGAAATTTTTTTTTCGAAATTTTTTTCGAAAATTTTTTTTCCAAATTTTTTTTGAAAATTTTTTTCGAAATTTTTTTTCAAAATTTTTTTCAAAAATTTTTTTTCCAAATTTTTTTTTCGAAAATTTTTTTTAAAATTTTTTTCCAAATTTTTTTTCGAAATTTCTTTCGAAAATTTTTTTCGAAATTTTTTTCAAAATTTTTTTCGAAAAATTTTTTTCCAAAATTTTTTCGAAATTTTTTTTCAAAATTTTTTCCGAAAATTTTTTTTCGAAATTTTTTTCGAAAATTTTTTTTCGAAATTTTTTTCAAAAATTTTTTTCAAAATTTTTTTCGAAATTTTTTTCGAAAATTTTTTTCGAAATTTTTTTTCCAAATTTTTTTTCAAAACTTTTTTCGAAAATTTTTTTTCCAAAATTTTTTCAAAATTTTTTTTCGAAATTTTTTTCGAAAATTTTTTTCAATATTTTTTTCGAAAAATTTTTTTCCAAAATTTTCTCGAAAATTTTTTTGAAAATTTTTTTCGAAATTTTTTTTTCAAAATTTTTTTCGAAAATTTTTTTTCGAATTTTTTTTGAAAATATTTTTTGAGAAATTTTTTTTTCAAATTTTTTCGAAAATTTTTTTTCGAAATTTTTTTCGAAAATTTTTTTCAATATTTTTTTCGAAAAATTTTTTTCCAAAATTTTTTCGAAAATTTTTTTGAAAATTTTTTTTGGAAATTTTTTTTGGAAATTTTTTTTGAAATTTTTTTTTCGAAATTTTTTTCGAAAATTTTTTTTCAAATTTTTTTTCGAAATTTTTTTCGAAAATTTTTTTCAAAATTTTTTTCCAAAATTTTTTTCGAAAATTTTTTTTCGAAATCTTTTTCGAAAATTTTTTTTCGAAATCTTTTTCGAAAATTTTTTTCAAAATTTTTTTTCCAAATTTTTTTTCAAAATTTTTTTCGAAAATTTTTTTCAAAATTTTTTTCGAAAATTTTTTTTCGAAATTTCTTTCGAAAATTTTTTTCGAAAATTTTTTTTCGAAAGTTTTTTCGAAAATTTTTTTAAAATTTTTTTCGAAATTTTTTTTCAAAATTTTTTTCAAAAATTTTTTTTCGAAATTTTTTTCGAAATTTTTTTCGAAAATTTTTTTCAAAATTTTTTTTCTGAATTTTTTTTCAAAATTTTTTTCAAAAAGTTTTTTTCGAAAATTTTTTAAAATTTTTTTTCGAAAATTTTTTTTCGTAATTTCTTTCGAAAATTTTTTTCGAAAATTTTTTTTCGAAAATTTTTTCGAAAATGTTTTTGAAATTTTTTTTCGAAAAATATTTTTGCAAAATTTTTTCGAAATTTTTTTCGAAAATTTTTTTCAAAATTTTTTTTGAAATTTTGTTCGAAAATTTTTTTCAAAATTTTTTTCGAAATTTTGTTCGAAAATTTTTTTAAAATTTTTTTCGAAAAATTTTTTTCCAAAATTTTTTCGAAAATTTTTTTGAACATTTTTTTCGAAAATTTTTTTTCGAAAATTTTTTTTTCAAAATTTTTTTCGAAAATTTTTTTTCGAAATTTTTTTCGAAAATTTTTTTGAAAATTTTTTTCGAAAAATGTTTTTGAAATTTTTTTTCGAAAATTTTTTTGAAAATATTTTTCGAAAAATTTTTTCAAAATTTTTTTCAAAATTTTTTTTCCAAATTTTTTTTCAAAATTTTTTTCGAAAATTTTTTTTCGAAAATTTTTTTAAAAACTTTTTTCGAATTTTTTTTCGAAATTTCTTTCGAAAATTTTTTTCGAAATTTTTTTTCAAAATTTTTTTTCAAAATTTTATTCGAAAATTTTCTTAAAAATTTATTTCGAAATTTTTTTCGAAAATTTTTTTCAAAATTTTTTTCGAAAAATTTTTTTCCAAAATTTTTTCGAAAATTTTTTTGAAAATTTTTTTTCGAAAATTTTTTTCAAAATTTTTTTCGAAAATTTTTTTTCGAAATTTTTTTCGAAAATTTTTTTGAAAATTTTTTTCGAAAAATTTTTTTGAAAATTTTTTTCGAATATTTTTTTGAAAATTTTTTTTGAAAATTTTTTTCAAAATTTTTTTTCGAAATTTTTTTCGAAAATTTTTTTCAATATTTTTTTCGAAAAATTTTTTTCCAAAATTTTTTCGAAAATTTTTTTGAAAATTTTTTTCGAAATTTTTTTCGAAAATTTTTTTTCGAAAATTTTTTTTCGAAAATTTTTTTTCGAAAATTTTTTTCAAAATTATTTCTGAAAATTGTTTCGAAAATTTTTTTCGAATTTTTTTTCGAAAATGTTTTTCAAAATTTTTTTCGAAAAATTTTTTTCCAAAATTTTTTCGAAAATTTTTTTGAAAATTTTTTTCGAAAATTTTTTCGAAAATTTTTTTTAAAAATTATTTTCGAAAATTTTTTTCAAAATTTTTTTCTAAATTTTTTTCGAAAATTTTTTTCGAAATTTTTTTTCCAAATTTTTTTTCAAAATTGTTTTCGAAAATTTTTTTTCCAAAATTTTTTCAAAATTTTTTTTCGAAATTTTTTTCGAAAATTTTTTTCAATATTTTTTTCGAAAAATTTTTTTCCAAAATTTTCTCGAAAATTTTTTTGAAAATTTTTTTCGAAATTTTTTTTTCAAAATTTTTTTCGAAAATTTTTTTTCGAATTTTTTTTGAAAATATTTTTTGAGAAATTTTTTTTTCAAATTTTTTCGAAAATTTTTTTTCGAAATTTTTTTCGAAAATTTTTTTCGAAAAATTTTTTTCCAAAATTTTTTCGAAAATTTTTTTGAAAATTTTTTTTAAAAATTTTTTTCGAAATTTTTTTTCAAAATTTTTTTCGAAAATTTTTTTTCGAAATTTTTTTCGAAAATTTTTTTCAAAATTTTTTTCGAATTTTTTTTCGAAAATTTTTTTCGAAATTTTTTTTCCAAATTTATTTTCAAAATTTTTTTCGAAAATTTTTTTTCGAATTTTTTTATCTATTTTAGAATAATTTTTTTCGAAATTTTTTTTCGAAAATTTTTTTTCGAAAATTTTTTTCAAAATTTTTTCTGAAAATTTTTTCGAAAATTTTTTTAAAAATTTTTTTCGAAATTTTTTTTCAATTTTTTTTTTGAAAATTTTTTTCCAAAATTTTTTCGAAAATTTTTTTCAAAATTTTTTTCGAAATTTTTTTTCAAAATTTTTTCGAAAATTTTTTTTCAAAATTTTTTTCGAAAATTTTTTTTAAATTTTTTTTCTAAATTTTTTTCGAAAATTTTTTTCAAAATTTTTTTCCAAAATTTTTTCGATAATGTTTTTGAAAATTTTTTTCGAAAATTTTTTTTCGAAATTTTTTTCAAAATTTTTTTGAAATATTTTTTTCGAAAATTTTTTTTCGAATTTTTTTATCTATTTTAGAATAATTTTTTTCGAAATTTTTTTTCGAAATTTTTTTTCGAAAATTTTTTTTCGAAAATTTTTTTCAAAATTTTTTCTGAAAATTTTGTCGAAAATTTTTTAAAAATTTTTTTCGAAATTTTTTTCAATTTTTTTTTTGAAAATTTTTTTCCAAAATTTTTTCGAAAATTTTTTTCAAAATTTTTTTCGAAATTTTTTTTCAAAATTTTTTCGAAAATGTTTTTTCAAAATTTTTTTCGAAAATTTTTTGTCGAAATTTTTTTCAAAAATTTTTTTGAAATATTTTTTTCGAAAATTTTTTTTCGAATTTTTTTATCTATTTTAGAATAATTTTTTTCAAAATTTTTTTTCGAAAATTTTTTTTCAAAATTTTTTTTTCGAAAATTTTTTTTCGAAAATTTTTTTCAAAATTTTTTCTGAAAATTTTTTCGAAAATTTTTTTTCAAAATTTTTTTCGAAAATTTTTTTCGAAATTTTTTTCTAATTTTTTTTCCAAAATTTTTTCGAAAATTTTTTTGAAAATTTTTTTCGAAAATTTTTTTCGAAATTTTTTTGAAATATTTTTTTCGAAAAATTTTTTTGAAAATTTTTTTCGAAAATTTTTTTCGAAATTTTTTTTCAAAATTTTTTTCGAAAATTTTTTTTCGAAATTTCTTTCGAAAAATTTTTTTCCAAAATTTTGTCGAAATTTTTTTCGAAAATTTTTTTGAAAAATTTTTTTTTTTCAAAATTTTTTTCAAAAAATTTTTTTTCAAAATTTTTTTCGAAAATTTTTTTTTGGAAATTTTTTTCGAAAATTTTTTTTCGAAATTTTTTTTTCGAAATTTTTTTCGAAAATTTTTTTTCCAAATTTTTTTTGAAAACTTTTTTCGAAATTTTTTTTCAAAATTTTTTTCAAAAATTTTTTTTCCAAATTTTTTTTTCGAAAATTTTTTTAAAAATTTTTTTCGAAATTTTTTTTCGAAATTTCTTTCGAAAATTTTTTTTGAAATTTTTTTCAAAATTTTTTTCGAAAAATTTTTTTCCAAAATTTTTTCGAAATTTTTTTTCAAAATTTTTTCCGAAAATTTTTTTTCGAAATTTTTTTCGAAAATTTTTTTTCGAAATTTTTTTCGAAAATTTTTTTCAAAATTTTTTTCGAAATTTTTTTCGAAAATTTTTTTCGAAATTTTTTTTCCAAATTTTTTTTCAAAACTTTTTTCGAAAATTTTTTTTCCAAAATTTTTTCAAAAATTTTTTTCGAAATTTTTTTCGAAAATTTTTTTCAATATTTTTTTCGAAAAATTTTTTTCCAAAATTTTCTCGATAATTTTTTTGAAAATTTTTTTCGAAATTTTTTTTTCAAAATTTTTTTCGAAAATTTTTTTTCGAATTTTTTTTGAAAATATTTTTTGAGAAATTTTTTTTTCAAATTTTTTGAAAATTTTTTTTCGAAATTTTTTTCGAAAATTTTTTTCAATATTTTTTTCGAAAAATTTTTTTCCAAAATTTTTTCGAAAATTTTTTTGAAAATTTTTTTTGGAAATTTTTTTTGGAAATTTTTTTTGAAATTTTTTTTTCGAAATTTTTTTCGAAAATTTTTTTCAAATTTTTTTTCGAAATTTTTTTCGAAAATTTTTTTCAAAATTTTTTTCCAAAATTTTTCGAAAATTTTTTTCAAAATTTTTTTCGAAAATTTTTTTTCGAAATTTTTTTCGAAAATTTTTTTTCGAAATTTTTTTCGAAAATTTTTTTCAAAATTTTTTTTCCAAATTTTTTTTCAAAATTTTTTTCGAAAATTTTTATTCAAAACTTTTTTCGAAAATTTTTTTTCGAAATTTCTTTCGAAAATTTTTTTCGAAAATTTTTTTTCGAAAGTTTTTTCGAAAATTTTTTTAAAATTTTTTTCGAAATTTTTTTTCAAAATTTTTTTCAAAATTTTTTTTCTGAATTTTTTTTCAAAATTTTTTTCAAAAATTTTTTTTCGAAAATTTTTTAAAATTTTTTTTCGAAAATTTTTTTTCGTAATTTCTTTCGAAAATTTTTTTCGAAAATTTTTTTTCGAAAATTTTTTCGAAAATTTTTTTGAAATTTTTTTTCGAAAAATATTTTTGCAAAATTTTTTCGAATTTTTTTTCGAAAATTTTTTTCAAAATTTTTTTTGAAATTTTGATCGAAAATTTTTTTCAAAATTTTTTTCGAAATTTTGTTCGAAAATTTTTTTCGAAAAATTTTTTTCCAAAATTTTTTCGAAAATTTTTTTGAACATTTTTTTCGAAAATTTTTTTTCGAAAATTTTTTTTTCAAAATTTTTTTTTCAAAATTTTTTTCGAAAATTTTTTTTCGAAATTTTTTTCGAAAATTTTTTTGAAAATTTTTTTCGAAAAATGTTTTTGAAATTTTTTTTCGAAAATTTTTTTGAAAATATTTTTCGAAAAATTTTTTCAAAATTTTTTTCAAAATTTTTTTTCCAAATTTTTTTTCAAAATTTTTTTCGAAAATTTTTTTTCGAAAATTTTTTTAAAAACTTTTTTCGAATTTTTTTTCGAAATTTCTTTCGAAAATTTTTTTCGAAATTTTTTTTCAAAATTTTTTTTCAAAATTTTATTCGAAAATTTTCTTAAAAATTTATTTCGTAATTTTTTTCAAAAATTTTTTTCAAAATTTTTTTCGAAAAATTTTTTTCCAAAATTTTTTCGAAAATTTTTTTGAAAATTTTTTTTCGAAAATTTTTTTCAAAATTTTTTTCGAAAATTTTTTTTCGAATTTTTTTCGAAAATTTTTTTGAAAATTTTTTTCGAAAAATTTTTTTGAAAATTTTTTTCGAATATTTTTTTGAAAATTTTTTTTGAAAATTTTTTTCAAAATTTTTTTTCGAAATTTTTTTCGAAAATTTTTTTCAATATTTTTTTCGAAAAATTTTTTTCCAAAATTTTTTCGAAAATTTTTTTGAAAATTTTTTTCGAAATTTTTTTCGAAAATTTTTTTTCGAAAATTTTTTTCAAAATTATTTCTGAAAATTTTTTCGAAAATTTTTTTCAAAATTTTTTTCGAATTTTTTTTCGAAAATGTTTTTCAAAATTTTTTTCGAAAAATTTTTTTCCAAAATTTTTTCGAAAATTTTTTTGAAAATTTTTTTCGAAAATTTTTTTTCAAAACTATTTTCGAAAATTTTTTTCAAAATTTTTTTCTAAATTTTTTTCGAAAATTTTTTTCGAAATTTTTTTTCCAAATTTTTTTTCAAAATTGTTTTCGAAAATTTTTTTTCCAAAATTTTTTCAAAATTTTTTTTCGAAATTTTTTTCGAAAATTTTTTTCAAAATTTTTTTCGAAAAATTTTTTTCCAAAATTTTTTCGAAAATTTTTTTGAAAATTTTTTTTCGAAAATTTTTTTCAAAATTTTTTTCGAAAATTTTTTTTCGAATTTTTTTCGAAAATTTTTTTGAAAATTTTTTTCGAAAAATTTTTTTGAAAATTTTTTTCGAATATTTTTTTGAAAATTTTTTTTGAAAATTTTTTTCAAAATTTTTTTTCGAAATTTTTTTCGAAAATTTTTTTCAATATTTTTTTCGAAAAATTTTTTTCCAAAATTTTTTCGAAAATTTTTTTGAAAATTTTTTTCGAAATTTTTTTCGAAAATTTTTTTTCGAAAATTTTTTTCAAAATTATTTCTGAAAATTTTTTCGAAAATTTTTTTCAAAATTTTTTTCGAATTTTTTTTCGAAAATGTTTTTCAAAATTTTTTTCGAAAAATTTTTTTCCAAAATTTTTTCGAAAATTTTTTTGAAAATTTTTTTCGAAAATTTTTTTTCAAAACTATTTTCGAAAATTTTTTTCAAAATTTTTTTCTAAATTTTTTTCGAAAATTTTTTTCGAAATTTTTTTTCCAAATTTTTTTTCAAAATTGTTTTCGAAAATTTTTTTTCCAAAATTTTTTCAAAATTTTTTCTCGAAAATTTTTTTGAAAATTTTTTTCGAAATTTTTTTTTCAAAATTTTTTTCGAAAATTTTTTTTCAAATTTTTTCGAAAATTTTTTTTCGAAATTTTTTTCGAAAATTTTTTTCGAAAAATTTTTTTCCAAAATTTTTTCGAAAATTTTTTTGAAAATTTTTTTTGGAAATTTTTTTTCAAAATTTTTTTCGAAATTTTTTTTTCGAAATTTTTTTCGAAAATTTTTTTCGAAAATTTTTTTCAAATTTTTTTTCGAAATTTTTTTCGAAAATTTTTTTCAAAATTTTTTTCAAAATTTTTTTCCAAAATTTTTTCGAAAATTTTTTTCAAAATTTTTTTCAAAAATTTTTTTTCGAAATTTTTTTCGAAAATTTTTTTTCGAAATTTTTTTCGAAAATTTTTTTCAAAATTTTTTTTCCAAATTTTTTTCAAAAATTTTTTTTCGAAATTTTTTTCGAAATTTTTTTCGAAAATTTTTTTCAAAATTTTTTTTCTGAATTTTTTTTCAAAATTTTTTTCAAAAATTTTTTTTCGAAAATTTTTTAAAATTTTTTTTCGAAAATTTTTTTTCGTAATTTCTTTCGAAAATTTTTTTCGAAAATTTTTTTTCGAAAATTTTTTCGAAAATTTTTTTGAAATTTTTTTTCGAAAAATATTTTTGCAAAATTTTTTCGAAATTTTTTTCGAAAATTTTTTTCGAAATTTTGTTCGAAAATTTTTTTTCGAAAATTTTTTTCAAAATTTTTTTCGAAATTTTTTTTCAAAATTTTTTCGAAATTTTTTTTCAAAATTTTTTTCGAAAATTTTTTTTCGAAATTTTTTTCCAAAATTTTTTCGAAAATTTTTTTGAAAATTTTTTTCGAAATTTTTTTCGAAAATTTTTTTTCGAAAATTTTTTTTTGAAAATTTTTTTTCGAAAATTTTTTTCAAAATTATTTCTGAAAATTTTTTCGAAAATTTTTTTCAAATTTTTTTCGAATTTTTTTTCGAAAATTTTTTTCGAAATTTTTTTTCGAAATTTTTTTTCGAAATTTTTTTTCCAAATTTTTTTTCAAAATTTTTTTCGAAAATTTTTTTCAAAATTTTTTTTCCAAATTTTTTATCAATTTTTTTATCTATTTTCGAATAATTTTTTTCGAAATTTTTTTTCGAAAATTTTTTTCAAAATTTTTTCTGAAAATTTTTTCGAAAATTTTTTTAAAAATTTTTTTCGAAATTTTTTTTCAATTTTTTTTTTGAAAATTTTTTTCCAAAATTTTTTCGAAAATTTTTTTCAAAATTTTTTTCGAAAAATTTTTTTCCAAAATTTTTTCGAAAATTTTTTTGAAAATTTTTTTCGAAAATTTTTTTTCGAAATTTTTTTCAAGAATTTTTTTGAAATATTTTTTTCGAAAAATTTTTTTGAAAATTTTTTTCGAAAATTTTTTTGAAAATTTTTTTCGAAATTTTTTTTCAAAATTTTTTTCGAAAATTTTTTTTCGAAATTTTTTTCGAAAATTTTTTTCGAAAAATTTTTTTCCAAAATTTTTTCGAAATTTTTTTCGAAAATTTTATTGAAAATTTTTTTCGAAAAATTTTTTTGAAAATTTTTTTGGAAAATTTTTTTGAAAATTGTTTTCGAAATTTTTTTTCAAAATTTTTTTCGAAATTATTTTTTCGAAATTTTTTTCGAAAATTTTTCTTCGAAATTTTTTTCGAAAATTTTTTTCATAATTTTTTTTCCAAATTTTTTATCAAAATTTTTTTCGAAAATTTTTTTTCGAAAATTTTTTTAAAAATTTTTTTCGAAATTTTTTTTTCGCAATTTCTTTCAAAAATTTTTTTCGAAATTTTTTTCAAAATTTTTTTCGATAAATTTTTTTCCAAAATTTTTTCGAAAATTTTTTCGAAAATTTTTTTACGAAAATTTTTTCGAGAATTTTTTTGGAAATTTTTTTTCAAAATTTTTTTCGAAAATTTTTTTTCGAAATTTTTTTCGAAAATTTTTTTCAAATTTTTTTCCAAAATTTTTTCGAAAATTTTTTTCAAAATTTTTTTCGAAAATTTTTTTTCGAAATTTTTTTTCGAAAATTTTTTTTCGACATTTTTTTCGAAAATTTTTTTCAAAATTTTTTTTCCAAATTTTTTTCGAAAATTTTTTTTCGAAATTTTTTTCAAAATTTTTTTCGAAAATTTTTTTTCGAAAATTTTTTTTCGAAAATTTTTTTCAAAATTTTTTTTGATATTTTTTTTTGAAATTTTTTTCGAAAAGTTTTTTGAAAATTTTTTTTGAAAAATTTTTTTGAACATTTTTTTCGAAAATTTTTTCGAAAATTTTTTTCGAAATTTTTTTTCAAAATTTTTATTCAAAATTTTTTTTCGAAATTTTTTTCGAAAATTTTTTTCAAAATTTTTTTTCCAAATTTTTTTTTTTAAATTTTTTCGAAAATTTTTTTCCGTAATTTCTTTCGAAAATTTTTTTCGAAAATTATTTTTTCGAAAATTTTTTTGAAATATTTTTTCGAAAAATTTTTTTGCAAAATTTTTTCTAAATTTTTTTTGAAAGTTTTTTTCGAAATTTTTTTCAAAATTTTTTTCAATAATTTTTTTTCCAAATTTTTTTCGAAAATTTTTTTTCAAAATTTTTTTCGAAAATTTTTTTCAAAATTTTTTTCGAAATTTATTTTCAAAATTTTTTTCGAAATTTTTTTTTCCAAATTTTTTCAAAATTTTTTTTCGAAATTTTTTTCGAAAATTTTTTTCAATATTTTTTTCGAAAATTTTTTTTCGAAATTTTTTTCCAAAATTTTTTTCAAATTTTTTTTCGAATTTTTTTTCGAAAATTTTATTCGAAATTTTTTTTTCAAATTTTTTTCAAAATTTTTTTCGAAAATTTTTTTTCGAATTTTATTATCTATTTTCGAAAGATTTTTTTCGAAATTTTTTTTCGAAAATTTTTTTTCGAAAATTTTTTTCAAAATTTTTTTCGAAAATTTTTTTCAAAATGTTTTTCGAAAATTTTTTTTCCAAAATTTTTTCGAAAATTTTTTTGAAAATTTTTTTCGAAAATTTTTTTTCGAAATTTTTTTCAAAATTTTTTTCGAAATTTTTTTCGAAAATTTTTTTCGAAATTTTTTTTCCAAATTTTTTTTCAAAATTTTTTTCAAAAATTTTTTTTCCAAATTTTTTTCGAAAATTTTTTAAAAATTTTTTTTCGAAATTTTTTTCGAAATTTTTTTTCTAAATTTTTTTCGAAAATTTTTTTTCGAAATTTTTTTCGAAAATTTTTTTCAAAATTTTTTTCGAATTTTTTTCTGAAAATTTTTTCGAAAATTTTTTTAAAAATTTTTTTCGAAATTTTTTTTCAATTTTTTTTTTGAAAATTTTTTTCCAAAATTTTTTCGAAAATTTTTTTCAAAATTTTTTTCGAAAAATTTTTTTCCAAAATTTTTTCGAAAATTTTTTTGAAAATTTTTTTCGAAAATTTTTTTTCGAAATTTTTTTCAAGAATTTTTTTGAAATATTTTTTTCGAAAAATTTTTTTGAAAATTTTTTTCGAAAATTTTTTTGAAAATTTTTTTCGAAATTTTTTTTCAAAATTTTTTTCGAAAATTTTTTTCGAAAAATTTTTTTCCAAAATTTTTTCGAAATTTTTTTCGAAAATTTTTTTGAAAATTTTTTTCGAAAAATTTTTTTGAAAATTTTTTTGGAAAATTTTTTTGAAAATTGTTTTCGAAATTTTTTTTCAAAATTTTTTTCGAAATTATTTTTTCGAAATTTTTTTCGAAAATTTTTCTTCGAAATTTTTTTCGAAAATTTTTTTCATAATTTTTTTTCCAAATTTTTTATCAAAATTTTTTTCGAAAATTTTTTTTCGAAAAATTTTTTAAAAATTTTTTTCGAAATTTTTTTTTTGCAATTTCTTTCAAAAATTTTTTTCGAAATTTTTTTCAAAATTTTTTTCGATAAATTTTTTTCCAAAATTTTTTCGAAAATTTTTTCGAAAATTTTTTTACGAAAATTTTTTCGAGAATTTTTTTGGAAATTTTTTTTCAAAATTTTTTTCGAAAATTTTTTTTCGAAATTTTTTTCGAAAATTTTTTTCAAATTTTTTTCCAAAATTTTTTCGAAAATTTTTTTCAAAATTTTTTTTGATATTTTTTTTTGAAATTTTTTTCGAAAATTTTTTTGAAAATTTTTTTTGAAAAATTTTTTTGAAAATTTTTTTCGAAAATTTTTTCGAAAATTTTTTTCGAAATTTTTTTTCAAAATCTTTATTCGAAAATTTTTTTTCGAAATTTTTTTCGAAAATTTTTTTCAAAATTTTTTTTCCAAATTTTTTTTTTTAAATTTTTTCGAAAATTTTTTTTCGTAATTTCTTTCGAAAATTTTTTTCGAAAATTATTTTTTCGAAAATTTTTTTGAAATTTTTTTTCGAAAAATTTTTTTGCAAAATTTTTTCTAAATTTTTTTTGAAAGTTTTTTTCGAAATTTTTTTCAAAATTTTTTTCAATAATTTTTTTTCCAAATTTTTTTCGAAAATTTTTTTTCAAAATTTTTTTCGAAAATTTTTTTCAAAATTTTTTTCGAAATTTATTTTCAAAATTTTTTTCGAAATTTTTTTTTCCAAATTTTTTCAAAATTTTTTTTCGAAATTTTTTTCGAAAATGTTTTTCAATATTTTTTTCGAAAATTTTTTTTCGAAATTTTTTTCGAAATTTTTTTCGAAAATTTTTTTCGAAAAATTTTTTTCCAAAATTATTTCGAAATTTTTTTCGAAAATTTTTTTGAAAATTTTTTTCGAAAAATTTTTTTGAAAATTTTTTTGGAAAATTTTTTTGAAAATTGTTTTCGAAATTTTTTTTCAAAATTTTTTTCGAAATTATTTTTTCGAAATTTTTTTCGAAAATTTTTCTTCGAAATTTTTTTCGAAAATTTTTTTCATAATTTTTTTTCCAAATTTTTTATCAAAATTTTTTTCGAAAATTTTTTTTCGAAAATTTTTTTAAAAATTTTTTTCGAAATTTTTTTTTCGCAATTTCTTTCAAAAATTTTTTTCGAAATTTTTTTCAAAATTTTTTTCGATAAATTTTTTTCCAAAATTTTTTCGAAAATTTTTTCGAAAATTTTTTTACGAAAATTTTTTCGAGAATTTTTTTGGAAATTTTTTTTCAAAATTTTTTTCGAAAATTTTTTTTCGAAATTTTTTTCGAAAATTTTTTTCAAATTTTTTTCCAAAATTTTTTCGAAAATTTTTTTCAAAATTTTTTTCGAAAATTTTTTTTCGAAATTTTTTTTCGAAAATTTTTTTTCGACATTTTTTTCGAAAATTTTTTTCAAAATTTTTTTTCCAAATTTTTTTCGAAAATTTTTTTTCGAAATTTTTTTCAAAATTTTTTTCGAAAATTTTTTTTCGAAAATTTTTTTTCGAAAATTTTTTTCAAAATTTTTTTTGATATTTTTTTTTGAAATTTTTTTCGAAAATTTTTTTGAAAATTTTTTTTGAAAAATTTTTTTGAAAATTTTTTTCGAAAATTTTTTCGAAAATTTTTTTCGAAATTTTTTTTCAAAATTTTTATTCGAAAATTTTTTTTCGAAATTTTTTTCGAAAATTTTTTTCAAAATTTTTTTTCCAAATTTTTTTTTTTTTAATTTTTTCGAAAATTTTTTTTCGTAATTTCTTTCGAAAATTTTTTTCGAAAATTATTTTTTCGAAAATTTTTTTTTAAATTTTTTTTCGAAAAATTTTTTTGCAAAATTTTTTCTAAATTTTTTTTGAAAGTTTTTTTCGAAATTTTTTTCAAAATTTTTTTCAATAATTTTTTTTCCAAATTTTTTTCGAAAATTTTTTTTCAAAATTTTTTTCGAAAATTTTTTTCAAAATTTTTTTCGAAATTTATTTTCAAAATTTTTTTCGAAATTTTTTTTTCCAAATTTTTTCAAAATTTTTTTTCGAAATTTTTTTCGAAAATTTTTTTCAATATTTTTTTCGAAAATTTTTTTTCGAAATTTTTTTCGAAAATTTTTTTCGAAAATTTTTTTTCGAAAAGTTTTTTCAAAATTTTTTTCGAAAATTTTTTTTGAAATTTTTTTCGAAATTTTTTTTCAAAATTTTTTTCAAAAATTTTTTTTCTAAATTTTTTTCGAAAATTTTTTTTCGAAATTTTTTTCGAAAATTTTTTTCAAATTTTTTTTCGAATTTTTTTTCGAAAATTTTTTTCGAAATTTTTTTTTCAAAATTTTTTTCAAAATTTTTTTCGAAAATTTTTTTTCGAATTTTTTTATCTATTTTCGAAAAATTTTTTTCGAAATTTTTTTTCGAAAATTTTTTTTCGAAAATTTTTTTCAAAATTTTTTTCGAAATTTTTTTCGAAAATTTTTTTCAAAATGTTTTTCGAAAATTTTTTTTCCAAAATTTTTTCGAAAATTTTTTTGAAAATTTTTTTCGAAAATTTTTTTTCGAAACTTTTTTCAAAATTTTTTTCGAAATTTTTTTCGAAAATTTTTTTCGAAATTTTTTTTCCAAATTTTTTTTCAAAATTTTTTTCAAAAATTTTTTTTCCAAATTTTTTTCGAAAATTTTTTAAAAATTTTTTTTCGAAATTTTTTTCGAAATTTTTTTTCTAAATTTTTTTCGAAAATTTTTTTTCGAAATTTTTTTCGAAAATTTTTTTCAAAATTTTTTTCGAATTTTTTTTCGAAAATTTTTTTCGATATTTTTTTTCGAAAATTTTTTTCGAAATTTTTTTTCCAAATTTTTTTTCAAATTTTTTTTCGAAAATTTTTTTTCGAATTTTTTTATCTATTTTCGAATAATTTTTTTCGAAATTTTTTTTCGAAAATTTTTTTCAAAATTTCTTCTGAAAATTTTTTCGAAAATTTTTTTAAAAATTTTTTTCGAAATTTTTTTTCAATTTTTTTTTTGAAAATTTTTTTCCAAAATTTTTCCGAAAATTTTTTTCAAAATTTTTTTCGAAATTTTTTTTCAAAATTTTTTTGTAAAATTTTTTTTCAAAATTTTTCTCGAAAATTTTTTTCGAAAATTTTTTTCAAAATTTTTTTCGAAAAATTTTTTTCCAAATTTTTTTCGAAAAATTTTGAAATTTTTTTTCGAAAATTTTTTTTCGAAATTTTTTTCAAGAATTTTTTGAAATATTTTTTTCGAAAAATTTTTTTGAAAATTGTTCTCGAAATTTTTTTTCAAAATTTTTTTCGAAATTTTTTTTTCGAAATTTTTTTCGAAAATTTTTCTTCGAAATTTTTTTCGAAAATTTTTTTCAAAATTTTTTTTCCAAATTTTTTATCAAAATTTTTTTCGGAAATTTTTTTTCGAAAATTTTTTTAAAAATTTTTTTCGAAATTTTTTTTCGAAATTTCTTTCAAAAATTTTTTTCGAAATTTTTTTCAAAATTTTTTTCGATAAATTTTTTTCCAAAATTTTTTCGAAAATTTTTTCGAAAATTTTCTTACGAAAATTTTTTCGAGAATTTTTTTGAAAATTTTTTTGGAAATTATTTTTTCAAAATTTTTTTCGAAAATTTTTTTTCGAAATTTTTTTCGAAAATTTTTTTCAAATTTTTTTCCAAAATTTTTTCGAAAATTTTTTTCAAAATTTTTTTCGAAAATTTTTTTTCGAATTTTTTTTCGAAAATTTTTTTTCGACATTTTTTTCGAAAATTTTTTTCAAAATTTTTTTTCCAAATTTTTTTCGAAAATTTTTTTTCGAAATTTTTTTCAAAATTTATTTCGATATTTTTTTTCAAAAATTTTTTTGAAAATTTTTTTTGAAAAATTTTTTTGAAAATTTTTTTCGAAAATTTTTTCGAAAATTTTTTTCGAAATTTTTTTTCAAAATTTTTATTCGACAATTTTTTTTCGAAATTTTTTTCGAAAATTTTTTTCAAAATTTTTTTTCCAAATTTTTTTTTCAAAATTTTTTTGAAAATTTTTTTTCGTAATTACTTTCGAAAATTTTTTTCAAAAATTTTTTTTCGAAAATTTTTTCGAAAATTTTTCTTAAATTTTTTTTCGAAAAATTTTTTTGCAAAATTTTTTCTAAATTTTTTTTGAAAATTTTTTTCGAAATTTTTTTCAAAATTTTTTTCAATAATTTTTTTTCCAAATTTTTTTCGAAAATTTTATTTCAAAATTTTTTTCGAAAATTTTTTTCAAAATTTTTTTCGAAAATTTTTTTTCGAAATTTTTTTTCGAAAATTTTTTTTCGAAATTTTTTTTAAAAATTTTTTTCGAAAATTTTTTTTTGAAATTTTTTTCGAAATTTTTTTTCAAAATTTTTTTCGAAAATTTTTTTTCTAAATATTTTTCGAAAATTTTTTTTTGGAATTTTTTTCGAAAATTTTTTTCAAATTTTTTTTCGCATTTTTTTTCGAAAATTTTTTTCGAAATTTTTTTTCCAAATTTTTTTTCCAAATTTTTTTTCAAAATTTTTTTCGAAAATTTTTTTTCGAATTTTTTTATGTATTTTCGAAAAATTTTTTTCGAAATTTTTTTTCGAAAATTTTTTTTCGAAAATTTTTTTCAAAATTTTTTTCGAAATTTTTTTCGAAAATTTTTTTCAAAATGTTTTTCGAAAAAATTTTTTCCAAAATTTTTTCGAAAATTTTTTTTAAAATTTTTTTCGAAAATTTTTTTTCGAAATTTTTTTCAAAATTTTTTTTGAAATATTTTTTTCGAAAAATTTTTTTCAAAATTTTTTTCGAAAATTTTTTTTTGGAAATTTTTTTCGAAAATTATTTTTCGAAATTTTTTTCAAAAATTTTTTTCAAAAATTTTTTCCAAATTTTTTTTCAAAATTTTTTTCGAAAATTTTTTTCGAAATTTTTTTTCAAAATTTTTTTCAAAAATTTTTTTTCCAAATTTTTTTCGAAAATTTTTTTAAAAATTTTTTTCGAAATTTTTTTCGAAAATTTTTTTTCAAAATTTTTTTCGAAAATTTTTTTCAAAATTTTTTTCAAAAATTTTTTTCAAAATTTTTTCGAAATTTTTTTTCAAAATTTTTTTCGAAAATTTCTTTTCGAAATTTTTTTCGAAAATTTTTTTTCGAAATTTTTTTCGAAAATTTTTTTTCGAAATTTTTTTTCGAAATTTTTTTCGAAAATTTTTTTCAAAATTTTTTTTCTGAATTTTTTTTCAAAATTTTTTTCGAAAATTTTTTTCCGAAAAGTTTTTAAAAATTTTTTTCGAAAATTTTTTTTCGTAATTTCTTTCGAAAATTTTTTTCGAAAATTTTTTTTCGAAAATTGTTTCTCGAAAATTTTTTCGAAAATTTTTTTGGAATTTTTTTTCGAAAAAGTTTTTTGCAAAATTTTTTTTAAATTTTTTTTGAAAATTTTTTTCGAAATTTTTTTCAAAATTTTTTTCAATAATTTTTTTTCCAAATTTTTTTCGAATATTTTTTTAAAAATTTTTTTCGAAATTTTTTTCGAAATTTTTTTTTCAAAATTTTTTTCGAAAATTTTTTTCGAAATTTTTTTCGAAAATTTTTTTTCGAAATTTTTTTCGAAAATTTTTTTCGAAAATTTTTTTCAAAATTTTTTTCGAAAATTTTTTTCAAAATTTTTTTCGAAATTTTTTTCGAAAATTTTTTTCAAAATTTTTTTCGAAAAATTTTTTTCCAAAATTTTTTCGAAAATTTTTTTTCGATATTTTTTTGAAAGTTTTTTTGAAAATTTTTTTCGAAAAATTTTTTTGAAAATTTTTTTCGAAAATTTTTTTGAAAATTTTTTTCGAAATTTTTTTTCAAAATTTTTTTCGAAAATTTTTTTTTTGAAATTTTTTTCGAAAATTTTTTTTCGAAATTTTTTTCAAAAATTTTTTTCCAAAATCTTTTCGAAAATTTTATTCAAAATTTTTTTCGAAATTTTTTTTCAAAATTTTTTCGAAAATTTTTTTTCAAAATTTTTCTCGAAAATTTTTTTCAAAATTTTTTTCGAAATTTTTTTCGAAAATTTTTTTCAAAATTTTTTTCGAAAAATTTTTTTCCAAAATTTTTTCGAAAATTTTTTTGAAAATTTTTTTCGAAAATTTTTTTTCGAAATTTTTTTCAAAATTTTTCTTGAAATATTTTTTTCGAAAAATTTTTTTGAAAATTTTTTTCGAAAATTTTTTTGAAAATTTTTTTCGAAATTTTTTTTCAAAATTTTTTTCGAAATTTTTTTTTCGAAATTTTTTTTCGAAATTTTTTTTTCGAAATTTTTTTCGAAAATTTTTTTCAAAATTTTTTTTCCAAATTTTTTTTCAAAATTTTTTTCGAAAATTTTTTTCAAAATTATTTTCAAAATTTTTTTTCGAAATTTTTTTCAAAATTTTTTTTGAAATATTTTTTTCGAAAAATTTTTTTCAAAATTTTTTTCGAAAATTTTTTTTTGGAAATTTTTTTCGAAAATTTTTTTTCGAAATTTTTTTCAAAAATTTTTTTCAAAAATTTTTTCCAAATTTTTTTTCAAAATTTTTTTCGAAAATTTTTTTCGAAATTTTTTTTCAAAATTTTTTTCAAAAATTTTTTTTCCAAATTTTTTTCGAAAATTTTTTCAAATTTTTTTTTGAAATTTTTTTCGAAAATTTTTTTCAAAATTTTTTTCCAAAATTTTTTCGAAAATTTTTTCGAAAATTTTTTTGAAAATTTTTTTCGAAAATTTTTTTTCGAAAATTTTTTTCAAAATTTTTTTCGAAAATTTTTTTTTGAAATTTTTTTCGAAAATTTTTTTGAAAATTTTTTTCGAAAAATTTTTTTGAAAATTTTTTTCGAAAATTTTTTTGAAAATTTTTTTCGAAATTTTTTTTCAAAATTTTTTTCGAAAATTTTTTTTCGAAATTTTTTTTCGAAATTTTTTTTGAAAATTTTTTTGAAAATTTTTTTTCTGAATTTTTTTTCAAAATTTTTTTCGAAATTTTTTTTTCGAAAATTTTTTAAAATTTTTTTTCGTAATTTCTTTCGAAAATTTTTTTCGAAAATTTTTTTTCGAAAATTTTTTCGAAAATTTTTTTGAAATTTTTTTTTGAAAAAGTTTTTTGCAAAATTTTTTCTAAATTTTTTTTGAAAATTTTTTTCGAAATTTTTTTTCAAAATTTTTATTCGACAATTTTTTTTCGAAATTTTTTTCGAAAATTTTTTTCAAAATTTTTTTTCCAAATTTTTTTTTCAAAATTTTTTTGAAAATTTTTTTTCGTAATTACTTTCGAAAATTTTTTTCAAAAATTTTTTTTCGAAAATTTTTTCGAAAATTTTTCTTAAATTTTTTTTCGAAAAATTTTTTTGCAAAATTTTTTCTAAATTTTTTTTGAAAATTTTTTTCGAAATTTTTTTCAAAATTTTTTTCAATAATTTTTTTTCCAAATTTTTTTCGAAAATTTTATTTCAAAATTTTTTTCGAAAATTTTTTTCAAAATTTTTTTCGAAAATTTTTTTTCGAAATTTTTTTTCGAAAATTTTTTTTCGAAATTTTTTTTAAAAATTTTTTTCGAAAATTTTTTTTTGAAATTTTTTTCGAAATTTTTTTTCAAAATTTTTTTCGAAAATTTTTTTTCTAAATATTTTTCGAAAATTTTTTTTTGGAATTTTTTTCGAAAATTTTTTTCAAATTTTTTTTCGCATTTTTTTTCGAAAATTTTTTTCGAAATTTTTTTTCCAAATTTTTTTTCCAAATTTTTTTTCAAAATTTTTTTCGAAAATTTTTTTTCGAATTTTTTTATGTATTTTCGAAAAATTTTTTTCGAAATTTTTTTTCGAAAATTTTTTTTCGAAAATTTTTTTCAAAATTTTTTTCGAAATTTTTTTCAAAAATTTTTTTCAAAATGTTTTTCGAAAAAATTTTTTCCAAAATTTTTTCGAAAATTTTTTTGAAAATTTTTTTCGAAAATTTTTTTTCGAAATTTTTTTCAAAATTTTTTTTGAAATATTTTTTTCGAAAAATTTTTTTCAAAATTTTTTTCGAAAATTTTTTTTTGGAAATTTTTTTCGAAAATTTTTTTTCGAAATTTTTTTCAAAAATTTTTTTCAAAAATTTTTTCCAAATTTTTTTTCAAAATTTTTTTCGAAAATTTTTTTCGAAATTTTTTTTCAAAATTTTTTTCAAAAATTTTTTTTCCAAATTTTTTTCGAAAATTTTTTTAAAAATTTTTTTCGAAATTTTTTTCGAAAATTTTTTTTCAAAATTTTTTTCGAAAATTTTTTTCAAAATTTTTTTCGAAAATTTTTTTCAAAATTTTTTCGAAATTTTTTTTCAAAATTTTTTTCGAAAATTTCTTTTCGAAATTTTTTTCGAAAATTTTTTTTCGAAATTTTTTTCGAAAATTTTTTTTCGAAATTTTTTTTCGAAATTTTTTTCGAAAATTTTTTTCAAAATTTTTTTTCTGAATTTTTTTTCAAAATTTTTTTCGAAAATTTTTTTCCGAAAAGTTTTTAAAAATTTTTTTCGAAAATTTTTTTTCGTAATTTCTTTCGAAAATTTTTTTCGAAAATTTTTTTTCGAAAATTGTTTCTCGAAAATTTTTTCGAAAATTTTTTTGGAATTTTTTTTCGAAAAAGTTTTTTGCAAAATTTTTTTTAAATTTTTTTTGAAAATTTTTTTCGAAATTTTTTTCAAAATTTTTTTCAATAATTTTTTTTCCAAATTTTTTTCGAATATTTTTTTAAAAATTTTTTTCGAAATTTTTTTCGAAATTTTTTTTTCAAAATTTTTTTCGAAAATTTTTTTCGAAATTTTTTTCGAAAATTTTTTTTCGAAATTTTTTTCGAAAATTTTTTTCGAAAATTTTTTTCAAAATTTTTTTCGAAAATTTTTTTCAAAATTTTTTTCGAAATTTTTTTCGAAAATTTTTTTCAAAATTTTTTTCGAAAAATTTTTTTCCAAAATTTTTTCGAAAATTTTTTTTCGATATTTTTTTGAAAGTTTTTTTGAAAATTTTTTTCGAAAAATTTTTTTGAAAATTTTTTTCGAAAATTTTTTTGAAAATTTTTTTCGAAATTTTTTTTCAAAATTTTTTTCGAAAATTTTTTTTTTGAAATTTTTTTCGAAAATTTTTTTTCGAAATTTTTTTCAAAAATTTTTTTCCAAAATCTTTTCGAAAATTTTATTCAAAATTTTTTTCGAAATTTTTTTTCAAAATTTTTTCGAAAATTTTTTTTCAAAATTTTTCTCGAAAATTTTTTTCAAAATTTTTTTCGAAATTTTTTTCGAAAATTTTTTTCAAAATTTTTTTCGAAAAATTTTTTTCCAAAATTTTTTCGAAAATTTTTTTGGAAAATTTTTTTCGAAAATTTTTTTTCGAAATTTTTTTCAAAATTTTTCTTGAAATATTTTTTTCGAAAAATTTTTTTGAAAATTTTTTTCGAAAATTTTTTTGAAAATTTTTTTCGAAATTTTTTTTAAAAATTTTTTTCGAAATTTTTTTTTCGAAATTTTTTTTCGAAATTTTTTTTTCGAAATTTTTTTCGAAAATTTTTTTCAAAATTTTTTTTCCAAATTTTTTTTCAAAATTTTTTTCGAAAATTTTTTTCAAAATTATTTTCAAAATTTTTTTTCGAAATTTTTTTCAAAATTTTTTTTGAAATATTTTTTTCGAAAAATTTTTTTCAAAATTTTTTTCGAAAATTTTTTTTTGGAAATTTTTTTCGAAAATTTTTTTTCGAAATTTTTTTCAAAAATTTTTTTCAAAAATTTTTTCCAAATTTTTTTTCAAAATTTTTTTCGAAAATTTTTTTCGAAATTTTTTTTCAAAATTTTTTTCAAAAATTTTTTTTCCAAATTTTTTTCGAAAATTTTTTCAAATTTTTTTTTGAAATTTTTTTCGAAAATTTTTTTCAAAATTTTTTTCCAAAATTTTTTCGAAAATTTTTTCGAAAATTTTTTTGAAAATTTTTTTCGAAAATTTTTTTTCGAAAATTTTTTTCAAAATTTTTTTCGAAAATTTTTTTTTGAAATTTTTTTCGAAAATTTTTTTGAAAATTTTTTTCGAAAAATTTTTTTGAAAATTTTTTTCGAAAATTTTTTTGAAAATTTTTTTCGAAATTTTTTTTCAAAATTTTTTTCGAAAATTTTTTTTCGAAATTTTTTTTCGAAATTTTTTTTGAAAATTTTTTTGAAAATTTTTTTTCTGAATTTTTTTTCAAAATTTTTTTCGAAATTTTTTTTTCGAAAATTTTTTAAAATTTTTTTTCGTAATTTCTTTCGAAAATTTTTTTCGAAAATTTTTTTTCGAAAATTTTTTCGAAAATTTTTTTGAAATTTTTTTTTGAAAAAGTTTTTTGCAAAATTTTTTCTAAATTTTTTTTGAAAATTTTTTTCGAAATTTTTTTCAAAATTTTTTTCAATAATTTTTTTTCCAAATTTTTTTCGAAAATTTTTTTAAAAATTTTTTTCGAAAATTTTTTTAAAAATTTTTTTCGAAATTTTTTTCGAAAATTTTTTTTCAAAATTTTTTTCGAAAATTTTTTTCGAAATTTTTTTCGAAAATTTTTTTTCGAAATTTTTTTCGAAAATTTTTTTCAAAATTTATCTCGAAAATTTTTTTCGTAATTTTTTTCGAAAATGTTTTTTCGAAATTTTTTTCGAAAATTTTTTTCAAAATTTTTTTCGAAATTTTTTTCGAAAATTTTTTTCGAAATTTTTTTCCAAATTTTTTTTCCAAATTTTTTTCGAAATTTTTTTTTCCAAATTTTTTTCAAAATTTTTTTTCGAAATTTTTTTCAAAAATTTTTTTCCAAATTTTTTTTCCAAATTTTTTTTTCAAAATTTTTTTCGAAAATTTTTTTTGAAATTTTTTTTCAAAATTTTTTTCAAAATATTTTTTTTCCAAATTTTTTTCGAAAATTTTTTTAAAAATTTTTTTTCAAAATTTTTTTCGAAAATTTTTTTCAAAATTTTTTTCGAAATTTTTTTTCAAAATTTTTTCGAAATTTTTTTTCAAAATTTTTTTTCGAAAATTTTTTTTCGAAATTTTTTTCGAAAATTTTTTTTCGAAATTTTTTTTTGGAAATTTTTTTCGAAAATTTTTTTTCGAAATTTTTTTCGAAAATTTTTTTCAAAATTTTTTTAGAAATTTTTTTCGAAAATTTTTTTCGAAATTTTTTTTACAAATTTTTTTTCAAAATTTTTTTCGAAAATTTTTTTTCCAAAATTTTTTCAAAATTTTTTTTCAAAATTTTTTTCGAAAATTATTTTTCGAAATTTTTTTCGAAAATTTGTTTCAATATTTTTTTCGAAAAATTTTTTTCCAAAATTTTTTCGAAAATTTTTTTGAAAATTTTTTTTGGGATATTTTTTTTCAAAATTTTTTTCGAAATTTTTTTTTCGAAATTTTTTTCGAAATTTTTTTTCAAATTTTTTTTCGAAATTTTTTTCGAAAATTTTTTCCAAAATTTTTTCGATAATTTTTTTCAAAATTTTTTTCGAAAATTTTTTCCGAAATTTTTTTCGAAAATTTTTTTTCGAAATTTTTTTCGAAAATTTTTTTCAAAATTTTTTTTCCAAATTTTTTTTCAAAATTTTTTGCGAAAATTTTTTTCGAAAATTTTTTTCGAAATTTTTTTTTTCGAAAATTTTTTCGAAAATTTTTTTGAAATATTTTTTTCGAAAAATTTTTTTGAAAATTTTTTTCGAAAATTTTTTTGAAAATTTTTTTCGAAATTTTTTTTCAAAATTTTTTTCGAAAATTTTTTTTCGAAATTCCTTACGAAAAATTTTTTTCCAAAATTTTTTCGAAATTTTTTTCGAAAATTTTTTTGAAAAATTTTTTTTTCAAAATTTTTTTCGAAAAATTTTTTTTCAAAATTTTTTTCGAAAATTTTTTTTTGGAAATTTTTTTCGAAAATTTTTTTTCGAAATTTTTTTTTCGAAATTTTTTTCGAAAATTTTTTTTCCAAATTTTTTTTCAAAATTTTTTTTCAAAATTTTTTTCAAAATATTTTTTTTCCAAATTTTTTTCGATTTTTTTTTTAAAAATTTTTTTTCAAAATTTTTTTCGAAAATTTTTTTCAAAATTTTTTTCGAAATTTTTTTTCAATATTTTTTCGAAATTTTTTTTCAAAATTTTTTTCGAAAATTTTTTTCAAAATTTTTTTTCCAAATTTTTTTCGAAAATTTTTTTTCGAAATTTTTTTCAAAATTTTTTTCGAAAATTTTTTTTCGAAAATTTTTTTTCGAAAATTTTTTTCAAAATTTTTTTTGATATTTTTTTTTGAAATTTTTTTCGAAAATTTTTTTGAAAATTTTTTTTGAAAAATTTTTTTGAAAATTTTTTTCGAAAATTTTTTCGAAAATTTTTTTCGAAATTTTTTTTCAAAATTTTTATTCGAAAATTTTTTTTCGAAATTTTTTTCGAAAATTTTTTTCAAAATTTTTTTTCCAAATTTTTTTTTTTTTTAATTTTTTCGAAAATTTTTTTTCGTAATTTCTTTCGAAAATTTTTTTCGAAAATTATTTTTTCGAAAATTTTTTTTTAAATTTTTTTTCGAAAAATTTTTTTGCAAAATTTTTTCTAAATTTTTTTTGAAAGTTTTTTTCGAAATTTTTTTCAAAATTTTTTTCAATAATTTTTTTTCCAAATTTTTTTCGAAAATTTTTTTTCAAAATTTTTTTCGAAAATTTTTTTCAAAATTTTTTTCGAAAATTTTTTTTCGAAATTTCTTTCGAAAATTTTTTTCGAAAATTTTTTTTCGAAAGTTTTTTCGAAAATTTTTTTACAATTTTTTTCGAAATTTTTTTTCAAAATTTTTTTTCAAAAATTTTTTTTCGAAATTTTTTTCGAAATTTTTTTCGAAAATTTTTTTCAAAATTTTGTTTCTGAATTTTTTTTCAAAATTTTTTTCAAAAATTTTTTTTCGAAAATTTTTTAAAATTTTTTTTCGAAAATTTTTTTTCGTAATTTCTTTCGAAAATTTTTTTCGAAAATTTTTTTTCGAAAATTTTTTCGAAAATTTTTTTTAAATTTTTTTTCGAAAAATATTTTTGCAAAATTTTTTCGAAATTTTTTTCGAAAATTTTTTTCAAACTTTTTTTTGAAATTTTGTTCGAAAATTTTTTTCAAAATTTTTTTCGAAATTTTGTTCGAAAATTTTTTAAAAAATTTTTTTCGAAAAATTTTTTTCCAAAATTTTTTCGAAAATTTTTTTGAACATTTTTTTCGAAAATTTTTTTTCGAAAATTTTTTTTTCAAAATTTTTTTCGAAAATTTTTTTTCGAAATTTTTTTCGAAAATTTTTTTGAAAATTTTTTTCGAAAAATGTTTTTGAAATTTTTTTTCGAAAATTTTTTTGAAAATATTTTTCGAAAAATTTTTTCAAAATTTTTTTCAAAATTTTTTTCAAAATTTTTTTTCCAAATTTTTTTTCAAAATTTTTTTCGAAAATTTTTTTTCGAAAATTTTTTTAAAAACTTTTTTCGAATTTTTTTTCGAAATTTCTTTCGAAAATTTTTTTCGAAATTTTTTTTCAAAATTTTTTTGAAAATTTTTTTCGAAAATTTTTTTTCGAAATTTTTTTCAAAAATTTTTTTGAAATATTTTTTTCGAAAAATGTTTTTGAAAATTTTTTTCGAAAATTTCTTTGAAAATTTTTTTCGAAATTTTTTTTCAAAATTTTTTTCGAAAATTTTTTTTCGAAATTTCTTTCGAAAAATTTTTTTCCAAAATTTTTTCGAAATTTTTTTCGAAAATTTTTTTGAACAATTTTTTTTTCAAAATTTTTTTCGAAAAATTTTTTTCGAAAATTTTTTTTTGGAAATTTTTTTCGAAAATTTTTTTTCGAAATTTTTTTTTCGAAATTTTTTTCGAAAATTTTTTTTCCAAATTTTTTTTGAAAATTTTTTTCGAAATTTTTTTTCAAAATTTTTTTCAAAAATTTTTTTTCCAAATTTTTTTTTCGAAAATTTTTTTTAAAATTTTTTTCGAAATTTTTTTTCGAAATTTCTTTCGAAAATTTTTTTCGAAATTTTTTTCAAAATTTTTTTCGAAAAATTTTTTTCCAAAATTTTTTCGAAATTTTTTTTCAAAATTTTTTCCGAAAATTTTTTTTCGAAATTTTTTTCGAAAATTTTTTTTCGAAATTTTTTTCAAAAATTTTTTTCAAAATTTTTTTCGAAATTTTTTTCGAAAATTTTTTTCGAAATTTTTTTTCCAAATTTTTTTTCAAAACTTTTTTCGAAAATTTTTTTTCCAAAATTTTTTCAAAATTTTTTTTCGAAATTTTTTTCGAAAATTTTTTTCAATATTTTTTTCGAAAAATTTTTTTCCAAAATTTTCTCGAAAATTTTTTTGAAAATTTTTTTCGAAATTTTTTTTTCAAAATTTTTTTCGAAAATTTTTTTTCGAATTTTTTTTGAAAATATTTTTTGAGAAATTTTTTTTTCAAATTTTTTCGAAAATTTTTTTTCGAAATTTTTTTCGAAAATTTTTTTCAATATTTTTTTCGAAAAATTTTTTTCCAAAATTTTTTCGAAAATTTTTTTGAAAATTTTTTTTGGAAATTTTTTTTGGAAATTTTTTTTGAAATTTTTTTTTCGAAATTTTTTTCGAAAATTTTTTTTCAAATTTTTTTTCGAAATTTTTTTCGAAAATTTTTTTCAAAATTTTTTTCCAAAATTTTTTTCGAAAATTTTTTTTCGAAATCTTTTTCGAAAATTTTTTTTCGAAATCTTTTTCGAAAATTTTTTTCAAAATTTTTTTTCCAAATTTTTTTTCAAAATTTTTTTCGAAAATTTTTTTCAAAATTTTTTTCGAAAATTTTTTTTCGAAATTTCTTTCGAAAATTTTTTTCGAAAATTTTTTTTCGAAAGTTTTTTCGAAAATTTTTTTAAAATTTTTTTCGAAATTTTTTTTCAAAATTTTTTTCAAAAATTTTTTTTCGAAATTTTTTTCGAAATTTTTTTCGAAAATTTTTTTCAAAATTTTTTTTCTGAATTTTTTTTCAAAATTTTTTTCAAAAAGTTTTTTTCGAAAATTTTTTAAAATTTTTTTTCGAAAATTTTTTTTCGTAATTTCTTTCGAAAATTTTTTTCGAAAATTTTTTTTCGAAAATTTTTTCGAAAATGTTTTTGAAATTTTTTTTCGAAAAATATTTTTGCAAAATTTTTTCGAAATTTTTTTCGAAAATTTTTTTCAAAATTTTTTTTGAAATTTTGTTCGAAAATTTTTTTCAAAATTTTTTTCGAAATTTTGTTCGAAAATTTTTTTAAAATTTTTTTCGAAAAATTTTTTTCCAAAATTTTTTCGAAAATTTTTTTGAACATTTTTTTCGAAAATTTTTTTTCGAAAATTTTTTTTTCAAAATTTTTTTCGAAAATTTTTTTTCGAAATTTTTTTCGAAAATTTTTTTGAAAATTTTTTTCGAAAAATGTTTTTGAAATTTTTTTTCGAAAATTTTTTTGAAAATATTTTTCGAAAAATTTTTTCAAAATTTTTTTCAAAATTTTTTTTCCAAATTTTTTTTCAAAATTTTTTTCGAAAATTTTTTTTCGAAAATTTTTTTAAAAACTTTTTTCGAATTTTTTTTCGAAATTTCTTTCGAAAATTTTTTTCGAAATTTTTTTTCAAAATTTTTTTTCAAAATTTTATTCGAAAATTTTCTTAAAAATTTATTTCGAAATTTTTTTCGAAAATTTTTTTCAAAATTTTTTTCGAAAAATTTTTTTCCAAAATTTTTTCGAAAATTTTTTTGAAAATTTTTTTTCGAAAATTTTTTTCAAAATTTTTTTCGAAAATTTTTTTTCGAAATTTTTTTCGAAAATTTTTTTGAAAATTTTTTTCGAAAAATTTTTTTGAAAATTTTTTTCGAATATTTTTTTGAAAATTTTTTTTGAAAATTTTTTTCAAAATTTTTTTTCGAAATTTTTTTCGAAAATTTTTTTCAATATTTTTTTCGAAAAATTTTTTTCCAAAATTTTTTCGAAAATTTTTTTGAAAATTTTTTTCGAAATTTTTTTCGAAAATTTTTTTTCGAAAATTTTTTTTCGAAAATTTTTTTTCGAAAATTTTTTTCAAAATTATTTCTGAAAATTGTTTCGAAAATTTTTTTCGAATTTTTTTTCGAAAATGTTTTTCAAAATTTTTTTCGAAAAATTTTTTTCCAAAATTTTTTCGAAAATTTTTTTGAAAATTTTTTTCGAAAATTTTTTCGAAAATTTTTTTTAAAAATTATTTTCGAAAATTTTTTTCAAAATTTTTTTCTAAATTTTTTTCGAAAATTTTTTTCGAAATTTTTTTTCCAAATTTTTTTTCAAAATTGTTTTCGAAAATTTTTTTTCCAAAATTTTTTCAAAATTTTTTTTCGAAATTTTTTTCGAAAATTTTTTTCAATATTTTTTTCGAAAAATTTTTTTCCAAAATTTTCTCGAAAATTTTTTTGAAAATTTTTTTCGAAATTTTTTTTTCAAAATTTTTTTCGAAAATTTTTTTTCGAATTTTTTTTGAAAATATTTTTTGAGAAATTTTTTTTTCAAATTTTTTCGAAAATTTTTTTTCGAAATTTTTTTCGAAAATTTTTTTCGAAAAATTTTTTTCCAAAATTTTTTCGAAAATTTTTTTGAAAATTTTTTTTAAAAATTTTTTTCGAAATTTTTTTTCAAAATTTTTTTCGAAAATTTTTTTTCGAAATTTTTTTCGAAAATTTTTTTCAAAATTTTTTTCGAATTTTTTTTCGAAAATTTTTTTCGAAATTTTTTTTCCAAATTTATTTTCAAAATTTTTTTCGAAAATTTTTTTTCGAATTTTTTTATCTATTTTAGAATAATTTTTTTCGAAATTTTTTTTCGAAAATTTTTTTTCGAAAATTTTTTTCAAAATTTTTTCTGAAAATTTTTTCGAAAATTTTTTTAAAAATTTTTTTCGAAATTTTTTTTCAATTTTTTTTTTGAAAATTTTTTTCCAAAATTTTTTCGAAAATTTTTTTCAAAATTTTTTTCGAAATTTTTTTTCAAAATTTTTTCGAAAATTTTTTTTCAAAATTTTTTTCGAAAATTTTTTTTAAATTTTTTTTCTAAATTTTTTTCGAAAATTTTTTTCAAAATTTTTTTCCAAAATTTTTTCGATAATGTTTTTGAAAATTTTTTTCGAAAATTTTTTTTCGAAATTTTTTTCAAAATTTTTTTGAAATATTTTTTTCGAAAATTTTTTTTCGAATTTTTTTATCTATTTTAGAATAATTTTTTTCGAAATTTTTTTTCGAAATTTTTTTTCGAAAATTTTTTTTCGAAAATTTTTTTCAAAATTTTTTCTGAAAATTTTGTCGAAAATTTTTTAAAAATTTTTTTCGAAATTTTTTTCAATTTTTTTTTTGAAAATTTTTTTCCAAAATTTTTTCGAAAATTTTTTTCAAAATTTTTTTCGAAATTTTTTTTCAAAATTTTTTCGAAAATGTTTTTTCAAAATTTTTTTCGAAAATTTTTTGTCGAAATTTTTTTCAAAAATTTTTTTGAAATATTTTTTTCGAAAATTTTTTTTCGAATTTTTTTATCTATTTTAGAATAATTTTTTTCAAAATTTTTTTTCGAAAATTTTTTTTCAAAATTTTTTTTTCGAAAATTTTTTTTCGAAAATTTTTTTCAAAATTTTTTCTGAAAATTTTTTCGAAAATTTTTTTTCAAAATTTTTTTCGAAAATTTTTTTCGAAATTTTTTTCTAATTTTTTTTCCAAAATTTTTTCGAAAATTTTTTTGAAAATTTTTTTCGAAAATTTTTTTCGAAATTTTTTTGAAATATTTTTTTCGAAAAATTTTTTTGAAAATTTTTTTCGAAAATTTTTTTCGAAATTTTTTTTCAAAATTTTTTTCGAAAATTTTTTTTCGAAATTTCTTTCGAAAAATTTTTTTCCAAAATTTTGTCGAAATTTTTTTCGAAAATTTTTTTGAAAAATTTTTTTTTTTCAAAATTTTTTTCAAAAAATTTTTTTTCAAAATTTTTTTCGAAAATTTTTTTTTGGAAATTTTTTTCGAAAATTTTTTTTCGAAATTTTTTTTTCGAAATTTTTTTCGAAAATTTTTTTTCCAAATTTTTTTTGAAAACTTTTTTCGAAATTTTTTTTCAAAATTTTTTTCAAAAATTTTTTTTCCAAATTTTTTTTTCGAAAATTTTTTTAAAAATTTTTTTCGAAATTTTTTTTCGAAATTTCTTTCGAAAATTTTTTTTGAAATTTTTTTCAAAATTTTTTTCGAAAAATTTTTTTCCAAAATTTTTTCGAAATTTTTTTTCAAAATTTTTTCCGAAAATTTTTTTTCGAAATTTTTTTCGAAAATTTTTTTTCGAAATTTTTTTCGAAAATTTTTTTCAAAATTTTTTTCGAAATTTTTTTCGAAAATTTTTTTCGAAATTTTTTTTCCAAATTTTTTTTCAAAACTTTTTTCGAAAATTTTTTTTCCAAAATTTTTTCAAAAATTTTTTTCGAAATTTTTTTCGAAAATTTTTTTCAATATTTTTTTCGAAAAATTTTTTTCCAAAATTTTCTCGATAATTTTTTTGAAAATTTTTTTCGAAATTTTTTTTTCAAAATTTTTTTCGAAAATTTTTTTTCGAATTTTTTTTGAAAATATTTTTTGAGAAATTTTTTTTTCAAATTTTTTGAAAATTTTTTTTCGAAATTTTTTTCGAAAATTTTTTTCAATATTTTTTTCGAAAAATTTTTTTCCAAAATTTTTTCGAAAATTTTTTTGAAAATTTTTTTTGGAAATTTTTTTTGGAAATTTTTTTTGAAATTTTTTTTTCGAAATTTTTTTCGAAAATTTTTTTCAAATTTTTTTTCGAAATTTTTTTCGAAAATTTTTTTCAAAATTTTTTTCCAAAATTTTTCGAAAATTTTTTTCAAAATTTTTTTCGAAAATTTTTTTTCGAAATTTTTTTCGAAAATTTTTTTTCGAAATTTTTTTCGAAAATTTTTTTCAAAATTTTTTTTCCAAATTTTTTTTCAAAATTTTTTTCGAAAATTTTTATTCAAAACTTTTTTCGAAAATTTTTTTTCGAAATTTCTTTCGAAAATTTTTTTCGAAAATTTTTTTTCGAAAGTTTTTTCGAAAATTTTTTTAAAATTTTTTTCGAAATTTTTTTTCAAAATTTTTTTCAAAATTTTTTTTCTGAATTTTTTTTCAAAATTTTTTTCAAAAATTTTTTTTCGAAAATTTTTTAAAATTTTTTTTCGAAAATTTTTTTTCGTAATTTCTTTCGAAAATTTTTTTCGAAAATTTTTTTTCGAAAATTTTTTCGAAAATTTTTTTGAAATTTTTTTTCGAAAAATATTTTTGCAAAATTTTTTCGAATTTTTTTTCGAAAATTTTTTTCAAAATTTTTTTTGAAATTTTGATCGAAAATTTTTTTCAAAATTTTTTTCGAAATTTTGTTCGAAAATTTTTTTCGAAAAATTTTTTTCCAAAATTTTTTCGAAAATTTTTTTGAACATTTTTTTCGAAAATTTTTTTTCGAAAATTTTTTTTTCAAAATTTTTTTTTCAAAATTTTTTTCGAAAATTTTTTTTCGAAATTTTTTTCGAAAATTTTTTTGAAAATTTTTTTCGAAAAATGTTTTTGAAATTTTTTTTCGAAAATTTTTTTGAAAATATTTTTCGAAAA
This sequence comes from Uropetala carovei, assembly GCA_036926305.1. Lineage (NCBI taxonomy): Eukaryota > Metazoa > Arthropoda > Insecta > Odonata > Petaluridae > Uropetala > Uropetala carovei. Next base: position 163,582 of record JAXCHB010000310.1, on the reverse strand, counting down.
ATTTTTTCAAAATTTTTTTCAAAATTTTTTTTCCAAATTTTTTTTCAAAATTTTTTTCGAAAATTTTTTTTCGAAAATTTTTTTAAAAACTTTTTTCGAATTTTTTTTCGAAATTTCTTTCGAAAATTTTTTTCGAAATTTTTTTTCAAAATTTTTTTTCAAAATTTTATTCGAAAATTTTCTTAAAAATTTATTTCGTAATTTTTTTCAAAAATTTTTTTCAAAATTTTTTTCGAAAAATTTTTTTCCAAAATTTTTTCGAAAATTTTTTTGAAAATTTTTTTTCGAAAATTTTTTTCAAAATTTTTTTCGAAAATTTTTTTTCGAATTTTTTTCGAAAATTTTTTTGAAAATTTTTTTCGAAAAATTTTTTTGAAAATTTTTTTCGAATATTTTTTTGAAAATTTTTTTTGAAAATTTTTTTCAAAATTTTTTTTCGAAATTTTTTTCGAAAATTTTTTTCAATATTTTTTTCGAAAAATTTTTTTCCAAAATTTTTTCGAAAATTTTTTTGAAAATTTTTTTCGAAATTTTTTTCGAAAATTTTTTTTCGAAAATTTTTTTCAAAATTATTTCTGAAAATTTTTTCGAAAATTTTTTTCAAAATTTTTTTCGAATTTTTTTTCGAAAATGTTTTTCAAAATTTTTTTCGAAAAATTTTTTTCCAAAATTTTTTCGAAAATTTTTTTGAAAATTTTTTTCGAAAATTTTTTTTCAAAACTATTTTCGAAAATTTTTTTCAAAATTTTTTTCTAAATTTTTTTCGAAAATTTTTTTCGAAATTTTTTTTCCAAATTTTTTTTCAAAATTGTTTTCGAAAATTTTTTTTCCAAAATTTTTTCAAAATTTTTTTTCGAAATTTTTTTCGAAAATTTTTTTCAAAATTTTTTTCGAAAAATTTTTTTCCAAAATTTTTTCGAAAATTTTTTTGAAAATTTTTTTTCGAAAATTTTTTTCAAAATTTTTTTCGAAAATTTTTTTTCGAATTTTTTTCGAAAATTTTTTTGAAAATTTTTTTCGAAAAATTTTTTTGAAAATTTTTTTCGAATATTTTTTTGAAAATTTTTTTTGAAAATTTTTTTCAAAATTTTTTTTCGAAATTTTTTTCGAAAATTTTTTTCAATATTTTTTTCGAAAAATTTTTTTCCAAAATTTTTTCGAAAATTTTTTTGAAAATTTTTTTCGAAATTTTTTTCGAAAATTTTTTTTCGAAAATTTTTTTCAAAATTATTTCTGAAAATTTTTTCGAAAATTTTTTTCAAAATTTTTTTCGAATTTTTTTTCGAAAATGTTTTTCAAAATTTTTTTCGAAAAATTTTTTTCCAAAATTTTTTCGAAAATTTTTTTGAAAATTTTTTTCGAAAATTTTTTTTCAAAACTATTTTCGAAAATTTTTTTCAAAATTTTTTTCTAAATTTTTTTCGAAAATTTTTTTCGAAATTTTTTTTCCAAATTTTTTTTCAAAATTGTTTTCGAAAATTTTTTTTCCAAAATTTTTTCAAAATTTTTTCTCGAAAATTTTTTTGAAAATTTTTTTCGAAATTTTTTTTTCAAAATTTTTTTCGAAAATTTTTTTTCAAATTTTTTCGAAAATTTTTTTTCGAAATTTTTTTCGAAAATTTTTTTCGAAAAATTTTTTTCCAAAATTTTTTCGAAAATTTTTTTGAAAATTTTTTTTGGAAATTTTTTTTCAAAATTTTTTTCGAAATTTTTTTTTCGAAATTTTTTTCGAAAATTTTTTTCGAAAATTTTTTTCAAATTTTTTTTCGAAATTTTTTTCGAAAATTTTTTTCAAAATTTTTTTCAAAATTTTTTTCCAAAATTTTTTCGAAAATTTTTTTCAAAATTTTTTTCGAAAATTTTTTTTCGAAATTTTTTTCGAAAATTTTTTTTCGAAATTTTTTTCGAAAATTTTTTTCAAAATTTTTTTTCCAAATTTTTTTCAAAAATTTTTTTTCGAAATTTTTTTCGAAATTTTTTTCGAAAATTTTTTTCAAAATTTTTTTTCTGAATTTTTTTTCAAAATTTTTTTCAAAAATTTTTTTTCGAAAATTTTTTAAAATTTTTTTTCGAAAATTTTTTTTCGTAATTTCTTTCGAAAATTTTTTTCGAAAATTTTTTTTCGAAAATTTTTTCGAAAATTTTTTTGAAATTTTTTTTCGAAAAATATTTTTGCAAAATTTTTTCGAAATTTTTTTCGAAAATTTTTTTCGAAATTTTGTTCGAAAATTTTTTTTCGAAAATTTTTTTCAAAATTTTTTTCGAAATTTTTTTTCAAAATTTTTTCGAAATTTTTTTTCAAAATTTTTTTCGAAAATTTTTTTTCGAAATTTTTTTCCAAAATTTTTTCGAAAATTTTTTTGAAAATTTTTTTCGAAATTTTTTTCGAAAATTTTTTTTCGAAAATTTTTTTTTGAAAATTTTTTTTCGAAAATTTTTTTCAAAATTATTTCTGAAAATTTTTTCGAAAATTTTTTTCAAATTTTTTTCGAATTTTTTTTCGAAAATTTTTTTCGAAATTTTTTTTCGAAATTTTTTTTCGAAATTTTTTTTCCAAATTTTTTTTCAAAATTTTTTTCGAAAATTTTTTTCAAAATTTTTTTTCCAAATTTTTTATCAATTTTTTTATCTATTTTCGAATAATTTTTTTCGAAATTTTTTTTCGAAAATTTTTTTCAAAATTTTTTCTGAAAATTTTTTCGAAAATTTTTTTAAAAATTTTTTTCGAAATTTTTTTTCAATTTTTTTTTTGAAAATTTTTTTCCAAAATTTTTTCGAAAATTTTTTTCAAAATTTTTTTCGAAAAATTTTTTTCCAAAATTTTTTCGAAAATTTTTTTGAAAATTTTTTTCGAAAATTTTTTTCGAAATTTTTTTCAAGAATTTTTTTGAAATATTTTTTTCGAAAAATTTTTTTGAAAATTTTTTTCGAAAATTTTTTTGAAAATTTTTTTCGAAATTTTTTTTCAAAATTTTTTTCGAAAATTTTTTTTCGAAATTTTTTTCGAAAATTTTTTTCGAAAAATTTTTTTCCAAAATTTTTTCGAAATTTTTTTCGAAAATTTTATTGAAAATTTTTTTCGAAAAATTTTTTTGAAAATTTTTTTGGAAAATTTTTTTGAAAATTGTTTTCGAAATTTTTTTTCAAAATTTTTTTCGAAATTATTTTTTCGAAATTTTTTTCGAAAATTTTTCTTCGAAATTTTTTTCGAAAATTTTTTTCATAATTTTTTTTCCAAATTTTTTATCAAAATTTTTTTCGAAAATTTTTTTTCGAAAATTTTTTTAAAAATTTTTTTCGAAATTTTTTTTTCGCAATTTCTTTCAAAAATTTTTTTCGAAATTTTTTTCAAAATTTTTTTCGATAAATTTTTTTCCAAAATTTTTTCGAAAATTTTTTCGAAAATTTTTTTACGAAAATTTTTTCGAGAATTTTTTTGGAAATTTTTTTTCAAAATTTTTTTCGAAAATTTTTTTTCGAAATTTTTTTCGAAAATTTTTTTCAAATTTTTTTCCAAAATTTTTTCGAAAATTTTTTTCAAAATTTTTTTCGAAAATTTTTTTTCGAAATTTTTTTTCGAAAATTTTTTTTCGACATTTTTTTCGAAAATTTTTTTCAAAATTTTTTTTCCAAATTTTTTTCGAAAATTTTTTTTCGAAATTTTTTTCAAAATTTTTTTCGAAAATTTTTTTTCGAAAATTTTTTTTCGAAAATTTTTTTCAAAATTTTTTTTGATATTTTTTTTTGAAATTTTTTTCGAAAAGTTTTTTGAAAATTTTTTTTGAAAAATTTTTTTGAACATTTTTTTCGAAAATTTTTTCGAAAATTTTTTTCGAAATTTTTTTTCAAAATTTTTATTCAAAATTTTTTTTCGAAATTTTTTTCGAAAATTTTTTTCAAAATTTTTTTTCCAAATTTTTTTTTTTAAATTTTTTCGAAAATTTTTTTCCGTAATTTCTTTCGAAAATTTTTTTCGAAAATTATTTTTTCGAAAATTTTTTTGAAATATTTTTTCGAAAAATTTTTTTGCAAAATTTTTTCTAAATTTTTTTTGAAAGTTTTTTTCGAAATTTTTTTCAAAATTTTTTTCAATAATTTTTTTTCCAAATTTTTTTCGAAAATTTTTTTTCAAAATTTTTTTCGAAAATTTTTTTCAAAATTTTTTTCGAAATTTATTTTCAAAATTTTTTTCGAAATTTTTTTTTCCAAATTTTTTCAAAATTTTTTTTCGAAATTTTTTTCGAAAATTTTTTTCAATATTTTTTTCGAAAATTTTTTTTCGAAATTTTTTTCCAAAATTTTTTTCAAATTTTTTTTCGAATTTTTTTTCGAAAATTTTATTCGAAATTTTTTTTTCAAATTTTTTTTCAAAATTTTTTTCGAAAATTTTTTTTCGAATTTTATTATCTATTTTCGAAAGATTTTTTTCGAAATTTTTTTTCGAAAATTTTTTTTCGAAAATTTTTTTCAAAATTTTTTTCGAAAATTTTTTTCAAAATGTTTTTCGAAAATTTTTTTTCCAAAATTTTTTCGAAAATTTTTTTGAAAATTTTTTTCGAAAATTTTTTTTCGAAATTTTTTTCAAAATTTTTTTCGAAATTTTTTTCGAAAATTTTTTTCGAAATTTTTTTTCCAAATTTTTTTTCAAAATTTTTTTCAAAAATTTTTTTTCCAAATTTTTTTCGAAAATTTTTTAAAAATTTTTTTTCGAAATTTTTTTCGAAATTTTTTTTCTAAATTTTTTTCGAAAATTTTTTTTCGAAATTTTTTTCGAAAATTTTTTTCAAAATTTTTTTCGAATTTTTTTCTGAAAATTTTTTCGAAAATTTTTTTAAAAATTTTTTTCGAAATTTTTTTTCAATTTTTTTTTTGAAAATTTTTTTCCAAAATTTTTTCGAAAATTTTTTTCAAAATTTTTTTCGAAAAATTTTTTTCCAAAATTTTTTCGAAAATTTTTTTGAAAATTTTTTTCGAAAATTTTTTTTCGAAATTTTTTTCAAGAATTTTTTTGAAATATTTTTTTCGAAAAATTTTTTTGAAAATTTTTTTCGAAAATTTTTTTGAAAATTTTTTTCGAAATTTTTTTTCAAAATTTTTTTCGAAAATTTTTTTCGAAAAATTTTTTTCCAAAATTTTTTCGAAATTTTTTTCGAAAATTTTTTTGAAAATTTTTTTCGAAAAATTTTTTTGAAAATTTTTTTGGAAAATTTTTTTGAAAATTGTTTTCGAAATTTTTTTTCAAAATTTTTTTCGAAATTATTTTTTCGAAATTTTTTTCGAAAATTTTTCTTCGAAATTTTTTTCGAAAATTTTTTTCATAATTTTTTTTCCAAATTTTTTATCAAAATTTTTTTCGAAAATTTTTTTTCGAAAAATTTTTTAAAAATTTTTTTCGAAATTTTTTTTTTGCAATTTCTTTCAAAAATTTTTTTCGAAATTTTTTTCAAAATTTTTTTCGATAAATTTTTTTCCAAAATTTTTTCGAAAATTTTTTCGAAAATTTTTTTACGAAAATTTTTTCGAGAATTTTTTTGGAAATTTTTTTTCAAAATTTTTTTCGAAAATTTTTTTTCGAAATTTTTTTCGAAAATTTTTTTCAAATTTTTTTCCAAAATTTTTTCGAAAATTTTTTTCAAAATTTTTTTTGATATTTTTTTTTGAAATTTTTTTCGAAAATTTTTTTGAAAATTTTTTTTGAAAAATTTTTTTGAAAATTTTTTTCGAAAATTTTTTCGAAAATTTTTTTCGAAATTTTTTTTCAAAATCTTTATTCGAAAATTTTTTTTCGAAATTTTTTTCGAAAATTTTTTTCAAAATTTTTTTTCCAAATTTTTTTTTTTAAATTTTTTCGAAAATTTTTTTTCGTAATTTCTTTCGAAAATTTTTTTCGAAAATTATTTTTTCGAAAATTTTTTTGAAATTTTTTTTCGAAAAATTTTTTTGCAAAATTTTTTCTAAATTTTTTTTGAAAGTTTTTTTCGAAATTTTTTTCAAAATTTTTTTCAATAATTTTTTTTCCAAATTTTTTTCGAAAATTTTTTTTCAAAATTTTTTTCGAAAATTTTTTTCAAAATTTTTTTCGAAATTTATTTTCAAAATTTTTTTCGAAATTTTTTTTTCCAAATTTTTTCAAAATTTTTTTTCGAAATTTTTTTCGAAAATGTTTTTCAATATTTTTTTCGAAAATTTTTTTTCGAAATTTTTTTCGAAAATTTTTTTCGAAAATTTTTTTTCGAAAAGTTTTTTCAAAATGTTTTTCGAAAATTTTTTTTTGAAATTTTTTTCGAAATTTTTTTTCAAAATTTTTTTCAAAAATTTTTTTTCTAAATTTTTTTCGAAAATTTTTTTTCGAAATTTTTTTCAAAAATTTTTTTTCCAAATTTTTTTCGAAAATTTTTTAAAAATTTTTTTTCGAAATTTTTTTCGAAATTTTTTTTCTAAATTTTTTTCGAAAATTTTTTTTCGAAATTTTTTTCGAAAATTTTTTTCAAAATTTTTTTCGAATTTTTTTCTGAAAATTTTTTCGAAAATTTTTTTAAAAATTTTTTTCGAAATTTTTTTTCAATTTTTTTTTTGAAAATTTTTTTCCAAAATTTTTTCGAAAATTTTTTTCAAAATTTTTTTCGAAAAATTTTTTTCCAAAATTTTTTCGAAAATTTTTTTGAAAATTTTTTTCGAAAATTTTTTTTCGAAATTTTTTTCAAGAATTTTTTTGAAATATTTTTTTCGAAAAATTTTTTTGAAAATTTTTTTCGAAAATTTTTTTGAAAATTTTTTTCGAAATTTTTTTTCAAAATTTTTTTCGAAAATTTTTTTTCGAAATTTTTTTCGAAAATTTTTTTCGAAAAATTTTTTTCCAAAATTATTTCGAAATTTTTTTCGAAAATTTTTTTGAAAATTTTTTTCGAAAAATTTTTTTGAAAATTTTTTTGGAAAATTTTTTTGAAAATTGTTTTCGAAATTTTTTTTCAAAATTTTTTTCGAAATTATTTTTTCGAAATTTTTTTCGAAAATTTTTCTTCGAAATTTTTTTCGAAAATTTTTTTCATAATTTTTTTTCCAAATTTTTTATCAAAATTTTTTTCGAAAATTTTTTTTCGAAAATTTTTTTAAAAATTTTTTTCGAAATTTTTTTTTCGCAATTTCTTTCAAAAATTTTTTTCGAAATTTTTTTCAAAATTTTTTTCGATAAATTTTTTTCCAAAATTTTTTCGAAAATTTTTTCGAAAATTTTTTTACGAAAATTTTTTCGAGAATTTTTTTGGAAATTTTTTTTCAAAATTTTTTTCGAAAATTTTTTTTCGAAATTTTTTTCGAAAATTTTTTTCAAATTTTTTTCCAAAATTTTTTCGAAAATTTTTTTCAAAATTTTTTTCGAAAATTTTTTTTCGAAATTTTTTTTCGAAAATTTTTTTTCGACATTTTTTTCGAAAATTTTTTTCAAAATTTTTTTTCCAAATTTTTTTCGAAAATTTTTTTTCGAAATTTTTTTCAAAATTTTTTTCGAAAATTTTTTTTCGAAAATTTTTTTTCGAAAATTTTTTTCAAAATTTTTTTTGATATTTTTTTTTGAAATTTTTTTCGAAAATTTTTTTGAAAATTTTTTTTGAAAAATTTTTTTGAAAATTTTTTTCGAAAATTTTTTCGAAAATTTTTTTCGAAATTTTTTTTCAAAATTTTTATTCGAAAATTTTTTTTCGAAATTTTTTTCGAAAATTTTTTTCAAAATTTTTTTTCCAAATTTTTTTTTTTTTAATTTTTTCGAAAATTTTTTTTCGTAATTTCTTTCGAAAATTTTTTTCGAAAATTATTTTTTCGAAAATTTTTTTTTAAATTTTTTTTCGAAAAATTTTTTTGCAAAATTTTTTCTAAATTTTTTTTGAAAGTTTTTTTCGAAATTTTTTTCAAAATTTTTTTCAATAATTTTTTTTCCAAATTTTTTTCGAAAATTTTTTTTCAAAATTTTTTTCGAAAATTTTTTTCAAAATTTTTTTCGAAATTTATTTTCAAAATTTTTTTCGAAATTTTTTTTTCCAAATTTTTTCAAAATTTTTTTTCGAAATTTTTTTCGAAAATTTTTTTCAATATTTTTTTCGAAAATTTTTTTTCGAAATTTTTTTCGAAAATTTTTTTCGAAAATTTTTTTTCGAAAAGTTTTTTCAAAATTTTTTTCGAAAATTTTTTTTGAAATTTTTTTCGAAATTTTTTTTCAAAATTTTTTTCAAAAATTTTTTTTCTAAATTTTTTTCGAAAATTTTTTTTCGAAATTTTTTTCGAAAATTTTTTTCAAATTTTTTTTCGAATTTTTTTTCGAAAATTTTTTTCGAAATTTTTTTTTCAAAATTTTTTTCAAAATTTTTTTCAAAATTTTTTTCGAAAATTTTTTTTCGAATTTTTTTATCTATTTTCGAAAAATTTTTTTCGAAATTTTTTTTCGAAAATTTTTTTTCGAAAATTTTTTTCAAAATTTTTTTCGAAATTTTTTTCGAAAATTTTTTTCAAAATGTTTTTCGAAAATTTTTTTTCCAAAATTTTTTCGAAAATTTTTTTGAAAATTTTTTTCGAAAATTTTTTTTCGAAACTTTTTTCAAAATTTTTTTCGAAATTTTTTTCGAAAATTTTTTTCGAAATTTTTTTTCCAAATTTTTTTTCAAAATTTTTTTCAAAAATTTTTTTTCCAAATTTTTTTCGAAAATTTTTTAAAAATTTTTTTTCGAAATTTTTTTCGAAATTTTTTTTCTAAATTTTTTTCGAAAATTTTTTTTCGAAATTTTTTTCGAAAATTTTTTTCAAAATTTTTTTCGAATTTTTTTTCGAAAATTTTTTTCGATATTTTTTTTCGAAAATTTTTTTCGAAATTTTTTTTCCAAATTTTTTTTCAAATTTTTTTTCGAAAATTTTTTTTCGAATTTTTTTATCTATTTTCGAATAATTTTTTTCGAAATTTTTTTTCGAAAATTTTTTTCAAAATTTTTTCTGAAAATTTTTTCGAAAATTTTTTTAAAAATTTTTTTCGAAATTTTTTTTCAATTTTTTTTTTGAAAATTTTTTTCCAAAATTTTTCCGAAAATTTTTTTCAAAATTTTTTTCGAAATTTTTTTTCAAAATTTTTTTGTAAAATTTTTTTTCAAAATTTTTCTCGAAAATTTTTTTCGAAAATTTTTTTCAAAATTTTTTTCGAAAAATTTTTTTCCAAATTTTTTTCGAAAAATTTTGAAATTTTTTTTCGAAAATTTTTTTTCGAAATTTTTTTCAAGAATTTTTTGAAATATTTTTTTCGAAAAATTTTTTTGAAAATTGTTCTCGAAATTTTTTTTCAAAATTTTTTTCGAAATTTTTTTTTCGAAATTTTTTTCGAAAATTTTTCTTCGAAATTTTTTTCGAAAATTTTTTTCAAAATTTTTTTTCCAAATTTTTTATCAAAATTTTTTTCGGAAATTTTTTTTCGAAAATTTTTTTAAAAATTTTTTTCGAAATTTTTTTTCGAAATTTCTTTCAAAAATTTTTTTCGAAATTTTTTTCAAAATTTTTTTCGATAAATTTTTTTCCAAAATTTTTTCGAAAATTTTTTCGAAAATTTTCTTACGAAAATTTTTTCGAGAATTTTTTTGAAAATTTTTTTGGAAATTATTTTTTCAAAATTTTTTTCGAAAATTTTTTTTCGAAATTTTTTTCGAAAATTTTTTTCAAATTTTTTTCCAAAATTTTTTCGAAAATTTTTTTCAAAATTTTTTTCGAAAATTTTTTTTCGAATTTTTTTTCGAAAATTTTTTTTCGACATTTTTTTCGAAAATTTTTTTCAAAATTTTTTTTCCAAATTTTTTTCGAAAATTTTTTTTCGAAATTTTTTTCAAAATTTATTTCGATATTTTTTTTCAAAAATTTTTTTGAAAATTTTTTTTGAAAAATTTTTTTGAAAATTTTTTTCGAAAATTTTTTCGAAAATTTTTTTCGAAATTTTTTTTCAAAATTTTTATTCGACAATTTTTTTTCGAAATTTTTTTCGAAAATTTTTTTCAAAATTTTTTTTCCAAATTTTTTTTTCAAAATTTTTTTGAAAATTTTTTTTCGTAATTACTTTCGAAAATTTTTTTCAAAAATTTTTTTTCGAAAATTTTTTCGAAAATTTTTCTTAAATTTTTTTTCGAAAAATTTTTTTGCAAAATTTTTTCTAAATTTTTTTTGAAAATTTTTTTCGAAATTTTTTTCAAAATTTTTTTCAATAATTTTTTTTCCAAATTTTTTTCGAAAATTTTATTTCAAAATTTTTTTCGAAAATTTTTTTCAAAATTTTTTTCGAAAATTTTTTTTCGAAATTTTTTTTCGAAAATTTTTTTTCGAAATTTTTTTTAAAAATTTTTTTCGAAAATTTTTTTTTGAAATTTTTTTCGAAATTTTTTTTCAAAATTTTTTTCGAAAATTTTTTTTCTAAATATTTTTCGAAAATTTTTTTTTGGAATTTTTTTCGAAAATTTTTTTCAAATTTTTTTTCGCATTTTTTTTCGAAAATTTTTTTCGAAATTTTTTTTCCAAATTTTTTTTCCAAATTTTTTTTCAAAATTTTTTTCGAAAATTTTTTTTCGAATTTTTTTATGTATTTTCGAAAAATTTTTTTCGAAATTTTTTTTCGAAAATTTTTTTTCGAAAATTTTTTTCAAAATTTTTTTCGAAATTTTTTTCGAAAATTTTTTTCAAAATGTTTTTCGAAAAAATTTTTTCCAAAATTTTTTCGAAAATTTTTTTTAAAATTTTTTTCGAAAATTTTTTTTCGAAATTTTTTTCAAAATTTTTTTTGAAATATTTTTTTCGAAAAATTTTTTTCAAAATTTTTTTCGAAAATTTTTTTTTGGAAATTTTTTTCGAAAATTATTTTTCGAAATTTTTTTCAAAAATTTTTTTCAAAAATTTTTTCCAAATTTTTTTTCAAAATTTTTTTCGAAAATTTTTTTCGAAATTTTTTTTCAAAATTTTTTTCAAAAATTTTTTTTCCAAATTTTTTTCGAAAATTTTTTAAAAAATTTTTTTCGAAATTTTTTTCGAAAATTTTTTTTCAAAATTTTTTTCGAAAATTTTTTTCAAAATTTTTTTCAAAAATTTTTTTCAAAATTTTTTCGAAATTTTTTTTCAAAATTTTTTTCGAAAATTTCTTTTCGAAATTTTTTTCGAAAATTTTTTTTCGAAATTTTTTTCGAAAATTTTTTTTCGAAATTTTTTTTCGAAATTTTTTTCGAAAATTTTTTTCAAAATTTTTTTTCTGAATTTTTTTTCAAAATTTTTTTCGAAAATTTTTTTCCGAAAAGTTTTTAAAAATTTTTTTCGAAAATTTTTTTTCGTAATTTCTTTCGAAAATTTTTTTCGAAAATTTTTTTTCGAAAATTGTTTCTCGAAAATTTTTTCGAAAATTTTTTTGGAATTTTTTTTCGAAAAAGTTTTTTGCAAAATTTTTTTTAAATTTTTTTTGAAAATTTTTTTCGAAATTTTTTTCAAAATTTTTTTCAATAATTTTTTTTCCAAATTTTTTTCGAATATTTTTTTAAAAATTTTTTTCGAAATTTTTTTCGAAATTTTTTTTTCAAAATTTTTTTCGAAAATTTTTTTCGAAATTTTTTTCGAAAATTTTTTTTCGAAATTTTTTTCGAAAATTTTTTTCGAAAATTTTTTTCAAAATTTTTTTCGAAAATTTTTTTCAAAATTTTTTTCGAAATTTTTTTCGAAAATTTTTTTCAAAATTTTTTTCGAAAAATTTTTTTCCAAAATTTTTTCGAAAATTTTTTTTCGATATTTTTTTGAAAGTTTTTTTGAAAATTTTTTTCGAAAAATTTTTTTGAAAATTTTTTTCGAAAATTTTTTTGAAAATTTTTTTCGAAATTTTTTTTCAAAATTTTTTTCGAAAATTTTTTTTTTGAAATTTTTTTCGAAAATTTTTTTTCGAAATTTTTTTCAAAAATTTTTTTCCAAAATCTTTTCGAAAATTTTATTCAAAATTTTTTTCGAAATTTTTTTTCAAAATTTTTTCGAAAATTTTTTTTCAAAATTTTTCTCGAAAATTTTTTTCAAAATTTTTTTCGAAATTTTTTTCGAAAATTTTTTTCAAAATTTTTTTCGAAAAATTTTTTTCCAAAATTTTTTCGAAAATTTTTTTGAAAATTTTTTTCGAAAATTTTTTTTCGAAATTTTTTTCAAAATTTTTCTTGAAATATTTTTTTCGAAAAATTTTTTTGAAAATTTTTTTCGAAAATTTTTTTGAAAATTTTTTTCGAAATTTTTTTTCAAAATTTTTTTCGAAATTTTTTTTTCGAAATTTTTTTTCGAAATTTTTTTTTCGAAATTTTTTTCGAAAATTTTTTTCAAAATTTTTTTTCCAAATTTTTTTTCAAAATTTTTTTCGAAAATTTTTTTCAAAATTATTTTCAAAATTTTTTTTCGAAATTTTTTTCAAAATTTTTTTTGAAATATTTTTTTCGAAAAATTTTTTTCAAAATTTTTTTCGAAAATTTTTTTTTGGAAATTTTTTTCGAAAATTTTTTTTCGAAATTTTTTTCAAAAATTTTTTTCAAAAATTTTTTCCAAATTTTTTTTCAAAATTTTTTTCGAAAATTTTTTTCGAAATTTTTTTTCAAAATTTTTTTCAAAAATTTTTTTTCCAAATTTTTTTCGAAAATTTTTTCAAATTTTTTTTTGAAATTTTTTTCGAAAATTTTTTTCAAAATTTTTTTCCAAAATTTTTTCGAAAATTTTTTCGAAAATTTTTTTGAAAATTTTTTTCGAAAATTTTTTTTCGAAAATTTTTTTCAAAATTTTTTTCGAAAATTTTTTTTTGAAATTTTTTTCGAAAATTTTTTTGAAAATTTTTTTCGAAAAATTTTTTTGAAAATTTTTTTCGAAAATTTTTTTGAAAATTTTTTTCGAAATTTTTTTTCAAAATTTTTTTCGAAAATTTTTTTTCGAAATTTTTTTTCGAAATTTTTTTTGAAAATTTTTTTGAAAATTTTTTTTCTGAATTTTTTTTCAAAATTTTTTTCGAAATTTTTTTTTCGAAAATTTTTTAAAATTTTTTTTCGTAATTTCTTTCGAAAATTTTTTTCGAAAATTTTTTTTCGAAAATTTTTTCGAAAATTTTTTTGAAATTTTTTTTTGAAAAAGTTTTTTGCAAAATTTTTTCTAAATTTTTTTTGAAAATTTTTTTCGAAATTTTTTTTCAAAATTTTTATTCGACAATTTTTTTTCGAAATTTTTTTCGAAAATTTTTTTCAAAATTTTTTTTCCAAATTTTTTTTTCAAAATTTTTTTGAAAATTTTTTTTCGTAATTACTTTCGAAAATTTTTTTCAAAAATTTTTTTTCGAAAATTTTTTCGAAAATTTTTCTTAAATTTTTTTTCGAAAAATTTTTTTGCAAAATTTTTTCTAAATTTTTTTTGAAAATTTTTTTCGAAATTTTTTTCAAAATTTTTTTCAATAATTTTTTTTCCAAATTTTTTTCGAAAATTTTATTTCAAAATTTTTTTCGAAAATTTTTTTCAAAATTTTTTTCGAAAATTTTTTTTCGAAATTTTTTTTCGAAAATTTTTTTTCGAAATTTTTTTTAAAAATTTTTTTCGAAAATTTTTTTTTGAAATTTTTTTCGAAATTTTTTTTCAAAATTTTTTTCGAAAATTTTTTTTCTAAATATTTTTCGAAAATTTTTTTTTGGAATTTTTTTCGAAAATTTTTTTCAAATTTTTTTTCGCATTTTTTTTCGAAAATTTTTTTCGAAATTTTTTTTCCAAATTTTTTTTCCAAATTTTTTTTCAAAATTTTTTTCGAAAATTTTTTTTCGAATTTTTTTATGTATTTTCGAAAAATTTTTTTCGAAATTTTTTTTCGAAAATTTTTTTTCGAAAATTTTTTTCAAAATTTTTTTCGAAATTTTTTTCAAAAATTTTTTTCAAAATGTTTTTCGAAAAAATTTTTTCCAAAATTTTTTCGAAAATTTTTTTGAAAATTTTTTTCGAAAATTTTTTTTCGAAATTTTTTTCAAAATTTTTTTTGAAATATTTTTTTCGAAAAATTTTTTTCAAAATTTTTTTCGAAAATTTTTTTTTGGAAATTTTTTTCGAAAATTTTTTTTCGAAATTTTTTTCAAAAATTTTTTTCAAAAATTTTTTCCAAATTTTTTTTCAAAATTTTTTTCGAAAATTTTTTTCGAAATTTTTTTTCAAAATTTTTTTCAAAAATTTTTTTTCCAAATTTTTTTCGAAAATTTTTTTAAAAATTTTTTTCGAAATTTTTTTCGAAAATTTTTTTTCAAAATTTTTTTCGAAAATTTTTTTCAAAATTTTTTTCGAAAATTTTTTTCAAAATTTTTTCGAAATTTTTTTTCAAAATTTTTTTCGAAAATTTCTTTTCGAAATTTTTTTCGAAATTTTTTTCGAAAATTTTTTTTCGAAATTTTTTTTCGAAATTTTTTTCGAAAATTTTTTTCAAAATTTTTTTTCTGAATTTTTTTTCAAAATTTTTTTCGAAAATTTTTTTCCGAAAAGTTTTTAAAAATTTTTTTCGAAAATTTTTTTTCGTAATTTCTTTCGAAAATTTTTTTCGAAAATTTTTTTTCGAAAATTGTTTCTCGAAAATTTTTTCGAAAATTTTTTTGGAATTTTTTTTCGAAAAAGTTTTTTGCAAAATTTTTTTTAAATTTTTTTTGAAAATTTTTTTCGAAATTTTTTTCAAAATTTTTTTCAATAATTTTTTTTCCAAATTTTTTTCGAATATTTTTTTAAAAATTTTTTTCGAAATTTTTTTCGAAATTTTTTTTTCAAAATTTTTTTCGAAAATTTTTTTCGAAATTTTTTTCGAAAATTTTTTTTCGAAATTTTTTTCGAAAATTTTTTTCGAAAATTTTTTTCAAAATTTTTTTCGAAAATTTTTTTCAAAATTTTTTTCGAAATTTTTTTCGAAAATTTTTTTCAAAATTTTTTTCGAAAAATTTTTTTCCAAAATTTTTTCGAAAATTTTTTTTCGATATTTTTTTGAAAGTTTTTTTGAAAATTTTTTTCGAAAAATTTTTTTGAAAATTTTTTTCGAAAATTTTTTTGAAAATTTTTTTCGAAATTTTTTTTCAAAATTTTTTTCGAAAATTTTTTTTTTGAAATTTTTTTCGAAAATTTTTTTTCGAAATTTTTTTCAAAAATTTTTTTCCAAAATCTTTTCGAAAATTTTATTCAAAATTTTTTTCGAAATTTTTTTTCAAAATTTTTTCGAAAATTTTTTTTCAAAATTTTTCTCGAAAATTTTTTTCAAAATTTTTTTCGAAATTTTTTTCGAAAATTTTTTTCAAAATTTTTTTCGAAAAATTTTTTTCCAAAATTTTTTCGAAAATTTTTTTGGAAAATTTTTTTCGAAAATTTTTTTTCGAAATTTTTTTCAAAATTTTTCTTGAAATATTTTTTTCGAAAAATTTTTTTGAAAATTTTTTTCGAAAATTTTTTTGAAAATTTTTTTCGAAATTTTTTTTAAAAATTTTTTTCGAAATTTTTTTTTCGAAATTTTTTTTCGAAATTTTTTTTTCGAAATTTTTTTCGAAAATTTTTTTCAAAATTTTTTTTCCAAATTTTTTTTCAAAATTTTTTTCGAAAATTTTTTTCAAAATTATTTTCAAAATTTTTTTTCGAAATTTTTTTCAAAATTTTTTTTGAAATATTTTTTTCGAAAAATTTTTTTCAAAATTTTTTTCGAAAATTTTTTTTTGGAAATTTTTTTCGAAAATTTTTTTTCGAAATTTTTTTCAAAAATTTTTTTCAAAAATTTTTTCCAAATTTTTTTTCAAAATTTTTTTCGAAAATTTTTTTCGAAATTTTTTTTCAAAATTTTTTTCAAAAATTTTTTTTCCAAATTTTTTTCGAAAATTTTTTCAAATTTTTTTTTGAAATTTTTTTCGAAAATTTTTTTCAAAATTTTTTTCCAAAATTTTTTCGAAAATTTTTTCGAAAATTTTTTTGAAAATTTTTTTCGAAAATTTTTTTTCGAAAATTTTTTTCAAAATTTTTTTCGAAAATTTTTTTTTGAAATTTTTTTCGAAAATTTTTTTGAAAATTTTTTTCGAAAAATTTTTTTGAAAATTTTTTTCGAAAATTTTTTTGAAAATTTTTTTCGAAATTTTTTTTCAAAATTTTTTTCGAAAATTTTTTTTCGAAATTTTTTTTCGAAATTTTTTTTGAAAATTTTTTTGAAAATTTTTTTTCTGAATTTTTTTTCAAAATTTTTTTCGAAATTTTTTTTTCGAAAATTTTTTAAAATTTTTTTTCGTAATTTCTTTCGAAAATTTTTTTCGAAAATTTTTTTTCGAAAATTTTTTCGAAAATTTTTTTGAAATTTTTTTTTGAAAAAGTTTTTTGCAAAATTTTTTCTAAATTTTTTTTGAAAATTTTTTTCGAAATTTTTTTCAAAATTTTTTTCAATAATTTTTTTTCCAAATTTTTTTCGAAAATTTTTTTAAAAATTTTTTTCGAAAATTTTTTTAAAAATTTTTTTCGAAATTTTTTTCGAAAATTTTTTTTCAAAATTTTTTTCGAAAATTTTTTTCGAAATTTTTTTCGAAAATTTTTTTTCGAAATTTTTTTCGAAAATTTTTTTCAAAATTTATCTCGAAAATTTTTTTCGTAATTTTTTTCGAAAATGTTTTTTCGAAATTTTTTTCGAAAATTTTTTTCAAAATTTTTTTCGAAATTTTTTTCGAAAATTTTTTTCGAAATTTTTTTCCAAATTTTTTTTCCAAATTTTTTTCGAAATTTTTTTTTCCAAATTTTTTTCAAAATTTTTTTTCGAAATTTTTTTCAAAAATTTTTTTCCAAATTTTTTTTCCAAATTTTTTTTTCAAAATTTTTTTCGAAAATTTTTTTTGAAATTTTTTTTCAAAATTTTTTTCAAAATATTTTTTTTCCAAATTTTTTTCGAAAATTTTTTTAAAAATTTTTTTTCAAAATTTTTTTCGAAAATTTTTTTCAAAATTTTTTTCGAAATTTTTTTTCAAAATTTTTTCGAAATTTTTTTTCAAAATTTTTTTTCGAAAATTTTTTTTCGAAATTTTTTTCGAAAATTTTTTTTCGAAATTTTTTTTTGGAAATTTTTTTCGAAAATTTTTTTTCGAAATTTTTTTCGAAAATTTTTTTCAAAATTTTTTTAGAAATTTTTTTCGAAAATTTTTTTCGAAATTTTTTTTACAAATTTTTTTTCAAAATTTTTTTCGAAAATTTTTTTTCCAAAATTTTTTCAAAATTTTTTTTCAAAATTTTTTTCGAAAATTATTTTTCGAAATTTTTTTCGAAAATTTGTTTCAATATTTTTTTCGAAAAATTTTTTTCCAAAATTTTTTCGAAAATTTTTTTGAAAATTTTTTTTGGGATATTTTTTTTCAAAATTTTTTTCGAAATTTTTTTTTCGAAATTTTTTTCGAAATTTTTTTTCAAATTTTTTTTCGAAATTTTTTTCGAAAATTTTTTCCAAAATTTTTTCGATAATTTTTTTCAAAATTTTTTTCGAAAATTTTTTCCGAAATTTTTTTCGAAAATTTTTTTTCGAAATTTTTTTCGAAAATTTTTTTCAAAATTTTTTTTCCAAATTTTTTTTCAAAATTTTTTGCGAAAATTTTTTTCGAAAATTTTTTTCGAAATTTTTTTTTTCGAAAATTTTTTCGAAAATTTTTTTGAAATATTTTTTTCGAAAAATTTTTTTGAAAATTTTTTTCGAAAATTTTTTTGAAAATTTTTTTCGAAATTTTTTTTCAAAATTTTTTTCGAAAATTTTTTTTCGAAATTCCTTACGAAAAATTTTTTTCCAAAATTTTTTCGAAATTTTTTTCGAAAATTTTTTTGAAAAATTTTTTTTTCAAAATTTTTTTCGAAAAATTTTTTTTCAAAATTTTTTTCGAAAATTTTTTTTTGGAAATTTTTTTCGAAAATTTTTTTTCGAAATTTTTTTTTCGAAATTTTTTTCGAAAATTTTTTTTCCAAATTTTTTTTCAAAATTTTTTTTCAAAATTTTTTTCAAAATATTTTTTTTCCAAATTTTTTTCGATTTTTTTTTTAAAAATTTTTTTTCAAAATTTTTTTCGAAAATTTTTTTCAAAATTTTTTTCGAAATTTTTTTTCAATATTTTTTCGAAATTTTTTTTCAAAATTTTTTTCGAAAATTTTTTTTCGAAATTTTTTTCGAAATTTTTTTTTCGGAATTTTTTTCGAAATTTTTTTCGAAAATTTTTTTTCGAAATTTTTTTCGAAAATTTTTTTCAAAATTTTTTTAGAAATTTTTTTCGAAAATTTTTTTCGAAATTTTTTTTACAAATTTTTTTTCAAAATTTTTTTCGAAAATTTTTTTTCCAAAATTTTTTCAAAATTTTTTTTGAAAATTTTTTTTGAAAATTTTTTTCAAAATTTTTTTTCGAAATTTTTTTCGAAAATTTTTTTCAATATTTTTTTCGAAAAATTTTTTTCCAAAATTTTTTCGAAAATTTTTTTGAAAATTTTTTTCGAAATTTTTTTCGAAAATTTCTTTTCGAAAATTTTTTTTCGAAAATTTTTTTTCGAAAATTTTTTTTCGAAAATTTTTTTTCGAAAATTTTTTTCAAAATTATTTCTGAAAATTTTTTCGAAAATTTTTTTCAAAATTTTTTTCGAATTTTTTTTCGAAAATGTTTTTCAATATTTTTTTCGAAAAATTTTTTTCCAAAATTTTTTCGAAAATTTTTTTGAAAATTTTTTTCGAAAATTTTTTTTCAAAACTATTTTCGAAAATTTTTTTCAAAATTTTTTTCTAAATTTTTTTCGAAAATTTTTTTCGAAATTTTTTTTCCAAATTTTTTTTCAAAATTGTTTTCGAAAATTTTTTTTCCAAAATTTTTTCAAAATTTTTTTTCGAAATTTTTTTCGAAAATTTTTTTCAATATTTTTTTCGAAAAATTTTTTTCCAAAATTTTCTCGAAAATTTTTTTGAAAATTTTTTTCGAAATTTTTTTTTCAAAATTTTTTTCGAAAATTTTTTTTCAAATTTTTTCGAAAATTTTTTTTCGAAATTTTTTTCGAAAATTTTTTTCGAAAAATTTTTTTCCAAAATTTTTTCGAAAATTTTTTTGAAAATTTTTTTTGGAAATTTTTTTTCAAAATTTTTTTCGAAATTTTTTTTTCGAAATTTTTTTCGAAAATTTTTTTCGAAAATTTTTTTCAAATTTTTTTTCGAAATTTTTTTCGAAAATTTTTTTCAAAATTTTTTTCAAAATTTTTTTCCAAAATTTTTTCGAAAATTTTTTTCAAAATTTTTTTCGAAAATTTTTTTTCGAAATTTTTTTCGAAAATTTTTTTTCGAAATTTTTTTCGAAAATTTTTTTCAAAATTTTTTTTCCAAATTTTTTTCAAAAATTTTTTTTCGAAATTTTTTTCGAAATTTTTTTCGAAAATTTTTTTCAAAATTTTTTTCGAAAATTTTTTTCAAAATTTTTTTTCCAAATTTTTTTCAAAAATTTTTTTTCGTAATTACTTTCGAAAATTTTTTTCAAAAATTTTTTTTCGAAAATTTTTTCGAAAATTTTTCTTAAATTTTTTTTCGAAAAATTTTTTTGCAAAATTTTTTCTAAATTTTTTTTGAAAATTTTTTTCGAAATTTTTTTCAAAATTTTTTTCAATAATTTTTTTTCCAAATTTTTTTTCAAAATTTTTTTTCAAAATTTTTTTCAAAATATTTTTTTTCCAAATTTTTTTCGATTTTTTTTTTAAAAATTTTTTTTCAAAATTTTTTTCGAAAATTTTTTTTCGAAATTTTTTTCGAAATTTTTTTTTCGGAATTTTTTTCGAAATTTTTTTCGAAAATTTTTTTTCGAAATTTTTTTCGAAAATTTTTTTCAAAATTTTTTTAGAAATTTTTTTCGAAAATTTTTTTCGAAATTTTTTTTACAAATTTTTTTTCAAAATTTTTTTCGAAAATTTTTTTTCCAAAATTTTTTCAAAATTTTTTTTGAAAATTTTTTTTGAAAATTTTTTTCAAAATTTTTTTTCGAAATTTTTTTCGAAAATTTTTTTCAATATTTTTTTCGAAAAATTTTTTTCCAAAATTTTTTCGAAAATTTTTTTGAAAATTTTTTTCGAAATTTTTTTCGAAAATTTCTTTTCGAAAATTTTTTTTCGAAAATTTTTTTTCGAAAATTTTTTTTCGAAAATTTTTTTTCGAAAATTTTTTTCAAAATTATTTCTGAAAATTTTTTCGAAAATTTTTTTCAAAATTTTTTTCGAATTTTTTTTCGAAAATGTTTTTCAAAATTTTTTTCGAAAAATTTTTTTCCAAAATTTTTTCGAAAATTTTTTTGAACATTTTTTTCGAAAATTTTTTTTCGAAAATTTTTTTTTCAAAATTTTTTTCGAAAATTTTTTTTCGAAATTTTTTTCGAAAATTTTTTTGAAAATTTTTTTCGAAAAATGTTTTTGAAATTTTTTTTCGAAAATTTTTTTGAAAATATTTTTCGAAAAATTTTTTCAAAATTTTTTTCAAAATTTTTTTTCCAAATTTTTTTTCAAAATTTTTTTCGAAAATTTTTTTTCGAAAATTTTTTTAAAAACTTTTTTCGAATTTTTTTTCGAAATTTCTTTCGAAAATTTTTTTCGAAATTTTTTTTCAAAATTTTTTTTCAAAATTTTATTCGAAAATTTTCTTAAAAATTTATTTCGAAATTTTTTTCGAAAATTTTTTTCAAAATTTTTTTCGAAAAATTTTTTTCCAAAATTTTTTCGAAAATTTTTTTGAAAATTTTTTTTCGAAAATTTTTTTCAAAATTTTTTTCGAAAATTTTTTTTCGAAATTTTTTTCGAAAATTTTTTTGAAAATTTTTTTCGAAAAATTTTTTTGAAAATTTTTTTCGAATATTTTTTTGAAAATTTTTTTTGAAAATTTTTTTCAAAATTTTTTTTCGAAATTTTTTTCGAAAATTTTTTTCAATATTTTTTTCGAAAAATTTTTTTCCAAAATTTTTTCGAAAATTTTTTTGAAAATTTTTTTCGAAATTTTTTTCGAAAATTTTTTTTCGAAAATTTTTTTTCGAAAATTTTTTTCAAAATTATTTCTGAAAATTGTTTCGAAAATTTTTTTCGAATTTTTTTTCGAAAATGTTTTTCAAAATTTTTTTCGAAAAATTTTTTTCCAAAATTTTTTCGAAAATTTTTTTGAAAATTTTTTTCGAAAATTTTTTCGAAAATTTTTTTTAAAAATTATTTTCGAAAATTTTTTTCAAAATTTTTTTCTAAATTTTTTTCGAAAATTTTTTTCGAAATTTTTTTTCCAAATTTTTTTTCAAAATTGTTTTCGAAAATTTTTTTTCCAAAATTTTTTCAAAATTTTTTTTCGAAATTTTTTTCGAAAATTTTTTTCAATATTTTTTTCGAAAAATTTTTTTCCAAAATTTTCTCGAAAATTTTTTTGAAAATTTTTTTCGAAATTTTTTTTTCAAAATTTTTTTCGAAAATTTTTTTTCGAATTTTTTTTGAAAATATTTTTTGAGAAATTTTTTTTTCAAATTTTTTCGAAAATTTTTTTTCGAAATTTTTTTCGAAAATTTTTTTCGAAAAATTTTTTTCCAAAATTTTTTCGAAAATTTTTTTGAAAATTTTTTTTAAAAATTTTTTTCGAAATTTTTTTTCAAAATTTTTTTCGAAAATTTTTTTTCGAAATTTTTTTCGAAAATTTTTTTCAAAATTTTTTTCGAATTTTTTTTCGAAAATTTTTTTCGAAATTTTTTTTCCAAATTTATTTTCAAAATTTTTTTCGAAAATTTTTTTTCGAATTTTTTTATCTATTTTAGAATAATTTTTTTCGAAATTTTTTTTCGAAAATTTTTTTTCGAAAATTTTTTTCAAAATTTTTTCTGAAAATTTTTTCGAAAATTTTTTTAAAAATTTTTTTCGAAATTTTTTTTCAATTTTTTTTTTGAAAATTTTTTTCCAAAATTTTTTCGAAAATTTTTTTCAAAATTTTTTTCGAAATTTTTTTTCAAAATTTTTTCGAAAATTTTTTTTCAAAATTTTTTTCGAAAATTTTTTTTAAATTTTTTTTCTAAATTTTTTTCGAAAATTTTTTTCAAAATTTTTTTCCAAAATTTTTTCGATAATGTTTTTGAAAATTTTTTTCGAAAATTTTTTTTCGAAATTTTTTTCAAAATTTTTTTGAAATATTTTTTTCGAAAATTTTTTTCGAAAATTTTTTTTCGAATTTTTTTATCTATTTTAGAATAATTTTTTTCGAAATTTTTTTTCGAAATTTTTTTTCGAAAATTTTTTTTCGAAAATTTTTTTCAAAATTTTTTCTGAAAATTTTGTCGAAAATTTTTTAAAAATTTTTTTCGAAATTTTTTTCAATTTTTTTTTTGAAAATTTTTTTCCAAAATTTTTTCGAAAATTTTTTTCAAAATTTTTTTCGAAATTTTTTTTCAAAATTTTTTCGAAAATGTTTTTTCAAAATTTTTTTCGAAAATTTTTTGTCGAAATTTTTTTCAAAAATTTTTTTGAAATA
This sequence comes from Uropetala carovei, assembly GCA_036926305.1. Classification (NCBI taxonomy): domain Eukaryota; kingdom Metazoa; phylum Arthropoda; class Insecta; order Odonata; family Petaluridae; genus Uropetala; species Uropetala carovei. The sequence continues at coordinate 141,063 of JAXCHB010000310.1, read as the reverse complement.
TTTTTTTCGAAAATTTTTTTTCGAATTTTTTTATCTATTTTAGAATAATTTTTTTCAAAATTTTTTTTCGAAAATTTTTTTTCAAAATTTTTTTTTCGAAAATTTTTTTTCGAAAATTTTTTTCAAAATTTTTTCTGAAAATTTTTTCGAAAATTTTTTTTCAAAATTTTTTTCGAAAATTTTTTTCGAAATTTTTTTCTAATTTTTTTTCCAAAATTTTTTCGAAAATTTTTTTGAAAATTTTTTTCGAAAATTTTTTTCGAAATTTTTTTGAAATATTTTTTTCGAAAAATTTTTTTGAAAATTTTTTTCGAAAATTTTTTTCGAAATTTTTTTTCAAAATTTTTTTCGAAAATTTTTTTTCGAAATTTCTTTCGAAAAATTTTTTTCCAAAATTTTTTCGAAATTTTTTTCGAAAATTTTTTTGAAAAATTTTTTTTTTTCAAAATTTTTTTCAAAAAATTTTTTTTCAAAATTTTTTTCGAAAATTTTTTTTTGGAAATTTTTTTCGAAAATTTTTTTTCGAAATTTTTTTTTCGAAATTTTTTTCGAAAATTTTTTTTCCAAATTTTTTTTGAAAACTTTTTTCGAAATTTTTTTTCAAAATTTTTTTCAAAAATTTTTTTTCCAAATTTTTTTTTCGAAAATTTTTTTAAAAATTTTTTTCGAAATTTTTTTTCGAAATTTCTTTCGAAAATTTTTTTTGAAATTTTTTTCAAAATTTTTTTCGAAAAATTTTTTTCCAAAATTTTTTCGAAATTTTTTTTCAAAATTTTTTCCGAAAATTTTTTTTCGAAATTTTTTTCGAAAATTTTTTTTCGAAATTTTTTTCGAAAATTTTTTTCAAAATTTTTTTCGAAATTTTTTTCGAAAATTTTTTTCGAAATTTTTTTTCCAAATTTTTTTTCAAAACTTTTTTCGAAAATTTTTTTTCCAAAATTTTTTCAAAAATTTTTTTCGAAATTTTTTTCGAAAATTTTTTTCAATATTTTTTTCGAAAAATTTTTTTCCAAAATTTTCTCGATAATTTTTTTGAAAATTTTTTTCGAAATTTTTTTTTCAAAATTTTTTTCGAAAATTTTTTTTCGAATTTTTTTTGAAAATATTTTTTGAGAAATTTTTTTTTCAAATTTTTTGAAAATTTTTTTTCGAAATTTTTTTCGAAAATTTTTTTCAATATTTTTTTCGAAAAATTTTTTTCCAAAATTTTTTCGAAAATTTTTTTGAAAATTTTTTTTGGAAATTTTTTTCGAAAATTTTTTTCAAATTTTTTTTCGAAATTTTTTTCGAAAATTTTTTTCAAAATTTTTTTCCAAAATTTTTCGAAAATTTTTTTCAAAATTTTTTTCGAAAATTTTTTTTCGAAATTTTTTTCGAAAATTTTTTTTCGAAATTTTTTTCGAAAATTTTTTTCAAAATTTTTTTTCCAAATTTTTTTTCAAAATTTTTTTCGAAAATTTTTATTCAAAACTTTTTTCGAAAATTTTTTTTCGAAATTTCTTTCGAAAATTTTTTTCGAAAATTTTTTTTCGAAAGTTTTTTCGAAAATTTTTTTAAAATTTTTTTCGAAATTTTTTTTCAAAATTTTTTTCAAAATTTTTTTTCTGAATTTTTTTTCAAAATTTTTTTCAAAAATTTTTTTTCGAAAATTTTTTAAAATTTTTTTTCGAAAATTTTTTTTCGTAATTTCTTTCGAAAATTTTTTTCGAAAATTTTTTTTCGAAAATTTTTTCGAAAATTTTTTTGAAATTTTTTTTCGAAAAATATTTTTGCAAAATTTTTTCGAATTTTTTTTCGAAAATTTTTTTCAAAATTTTTTTTGAAATTTTGATCGAAAATTTTTTTCAAAATTTTTTTCGAAATTTTGTTCGAAAATTTTTTTCGAAAAATTTTTTTCCAAAATTTTTTCGAAAATTTTTTTGAACATTTTTTTCGAAAATTTTTTTTCGAAAATTTTTTTTCGAAAATTTTTTTTTCAAAATTTTTTTTTCAAAATTTTTTTCGAAAATTTTTTTTCGAAATTTTTTTCGAAAATTTTTTTGAAAATTTTTTTCGAAAAATGTTTTTGAAATTTTTTTTCGAAAATTTTTTTGAAAATATTTTTCGAAAAATTTTTTCAAAATTTTTTTCAAAATTTTTTTCAAAATTTTTTTTCCAAATTTTTTTTCAAAATTTTTTTCGAAAATTTTTTTTCGAAAATTTTTTTAAAAACTTTTTTCGAATTTTTTTTCGAAATTTCTTTCGAAAATTTTTTTCGAAATTTTTTTTCAAAATTTTTTTTCAAAATTTTATTCGAAAATTTTCTTAAAAATTTATTTCGTAATTTTTTTCAAAAATTTTTTTCAAAATTTTTTTCGAAAAATTTTTTTCCAAAATTTTTTCGAAAATTTTTTTGAAAATTTTTTTTCGAAAATTTTTTTCAAAATTTTTTTCGAAAATTTTTTTTCGAATTTTTTTCGAAAATTTTTTTGAAAATTTTTTTCGAAAAATTTTTTTGAAAATTTTTTTCGAATATTTTTTTGAAAATTTTTTTTGAAAATTTTTTTCAAAATTTTTTTTCGAAATTTTTTTCGAAAATTTTTTTCAATATTTTTTTCGAAAAATTTTTTTCCAAAATTTTTTCGAAAATTTTTTTGAAAATTTTTTTCGAAATTTTTTTCGAAAATTTTTTTTCGAAAATTTTTTTCAAAATTATTTCTGAAAATTTTTTCGAAAATTTTTTTCAAAATTTTTTTCGAATTTTTTTTCGAAAATGTTTTTCAAAATTTTTTTCGAAAAATTTTTTTCCAAAATTTTTTCGAAAATTTTTTTGAAAATTTTTTTCGAAAATTTTTTTTCAAAACTATTTTCGAAAATTTTTTTCAAAATTTTTTTCTAAATTTTTTTCGAAAATTTTTTTCGAAATTTTTTTTCCAAATTTTTTTTCAAAATTGTTTTCGAAAATTTTTTTTCCAAAATTTTTTCAAAATTTTTTTTCGAAATTTTTTTCGAAAATTTTTTTCAAAATTTTTTTCGAAAAATTTTTTTCCAAAATTTTTTCGAAAATTTTTTTGAAAATTTTTTTTCGAAAATTTTTTTCAAAATTTTTTTCGAAAATTTTTTTTCGAATTTTTTTCGAAAATTTTTTTGAAAATTTTTTTCGAAAAATTTTTTTGAAAATTTTTTTCGAATATTTTTTTGAAAATTTTTTTTGAAAATTTTTTTCAAAATTTTTTTTCGAAATTTTTTTCGAAAATTTTTTTTAATATTTTTTTCGAAAAATTTTTTTCCAAAATTTTTTCGAAAATTTTTTTGAAAATTTTTTTCGAAATTTTTTTCGAAAATTTTTTTTCGAAAATTTTTTTCAAAATTATTTCTGAAAATTTTTTCGAAAATTTTTTTCAAAATTTTTTTCGAATTTTTTTTCGAAAATGTTTTTCAAAATTTTTTTCGAAAAATTTTTTTCCAAAATTTTTTCGAAAATTTTTTTGAAAATTTTTTTCGAAAATTTTTTTTCAAAACTATTTTCGAAAATTTTTTTCAAAATTTTTTTCTAAATTTTTTTCGAAAATTTTTTTCGAAATTTTTTTTCCAAATTTTTTTTCAAAATTGTTTTCGAAAATTTTTTTTCCAAAATTTTTTCAAAATTTTTTCTCGAAAATTTTTTTGAAAATTTTTTTCGAAATTTTTTTTTCAAAATTTTTTTCGAAAATTTTTTTTCAAATTTTTTCGAAAATTTTTTTTCGAAATTTTTTTCGAAAATTTTTTTCGAAAAATTTTTTTCCAAAATTTTTTCGAAAATTTTTTTGAAAATTTTTTTTGGAAATTTTTTTTCAAAATTTTTTTCGAAATTTTTTTTTCGAAATTTTTTTCGAAAATTTTTTTCGAAAATTTTTTTCAAATTTTTTTTCGAAATTTTTTTCGAAAATTTTTTTCAAAATTTTTTTCAAAATTTTTTTCCAAAATTTTTTCGAAAATTTTTTTCAAAATTTTTTTCGAAAATTTTTTTTCGAAATTTTTTTCGAAAATTTTTTTTCGAAATTTTTTTCGAAAATTTTTTTCAAAATTTTTTTTCCAAATTTTTTTCAAAAATTTTTTTTCGAAATTTTTTTCGAAATTTTTTTCGAAAATTTTTTTCAAAATTTTTTTTCTGAATTTTTTTTCAAAATTTTTTTCAAAAATTTTTTTTCGAAAATTTTTTAAAATTTTTTTTCGAAAATTTTTTTTCGTAATTTCTTTCGAAAATTTTTTTCGAAAATTTTTTTTCGAAAATTTTTTCGAAAATTTTTTTGAAATTTTTTTTCGAAAAATATTTTTGCAAAATTTTTTCGAAATTTTTTTCGAAAATTTTTTTCGAAATTTTGTTCGAAAATTTTTTTTCGAAAATTTTTTTCAAAATTTTTTTCGAAATTTTTTTTCAAAATTTTTTCGAAATTTTTTTTCAAAATTTTTTTCGAAAATTTTTTTTCGAAATTTTTTTCCAAAATTTTTTCGAAAATTTTTTTGAAAATTTTTTTCGAAATTTTTTTCGAAAATTTTTTTTCGAAAATTTTTTTTTGAAAATTTTTTTTCGAAAATTTTTTTCAAAATTATTTCTGAAAATTTTTTCGAAAATTTTTTTCAAATTTTTTTCGAATTTTTTTTCGAAAATTTTTTTCGAAATTTTTTTTCGAAATTTTTTTTCGAAATTTTTTTTCCAAATTTTTTTTCAAAATTTTTTTCGAAAATTTTTTTCAAAATTTTTTTTCCAAATTTTTTATCAATTTTTTTATCTATTTTCGAATAATTTTTTTCGAAATTTTTTTTCGAAAATTTTTTTCAAAATTTTTTCTGAAAATTTTTTCGAAAATTTTTTTAAAAATTTTTTTCGAAATTTTTTTTCAATTTTTTTTTTGAAAATTTTTTTCCAAAATTTTTTCGAAAATTTTTTTCAAAATTTTTTTCGAAAAATTTTTTTCCAAAATTTTTTCGAAAATTTTTTTGAAAATTTTTTTCGAAAATTTTTTTTCGAAATTTTTTTCAAGAATTGTTTTGAAATATTTTTTTCGAAAAATTTTTTTGAAAATTTTTTTCGAAAATTTTTTTGAAAATTTTTTTCGAAATTTTTTTTCAAAATTTTTTTCGAAAATTTTTTTTCGAAATTTTTTTCGAAAATTTTTTTCGAAAAATTTTTTTCCAAAATTTTTTCGAAATTTTTTTCGAAAATTTTATTGAAAATTTTTTTCGAAAAATTTTTTTGAAAATTTTTTTGGAAAATTTTTTTGAAAATTGTTTTCGAAATTTTTTTTCAAAATTTTTTTCGAAATTATTTTTTCGAAATTTTTTTCGAAAATTTTTCTTCGAAATTTTTTTCGAAAATTTTTTTCATAATTTTTTTTCCAAATTTTTTATCAAAATTTTTTTCGAAAATTTTTTTTCGAAAATTTTTTTAAAAATTTTTTTCGAAATTTTTTTTTCGCAATTTCTTTCAAAAATTTTTTTCGAAATTTTTTTCAAAATTTTTTTCGATAAATTTTTTTCCAAAATTTTTTCGAAAATTTTTTCGAAAATTTTTTTACGAAAATTTTTTCGAGAATTTTTTTGGAAATTTTTTTTCAAAATTTTTTTCGAAAATTTTTTTTCGAAATTTTTTTCGAAAATTTTTTTCAAATTTTTTTCCAAAATTTTTTCGAAAATTTTTTTCAAAATTTTTTTCGAAAATTTTTTTTCGAAATTTTTTTTCGAAAATTTTTTTTCGACATTTTTTTCGAAAATTTTTTTCAAAATTTTTTTTCCAAATTTTTTCGAAAATTTTTTTTCGAAATTTTTTTCAAAATTTTTTTCGAAAATTTTTTTTCGAAAATTTTTTTTCGAAAATTTTTTTCAAAATTTTTTTTGATATTTTTTTTTGAAATTTTTTTCGAAAAGTTTTTTGAAAATTTTTTTTGAAAAATTTTTTTGAACATTTTTTTCGAAAATTTTTTCGAAAATTTTTTTCGAAATTTTTTTTCAAAATTTTTATTCAAAATTTTTTTTCGAAATTTTTTTCGAAAATTTTTTTCAAAATTTTTTTTCCAAATTTTTTTTTTTAAATTTTTTCGAAAATTTTTTTTCGTAATTTCTTTCGAAAATTTTTTTCGAAAATTATTTTTTCGAAAATTTTTTTGAAATATTTTTTCGAAAAATTTTTTTGCAAAATTTTTTCTAAATTTTTTTTGAAAGTTTTTTTCGAAATTTTTTTCAAAATTTTTTTCAATAATTTTTTTTCCAAATTTTTTTCGAAAATTTTTTTTCAAAATTTTTTTCGAAAATTTTTTTCAAAATTTTTTTCGAAATTTATTTTCAAAATTTTTTTCGAAATTTTTTTTTCCAAATTTTTTCAAAATTTTTTTTCGAAATTTTTTTCGAAAATTTTTTTCAATATTTTTTTCGAAAATTTTTTTTCGAAATTTTTTTCGAAAATTTTTTTCGAAAATTTTTTTTCGAAAAGTTTTTTCAAAATTTTTTTCGAAATTTTTTTTTTGAAATTTTTTTCGAAATTTTTTTTCAAAATTTTTTTTCCAAATTTTTTTTCAAAATTTTTTTCAAAAATTTTTTTTCCAAATTTTTTTCGAAAATTTTTTAAAAATTTTTTTTCGAAATTTTTTTCGAAATTTTTTTTCTAAATTTTTTTCGAAAATTTTTTTTCGAAATTTTTTTCGAAAATTTTTTTCAAAATTTTTTTCGAATTTTTTTCTGAAAATTTTTTCGAAAATTTTTTTAAAAATTTTTTTCGAAATTTTTTTTCAATTTTTTTTTTGAAAATTTTTTTCCAAAATTTTTTCGAAAATTTTTTTCAAAATTTTTTTCGAAAAATTTTTTTCCAAAATTTTTTCGAAAATTTTTTTGAAAATTTTTTTCGAAAATTTTTTTTCGAAATTTTTTTCAAGAATTTTTTTGAAATATTTTTTTCGAAAAATTTTTTTGAAAATTTTTTTCGAAAATTTTTTTGAAAATTTTTTTCGAAATTTTTTTTCAAAATTTTTTTCGAAAATTTTTTTCGAAAAATTTTTTTCCAAAATTTTTTCGAAATTTTTTTCGAAAATTTTTTTGAAAATTTTTTTCGAAAAATTTTTTTGAAAATTTTTTTGGAAAATTTTTTTGAAAATTGTTTTCGAAATTTTTTTTCAAAATTTTTTTCGAAATTATTTTTTCGAAATTTTTTTCGAAAATTTTTCTTCGAAATTTTTTTCGAAAATTTTTTTCATAATTTTTTTTCCAAATTTTTTATCAAAATTTTTTTCGAAAATTTTTTTTCGAAAAATTTTTTAAAAATTTTTTTCGAAATTTTTTTTTTGCAATTTCTTTCAAAAATTTTTTTCGAAATTTTTTTCAAAATTTTTTTCGATAAATTTTTTTCCAAAATTTTTTCGAAAATTTTTTCGAAAATTTTTTTACGAAAATTTTTTCGAGAATTTTTTTGGAAATTTTTTTTCAAAATTTTTTTCGAAAATTTTTTTTCGAAATTTTTTTCGAAAATTTTTTTCAAATTTTTTTCCAAAATTTTTTCGAAAATTTTTTTCAAAATTTTTTTTGATATTTTTTTTTGAAATTTTTTTCGAAAATTTTTTTGAAAATTTTTTTTGAAAAATTTTTTTGAAAATTTTTTTCGAAAATTTTTTCGAAAATTTTTTTCGAAATTTTTTTTCAAAATCTTTATTCGAAAATTTTTTTTCGAAATTTTTTTCGAAAATTTTTTTCAAAATTTTTTTTCCAAATTTTTTTTTTTAAATTTTTTCGAAAATTTTTTTTCGTAATTTCTTTCGAAAATTTTTTTCGAAAATTATTTTTTCGAAAATTTTTTTGAAATTTTTTTTCGAAAAATTTTTTTGCAAAATTTTTTCTAAATTTTTTTTGAAAGTTTTTTTCGAAATTTTTTTCAAAATTTTTTTCAATAATTTTTTTTCCAAATTTTTTTCGAAAATTTTTTTTCAAAATTTTTTTCGAAAATTTTTTTCAAAATTTTTTTCGAAATTTATTTTCAAAATTTTTTTCGAAATTTTTTTTTCCAAATTTTTTCAAAATTTTTTTTCGAAATTTTTTTCGAAAATGTTTTTCAATATTTTTTTCGAAAATTTTTTTTCGAAATTTTTTTCGAAAATTTTTTTCGAAAATTTTTTTTCGAAAAGTTTTTTCAAAATGTTTTTCGAAAATTTTTTTTTGAAATTTTTTTCGAAATTTTTTTTTTGAAATTTTTTTCGAAATTTTTTTTCAAAATTTTTTTTCCAAATTTTTTTTCGAAATTTTTTTCAAAAATTTTTTTTCCAAATTTTTTTCGAAAATTTTTTAAAAATTTTTTTTCGAAATTTTTTTCGAAATTTTTTTTCTAAATTTTTTTCGAAAATTTTTTTTCGAAATTTTTTTCGAAAATTTTTTTCAAAATTTTTTTCGAATTTTTTTCTGAAAATTTTTTCGAAAATTTTTTTAAAAATTTTTTTCGAAATTTTTTTTCAATTTTTTTTTTGAAAATTTTTTTCCAAAATTTTTTCGAAAATTTTTTTCAAAATTTTTTTCGAAAAATTTTTTTCCAAAATTTTTTCGAAAATTTTTTTGAAAATTTTTTTCGAAAATTTTTTTTCGAAATTTTTTTCAAGAATTTTTTTGAAATATTTTTTTCGAAAAATTTTTTTGAAAATTTTTTTCGAAAATTTTTTTGAAAATTTTTTTCGAAATTTTTTTTCAAAATTTTTTTCGAAAATTTTTTTCGAAAAATTTTTTTCCAAAATTTTTTCGAAATTTTTTTCGAAAATTTTTTTGAAAATTTTTTTCGAAAAATTTTTTTGAAAATTTTTTTGGAAAATTTTTTTGAAAATTGTTTTCGAAATTTTTTTTCAAAATTTTTTTCGAAATTATTTTTTCGAAATTTTTTTCGAAAATTTTTCTTCGAAATTTTTTTCGAAAATTTTTTTCATAATTTTTTTTCCAAATTTTTTATCAAAATTTTTTTCGAAAATTTTTTTTCGAAAAATTTTTTAAAAATTTTTTTCGAAATTTTTTTTTTGCAATTTCTTTCAAAAATTTTTTTCGAAATTTTTTTCAAAATTTTTTTCGATAAATTTTTTTCCAAAATTTTTTCGAAAATTTTTTCGAAAATTTTTTTACGAAAATTTTTTCGAGAATTTTTTTGGAAATTTTTTTTCAAAATTTTTTTCGAAAATTTTTTTTCGAAATTTTTTTCGAAAATTTTTTTCAAATTTTTTTCCAAAATTTTTTCGAAAATTTTTTTCAAAATTTTTTTTGATATTTTTTTTTGAAATTTTTTTCGAAAATTTTTTTGAAAATTTTTTTTGAAAAATTTTTTTGAAAATTTTTTTCGAAAATTTTTTCGAAAATTTTTTTCGAAATTTTTTTTCAAAATCTTTATTCGAAAATTTTTTTTCGAAATTTTTTTCGAAAATTTTTTTCAAAATTTTTTTTCCAAATTTTTTTTTTTAAATTTTTTCGAAAATTTTTTTTCGTAATTTCTTTCGAAAATTTTTTTCGAAAATTATTTTTTCGAAAATTTTTTTGAAATTTTTTTTCGAAAAATTTTTTTGCAAAATTTTTTCTAAATTTTTTTTGAAAGTTTTTTTCGAAATTTTTTTCAAAATTTTTTTCAATAATTTTTTTTCCAAATTTTTTTCGAAAATTTTTTTTCAAAATTTTTTTCGAAAATTTTTTTCAAAATTTTTTTCGAAATTTATTTTCAAAATTTTTTTCGAAATTTTTTTTTCCAAATTTTTTCAAAATTTTTTTTCGAAATTTTTTTCGAAAATGTTTTTCAATATTTTTTTCGAAAATTTTTTTTCGAAATTTTTTTCGAAAATTTTTTTCGAAAATTTTTTTTCGAAAAGTTTTTTCAAAATGTTTTTCGAAAATTTTTTTTTGAAATTTTTTTCGAAATTTTTTTTCAAAATTTTTTTCAAAAATTTTTTTTCTAAATTTTTTTCGAAAATTTTTTTTCGAAATTTTTTTCAAAAATTTTTTTTCCAAATTTTTTTCGAAAATTTTTTAAAAATTTTTTTTCGAAATTTTTTTCGAAATTTTTTTTCTAAATTTTTTTCGAAAATTTTTTTTCGAAATTTTTTTCGAAAATTTTTTTCAAAATTTTTTTCGAATTTTTTTCTGAAAATTTTTTCGAAAATTTTTTTAAAAATTTTTTTCGAAATTTTTTTTCAATTTTTTTTTTGAAAATTTTTTTCCAAAATTTTTTCGAAAATTTTTTTCAAAATTTTTTTCGAAAAATTTTTTTCCAAAATTTTTTCGAAAATTTTTTTGAAAATTTTTTTCGAAAATTTTTTTTCGAAATTTTTTTCAAGAATTTTTTTGAAATATTTTTTTCGAAAAATTTTTTTGAAAATTTTTTTCGAAAATTTTTTTGAAAATTTTTTTCGAAATTTTTTTTCAAAATTTTTTTCGAAAATTTTTTTTCGAAATTTTTTTCGAAAATTTTTTTCGAAAAATTTTTTTCCAAAATTATTTCGAAATTTTTTTCGAAAATTTTTTTGAAAATTTTTTTCGAAAAATTTTTTTGAAAATTTTTTTGGAAAATTTTTTTGAAAATTGTTTTCGAAATTTTTTTTCAAAATTTTTTTCGAAATTATTTTTTCGAAATTTTTTTCGAAAATTTTTCTTCGAAATTTTTTTCGAAAATTTTTTTCATAATTTTTTTTCCAAATTTTTTATCAAAATTTTTTTCGAAAATTTTTTTTCGAAAATTTTTTTAAAAATTTTTTTCGAAATTTTTTTTTCGCAATTTCTTTCAAAAATTTTTTTCGAAATTTTTTTCAAAATTTTTTTCGATAAATTTTTTTCCAAAATTTTTTCGAAAATTTTTTCGAAAATTTTTTTACGAAAATTTTTTCGAGAATTTTTTTGGAAATTTTTTTTCAAAATTTTTTTCGAAAATTTTTTTTCGAAATTTTTTTCGAAAATTTTTTTCAAATTTTTTTCCAAAATTTTTTCGAAAATTTTTTTCAAAATTTTTTTCGAAAATTTTTTTTCGAAATTTTTTTTCGAAAATTTTTTTTCGACATTTTTTTCGAAAATTTTTTTCAAAATTTTTTTTCCAAATTTTTTTCGAAAATTTTTTTTCGAAATTTTTTTCAAAATTTTTTTCGAAAATTTTTTTTCGAAAATTTTTTTTCGAAAATTTTTTTCAAAATTTTTTTTGATATTTTTTTTTGAAATTTTTTTCGAAAATTTTTTTGAAAATTTTTTTTGAAAAATTTTTTTGAAAATTTTTTTCGAAAATTTTTTCGAAAATTTTTTTCGAAATTTTTTTTCAAAATTTTTATTCGAAAATTTTTTTTCGAAATTTTTTTCGAAAATTTTTTTCAAAATTTTTTTTCCAAATTTTTTTTTTTTTAATTTTTTCGAAAATTTTTTTTCGTAATTTCTTTCGAAAATTTTTTTCGAAAATTATTTTTTCGAAAATTTTTTTTTAAATTTTTTTTCGAAAAATTTTTTTGCAAAATTTTTTCTAAATTTTTTTTGAAAGTTTTTTTCGAAATTTTTTTCAAAATTTTTTTCAATAATTTTTTTTCCAAATTTTTTTCGAAAATTTTTTTTCAAAATTTTTTTCGAAAATTTTTTTCAAAATTTTTTTCGAAAATTTTTTTTCGAAATTTCTTTCGAAAATTTTTTTCGAAAATTTTTTTTCGAAAGTTTTTTCGAAAATTTTTTTACAATTTTTTTCGAAATTTTTTTTCAAAATTTTTTTTCAAAAATTTTTTTTCGAAATTTTTTTCGAAATTTTTTTCGAAAATTTTTTTCAAAATTTTGTTTCTGAATTTTTTTTCAAAATTTTTTTCAAAAATTTTTTTTCGAAAATTTTTTAAAATTTTTTTTCGAAAATTTTTTTTCGTAATTTCTTTCGAAAATTTTTTTCGAAAATTTTTTTTCGAAAATTTTTTCGAAAATTTTTTTTAAATTTTTTTTCGAAAAATATTTTTGCAAAATTTTTTCGAAATTTTTTTCGAAAATTTTTTTCAAACTTTTTTTTGAAATTTTGTTCGAAAATTTTTTTCAAAATTTTTTTCGAAATTTTGTTCGAAAATTTTTTAAAAAATTTTTTTCGAAAAATTTTTTTCCAAAATTTTTTCGAAAATTTTTTTGAACATTTTTTTCGAAAATTTTTTTTCGAAAATTTTTTTTTCAAAATTTTTTTCGAAAATTTTTTTTCGAAATTTTTTTCGAAAATTTTTTTGAAAATTTTTTTCGAAAAATGTTTTTGAAATTTTTTTTCGAAAATTTTTTTGAAAATATTTTTCGAAAAATTTTTTCAAAATTTTTTTCAAAATTTTTTTCAAAATTTTTTTTCCAAATTTTTTTTCAAAATTTTTTTCGAAAATTTTTTTTCGAAAATTTTTTTAAAAACTTTTTTCGAATTTTTTTTCGAAATTTCTTTCGAAAATTTTTTTCGAAATTTTTTTTCAAAATTTTTTTGAAAATTTTTTTCGAAAATTTTTTTTCGAAATTTTTTTCAAAAATTTTTTTGAAATATTTTTTTCGAAAAATGTTTTTGAAAATTTTTTTCGAAAATTTCTTTGAAAATTTTTTTCGAAATTTTTTTTCAAAATTTTTTTCGAAAATTTTTTTTCGAAATTTCTTTCGAAAAATTTTTTTCCAAAATTTTTTCGAAATTTTTTTCGAAAATTTTTTTGAACAATTTTTTTTTCAAAATTTTTTTCGAAAAATTTTTTTCGAAAATTTTTTTTTGGAAATTTTTTTCGAAAATTTTTTTTCGAAATTTTTTTTTCGAAATTTTTTTCGAAAATTTTTTTTCCAAATTTTTTTTGAAAATTTTTTTCGAAATTTTTTTTCAAAATTTTTTTCAAAAATTTTTTTTCCAAATTTTTTTTTCGAAAATTTTTTTTAAAATTTTTTTCGAAATTTTTTTTCGAAATTTCTTTCGAAAATTTTTTTCGAAATTTTTTTCAAAATTTTTTTCGAAAAATTTTTTTCCAAAATTTTTTCGAAATTTTTTTTCAAAATTTTTTCCGAAAATTTTTTTTCGAAATTTTTTTCGAAAATTTTTTTTCGAAATTTTTTTCAAAAATTTTTTTCAAAATTTTTTTCGAAATTTTTTTCGAAAATTTTTTTCGAAATTTTTTTTCCAAATTTTTTTTCAAAACTTTTTTCGAAAATTTTTTTTCCAAAATTTTTTCAAAATTTTTTTTCGAAATTTTTTTCGAAAATTTTTTTCAATATTTTTTTCGAAAAATTTTTTTCCAAAATTTTCTCGAAAATTTTTTTGAAAATTTTTTTCGAAATTTTTTTTTCAAAATTTTTTTCGAAAATTTTTTTTCGAATTTTTTTTGAAAATATTTTTTGAGAAATTTTTTTTTCAAATTTTTTCGAAAATTTTTTTTCGAAATTTTTTTCGAAAATTTTTTTCAATATTTTTTTCGAAAAATTTTTTTCCAAAATTTTTTCGAAAATTTTTTTGAAAATTTTTTTTGGAAATTTTTTTTGGAAATTTTTTTTGAAATTTTTTTTTCGAAATTTTTTTCGAAAATTTTTTTTCAAATTTTTTTTCGAAATTTTTTTCGAAAATTTTTTTCAAAATTTTTTTCCAAAATTTTTTTCGAAAATTTTTTTTCGAAATCTTTTTCGAAAATTTTTTTTCGAAATCTTTTTCGAAAATTTTTTTCAAAATTTTTTTTCCAAATTTTTTTTCAAAATTTTTTTCGAAAATTTTTTTCAAAATTTTTTTCGAAAATTTTTTTTCGAAATTTCTTTCGAAAATTTTTTTCGAAAATTTTTTTTCGAAAGTTTTTTCGAAAATTTTTTTAAAATTTTTTTCGAAATTTTTTTTCAAAATTTTTTTCAAAAATTTTTTTTCGAAATTTTTTTCGAAATTTTTTTCGAAAATTTTTTTCAAAATTTTTTTTCTGAATTTTTTTTCAAAATTTTTTTCAAAAAGTTTTTTTCGAAAATTTTTTAAAATTTTTTTTCGAAAATTTTTTTTCGTAATTTCTTTCGAAAATTTTTTTCGAAAATTTTTTTTCGAAAATTTTTTCGAAAATGTTTTTGAAATTTTTTTTCGAAAAATATTTTTGCAAAATTTTTTCGAAATTTTTTTCGAAAATTTTTTTCAAAATTTTTTTTGAAATTTTGTTCGAAAATTTTTTTCAAAATTTTTTTCGAAATTTTGTTCGAAAATTTTTTTAAAATTTTTTTCGAAAAATTTTTTTCCAAAATTTTTTCGAAAATTTTTTTGAACATTTTTTTCGAAAATTTTTTTTCGAAAATTTTTTTTTCAAAATTTTTTTCGAAAATTTTTTTTCGAAATTTTTTTCGAAAATTTTTTTGAAAATTTTTTTCGAAAAATGTTTTTGAAATTTTTTTTCGAAAATTTTTTTGAAAATATTTTTCGAAAAATTTTTTCAAAATTTTTTTCAAAATTTTTTTTCCAAATTTTTTTTCAAAATTTTTTTCGAAAATTTTTTTTCGAAAATTTTTTTAAAAACTTTTTTCGAATTTTTTTTCGAAATTTCTTTCGAAAATTTTTTTCGAAATTTTTTTTCAAAATTTTTTTTCAAAATTTTATTCGAAAATTTTCTTAAAAATTTATTTCGAAATTTTTTTCGAAAATTTTTTTCAAAATTTTTTTCGAAAAATTTTTTTCCAAAATTTTTTCGAAAATTTTTTTGAAAATTTTTTTTCGAAAATTTTTTTCAAAATTTTTTTCGAAAATTTTTTTTCGAAATTTTTTTCGAAAATTTTTTTGAAAATTTTTTTCGAAAAATTTTTTTGAAAATTTTTTTCGAATATTTTTTTGAAAATTTTTTTTGAAAATTTTTTTCAAAATTTTTTTTCGAAATTTTTTTCGAAAATTTTTTTCAATATTTTTTTCGAAAAATTTTTTTCCAAAATTTTTTCGAAAATTTTTTTGAAAATTTTTTTCGAAATTTTTTTCGAAAATTTTTTTTCGAAAATTTTTTTTCGAAAATTTTTTTTCGAAAATTTTTTTCAAAATTATTTCTGAAAATTGTTTCGAAAATTTTTTTCGAATTTTTTTTCGAAAATGTTTTTCAAAATTTTTTTCGAAAAATTTTTTTCCAAAATTTTTTCGAAAATTTTTTTGAAAATTTTTTTCGAAAATTTTTTCGAAAATTTTTTTTAAAAATTATTTTCGAAAATTTTTTTCAAAATTTTTTTCTAAATTTTTTTCGAAAATTTTTTTCGAAATTTTTTTTCCAAATTTTTTTTCAAAATTGTTTTCGAAAATTTTTTTTCCAAAATTTTTTCAAAATTTTTTTTCGAAATTTTTTTCGAAAATTTTTTTCAATATTTTTTTCGAAAAATTTTTTTCCAAAATTTTCTCGAAAATTTTTTTGAAAATTTTTTTCGAAATTTTTTTTTCAAAATTTTTTTCGAAAATTTTTTTTCGAATTTTTTTTGAAAATATTTTTTGAGAAATTTTTTTTTCAAATTTTTTCGAAAATTTTTTTTCGAAATTTTTTTCGAAAATTTTTTTCGAAAAATTTTTTTCCAAAATTTTTTCGAAAATTTTTTTGAAAATTTTTTTTAAAAATTTTTTTCGAAATTTTTTTTCAAAATTTTTTTCGAAAATTTTTTTTCGAAATTTTTTTCGAAAATTTTTTTCAAAATTTTTTTCGAATTTTTTTTCGAAAATTTTTTTCGAAATTTTTTTTCCAAATTTATTTTCAAAATTTTTTTCGAAAATTTTTTTTCGAATTTTTTTATCTATTTTAGAATAATTTTTTTCGAAATTTTTTTTCGAAAATTTTTTTTCGAAAATTTTTTTCAAAATTTTTTCTGAAAATTTTTTCGAAAATTTTTTTAAAAATTTTTTTCGAAATTTTTTTTCAATTTTTTTTTTGAAAATTTTTTTCCAAAATTTTTTCGAAAATTTTTTTCAAAATTTTTTTCGAAATTTTTTTTCAAAATTTTTTCGAAAATTTTTTTTCAAAATTTTTTTCGAAAATTTTTTTTAAATTTTTTTTCTAAATTTTTTTCGAAAATTTTTTTCAAAATTTTTTTCCAAAATTTTTTCGATAATGTTTTTGAAAATTTTTTTCGAAAATTTTTTTTCGAAATTTTTTTCAAAATTTTTTTGAAATATTTTTTTCGAAAATTTTTTTTCGAATTTTTTTATCTATTTTAGAATAATTTTTTTCGAAATTTTTTTTCGAAATTTTTTTTCGAAAATTTTTTTTCGAAAATTTTTTTCAAAATTTTTTCTGAAAATTTTGTCGAAAATTTTTTAAAAATTTTTTTCGAAATTTTTTTCAATTTTTTTTTTGAAAATTTTTTTCCAAAATTTTTTCGAAAATTTTTTTCAAAATTTTTTTCGAAATTTTTTTTCAAAATTTTTTCGAAAATGTTTTTTCAAAATTTTTTTCGAAAATTTTTTGTCGAAATTTTTTTCAAAAATTTTTTTGAAATATTTTTTTCGAAAATTTTTTTTCGAATTTTTTTATCTATTTTAGAATAATTTTTTTCAAAATTTTTTTTCGAAAATTTTTTTTCAAAATTTTTTTTTCGAAAATTTTTTTTCGAAAATTTTTTTCAAAATTTTTTCTGAAAATTTTTTCGAAAATTTTTTTTCAAAATTTTTTTCGAAAATTTTTTTCGAAATTTTTTTCTAATTTTTTTTCCAAAATTTTTTCGAAAATTTTTTTGAAAATTTTTTTCGAAAATTTTTTTCGAAATTTTTTTGAAATATTTTTTTCGAAAAATTTTTTTGAAAATTTTTTTCGAAAATTTTTTTCGAAATTTTTTTTCAAAATTTTTTTCGAAAATTTTTTTTCGAAATTTCTTTCGAAAAATTTTTTTCCAAAATTTTGTCGAAATTTTTTTCGAAAATTTTTTTGAAAAATTTTTTTTTTTCAAAATTTTTTTCAAAAAATTTTTTTTCAAAATTTTTTTCGAAAATTTTTTTTTGGAAATTTTTTTCGAAAATTTTTTTTCGAAATTTTTTTTTCGAAATTTTTTTTTCGAAATTTTTTTCGAAAATTTTTTTTCCAAATTTTTTTTGAAAACTTTTTTCGAAATTTTTTTTCAAAATTTTTTTCAAAAATTTTTTTTCCAAATTTTTTTTTCGAAAATTTTTTTAAAAATTTTTTTCGAAATTTTTTTTCGAAATTTCTTTCGAAAATTTTTTTTGAAATTTTTTTCAAAATTTTTTTCGAAAAATTTTTTTCCAAAATTTTTTCGAAATTTTTTTTCAAAATTTTTTCCGAAAATTTTTTTTCGAAATTTTTTTCGAAAATTTTTTTTCGAAATTTTTTTCGAAAATTTTTTTCAAAATTTTTTTCGAAATTTTTTTCGAAAATTTTTTTCGAAATTTTTTTTCCAAATTTTTTTTCAAAACTTTTTTCGAAAATTTTTTTTCCAAAATTTTTTCAAAAATTTTTTTCGAAATTTTTTTCGAAAATTTTTTTCAATATTTTTTTCGAAAAATTTTTTTCCAAAATTTTCTCGATAATTTTTTTGAAAATTTTTTTCGAAATTTTTTTTTCAAAATTTTTTTCGAAAATTTTTTTTCGAATTTTTTTTGAAAATATTTTTTGAGAAATTTTTTTTTCAAATTTTTTGAAAATTTTTTTTCGAAATTTTTTTCGAAAATTTTTTTCAATATTTTTTTCGAAAAATTTTTTTCCAAAATTTTTTCGAAAATTTTTTTGAAAATTTTTTTTGGAAATTTTTTTTGGAAATTTTTTTTGAAATTTTTTTTTCGAAATTTTTTTCGAAAATTTTTTTCAAATTTTTTTTCGAAATTTTTTTCGAAAATTTTTTTCAAAATTTTTTTCCAAAATTTTTCGAAAATTTTTTTCAAAATTTTTTTCGAAAATTTTTTTTCGAAATTTTTTTCGAAAATTTTTTTTCGAAATTTTTTTCGAAAATTTTTTTCAAAATTTTTTTTCCAAATTTTTTTTCAAAATTTTTTTCGAAAATTTTTATTCAAAACTTTTTTCGAAAATTTTTTTTCGAAATTTCTTTCGAAAATTTTTTTCGAAAATTTTTTTTCGAAAGTTTTTTCGAAAATTTTTTTAAAATTTTTTTCGAAATTTTTTTTCAAAATTTTTTTCAAAATTTTTTTTCTGAATTTTTTTTCAAAATTTTTTTCAAAAATTTTTTTTCGAAAATTTTTTAAAATTTTTTTTCGAAAATTTTTTTTCGTAATTTCTTTCGAAAATTTTTTTCGAAAATTTTTTTTCGAAAATTTTTTCGAAAATTTTTTTGAAATTTTTTTTCGAAAAATATTTTTGCAAAATTTTTTCGAATTTTTTTTCGAAAATTTTTTTCAAAATTTTTTTTGAAATTTTGATCGAAAATTTTTTTCAAAATTTTTTTCGAAATTTTGTTCGAAAATTTTTTTCGAAAAATTTTTTTCCAAAATTTTTTCGAAAATTTTTTTGAACATTTTTTTCGAAAATTTTTTTTCGAAAATTTTTTTTTCAAAATTTTTTTTTCAAAATTTTTTTCGAAAATTTTTTTTCGAAATTTTTTTCGAAAATTTTTTTGAAAATTTTTTTCGAAAAATGTTTTTGAAATTTTTTTTCGAAAATTTTTTTGAAAATATTTTTCGAAAAATTTTTTCAAAATTTTTTTCAAAATTTTTTTTCCAAATTTTTTTTCAAAATTTTTTTCGAAAATTTTTTTTCGAAAATTTTTTTAAAAACTTTTTTCGAATTTTTTTTCGAAATTTCTTTCGAAAATTTTTTTCGAAATTTTTTTTCAAAATTTTTTTTCAAAATTTTATTCGAAAATTTTCTTAAAAATTTATTTCGTAATTTTTTTCAAAAATTTTTTTCAAAATTTTTTTCGAAAAATTTTTTTCCAAAATTTTTTCGAAAATTTTTTTGAAAATTTTTTTTCGAAAATTTTTTTCAAAATTTTTTTCGAAAATTTTTTTTCGAATTTTTTTCGAAAATTTTTTTGAAAATTTTTTTCGAAAAATTTTTTTGAAAATTTTTTTCGAATATTTTTTTGAAAATTTTTTTTGAAAATTTTTTTCAAAATTTTTTTTCGAAATTTTTTTCGAAAATTTTTTTCAATATTTTTTTCGAAAAATTTTTTTCCAAAATTTTTTCGAAAATTTTTTTGAAAATTTTTTTCGAAATTTTTTTCGAAAATTTTTTTTCGAAAATTTTTTTCAAAATTATTTCTGAAAATTTTTTCGAAAATTTTTTTCAAAATTTTTTTCGAATTTTTTTTCGAAAATGTTTTTCAAAATTTTTTTCGAAAAATTTTTTTCCAAAATTTTTTCGAAAATTTTTTTGAAAATTTTTTTCGAAAATTTTTTTTCAAAACTATTTTCGAAAATTTTTTTCAAAATTTTTTTCTAAATTTTTTTCGAAAATTTTTTTCGAAATTTTTTTTCCAAATTTTTTTTCAAAATTGTTTTCGAAAATTTTTTTTCCAAAATTTTTTCAAAATTTTTTTTCGAAATTTTTTTCGAAAATTTTTTTCAAAATTTTTTTCGAAAAATTTTTTTCCAAAATTTTTTCGAAAATTTTTTTGAAAATTTTTTTTCGAAAATTTTTTTCAAAATTTTTTTCGAAAATTTTTTTTCGAATTTTTTTCGAAAATTTTTTTGAAAATTTTTTTCGAAAAATTTTTTTGAAAATTTTTTTCGAATATTTTTTTGAAAATTTTTTTTGAAAATTTTTTTCAAAATTTTTTTTCGAAATTTTTTTCGAAAATTTTTTTCAATATTTTTTTCGAAAAATTTTTTTCCAAAATTTTTTCGAAAATTTTTTTGAAAATTTTTTTCGAAATTTTTTTCGAAAATTTTTTTTCGAAAATTTTTTTCAAAATTATTTCTGAAAATTTTTTCGAAAATTTTTTTCAAAATTTTTTTCGAATTTTTTTTCGAAAATGTTTTTCAAAATTTTTTTCGAAAAATTTTTTTCCAAAATTTTTTCGAAAATTTTTTTGAAAATTTTTTTCGAAAATTTTTTTTCAAAACTATTTTCGAAAATTTTTTTCAAAATTTTTTTCTAAATTTTTTTCGAAAATTTTTTTCGAAATTTTTTTTCCAAATTTTTTTTCAAAATTGTTTTCGAAAATTTTTTTTCCAAAATTTTTTCAAAATTTTTTCTCGAAAATTTTTTTGAAAATTTTTTTCGAAATTTTTTTTTCAAAATTTTTTTCGAAAATTTTTTTTCAAATTTTTTCGAAAATTTTTTTTCGAAATTTTTTTCGAAAATTTTTTTCGAAAAATTTTTTTCCAAAATTTTTTCGAAAATTTTTTTGAAAATTTTTTTTGGAAATTTTTTTTCAAAATTTTTTTCGAAATTTTTTTTTCGAAATTTTTTTCGAAAATTTTTTTCGAAAATTTTTTTCAAATTTTTTTTCGAAATTTTTTTCGAAAATTTTTTTCAAAATTTTTTTCAAAATTTTTTTCCAAAATTTTTTCGAAAATTTTTTTCAAAATTTTTTTCGAAAATTTTTTTTCGAAATTTTTTTCGAAAATTTTTTTTCGAAATTTTTTTCGAAAATTTTTTTCAAAATTTTTTTTCCAAATTTTTTTCAAAAATTTTTTTTCGAAATTTTTTTCGAAATTTTTTTCGAAAATTTTTTTCAAAATTTTTTTTCTGAATTTTTTTTCAAAATTTTTTTCAAAAATTTTTTTTCGAAAATTTTTTAAAATTTTTTTTCGAAAATTTTTTTTCGTAATTTCTTTCGAAAATTTTTTTCGAAAATTTTTTTTCGAAAATTTTTTCGAAAATTTTTTTGAAATTTTTTTTCGAAAAATATTTTTGCAAAATTTTTTCGAAATTTTTTTCGAAAATTTTTTTCGAAATTTTGTTCGAAAATTTTTTTTCGAAAATTTTTTTCAAAATTTTTTTCGAAATTTTTTTTCAAAATTTTTTCGAAATTTTTTTTCAAAATTTTTTTCGAAAATTTTTTTTCGAAATTTTTTTCCAAAATTTTTTCGAAAATTTTTTTGAAAATTTTTTTCGAAATTTTTTTCGAAAATTTTTTTTCGAAAATTTTTTTTTGAAAATTTTTTTTCGAAAATTTTTTTCAAAATTATTTCTGAAAATTTTTTCGAAAATTTTTTTCAAATTTTTTTCGAATTTTTTTTCGAAAATTTTTTTCGAAATTTTTTTTCGAAATTTTTTTTCGAAATTTTTTTTCCAAATTTTTTTTCAAAATTTTTTTCGAAAATTTTTTTCAAAATTTTTTTTCCAAATTTTTTATCAATTTTTTTATCTATTTTCGAATAATTTTTTTCGAAATTTTTTTTCGAAAATTTTTTTCAAAATTTTTTCTGAAAATTTTTTCGAAAATTTTTTTAAAAATTTTTTTCGAAATTTTTTTTCAATTTTTTTTTTGAAAATTTTTTTCCAAAATTTTTTCGAAAATTTTTTTCAAAATTTTTTTCGAAAAATTTTTTTCCAAAATTTTTTCGAAAATTTTTTTGAAAATTTTTTTCGAAAATTTTTTTTCGAAATTTTTTTCAAGAATTTTTTTGAAATATTTTTTTCGAAAAATTTTTTTGAAAATTTTTTTCGAAAATTTTTTTGAAAATTTTTTTCGAAATTTTTTTTCAAAATTTTTTTCGAAAATTTTTTTTCGAAATTTTTTTCGAAAATTTTTTTCGAAAAATTTTTTTCCAAAATTTTTTCGAAATTTTTTTCGAAAATTTTATTGAAAATTTTTTTCGAAAAATTTTTTTGAAAATTTTTTTGGAAAATTTTTTTGAAAATTGTTTTCGAAATTTTTTTTCAAAATTTTTTTCGAAATTATTTTTTCGAAATTTTTTTCGAAAATTTTTCTTCGAAATTTTTTTCGAAAATTTTTTTCATAATTTTTTTTCCAAATTTTTTATCAAAATTTTTTTCGAAAATTTTTTTTCGAAAATTTTTTTAAAAATTTTTTTCGAAATTTTTTTTTCGCAATTTCTTTCAAAAATTTTTTTCGAAATTTTTTTCAAAATTTTTTTCGATAAATTTTTTTCCAAAATTTTTTCGAAAATTTTTTCGAAAATTTTTTTACGAAAATTTTTTCGAGAATTTTTTTGGAAATTTTTTTTCAAAATTTTTTTCGAAAATTTTTTTTCGAAATTTTTTTCGAAAATTTTTTTCAAATTTTTTTCCAAAATTTTTTCGAAAATTTTTTTCAAAATTTTTTTCGAAAATTTTTTTTCGAAATTTTTTTTCGAAAATTTTTTTTCGACATTTTTTTCGAAAATTTTTTTCAAAATTTTTTTTCCAAATTTTTTTCGAAAATTTTTTTTCGAAATTTTTTTCAAAATTTTTTTCGAAAATTTTTTTTCGAAAATTTTTTTTCGAAAATTTTTTTCAAAATTTTTTTTGATATTTTTTTTTGAAATTTTTTTCGAAAATTTTTTTGAAAATTTTTTTTGAAAAATTTTTTTGAAAATTTTTTTCGAAAATTTTTTCGAAAATTTTTTTCGAAATTTTTTTTCAAAATTTTTATTCGAAAATTTTTTTTCGAAATTTTTTTCGAAAATTTTTTTCAAAATTTTTTTTCCAAATTTTTTTTTTTTTAATTTTTTCGAAAATTTTTTTTCGTAATTTCTTTCGAAAATTTTTTTCGAAAATTATTTTTTCGAAAATTTTTTTTTAAATTTTTTTTCGAAAAATTTTTTTGCAAAATTTTTTCTAAATTTTTTTTGAAAGTTTTTTTCGAAATTTTTTTCAAAATTTTTTTCAATAATTTTTTTTCCAAATTTTTTTCGAAAATTTTTTTTCAAAATTTTTTTCGAAAATTTTTTTCAAAATTTTTTTCGAAATTTATTTTCAAAATTTTTTTCGAAATTTTTTTTTCCAAATTTTTTCAAAATTTTTTTTCGAAATTTTTTTCGAAAATTTTTTTCAATATTTTTTTCGAAAATTTTTTTTCGAAATTTTTTTCGAAAATTTTTTTCGAAAATTTTTTTTCGAAAAGTTTTTTCAAAATTTTTTTCGAAAATTTTTTTTGAAATTTTTTTCGAAATTTTTTTTCAAAATTTTTTTCAAAAATTTTTTTTCTAAATTTTTTTCGAAAATTTTTTTTCGAAATTTTTTTCGAAAATTTTTTTCAAATTTTTTTTCGAATTTTTTTTCGAAAATTTTTTTCGAAATTTTTTTTTCAAAATTTTTTTCAAAATTTTTTTCGAAAATTTTTTTTCGAATTTTTTTATCTATTTTCGAAAAATTTTTTTCGAAATTTTTTTTCGAAAATTTTTTTTCGAAAATTTTTTTCAAAATTTTTTTCGAAATTTTTTTCGAAAATTTTTTTCAAAATGTTTTTCGAAAATTTTTTTTCCAAAATTTTTTCGAAAATTTTTTTGAAAATTTTTTTCGAAAATTTTTTTTCGAAACTTTTTTCAAAATTTTTTTCGAAATTTTTTTCGAAAATTTTTTTCGAAATTTTTTTTCCAAATTTTTTTTCAAAATTTTTTTCAAAAATTTTTTTTCCAAATTTTTTTCGAAAATTTTTTAAAAATTTTTTTTCGAAATTTTTTTCGAAATTTTTTTTCTAAATTTTTTTCGAAAATTTTTTTTCGAAATTTTTTTCGAAAATTTTTTTCAAAATTTTTTTCGAATTTTTTTTCGAAAATTTTTTTCGATATTTTTTTTCGAAAATTTTTTTCGAAATTTTTTTTCCAAATTTTTTTTCAAATTTTTTTTCGAAAATTTTTTTTCGAATTTTTTTATCTATTTTCGAATAATTTTTTTCGAAATTTTTTTTCGAAAATTTTTTTCAAAATTTTTTCTGAAAATTTTTTCGAAAATTTTTTTAAAAATTTTTTTCGAAATTTTTTTTCAATTTTTTTTTTGAAAATTTTTTTCCAAAATTTTTCCGAAAATTTTTTTCAAAATTTTTTTCGAAATTTTTTTTCAAAATTTTTTTGTAAAATTTTTTTTCAAAATTTTTCTCGAAAATTTTTTTCGAAAATTTTTTTCAAAATTTTTTTCGAAAAATTTTTTTCCAAATTTTTTTCGAAAAATTTTGAAATTTTTTTTCGAAAATTTTTTTTCGAAATTTTTTTCAAGAATTTTTTGAAATATTTTTTTCGAAAAATTTTTTTGAAAATTGTTCTCGAAATTTTTTTTCAAAATTTTTTTCGAAATTTTTTTTTCGAAATTTTTTTCGAAAATTTTTCTTCGAAATTTTTTTCGAAAATTTTTTTCAAAATTTTTTTTCCAAATTTTTTATCAAAATTTTTTTCGGAAATTTTTTTTCGAAAATTTTTTTAAAAATTTTTTTCGAAATTTTTTTTCGAAATTTCTTTCAAAAATTTTTTTCGAAATTTTTTTCAAAATTTTTTTCGATAAATTTTTTTCCAAAATTTTTTCGAAAATTTTTTCGAAAATTTTCTTACGAAAATTTTTTCGAGAATTTTTTTGAAAATTTTTTTGGAAATTATTTTTTCAAAATTTTTTTCGAAAATTTTTTTTCGAAATTTTTTTCGAAAATTTTTTTCAAATTTTTTTCCAAAATTTTTTCGAAAATTTTTTTCAAAATTTTTTTCGAAAATTTTTTTTCGAATTTTTTTTCGAAAATTTTTTTTCGACATTTTTTTCGAAAATTTTTTTCAAAATTTTTTTTCCAAATTTTTTTCGAAAATTTTTTTTCGAAATTTTTTTCAAAATTTATTTCGATATTTTTTTTCAAAAATTTTTTTGAAAATTTTTTTTGAAAAATTTTTTTGAAAATTTTTTTCGAAAATTTTTTCGAAAATTTTTTTCGAAATTTTTTTTCAAAATTTTTATTCGACAATTTTTTTTCGAAATTTTTTTCGAAAATTTTTTTCAAAATTTTTTTTCCAAATTTTTTTTTCAAAATTTTTTTGAAAATTTTTTTTCGTAATTACTTTCGAAAATTTTTTTCAAAAATTTTTTTTCGAAAATTTTTTCGAAAATTTTTCTTAAATTTTTTTTCGAAAAATTTTTTTGCAAAATTTTTTCTAAATTTTTTTTGAAAATTTTTTTCGAAATTTTTTTCAAAATTTTTTTCAATAATTTTTTTTCCAAATTTTTTTCGAAAATTTTATTTCAAAATTTTTTTCGAAAATTTTTTTCAAAATTTTTTTCGAAAATTTTTTTTCGAAATTTTTTTTCGAAAATTTTTTTTCGAAATTTTTTTTAAAAATTTTTTTCGAAAATTTTTTTTTGAAATTTTTTTCGAAATTTTTTTTCAAAATTTTTTTCGAAAATTTTTTTTCTAAATATTTTTCGAAAATTTTTTTTTGGAATTTTTTTCGAAATTTTTTTTCAAATTTTTTTTCGCATTTTTTTTCGAAAATTTTTTTCGAAATTTTTTTTCCAAATTTTTTTTCCAAATTTTTTTTCAAAATTTTTTTCGAAAATTTTTTTTCGAATTTTTTTATGTATTTTCGAAAAATTTTTTTCGAAATTTTTTTTCGAAAATTTTTTTTCGAAAATTTTTTTCAAAATTTTTTTCGAAATTTTTTTCGAAAATTTTTTTCAAAATGTTTTTCGAAAAAATTTTTTCCAAAATTTTTTCGAAAATTTTTTTTAAAATTTTTTTCGAAAATTTTTTTTCGAAATTTTTTTCAAAATTTTTTTTGAAATATTTTTTTCGAAAAATTTTTTTCAAAATTTTTTTCGAAAATTTTTTTTTGGAAATTTTTTTCGAAAATTATTTTTCGAAATTTTTTTCAAAAATTTTTTTCAAAAATTTTTTCCAAATTTTTTTTCAAAATTTTTTTCGAAAATTTTTTTCGAAATTTTTTTTCAAAATTTTTTTCAAAAATTTTTTTTCCAAATTTTTTTCGAAAATTTTTTTAAAAATTTTTTTCGAAATTTTTTTCGAAAATTTTTTTTCAAAATTTTTTTCGAAAATTTTTTTCAAAATTTTTTTCAAAAATTTTTTTCAAAATTTTTTCGAAATTTTTTTTCAAAATTTTTTTCGAAAATTTCTTTTCGAAATTTTTTTCGAAAATTTTTTTTCGAAATTTTTTTCGAAAATTTTTTTTCGAAATTTTTTTTCGAAATTTTTTTCGAAAATTTTTTTCAAAATTTTTTTTCTGAATTTTTTTTCAAAATTTTTTTCGAAAATTTTTTTCCGAAAAGTTTTTAAAAATTTTTTTCGAAAATTTTTTTTCGTAATTTCTTTCGAAAATTTTTTTCGAAAATTTTTTTTCGAAAATTGTTTCTCGAAAATTTTTTCGAAAATTTTTTTGGAATTTTTTTTCGAAAAAGTTTTTTGCAAAATTTTTTTTAAATTTTTTTTGAAAATTTTTTTCGAAATTTTTTTCAAAATTTTTTTCAATAATTTTTTTTCCAAATTTTTTTCGAATATTTTTTTAAAAATTTTTTTCGAAATTTTTTTCGAAATTTTTTTTTCAAAATTTTTTTCGAAAATTTTTTTCGAAATTTTTTTCGAAAATTTTTTTTCGAAATTTTTTTCGAAAATTTTTTTCGAAAATTTTTTTCAAAATTTTTTTCGAAAATTTTTTTCAAAATTTTTTTCGAAATTTTTTTCGAAAATTTTTTTCAAAATTTTTTTCGAAAAATTTTTTTCCAAAATTTTTTCGAAAATTTTTTTTCGATATTTTTTTGAAAGTTTTTTTGAAAATTTTTTTCGAAAAATTTTTTTGAAAATTTTTTTCGAAAATTTTTTTGAAAATTTTTTTCGAAATTTTTTTTCAAAATTTTTTTCGAAAATTTTTTTTTTGAAATTTTTTTCGAAAATTTTTTTTCGAAATTTTTTTCAAAAATTTTTTTCCAAAATCTTTTCGAAAATTTTATTCAAAATTTTTTTCGAAATTTTTTTTCAAAATTTTTTCGAAAATTTTTTTTCAAAATTTTTCTCGAAAATTTTTTTCAAAATTTTTTTCGAAATTTTTTTCGAAAATTTTTTTCAAAATTTTTTTCGAAAAATTTTTTTCCAAAATTTTTTCGAAAATTTTTTTGAAAATTTTTTTCGAAAATTTTTTTTCGAAATTTTTTTCAAAATTTTTCTTGAAATATTTTTTTCGAAAAATTTTTTTGAAAATTTTTTTCGAAAATTTTTTTGAAAATTTTTTTCGAAATTTTTTTTCAAAATTTTTTTCGAAATTTTTTTTTCGAAATTTTTTTTCGAAATTTTTTTTTCGAAATTTTTTTCGAAAATTTTTTTCAAAATTTTTTTTCCAAATTTTTTTTCAAAATTTTTTTCGAAAATTTTTTTCAAAATTATTTTCAAAATTTTTTTTCGAAATTTTTTTCAAAATTTTTTTTGAAATATTTTTTTCGAAAAATTTTTTTCAAAATTTTTTTCGAAAATTTTTTTTTGGAAATTTTTTTCGAAAATTTTTTTTCGAAATTTTTTTCAAAAATTTTTTTCAAAAATTTTTTCCAAATTTTTTTTCAAAATTTTTTTCGAAAATTTTTTTCGAAATTTTTTTTCAAAATTTTTTTCAAAAATTTTTTTTCCAAATTTTTTTCGAAAATTTTTTCAAATTTTTTTTTGAAATTTTTTTCGAAAATTTTTTTCAAAATTTTTTTCCAAAATTTTTTCGAAAATTTTTTCGAAAATTTTTTTGAAAATTTTTTTCGAAAATTTTTTTTCGAAAATTTTTTTCAAAATTTTTTTCGAAAATTTTTTTTTGAAATTTTTTTCGAAAATTTTTTTGAAAATTTTTTTCGAAAAATTTTTTTGAAAATTTTTTTCGAAAATTTTTTTGAAAATTTTTTTCGAAATTTTTTTTCAAAATTTTTTTCGAAAATTTTTTTTCGAAATTTTTTTTCGAAATTTTTTTTGAAAATTTTTTTGAAAATTTTTTTTCTGAATTTTTTTTCAAAATTTTTTTCGAAATTTTTTTTTCGAAAATTTTTTAAAATTTTTTTTCGTAATTTCTTTCGAAAATTTTTTTCGAAAATTTTTTTTCGAAAATTTTTTCGAAAATTTTTTTGAAATTTTTTTTTGAAAAAGTTTTTTGCAAAATTTTTTCTAAATTTTTTTTGAAAATTTTTTTCGAAATTTTTTTTCAAAATTTTTATTCGACAATTTTTTTTCGAAATTTTTTTCGAAAATTTTTTTCAAAATTTTTTTTCCAAATTTTTTTTTCAAAATTTTTTTGAAAATTTTTTTTCGTAATTACTTTCGAAAATTTTTTTCAAAAATTTTTTTTCGAAAATTTTTTCGAAAATTTTTCTTAAATTTTTTTTCGAAAAATTTTTTTGCAAAATTTTTTCTAAATTTTTTTTGAAAATTTTTTTCGAAATTTTTTTCAAAATTTTTTTCAATAATTTTTTTTCCAAATTTTTTTCGAAAATTTTATTTCAAAATTTTTTTCGAAAATTTTTTTCAAAATTTTTTTCGAAAATTTTTTTTCGAAATTTTTTTTCGAAAATTTTTTTTCGAAATTTTTTTTAAAAATTTTTTTCGAAAATTTTTTTTTGAAATTTTTTTCGAAATTTTTTTTCAAAATTTTTTTCGAAAATTTTTTTTCTAAATATTTTTCGAAAATTTTTTTTTGGAATTTTTTTCGAAAATTTTTTTCAAATTTTTTTTCGCATTTTTTTTCGAAAATTTTTTTCGAAATTTTTTTTCCAAATTTTTTTTCCAAATTTTTTTTCAAAATTTTTTTCGAAAATTTTTTTTCGAATTTTTTTATGTATTTTCGAAAAATTTTTTTCGAAATTTTTTTTCGAAAATTTTTTTTCGAAAATTTTTTTCAAAATTTTTTTCGAAATTTTTTTCAAAAATTTTTTTCAAAATGTTTTTCGAAAAAATTTTTTCCAAAATTTTTTCGAAAATTTTTTTGAAAATTTTTTTCGAAAATTTTTTTTCGAAATTTTTTTCAAAATTTTTTTTGAAATATTTTTTTCGAAAAATTTTTTTCAAAATTTTTTTCGAAAATTTTTTTTTGGAAATTTTTTTCGAAAATTTTTTTTCGAAATTTTTTTCAAAAATTTTTTTCAAAAATTTTTTCCAAATTTTTTTTCAAAATTTTTTTCGAAAATTTTTTTCGAAATTTTTTTTCAAAATTTTTTTCAAAAATTTTTTTTCCAAATTTTTTTCGAAAATTTTTTTAAAAATTTTTTTCGAAATTTTTTTCGAAAATTTTTTTTCAAAATTTTTTTCGAAAATTTTTTTCAAAATTTTTTTCGAAAATTTTTTTCAAAATTTTTTCGAAATTTTTTTTCAAAATTTTTTTCGAAAATTTCTTTTCGAAATTTTTTTCGAAAATTTTTTTTCGAAATTTTTTTCGAAAATTTTTTTTCGAAATTTTTTTTCGAAATTTTTTTCGAAAATTTTTTTCAAAATTTTTTTTCTGAATTTTTTTTCAAAATTTTTTTCGAAATTTTTTTCCGAAAAGTTTTTAAAAATTTTTTTCGAAAATTTTTTTTCGTAATTTCTTTCGAAAATTTTTTTCGAAAATTTTTTTTCGAAAATTGTTTCTCGAAAATTTTTTCGAAAATTTTTTTGGAATTTTTTTTCGAAAAAGTTTTTTGCAAAATTTTTTTTAAATTTTTTTTGAAAATTTTTTTCGAAATTTTTTTCAAAATTTTTTTCAATAATTTTTTTTCCAAATTTTTTTCGAATATTTTTTTAAAAATTTTTTTCGAAATTTTTTTCGAAATTTTTTTTTCAAAATTTTTTTCGAAAATTTTTTTCGAAATTTTTTTCGAAAATTTTTTTTCGAAATTTTTTTCGAAAATTTTTTTCGAAAATTTTTTTCAAAATTTTTTTCGAAAATTTTTTTCAAAATTTTTTTCGAAATTTTTTTCGAAAATTTTTTTCAAAATTTTTTTCGAAAAATTTTTTTCCAAAATTTTTTCGAAAATTTTTTTTCGATATTTTTTTGAAAGTTTTTTTGAAAATTTTTTTCGAAAAATTTTTTTGAAAATTTTTTTCGAAAATTTTTTTGAAAATTTTTTTCGAAATTTTTTTTCAAAATTTTTTTCGAAAATTTTTTTTTTGAAATTTTTTTCGAAAATTTTTTTTCGAAATTTTTTTCAAAAATTTTTTTCCAAAATCTTTTCGAAAATTTTATTCAAAATTTTTTTCGAAATTTTTTTTCAAAATTTTTTCGAAAATTTTTTTTCAAAATTTTTCTCGAAAATTTTTTTCAAAATTTTTTTCGAAATTTTTTTCGAAAATTTTTTTCAAAATTTTTTTCGAAAAATTTTTTTCCAAAATTTTTTCGAAAATTTTTTTGGAAAATTTTTTTCGAAAATTTTTTTTCGAAATTTTTTTCAAAATTTTTCTTGAAATATTTTTTTCGAAAAATTTTTTTGAAAATTTTTTTCGAAAATTTTTTTGAAAATTTTTTTCGAAATTTTTTTTAAAAATTTTTTTCGAAATTTTTTTTTCGAAATTTTTTTTCGAAATTTTTTTTTCGAAATTTTTTTCGAAAATTTTTTTCAAAATTTTTTTTCCAAATTTTTTTTCAAAATTTTTTTCGAAAATTTTTTTCAAAATTATTTTCAAAATTTTTTTTCGAAATTTTTTTCAAAATTTTTTTTGAAATATTTTTTTCGAAAAATTTTTTTCAAAATTTTTTTCGAAAATTTTTTTTTGGAAATTTTTTTCGAAAATTTTTTTTCGAAATTTTTTTCAAAAATTTTTTTCAAAAATTTTTTCCAAATTTTTTTTCAAAATTTTTTTCGAAAATTTTTTTCGAAATTTTTTTTCAAAATTTTTTTCAAAAATTTTTTTTCCAAATTTTTTTCGAAAATTTTTTCAAATTTTTTTTTGAAATTTTTTTCGAAAATTTTTTTCAAAATTTTTTTCCAAAATTTTTTCGAAAATTTTTTCGAAAATTTTTTTGAAAATTTTTTTCGAAAATTTTTTTTCGAAAATTTTTTTCAAAATTTTTTTCGAAAATTTTTTTTTGAAATTTTTTTCGAAAATTTTTTTGAAAATTTTTTTCGAAAAATTTTTTTGAAAATTTTTTTCGAAAATTTTTTTGAAAATTTTTTTCGAAATTTTTTTTCAAAATTTTTTTCGAAAATTTTTTTTCGAAATTTTTTTTCGAAATTTTTTTTGAAAATTTTTTTGAAAATTTTTTTTCTGAATTTTTTTTCAAAATTTTTTTCGAAATTTTTTTTTCGAAAATTTTTTAAAATTTTTTTTCGTAATTTCTTTCGAAAATTTTTTTCGAAAATTTTTTTTCGAAAATTTTTTCGAAAATTTTTTTGAAATTTTTTTTTGAAAAAGTTTTTTGCAAAATTTTTTCTAAATTTTTTTTGAAAATTTTTTTTGGAATTTTTTTCAAAATTTTTTTCAATAATTTTTTTTCCAAATTTTTTTCGAAAATTTTTTTAAAAATTTTTTTCGAAAATTTTTTTAAAAATTTTTTTCGAAATTTTTTTCGAAAATTTTTTTTCAAAATTTTTTTCGAAAATTTTTTTCGAAATTTTTTTCGAAAATTTTTTTTCGAAATTTTTTTCGAAAATTTTTTTCAAAATTTATCTCGAAAATTTTTTTCGTAATTTTTTTCGAAAATGTTTTTTCGAAATTTTTTTCGAAAATTTTTTTCAAAATTTTTTTCGAAATTTTTTTCGAAAATTTTTTTCGAAATTTTTTTCCAAATTTTTTTTCCAAATTTTTTTCGAAATTTTTTTTTCCAAATTTTTTTCAAAATTTTTTTTCGAAATTTTTTTCAAAAATTTTTTTCCAAATTTTTTTTCCAAATTTTTTTTTCAAAATTTTTTTCGAAAATTTTTTTTGAAATTTTTTTTCAAAATTTTTTTCAAAATATTTTTTTTCCAAATTTTTTTCGAAAATTTTTTTAAAAATTTTTTTTCAAAATTTTTTTCGAAAATTTTTTTCAAAATTTTTTTCGAAATTTTTTTTCAAAATTTTTTCGAAATTTTTTTTCAAAATTTTTTTTCGAAAATTTTTTTTCGAAATTTTTTTCGAAAATTTTTTTTCGAAATTTTTTTTTGGAAATTTTTTTCGAAAATTTTTTTTCGAAATTTTTTTCGAAAATTTTTTTCAAAATTTTTTTAGAAATTTTTTTCGAAAATTTTTTTCGAAATTTTTTTTACAAATTTTTTTTCAAAATTTTTTTCGAAAATTTTTTTTCCAAAATTTTTTCAAAATTTTTTTTCAAAATTTTTTTCGAAAATTATTTTTCGAAATTTTTTTCGAAAATTTGTTTCAATATTTTTTTCGAAAAATTTTTTTCCAAAATTTTTTCGAAAATTTTTTTGAAAATTTTTTTTGGGATATTTTTTTTCAAAATTTTTTTCGAAATTTTTTTTTCGAAATTTTTTTCGAAATTTTTTTTCAAATTTTTTTTCGAAATTTTTTTCGAAAATTTTTTCCAAAATTTTTTCGATAATTTTTTTCAAAATTTTTTTCGAAAATTTTTTCCGAAATTTTTTTCGAAAATTTTTTTTCGAAATTTTTTTCGAAAATTTTTTTCAAAATTTTTTTTCCAAATTTTTTTTCAAAATTTTTTGCGAAAATTTTTTTCGAAAATTTTTTTCGAAATTTTTTTTTTCGAAAATTTTTTCGAAAATTTTTTTGAAATATTTTTTTCGAAAAATTTTT
Organism: Uropetala carovei; assembly: GCA_036926305.1. Lineage (NCBI taxonomy): Eukaryota > Metazoa > Arthropoda > Insecta > Odonata > Petaluridae > Uropetala > Uropetala carovei. The sequence goes on along the minus strand of JAXCHB010000310.1, from coordinate 108,639 downwards.
TTGAAAATTTTTTTCGAAAATTTTTTTGAAAATTTTTTTCGAAATTTTTTTTCAAAATTTTTTTCGAAAATTTTTTTTCGAAATTCCTTACGAAAAATTTTTTTCCAAAATTTTTTCGAAATTTTTTTCGAAAATTTTTTTGAAAAATTTTTTTTTCAAAATTTTTTTCGAAAAATTTTTTTTCAAAATTTTTTTCGAAAATTTTTTTTTGGAAATTTTTTTCGAAAATTTTTTTTCGAAATTTTTTTTTCGAAATTTTTTTCGAAAATTTTTTTTCCAAATTTTTTTTCAAAATTTTTTTTCAAAATTTTTTTCAAAATATTTTTTTTCCAAATTTTTTTCGATTTTTTTTTTAAAAATTTTTTTTCAAAATTTTTTTCGAAAATTTTTTTCAAAATTTTTTTCGAAATTTTTTTTCAATATTTTTTCGAAATTTTTTTTCAAAATTTTTTTCGAAAATTTTTTTTCGAAATTTTTTTCGAAATTTTTTTTTCGGAATTTTTTTCGAAATTTTTTTCGAAAATTTTTTTTCGAAATTTTTTTCGAAAATTTTTTTCAAAATTTTTTTAGAAATTTTTTTCGAAAATTTTTTTCGAAATTTTTTTTACAAATTTTTTTTCAAAATTTTTTTCGAAAATTTTTTTTCCAAAATTTTTTCAAAATTTTTTTTGAAAATTTTTTTTGAAAATTTTTTTCAAAATTTTTTTTCGAAATTTTTTTCGAAAATTTTTTTCAATATTTTTTTCGAAAAATTTTTTTCCAAAATTTTTTCGAAAATTTTTTTGAAAATTTTTTTCGAAATTTTTTTCGAAAATTTCTTTTCGAAAATTTTTTTTCGAAAATTTTTTTTCGAAAATTTTTTTTCGAAAATTTTTTTTCGAAAATTTTTTTCAAAATTATTTCTGAAAATTTTTTCGAAAATTTTTTTCAAAATTTTTTTCGAATTTTTTTTCGAAAATGTTTTTCAAAATTTTTTTCGAAAAATTTTTTTCCAAAATTTTTTCGAAAATTTTTTTGAAAATTTTTTTCGAAAATTTTTTTTCAAAACTATTTTCGAAAATTTTTTTCAAAATTTTTTTCTAAATTTTTTTCGAAAATTTTTTTCGAAATTTTTTTTCCAAATTTTTTTTCAAAATTGTTTTCGAAAATTTTTTTTCCAAAATTTTTTCAAAATTTTTTTTCGAAATTTTTTTCGAAAATTTTTTTCAATATTTTTTTCGAAAAATTTTTTTCCAAAATTTTCTCGAAAATTTTTTTGAAAATTTTTTTCGAAATTTTTTTTTCAAAATTTTTTTCGAAAATTTTTTTTCAAATTTTTTCGAAAATTTTTTTTCGAAATTTTTTTCGAAAATTTTTTTCGAAAAATTTTTTTCCAAAATTTTTTCGAAAATTTTTTTGAAAATTTTTTTTGGAAATTTTTTTTCAAAATTTTTTTCGAAATTTTTTTTTCGAAATTTTTTTCGAAAATTTTTTTCGAAAATTTTTTTCAAATTTTTTTTCGAAATTTTTTTCGAAAATTTTTTTCAAAATTTTTTTCAAAATTTTTTTCCAAAATTTTTTCGAAAATTTTTTTCAAAATTTTTTTCGAAAATTTTTTTTCGAAATTTTTTTCGAAAATTTTTTTTCGAAATTTTTTTCGAAAATTTTTTTCAAAATTTTTTTTCCAAATTTTTTTCAAAAATTTTTTTTCGAAATTTTTTTCGAAATTTTTTTCGAAAATTTTTTTCAAAATTTTTTTCGAAAATTTTTTTCAAAATTTTTTTTCCAAATTTTTTTCAAAAATTTTTTTTCGTAATTACTTTCGAAAATTTTTTTCAAAAATTTTTTTTCGAAAATTTTTTCGAAAATTTTTCTTAAATTTTTTTTCGAAAAATTTTTTTGCAAAATTTTTTCTAAATTTTTTTTGAAAATTTTTTTCGAAATTTTTTTCAAAATTTTTTTCAATAATTTTTTTTCCAAATTTTTTTCGAAATTTTATTTCAAAATTTTTTTCGAAAATTTTTTTCAAAATTTTTTTCGAAAATTTTTTTTCGAAATTTTTTTTCGAAAATTTTTTTTCGAAATTTTTTTTAAAAATTTTTTTCGAAAATTTTTTTTTGAAATTTTTTTCGAAATTTTTTTTCAAAATTTTTTTCGAAAATTTTTTTTCTAAATATTTTTCGAAAATTTTTTTTTGGAATTTTTTTCGAAAATTTTTTTCAAATTTTTTTTCGCATTTTTTTTCGAAAATTTTTTTCGAAATTTTTTTTCCAAATTTTTTTTCCAAATTTTTTTTCAAAATTTTTTTCGAAAATTTTTTTTCGAATTTTTTTATGTATTTTCGAAAAATTTTTTTCGAAATTTTTTTTCGAAAATTTTTTTTCGAAAATTTTTTTCAAAATTTTTTTCGAAATTTTTTTCGAAAATTTTTTTCAAAATGTTTTTCGAAAAAATTTTTTCCAAAATTTTTTCGAAAATTTTTTTTAAAATTTTTTTCGAAAATTTTTTTTCGAAATTTTTTTCAAAATTTTTTTTGAAATATTTTTTTCGAAAAATTTTTTTCAAAATTTTTTTCGAAAATTTTTTTTTGGAAATTTTTTTCGAAAATTATTTTTCGAAATTTTTTTCAAAAATTTTTTTCAAAAATTTTTTCCAAATTTTTTTTCAAAATTTTTTTCGAAAATTTTTTTCGAAATTTTTTTTCAAAATTTTTTTCAAAAATTTTTTTTCCAAATTTTTTTCGAAAATTTTTTTAAAAATTTTTTTCGAAATTTTTTTCGAAAATTTTTTTTCAAAATTTTTTTCGAAAATTTTTTTCAAAATTTTTTTCAAAAATTTTTTTCAAAATTTTTTCGAAATTTTTTTTCAAAATTTTTTTCGAAAATTTCTTTTCGAAATTTTTTTCGAAAATTTTTTTTCGAAATTTTTTTCGAAAATTTTTTTTCGAAATTTTTTTTCGAAATTTTTTTCGAAAATTTTTTTCAAAATTTTTTTTCTGAATTTTTTTTCAAAATTTTTTTCGAAAATTTTTTTCCGAAAAGTTTTTAAAAATTTTTTTCGAAAATTTTTTTTCGTAATTTCTTTCGAAAATTTTTTTCGAAAATTTTTTTTCGAAAATTGTTTCTCGAAAATTTTTTCGAAAATTTTTTTGGAATTTTTTTTCGAAAAAGTTTTTTGCAAAATTTTTTTTAAATTTTTTTTGAAAATTTTTTTCGAAATTTTTTTCAAAATTTTTTTCAATAATTTTTTTTCCAAATTTTTTTCGAATATTTTTTTAAAAATTTTTTTCGAAATTTTTTTCGAAATTTTTTTTTCAAAATTTTTTTCGAAAATTTTTTTCGAAATTTTTTTCGAAAATTTTTTTTCGAAATTTTTTTCGAAAATTTTTTTCGAAAATTTTTTTCAAAATTTTTTTCGAAAATTTTTTTCAAAATTTTTTTCGAAATTTTTTTCGAAAATTTTTTTCAAAATTTTTTTCGAAAAATTTTTTTCCAAAATTTTTTCGAAAATTTTTTTTCGATATTTTTTTGAAAGTTTTTTTGAAAATTTTTTTCGAAAAATTTTTTTGAAAATTTTTTTCGAAAATTTTTTTGAAAATTTTTTTCGAAATTTTTTTTCAAAATTTTTTTCGAAAATTTTTTTTTTGAAATTTTTTTCGAAAATTTTTTTTCGAAATTTTTTTCAAAAATTTTTTTCCAAAATCTTTTCGAAAATTTTATTCAAAATTTTTTTCGAAATTTTTTTTCAAAATTTTTTCGAAAATTTTTTTTCAAAATTTTTCTCGAAAATTTTTTTCAAAATTTTTTTCGAAATTTTTTTCGAAAATTTTTTTCAAAATTTTTTTCGAAAAATTTTTTTCCAAAATTTTTTCGAAAATTTTTTTGAAAATTTTTTTCGAAAATTTTTTTTCGAAATTTTTTTCAAAATTTTTCTTGAAATATTTTTTTCGAAAAATTTTTTTGAAAATTTTTTTCGAAAATTTTTTTGAAAATTTTTTTCGAAATTTTTTTTCAAAATTTTTTTCGAAATTTTTTTTCGAAATTTTTTTTCGAAATTTTTTTTTCGAAATTTTTTTCGAAAATTTGTTTCAAAATTTTTTTTCCAAATTTTTTTTCAAAATTTTTTTCGAAAATTTTTTTCAAAATTATTTTCAAAATTTTTTTTCGAAATTTTTTTCAAAATTTTTTTTGAAATATTTTTTTCGAAAAATTTTTTTCAAAATTTTTTTCGAAAATTTTTTTTTGGAAATTTTTTTCGAAAATTTTTTTTCGAAATTTTTTTCAAAAATTTTTTTCAAAAATTTTTTCCAAATTTTTTTTCAAAATTTTTTTCGAAAATTTTTTTCGAAATTTTTTTTCAAAATTTTTTTCAAAAATTTTTTTTCCAAATTTTTTTCGAAAATTTTTTCAAATTTTTTTTTGAAATTTTTTTCGAAAATTTTTTTCAAAATTTTTTTCCAAAATTTTTTCGAAAATTTTTTCGAAAATTTTTTTGAAAATTTTTTTCGAAAATTTTTTTTCGAAAATTTTTTTCAAAATTTTTTTCGAAAATTTTTTTTTGAAATTTTTTTCGAAAATTTTTTTGAAAATTTTTTTCGAAAAATTTTTTTGAAAATTTTTTTCGAAAATTTTTTTGAAAATTTTTTTCGAAATTTTTTTTCAAAATTTTTTTCGAAAATTTTTTTTCGAAATTTTTTTTCGAAATTTTTTTTGAAAATTTTTTTGAAAATTTTTTTTCTGAATTTTTTTTCAAAATTTTTTTCGAAATTTTTTTTTCGAAAATTTTTTAAAATTTTTTTTCGTAATTTCTTTCGAAAATTTTTTTCGAAAATTTTTTTTCGAAAATTTTTTCGAAAATTTTTTTGAAATTTTTTTTTGAAAAAGTTTTTTGCAAAATTTTTTCTAAATTTTTTTTGAAAATTTTTTTCGAAATTTTTTTTCAAAATTTTTATTCGACAATTTTTTTTCGAAATTTTTTTCGAAAATTTTTTTCAAAATTTTTTTTCCAAATTTTTTTTTCAAAATTTTTTTGAAAATTTTTTTTCGTAATTACTTTCGAAAATTTTTTTCAAAAATTTTTTTTCGAAAATTTTTTCGAAAATTTTTCTTAAATTTTTTTTCGAAAAATTTTTTTGCAAAATTTTTTCTAAATTTTTTTTGAAAATTTTTTTCGAAATTTTTTTCAAAATTTTTTTCAATAATTTTTTTTCCAAATTTTTTTCGAAAATTTTATTTCAAAATTTTTTTCGAAAATTTTTTTCAAAATTTTTTTCGAAAATTTTTTTTCGAAATTTTTTTTCGAAAATTTTTTTTCGAAATTTTTTTTAAAAATTTTTTTCGAAAATTTTTTTTTGAAATTTTTTTCGAAATTTTTTTTCAAAATTTTTTTCGAAAATTTTTTTTCTAAATATTTTTCGAAAATTTTTTTTTGGAATTTTTTTCGAAAATTTTTTTCAAATTTTTTTTCGCATTTTTTTTCGAAAATTTTTTTCGAAATTTTTTTTCCAAATTTTTTTTCCAAATTTTTTTTCAAAATTTTTTTCGAAAATTTTTTTTCGAATTTTTTTATGTATTTTCGAAAAATTTTTTTCGAAATTTTTTTTCGAAAATTTTTTTTCGAAAATTTTTTTCAAAATTTTTTTCGAAATTTTTTTCGAAAATTTTTTTCAAAATGTTTTTCGAAAAAATTTTTTCCAAAATTTTTTCGAAAATTTTTTTGAAACTTTTTTTCGAAAATTTTTTTTCGAAATTTTTTTCAAAATTTTTTTTGAAATATTTTTTTCGAAAAATTTTTTTCAAAATTTTTTTCGAAAATTTTTTTTTGGAAATTTTTTTCGAAAATTTTTTTTCGAAATTTTTTTCAAAAATTTTTTTCAAAAATTTTTTCCAAATTTTTTTTCAAAATTTTTTTCGAAAATTTTTTTCGAAATTTTTTTTCAAAATTTTTTTCAAAAATTTTTTTTCCAAATTTTTTTCGAAAATTTTTTTAAAAATTTTTTTCGAAATTTTTTTCGAAAATTTTTTTTCAAAATTTTTTTCGAAAATTTTTTTCAAAATTTTTTTCGAAAATTTTTTTCAAAATTTTTTCGAAATTTTTTTTCAAAATTTTTTTCGAAAATTTCTTTTCGAAATTTTTTTCGAAAATTTTTTTTCGAAATTTTTTTCGAAAATTTTTTTTCGAAATTTTTTTTCGAAATTTTTTTCGAAAATTTTTTTCAAAATTTTTTTTCTGAATTTTTTTTCAAAATTTTTTTCGAAAATTTTTTTCCGAAAAGTTTTTAAAAATTTTTTTCGAAAATTTTTTTTCGTAATTTCTTTCGAAAATTTTTTTCGAAAATTTTTTTTCGAAAATTGTTTCTCGAAAATTTTTTCGAAAATTTTTTTGGAATTTTTTTTCGAAAAAGTTTTTTGCAAAATTTTTTTTAAATTTTTTTTGAAAATTTTTTTCGAAATTTTTTTCAAAATTTTTTTCAATAATTTTTTTTCCAAATTTTTTTCGAATATTTTTTTAAAAATTTTTTTCGAAATTTTTTTCGAAATTTTTTTTTCAAAATTTTTTTCGAAAATTTTTTTCGAAATTTTTTTCGAAAATTTTTTTTCGAAATTTTTTTCGAAAATTTTTTTCGAAAATTTTTTTCAAAATTTTTTTCGAAAATTTTTTTCAAAATTTTTTTCGAAATTTTTTTCGAAAATTTTTTTCAAAATTTTTTTCGAAAAATTTTTTTCCAAAATTTTTTCGAAAATTTTTTTTCGATATTTTTTTGAAAGTTTTTTTGAAAATTTTTTTCGAAAAATTTTTTTGAAAATTTTTTTCGAAAATTTTTTTGAAAATTTTTTTCGAAATTTTTTTTCAAAATTTTTTTCGAAAATTTTTTTTTTGAAATTTTTTTCGAAAATTTTTTTTCGAAATTTTTTTCAAAAATTTTTTTCCAAAATCTTTTCGAAAATTTTATTCAAAATTTTTTTCGAAATTTTTTTTCAAAATTTTTTCGAAAATTTTTTTTCAAAATTTTTCTCGAAAATTTTTTTCAAAATTTTTTTCGAAATTTTTTTCGAAAATTTTTTTCAAAATTTTTTTCGAAAAATTTTTTTCCAAAATTTTTTCGAAAATTTTTTTGAAAATTTTTTTCGAAAATTTTTTTTCGAAATTTTTTTCAAAATTTTTCTTGAAATATTTTTTTCGAAAAATTTTTTTGAAAATTTTTTTCGAAAATTTTTTTGAAAATTTTTTTCGAAATTTTTTTTAAAAATTTTTTTCGAAATTTTTTTTTCGAAATTTTTTTTCGAAATTTTTTTTTCGAAATTTTTTTCGAAAATTTTTTTCGAAATTTTTTTTCCAAATTTTTTTTCAAAATTTTTTTCGAAAATTTTTTTCAAAATTATTTTCAAAATTTTTTTTCGAAATTTTTTTCAAAATTTTTTTTGAAATATTTTTTTCGAAAAATTTTTTTCAAAATTTTTTTCGAAAATTTTTTTTTGGAAATTTTTTTCGAAAATTTTTTTTCGAAATTTTTTTCAAAAATTTTTTTCAAAAATTTTTTCCAAATTTTTTTTCAAAATTTTTTTCGAAAATTTTTTTCGAAATTTTTTTTCAAAATTTTTTTCAAAAATTTTTTTTCCAAATTTTTTTCGAAAATTTTTTCAAATTTTTTTTTGAAATTTTTTTCGAAAATTTTTTTCAAAATTTTTTTCCAAAATTTTTTCGAAAATTTTTTCGAAAATTTTTTTGAAAATTTTTTTCGAAAATTTTTTTTCGAAAATTTTTTTCAAAATTTTTTTCGAAAATTTTTTTTTGAAATTTTTTTCGAAAATTTTTTTGAAAATTTTTTTCGAAAAATTTTTTTGAAAATTTTTTTCGAAAATTTTTTTGAAAATTTTTTTCGAAATTTTTTTTCAAAATTTTTTTCGAAAATTTTTTTTCGAAATTTTTTTTCGAAATTTTTTTTGAAAATTTTTTTGAAAATTTTTTTTCTGAATTTTTTTTCAAAATTTTTTTTGGAATTTTTTTTTCGAAAATTTTTTAAAATTTTTTTTCGTAATTTCTTTCGAAAATTTTTTTCGAAAATTTTTTTTCGAAAATTTTTTCGAAAATTTTTTTGAAATTTTTTTTTGAAAAAGTTTTTTGCAAAATTTTTTCTAAATTTTTTTTGAAAATTTTTTTCGAAATTTTTTTCAAAATTTTTTTCAATAATTTTTTTTCCAAATTTTTTTCGAAAATTTTTTTAAAAATTTTTTTCGAAAATTTTTTTAAAAATTTTTTTCGAAATTTTTTTCGAAAATTTTTTTTCAAAATTTTTTTCGAAAATTTTTTTCGAAATTTTTTTCGAAAATTTTTTTTCGAAATTTTTTTCGAAAATTTTTTTCAAAATTTATCTCGAAAATTTTTTTCGTAATTTTTTTCGAAAATGTTTTTTCGAAATTTTTTTCGAAAATTTTTTTCAAAATTTTTTTCGAAATTTTTTTCGAAAATTTTTTTCGAAATTTTTTTCCAAATTTTTTTTCCAAATTTTTTTCGAAATTTTTTTTTCCAAATTTTTTTCAAAATTTTTTTTCGAAATTTTTTTCAAAAATTTTTTTCCAAATTTTTTTTCCAAATTTTTTTTTCAAAATTTTTTTCGAAAATTTTTTTTGAAATTTTTTTTCAAAATTTTTTTCAAAATATTTTTTTTCCAAATTTTTTTCGAAAATTTTTTTAAAAATTTTTTTTCAAAATTTTTTTCGAAAATTTTTTTCAAAATTTTTTTCGAAATTTTTTTTCAAAATTTTTTCGAAATTTTTTTTCAAAATTTTTTTCGAAAATTTTTTTTCGAAATTTTTTTCGAAAATTTTTTTTCGAAATTTTTTTTTGGAAATTTTTTTCGAAAATTTTTTTTCGAAATTTTTTTCGAAAATTTTTTTCAAAATTTTTTTAGAAATTTTTTTCGAAAATTTTTTTCGAAATTTTTTTTACAAATTTTTTTTCAAAATTTTTTTCGAAAATTTTTTTTCCAAAATTTTTTCAAAATTTTTTTTCAAAATTTTTTTCGAAAATTATTTTTCGAAATTTTTTTCGAAAATTTGTTTCAATATTTTTTTCGAAAAATTTTTTTCCAAAATTTTTTCGAAAATTTTTTTGAAAATTTTTTTTGGGATATTTTTTTTCAAAATTTTTTTCGAAATTTTTTTTTCGAAATTTTTTTCGAAATTTTTTTTCAAATTTTTTTTCGAAATTTTTTTCGAAAATTTTTTCCAAAATTTTTTCGATAATTTTTTTCAAAATTTTTTTCGAAAATTTTTTCCGAAATTTTTTTCGAAAATTTTTTTTCGAAATTTTTTTCGAAAATTTTTTTCAAAATTTTTTTTCCAAATTTTTTTTCAAAATTTTTTGCGAAAATTTTTTTCGAAAATTTTTTTCGAAATTTTTTTTTTCGAAAATTTTTTCGAAAATTTTTTTGAAATATTTTTTTCGAAAAATTTTTTTGAAAATTTTTTTCGAAAATTTTTTTGAAAATTTTTTTCGAAATTTTTTTTCAAAATTTTTTTCGAAAATTTTTTTTCGAAATTCCTTACGAAAAATTTTTTTCCAAAATTTTTTCGAAATTTTTTTCGAAAATTTTTTTGAAAAATTTTTTTTTCAAAATTTTTTTCGAAAAATTTTTTTTCAAAATTTTTTTCGAAAATTTTTTTTTGGAAATTTTTTTCGAAAATTTTTTTTCGAAATTTTTTTTTCGAAATTTTTTTCGAAAATTTTTTTTCCAAATTTTTTTTCAAAATTTTTTTTCAAAATTTTTTTCAAAATATTTTTTTTCCAAATTTTTTTCGATTTTTTTTTTAAAAATTTTTTTTCAAAATTTTTTTCGAAAATTTTTTTCAAAATTTTTTTCGAAATTTTTTTTCAATATTTTTTCGAAATTTTTTTTACAAATTTTTTTTCAAAATTTTTTTCGAAAATTTTTTTTCCAAAATTTTTTCAAAATTTTTTTTGAAAATTTTTTTTGAAAATTTTTTTCAAAATTTTTTTTCGAAATTTTTTTCGAAAATTTTTTTCAATATTTTTTTCGAAAAATTTTTTTCCAAAATTTTTTCGAAAATTTTTTTGAAAATTTTTTTCGAAATTTTTTTCGAAAATTTCTTTTCGAAAATTTTTTTTCGAAAATTTTTTTTCGAAAATTTTTTTTCGAAAATTTTTTTTCGAAAATTTTTTTCAAAATTATTTCTGAAAATTTTTTCGAAAATTTTTTTCAAAATTTTTTTCGAATTTTTTTTCGAAAATGTTTTTCAAAATTTTTTTCGAAAAATTTTTTTCCAAAATTTTTTCGAAAATTTTTTTCAAAATTTTTTTCGAAAATTTTTTTTCGAAATTTTTTTTCGAAAATTTTTTTTCGACATTTTTTTCGAAAATTTTTTTCAAAATTTTTTTTCCAAATTTTTTTCGAAAATTTTTTTTCGAAATTTTTTTCAAAATTTTTTTCGAAAATTTTTTTTCGAAAATTTTTTTTCGAAAATTTTTTTCAAAATTTTTTTTGATATTTTTTTTTGAAATTTTTTTCGAAAATTTTTTTGAAAATTTTTTTTGAAAAATTTTTTTGAAAATTTTTTTCGAAAATTTTTTCGAAAATTTTTTTCGAAATTTTTTTTCAAAATTTTTATTCAAAATTTTTTTTCGAAATTTTTTTCGAAAATTTTTTTCAAAATTTTTTTTCCAAATTTTTTTTTTTAAATTTTTTCGAAAATTTTTTTTCGTAATTTCTTTCGAAAATTTTTTTCGAAAATTATTTTTTCGAAAATTTTTTTGAAATTTTTTTTCGAAAAATTTTTTTGCAAAATTTTTTCTAAATTTTTTTTGAAAGTTTTTTTCGAAATCTTTTTCAAAATTTTTTTCAATAATTTTTTTTCCAAATTTTTTTCGAAAATTTTTTTTCAAAATTTTTTTCGAAAATTTTTTTCAAAATTTTTTTCGAAATTTATTTTCAAAATTTTTTTCGAAATTTTTTTTTCCAAATTTTTTCAAAATTTTTTTTCGAAATTTTTTTCGAAAATTTTTTTCAATATTTTTTTCGAAAATTTTTTTTCGAAATTTTTTTCGAAAATTTTTTTCGAAAATTTTTTTTCGAAAAGTTTTTTCAAAATTTTTTTCGAAAATTTTTTTTTGAAATTTTTTTCGAAATTTTTTTTCAAAATTTTTTTCAAAAATTTTTTTTCTAAATTTTTTTCGAAAATTTTTTTTCGAAATTTTTTTCCAAAATTTTTTTCAAATTTTTTTTCGAATTTTTTTTCGAAAATTTTATTCGAAATTTTTTTTTCAAATTTTTTTTCAAAATTTTTTTCGAAAATTTTTTTTCGAATTTTATTATCTATTTTCGAAAAATTTTTTTCGAAATTTTTTTTCGAAAATTTTTTTTCGAAAATTTTTTTCAAAATTTTTTTCGAAATTTTTTTCGAAAATTTTTTTCAAAATGTTTTTCGAAAATTTTTTTTCCAAAATTTTTTCGAAAATTTTTTTGAAAATTTTTTTCGAAAATTTTTTTTCGAAATTTTTTTCAAAATTTTTTTCGAAATTTTTTTCGAAAATTTTTTTCGAAATTTTTTTTCCAAATTTTTTTTCAAAATTTTTTTCAAAAATTTTTTTTCCAAATTTTTTTCGAAAATTTTTTAAAAATTTTTTTTCGAAATTTTTTTCGAAATTTTTTTTCTAAATTTTTTTCGAAAATTTTTTTTCGAAATTTTTTTCGAAAATTTTTTTCAAAATTTTTTTCGAATTTTTTTCTGAAAATTTTTTCGAAAATTTTTTTAAAAATTTTTTTCGAAATTTTTTTTCAATTTTTTTTTTGAAAATTTTTTTCCAAAATTTTTTCGAAAATTTTTTTCAAAATTTTTTTCGAAAAATTTTTTTCCAAAATTTTTTCGAAAATTTTTTTGAAAATTTTTTTCGAAAATTTTTTTTCGAAATTTTTTTCAAGAATTTTTTTGAAATATTTTTTTCGAAAAATTTTTTTGAAAATTTTTTTCGAAAATTTTTTTGAAAATTTTTTTCGAAATTTTTTTTCAAAATTTTTTTCGAAAATTTTTTTTCGAAATTTTTTTCGAAAATTTTTTTCGAAAAATTTTTTTCCAAAATTTTTTCGAAATTTTTTTCGAAAATTTTTTTGAAAATTTTTTTCGAAAAATTTTTTTGAAAATTTTTTTTGGAAAATTTTTTTGAAAATTGTTTTCGAAATTTTTTTTACAAATTTTTTTCGAAATTATTTTTTCGAAATTTTTTTCGAAAATTTTTCTTCGAAATTTTTTTCGAAAATTTTTTTCATAATTTTTTTTCCAAATTTTTTATCAAAATTTTTTTCGAAAATTTTTTTTCGAAAATTTTTTTAAAAATTTTTTTCGAAATTTTTTTTTTGCAATTTCTTTCAAAAATTTTTTTCGAAATTTTTTTCAAAATTTTTTTCGATAAATTTTTTTCCAAAATTTTTTCGAAAATTTTTTCGAAAATTTTTTTACGAAAATTTTTTTGGAAATTTTTTTTCAAAATTTTTTTCGAAAATTTTTTTTCGAAATTTTTTTCGAAAATTTTTTTCAAATTTTTTTCCAAAATTTTTTCGAAAATTTTTTTCAAAATTTTTTTTGATATTTTTTTTTGAAATTTTTTTCGAAAATTTTTTTGAAAATTTTTTTTGAAAAATTTTTTTGAAAATTTTTTTCGAAAATTTTTTCGAAAATTTTTTTCGAAATTTTTTTTCAAAATTTTTATTCGAAAATTTTTTTTCGAAATTTTTTTCGAAAATTTTTTTCAAAATTTTTTTTCCAAATTTTTTTTTTTAAATTTTTTCGAAAATTTTTTTTCGTAATTTCTTTCGAAAATTTTTTTCGAAAATTATTTTTTCGAAAATTTTTTTGAAATTTTTTTTCGAAAAATTTTTTTGCAAAATTTTTTCTAAATTTTTTTTGAAAGTTTTTTTCGAAATTTTTTTCAAAATTTTTTTCAATAATTTTTTTTCCAAATTTTTTTCGAAAATTTTTTTTCAAAATTTTTTTCGAAAATTTTTTTCAAAATTTTTTTCGAAATTTATTTTCAAAATTTTTTTCGAAATTTTTTTTTCCAAATTTTTTCAAAATTTTTTTTCGAAATTTTTTTCGAAAATTTTTTTCAATATTTTTTTCGAAAATTTTTTTTCGAAATTTTTTTCGAAAATTTTTTTCGAAAATTTTTTTTCGAAAAGTTTTTTCAAAATTTTTTTCGAAAATTTTTTTTTGAAATTTTTTTCGAAATTTTTTTTCAAAATTTTTTTCAAAAATTTTTTTTCTAAATTTTTTTCGAAAATTTTTTTTCGAAATTTTTTTCAAAAATTTTTTTTCCAAATTTTTTTCGAAAATTTTTTAAAAATTTTTTTTCGAAATTTTTTTCGAAATTTTTTTTCTAAATTTTTTTCGAAAATTTTTTTTCGAAATTTTTTTCGAAAATTTTTTTCAAAATTTTTTTTGAATTTTTTTCTGAAAATTTTTTCGAAAATTTTTTTAAAAATTTTTTTCGAAATTTTTTTTCAATTTTTTTTTTGAAAATTTTTTTCCAAAATTTTTTCGAAAATTTTTTTCAAAATTTTTTTCGAAAAATTTTTTTCCAAAATTTTTTCGAAAATTTTTTTGAAAATTTTTTTCGAAAATTTTTTTTCGAAATTTTTTTCAAGAATTTTTTTGAAATATTTTTTTCGAAAAATTTTTTTGAAAATTTTTTTCGAAAATTTTTTTGAAAATTTTTTTCGAAATTTTTTTTCAAAATTTTTTTCGAAAATTTTTTTTCGAAATTTTTTTCGAAAATTTTTTTCGAAAAATTTTTTTCCAAAATTTTTTCGAAATTTTTTTCGAAAATTTTTTTGAAAATTTTTTTCGAAAAATTTTTTTGAAAATTTTTTTGGAAAATTTTTTTGAAAATTGTTTTCGAAATTTTTTTTCAAAATTTTTTTCGAAATTATTTTTTCGAAATTTTTTTCGAAAATTTTTCTTCGAAATTTTTTTCGAAAATTTTTTTCATAATTTTTTTTCCAAATTTTTTATCAAAATTTTTTTCGAAAATTTTTTTTCGAAAATTTTTTTAAAAATTTTTTTCGAAATTTTTTTTTCGCAATTTCTTTCAAAAATTTTTTTCGAAATTTTTTTCAAAATTTTTTTCGATAAATTTTTTTCCAAAATTTTTTCGAAAATTTTTTCGAAAATTTTTTTACGAAAATTTTTTCGAGAATTTTTTTGGAAATTTTTTTTCAAAATTTTTTTCGAAAATTTTTTTTCGAAATTTTTTTCGAAAATTTTTTTCAAATTTTTTTCCAAAATTTTTTCGAAAATTTTTTTCAAAATTTTTTTCGAAAATTTTTTTTCGAAATTTTTTTTCGAAAATTTTTTTTCGACATTTTTTTCGAAAATTTTTTTCAAAATTTTTTTTCCAAATTTTTTTCGAAAATTTTTTTTCGAAATTTTTTTCAAAATTTTTTTCGAAAATTTTTTTTCGAAAATTTTTTTTCGAAAATTTTTTTCAAAATTTTTTTTGATATTTTTTTTTGAAATTTTTTTCGAAAATTTTTTTGAAAATTTTTTTTGAAAAATTTTTTTGAAAATTTTTTTCGAAAATTTTTTCGAAAATTTTTTTCGAAATTTTTTTTCAAAATTTTTATTCGAAAATTTTTTTTCGAAATTTTTTTCGAAAATTTTTTTCAAAATCTTTTTTCCAAATTTTTTTTTTTAAATTTTTTCGAAAATTTTTTTTCGTAATTTCTTTCGAAAATTTTTTTCGAAAATTATTTTTTCGAAAATTTTTTTTTAAATTTTTTTTCGAAAAATTTTTTTGCAAAATTTTTTCTAAATTTTTTTTGAAAGTTTTTTTCGAAATTTTTTTCAAAATTTTTTTCAATAATTTTTTTTCCAAATTTTTTTCGAAAATTTTTTTTCAAAATTTTTTTCGAAAATTTTTTTCAAAATTTTTTTCGAAATTTATTTTCAAAATTTTTTTCGAAATTTTTTTTTCCAAATTTTTTCAAAATTTTTTTTCGAAATTTTTTTCGAAAATTTTTTTCAATATTTTTTTCGAAAATTTTTTTTCGAAATTTTTTTCGAAAATTTTTTTCGAAAATTTTTTTTCGAAAAGTTTTTTCAAAATTTTTTTCGAAAATTTTTTTTGAAATTTTTTTCGAAATTTTTTTTCAAAATTTTTTTCAAAAATTTTTTTTCTAAATTTTTTTCGAAAATTTTTTTTCGAAATTTTTTTCGAAAATTTTTTTCAAATTTTTTTTCGAATTTTTTTTCGAAAATTTTTTTCGAAATTTTTTTTTCAAATTTTTTTTCAAAATTTTTTTCGAAAATTTTTTTTCGAATTTTTTTATCTATTTTCGAAAAAATTTTTTCGAAATTTTTTTTCGAAAATTTTTTTTCGAAAATTTTTTTTCGAAAATTTTTTTCAAAATTTTTTTCGAAATTTTTTTCGAAAATTTTTTTCAAAATGTTTTTCGAAAATTTTTTTTCCAAAATTTTTTCGAAAATTTTTTTGAAAATTTTTTTCGAAAATTTTTTTTCGAAATTTTTTTCAAAATTTTTTTCGAAATTTTTTTCGAAAATTTTTTTCGAAATTTTTTTTCCAAATTTTTTTTCAAAATTTTTTTCAAAAATTTTTTTTCCAAATTTTTTTCGAAAATTTTTTAAAAATTTTTTTTCGAAATTTTTTTCGAAATTTTTTTTCTAAATTTTTTTCGAAAATTTTTTTTCGAAATTTTTTTCGAAAATTTTTTTCAAAATTTTTTTCGAATTTTTTTTCGAAAATTTTTTTCGAAATTTTTTTTCGAAAATTTTTTTCGAAATTTTTTTTCCAAATTTTTTTCAAATTTTTTTTCGAAAATTTTTTTTCGAATTTTTTTATCTATTTTCGAATAATTTTTTTCGAAATTTTTTTTCGAAAATTTTTTTCAAAATTTTTTCTGAAAATTTTTTCGAAAATTTTTTTAAAAATTTTTTTCGAAATTTTTTTTCAATTTTTTTTTTGAAAATTTTTTTCCAAAATTTTTCCGAAAATTTTTTTCAAAATTTTTTTCGAAATTTTTTTTCAAAATTTTTTTGTAAAATTTTTTTTCAAAATTTTTCTCGAAAATTTTTTTCGAAAATTTTTTTCAAAATTTTTTTCGAAAAATTTTTTTCCAAATTTTTTTCGAAAAATTTTGAAATTTTTTTTCGAAAATTTTTTTTCGAAATTTTTTTCAAGAATTTTTTTGAAATATTTTTTTCGAAAAATTTTTTTGAAAATTGTTTTCGAAATTTTTTTTCAAAATTTTTTTCGAAATTTTTTTTTCGAAATTTTTTTCGAAAATTTTTCTTCGAAATTTTTTTCGAAAATTTTTTTCAAAATTTTTTTTCCAAATTTTTTATCAAAATTTTTTTCGGAAATTTTTTTTCGAAAATTTTTTTAAAAATTTTTTTCGAAATTTTTTTTCGAAATTTCTTTCAAAAATTTTTTTCGAAATTTTTTTCAAAATTTTTTTCGATAAATTTTTTTCCAAAATTTTTTCGAAAATTTTTTCGAAAATTTTCTTACGAAAATTTTTTCGAGAATTTTTTTGAAAATTTTTTTGGAAATTATTTTTTCAAAATTTTTTTCGAAAATTTTTTTTCGAAATTTTTTTCGAAAATTTTTTTCAAATTTTTTTCCAAAATTTTTTCGAAAATTTTTTTCAAAATTTTTTTCGAAAATTTTTTTTCGAAATTTTTTTTCGAAAATTTTTTTTCGACATTTTTTTCGAAAATTTTTTTCAAAATTTTTTTTCCAAATTTTTTTCGAAAATTTTTTTTCGAAATTTTTTTCAAAATTTATTTCGAAAATTTTTTTTCGAAAATTTTTTTTCGAAAATTTTTTTCAAAATTTTTTTCGATATTTTTTTTCAAAAATTTTTTTGAAAATTTTTTTTGAAAAATTTTTTTGAAAATTTTTTTCGAAAATTTTTTCGAAAATTTTTTTCGAAATTTTTTTTCAAAATTTTTATTCGACAATTTTTTTTCGAAATTTTTTTCGAAAATTTTTTTCAAAATTTTTTTTCCAAATTTTTTTTTCAAAATTTTTTTGAAAATTTTTTTTCGTAATTACTTTCGAAAATTTTTTTCAAAAATTTTTTTTCGAAAATTTTTTCGAAAATTTTTCTTAAATTTTTTTTCGAAAAATTTTTTTGCAAAATTTTTTCTAAATTTTTTTTGAAAATTTTTTTCGAAATTTTTTTCAAAATTTTTTTCAATAATTTTTTTTCCAAATTTTTTTCGAAAATTTTATTTCAAAATTTTTTTCGAAAATTTTTTTCAAAATTTTTTTCGAAAATTTTTTTTCGAAATTTTTTTTCGAAAATTTTTTTTCGAAATTTTTTTTAAAAATTTTTTTCGAAAATTTTTTTTTGAAATTTTTTTCGAAATTTTTTTTCAAAATTTTTTTCGAAAATTTTTTTTCTAAATATTTTTCGAAAATTTTTTTTTGGAATTTTTTTCGAAAATTTTTTTCAAATTTTTTTTCGCATTTTTTTTCGAAAATTTTTTTCGAAATTTTTTTTCCAAATTTTTTTTCCAAATTTTTTTTCAAAATTTTTTTCGAAAATTTTTTTTCGAATTTTTTTATGTATTTTCGAAAAATTTTTTTCGAAATTTTTTTTCGAAAATTTTTTTTCGAAAATTTTTTTCAAAATTTTTTTCGAAATTTTTTTCGAAAATTTTTTTCAAAATGTTTTTCGAAAAAATTTTTTCCAAAATTTTTTCGAAAATTTTTTTGAAAATTTTTTTCGAAAATTTTTTTTCGAAATTTTTTTCAAAATTTTTTTTGAAATATTTTTTTCGAAAAATTTTTTTCAAAATTTTTTTCGAAAATTTTTTTTTGGAAATTTTTTTCGAAATTTTTTTCAAAAATTTTTTTCAAAAATTTTTTCCAAATTTTTTTTCAAAATTTTTTTCGAAAATTTTTTTCGAAATTTTTTTTCAAAATTTTTTTCAAAAATTTTTTTTCCAAATTTTTTTCGAAAATTTTTTTAAAAATTTTTTTCGAAATTTTTTTCGAAAATTTTTTTTCAAAATTTTTTTCGAAAATTTTTTTCAAAATTTTTTTCAAAAATTTTTTTCAAAATTTTTTCGAAATTTTTTTTCAAAATTTTTTTCGAAAATTTCTTTTCGAAATTTTTTTCGAAAATTTTTTTTCGAAATTTTTTTCGAAAATTTTTTTTCGAAATTTTTTTTCGAAATTTTTTTCGAAAATTTTTTTCAAAATTTTTTTTCTGAATTTTTTTTCAAAATTTTTTTCGAAAATTTTTTTCCGAAAAGTTTTTAAAAATTTTTTTCGAAAATTTTTTTTCGTAATTTCTTTCGAAAATTTTTTTCGAAAATTTTTTTTCGAAAATTGTTTCTCGAAAATTTTTTCGAAAATTTTTTTGGAATTTTTTTTCGAAAAAGTTTTTTGCAAAATTTTTTTTAAATTTTTTTTGAAAATTTTTTTCGAAATTTTTTTCAAAATTTTTTTCAATAATTTTTTTTCCAAATTTTTTTCGAATATTTTTTTAAAAATTTTTTTCGAAATTTTTTTCGAAATTTTTTTTTCAAAATTTTTTTCGAAAATTTTTTTCGAAATTTTTTTCGAAAATTTTTTTTCGAAATTTTTTTCGAAAATTTTTTTCGAAAATTTTTTTCAAAATTTTTTTCGAAAATTTTTTTCAAAATTTTTTTCGAAATTTTTTTCGAAAATTTTTTTCAAAATTTTTTTCGAAAAATTTTTTTCCAAAATTTTTTCGAAAATTTTTTTTCGATATTTTTTTGAAAGTTTTTTTGAAAATTTTTTTCGAAAAATTTTTTTGAAAATTTTTTTCGAAAATTTTTTTGAAAATTTTTTTCGAAATTTTTTTTCAAAATTTTTTTCGAAAATTTTTTTTTTGAAATTTTTTTCGAAAATTTTTTTTCGAAATTTTTTTCAAAAATTTTTTTCCAAAATCTTTTCGAAAATTTTATTCAAAATTTTTTTCGAAATTTTTTTTCAAAATTTTTTCGAAAATTTTTTTTCAAAATTTTTCTCGAAAATTTTTTTCAAAATTTTTTTCGAAATTTTTTTCGAAAATTTTTTTCAAAATTTTTTTCGAAAAATTTTTTTCCAAAATTTTTTCGAAAATTTTTTTGAAAATTTTTTTCGAAAATTTTTTTTCGAAATTTTTTTCAAAATTTTTCTTGAAATATTTTTTTCGAAAAATTTTTTTGAAAATTTTTTTCGAAAATTTTTTTGAAAATTTTTTTCGAAATTTTTTTTCAAAATTTTTTTCGAAATTTTTTTTTCGAAATTTTTTTTCGAAATTTTTTTTTCGAAATTTTTTTCGAAAATTTGTTTCAAAATTTTTTTTCCAAATTTTTTTTCAAAATTTTTTTCGAAAATTTTTTTCAAAATTATTTTCAAAATTTTTTTTCGAAATTTTTTTCAAAATTTTTTTTGAAATATTTTTTTCGAAAAATTTTTTTCAAAATTTTTTTCGAAAATTTTTTTTTGGAAATTTTTTTCGAAAATTTTTTTTCGAAATTTTTTTCAAAAATTTTTTTCAAAAATTTTTTCCAAATTTTTTTTCAAAATTTTTTTCGAAAATTTTTTTCGAAATTTTTTTTCAAAATTTTTTTCAAAAATTTTTTTTCCAAATTTTTTTCGAAAATTTTTTCAAATTTTTTTTTGAAATTTTTTTCGAAAATTTTTTTCAAAATTTTTTTCCAAAATTTTTTCGAAAATTTTTTCGAAAATTTTTTTGAAAATTTTTTTCGAAAATTTTTTTTCGAAAATTTTTTTCAAAATTTTTTTCGAAAATTTTTTTTTGAAATTTTTTTCGAAAATTTTTTTGAAAATTTTTTTCGAAAAATTTTTTTGAAAATTTTTTTCGAAAATTTTTTTGAAAATTTTTTTCGAAATTTTTTTTCAAAATTTTTTTCGAAAATTTTTTTTCGAAATTTTTTTTCGAAATTTTTTTTGAAAATTTTTTTGAAAATTTTTTTTCTGAATTTTTTTTCAAAATTTTTTTCGAAATTTTTTTTTCGAAAATTTTTTAAAATTTTTTTTCGTAATTTCTTTCGAAAATTTTTTTCGAAAATTTTTTTTCGAAAATTTTTTCGAAAATTTTTTTGAAATTTTTTTTTGAAAAAGTTTTTTGCAAAATTTTTTCTAAATTTTTTTTGAAAATTTTTTTCGAAATTTTTTTTCAAAATTTTTATTCGACAATTTTTTTTCGAAATTTTTTTCGAAAATTTTTTTCAAAATTTTTTTTCCAAATTTTTTTTTCAAAATTTTTTTGAAAATTTTTTTTCGTAATTACTTTCGAAAATTTTTTTCAAAAATTTTTTTTCGAAAATTTTTTCGAAAATTTTTCTTAAATTTTTTTTCGAAAAATTTTTTTGCAAAATTTTTTCTAAATTTTTTTTGAAAATTTTTTTCGAAATTTTTTTCAAAATTTTTTTCAATAATTTTTTTTCCAAATTTTTTTCGAAAATTTTATTTCAAAATTTTTTTCGAAAATTTTTTTCAAAATTTTTTTCGAAAATTTTTTTTCGAAATTTTTTTTCGAAAATTTTTTTTCGAAATTTTTTTTAAAAATTTTTTTCGAAAATTTTTTTTTGAAATTTTTTTCGAAATTTTTTTTCAAAATTTTTTTCGAAAATTTTTTTTCTAAATATTTTTCGAAAATTTTTTTTTGGAATTTTTTTCGAAAATTTTTTTCAAATTTTTTTTCGCATTTTTTTTCGAAAATTTTTTTCGAAATTTTTTTTCCAAATTTTTTTTCCAAATTTTTTTTCAAAATTTTTTTCGAAAATTTTTTTTCGAATTTTTTTATGTATTTTCGAAAAATTTTTTTCGAAATTTTTTTTCGAAAATTTTTTTTCGAAAATTTTTTTCAAAATTTTTTTCGAAATTTTTTTCGAAAATTTTTTTCAAAATGTTTTTCGAAAAAATTTTTTCCAAAATTTTTTCGAAAATTTTTTTGAAACTTTTTTTCGAAAATTTTTTTTCGAAATTTTTTTCAAAATTTTTTTTGAAATATTTTTTTCGAAAAATTTTTTTCAAAATTTTTTTCGAAAATTTTTTTTTGGAAATTTTTTTCGAAAATTTTTTTTCGAAATTTTTTTCAAAAATTTTTTTCAAAAATTTTTTCCAAATTTTTTTTCAAAATTTTTTTCGAAAATTTTTTTCGAAATTTTTTTTCAAAATTTTTTTCAAAAATTTTTTTTCCAAATTTTTTTCGAAAATTTTTTTAAAAATTTTTTTCGAAATTTTTTTCGAAAATTTTTTTTCAAAATTTTTTTCGAAAATTTTTTTCAAAATTTTTTTCGAAAATTTTTTTCAAAATTTTTTCGAAATTTTTTTTCAAAATTTTTTTCGAAAATTTCTTTTCGAAATTTTTTTCGAAAATTTTTTTTCGAAATTTTTTTCGAAAATTTTTTTTCGAAATTTTTTTTCGAAATTTTTTTCGAAAATTTTTTTCAAAATTTTTTTTCTGAATTTTTTTTCAAAATTTTTTTCGAAAATTTTTTTCCGAAAAGTTTTTAAAAATTTTTTTCGAAAATTTTTTTTCGTAATTTCTTTCGAAAATTTTTTTCGAAAATTTTTTTTCGAAAATTGTTTCTCGAAAATTTTTTCGAAAATTTTTTTGGAATTTTTTTTCGAAAAAGTTTTTTGCAAAATTTTTTTTAAATTTTTTTTGAAAATTTTTTTCGAAATTTTTTTCAAAATTTTTTTCAATAATTTTTTTTCCAAATTTTTTTCGAATATTTTTTTAAAAATTTTTTTCGAAATTTTTTTCGAAATTTTTTTTTCAAAATTTTTTTCGAAAATTTTTTTCGAAATTTTTTTCGAAAATTTTTTTTCGAAATTTTTTTCGAAAATTTTTTTCGAAAATTTTTTTCAAAATTTTTTTCGAAAATTTTTTTCAAAATTTTTTTCGAAATTTTTTTCGAAAATTTTTTTCAAAATTTTTTTCGAAAAATTTTTTTCCAAAATTTTTTCGAAAATTTTTTTTCGATATTTTTTTGAAAGTTTTTTTGAAAATTTTTTTCGAAAAATTTTTTTGAAAATTTTTTTCGAAAATTTTTTTGAAAATTTTTTTCGAAATTTTTTTTCAAAATTTTTTTCGAAAATTTTTTTTTTGAAATTTTTTTCGAAAATTTTTTTTCGAAATTTTTTTCAAAAATTTTTTTCCAAAATCTTTTCGAAAATTTTATTCAAAATTTTTTTCGAAATTTTTTTTCAAAATTTTTTCGAAAATTTTTTTTCAAAATTTTTCTCGAAAATTTTTTTCAAAATTTTTTTCGAAATTTTTTTCGAAAATTTTTTTCAAAATTTTTTTCGAAAAATTTTTTTCCAAAATTTTTTCGAAAATTTTTTTGAAAATTTTTTTCGAAAATTTTTTTTCGAAATTTTTTTCAAAATTTTTCTTGAAATATTTTTTTCGAAAAATTTTTTTGAAAATTTTTTTCGAAAATTTTTTTGAAAATTTTTTTCGAAATTTTTTTTAAAAATTTTTTTCGAAATTTTTTTTTCGAAATTTTTTTTCGAAATTTTTTTTTCGAAATTTTTTTCGAAAATTTTTTTCAAAATTTTTTTTCCAAATTTTTTTTCAAAATTTTTTTCGAAAATTTTTTTCAAAATTATTTTCAAAATTTTTTTTCGAAATTTTTTTCAAAATTTTTTTTGAAATATTTTTTTCGAAAAATTTTTTTCAAAATTTTTTTCGAAAATTTTTTTTTGGAAATTTTTTTCGAAAATTTTTTTTCGAAATTTTTTTCAAAAATTTTTTTCAAAAATTTTTTCCAAATTTTTTTTCAAAATTTTTTTCGAAAATTTTTTTCGAAATTTTTTTTCAAAATTTTTTTCAAAAATTTTTTTTCCAAATTTTTTTCGAAAATTTTTTCAAATTTTTTTTTGAAATTTTTTTCGAAAATTTTTTTCAAAATTTTTTTCCAAAATTTTTTCGAAAATTTTTTCGAAAATTTTTTTGAAAATTTTTTTCGAAAATTTTTTTTCGAAAATTTTTTTCAAAATTTTTTTCGAAAATTTTTTTTTGAAATTTTTTTCGAAAATTTTTTTGAAAATTTTTTTCGAAAAATTTTTTTGAAAATTTTTTTCGAAAATTTTTTTGAAAATTTTTTTCGAAATTTTTTTTCAAAATTTTTTTCGAAAATTTTTTTTCGAAATTTTTTTTCGAAATTTTTTTTGAAAATTTTTTTGAAAATTTTTTTTCTGAATTTTTTTTCAAAATTTTTTTCGAAATTTTTTTTTCGAAAATTTTTTAAAATTTTTTTTCGTAATTTCTTTCGAAAATTTTTTTCGAAAATTTTTTTTCGAAAATTTTTTCGAAAATTTTTTTGAAATTTTTTTTTGAAAAAGTTTTTTGCAAAATTTTTTCTAAATTTTTTTTGAAAATTTTTTTCGAAATTTTTTTCAAAATTTTTTTCAATAATTTTTTTTCCAAATTTTTTTCGAAAATTTTTTTAAAAATTTTTTTCGAAAATTTTTTTAAAAATTTTTTTCGAAATTTTTTTCGAAAATTTTTTTTCAAAATTTTTTTCGAAAATTTTTTTCGAAATTTTTTTCGAAAATTTTTTTTCGAAATTTTTTTCGAAAATTTTTTTCAAAATTTATCTCGAAAATTTTTTTCGTAATTTTTTTCGAAAATGTTTTTTCGAAATTTTTTTCGAAAATTTTTTTCAAAATTTTTTTCGAAATTTTTTTCGAAAATTTTTTTCGAAATTTTTTTCCAAATTTTTTTTCCAAATTTTTTTCGAAATTTTTTTTTCCAAATTTTTTTCAAAATTTTTTTTCGAAATTTTTTTCAAAAATTTTTTTCCAAATTTTTTTTCCAAATTTTTTTTTCAAAATTTTTTTCGAAAATTTTTTTTGAAATTTTTTTTCAAAATTTTTTTCAAAATATTTTTTTTCCAAATTTTTTTCGAAAATTTTTTAAAAAATTTTTTTTCAAAATTTTTTTCGAAAATTTTTTTCAAAATTTTTTTCGAAATTTTTTTTCAAAATTTTTTCGAAATTTTTTTTCAAAATTTTTTTCGAAAATTTTTTTTCGAAATTTTTTTCGAAAATTTTTTTTCGAAATTTTTTTTTGGAAATTTTTTTCGAAAATTTTTTTTCGAAATTTTTTTCGAAAATTTTTTTCAAAATTTTTTTAGAAATTTTTTTCGAAAATTTTTTTCGAAATTTTTTTTACAAATTTTTTTTCAAAATTTTTTTCGAAAATTTTTTTTCCAAAATTTTTTCAAAATTTTTTTTCAAAATTTTTTTCGAAAATTATTTTTCGAAATTTTTTTCGAAAATTTGTTTCAATATTTTTTTCGAAAAATTTTTTTCCAAAATTTTTTCGAAAATTTTTTTGAAAATTTTTTTTGGGATATTTTTTTTCAAAATTTTTTTCGAAATTTTTTTTTCGAAATTTTTTTCGAAATTTTTTTTCAAATTTTTTTTCGAAATTTTTTTCGAAAATTTTTTCCAAAATTTTTTCGATAATTTTTTTCAAAATTTTTTTCGAAAATTTTTTCCGAAATTTTTTTCGAAAATTTTTTTTCGAAATTTTTTTCGAAAATTTTTTTCAAAATTTTTTTTCCAAATTTTTTTTCAAAATTTTTTGCGAAAATTTTTTTCGAAAATTTTTTTCGAAATTTTTTTTTTCGAAAATTTTTTCGAAAATTTTTTTGAAATATTTTTTTCGAAAAATTTTTTTGAAAATTTTTTTCGAAAATTTTTTTGAAAATTTTTTTCGAAATTTTTTTTCAAAATTTTTTTCGAAAATTTTTTTTCGAAATTCCTTACGAAAAATTTTTTTCCAAAATTTTTTCGAAATTTTTTTCGAAAATTTTTTTGAAAAATTTTTTTTTCAAAATTTTTTTCGAAAAATTTTTTTTCAAAATTTTTTTCGAAAATTTTTTTTTGGAAATTTTTTTCGAAAATTTTTTTTCGAAATTTTTTTTTCGAAATTTTTTTCGAAAATTTTTTTTCCAAATTTTTTTTCAAAATTTTTTTTCAAAATTTTTTTCAAAATATTTTTTTTCCAAATTTTTTTCGATTTTTTTTTTAAAAATTTTTTTTCAAAATTTTTTTCGAAAATTTTTTTCAAAATTTTTTTCGAAATTTTTTTTCAATATTTTTTCGAAATTTTTTTTCAAAATTTTTTTCGAAAATTTTTTTTCGAAATTTTTTTCGAAATTTTTTTTTCGGAATTTTTTTCGAAATTTTTTTCGAAAATTTTTTTTCGAAATTTTTTTCGAAAATTTTTTTCAAAATTTTTTTAGAAATTTTTTTCGAAAATTTTTTTCGAAATTTTTTTTACAAATTTTTTTTCAAAATTTTTTTCGAAAATTTTTTTTCCAAAATTTTTTCAAAATTTTTTTTGAAAATTTTTTTTGAAAATTTTTTTCAAAATTTTTTTTCGAAATTTTTTTCGAAAATTTTTTTCAATATTTTTTTCGAAAAATTTTTTTCCAAAATTTTTTCGAAAATTTTTTTGAAAATTTTTTTCGAAATTTTTTTCGAAAATTTCTTTTCGAAAATTTTTTTTCGAAAATTTTTTTTCGAAAATTTTTTTTCGAAAATTTTTTTTCGAAAATTTTTTTCAAAATTATTTCTGAAAATTTTTTCGAAAATTTTTTTCAAAATTTTTTTCGAATTTTTTTTCGAAAATGTTTTTCAAAATTTTTTTCGAAAAATTTTTTTCCAAAATTTTTTCGAAAATTTTTTTCAAAATTTTTTTCGAAAATTTTTTTTCGAAATTTTTTTTCGAAAATTTTTTTTCGACATTTTTTTCGAAAATTTTTTTCAAAATTTTTTTTCCAAATTTTTTTCGAAAATTTTTTTTCGAAATTTTTTTCAAAATTTTTTTCGAAAATTTTTTTTCGAAAATTTTTTTTCGAAAATTTTTTTCAAATTTTTTTTTGATATTTTTTTTTGAAATTTTTTTCGAAAATTTTTTTGAAAATTTTTTTTGAAAAATTTTTTTGAAAATTTTTTTCGAAAATTTTTTCGAAAATTTTTTTCGAAATTTTTTTTCAAAATTTTTATTCGAAAATTTTTTTTCGAAATTTTTTTCGAAAATTTTTTTCAAAATTTTTTTTCCAAATTTTTTTTTTTAAATTTTTTCGAAAATTTTTTTTCGTAATTTCTTTCGAAAATTTTTTTCGAAAATTATTTTTTCGAAAATTTTTTTGAAATTTTTTTTCGAAAAATTTTTTTGCAAAATTTTTTCTAAATTTTTTTTGAAAGTTTTTTTCGAAATTTTTTTCAAAATTTTTTTCAATAATTTTTTTTCCAAATTTTTTTCGAAAATTTTTTTTCAAAATTTTTTTCGAAAATTTTTTTCAAAATTTTTTTCGAAATTTATTTTCAAAATTTTTTTCGAAATTTTTTTTTCCAAATTTTTTCAAAATTTTTTTTCGAAATTTTTTTCGAAAATTTTTTTCAATATTTTTTTCGAAAATTTTTTTTCGAAATTTTTTTCGAAAATTTTTTTCGAAAATTTTTTTTCGAAAAGTTTTTTCAAAATTTTTTTCGAAAATTTTTTTTTGAAATTTTTTTCGAAATTTTTTTTCAAAATTTTTTTCAAAAATTTTTTTTCTAAATTTTTTTCGAAAATTTTTTTTCGAAATTTTTTTCAAAAATTTTTTTTCCAAATTTTTTTCGAAAATTTTTTAAAAATTTTTTTTCGAAATTTTTTTCGAAATTTTTTTTCTAAATTTTTTTCGAAAATTTTTTTTCGAAATTTTTTTCGAAAATTTTTTTCAAAATTTTTTTTGAATTTTTTTCTGAAAATTTTTTCGAAAATTTTTTTAAAAATTTTTTTCGAAATTTTTTTTCAATTTTTTTTTTGAAAATTTTTTTCCAAAATTTTTTCGAAAATTTTTTTCAAAATTTTTTTCGAAAAATTTTTTTCCAAAATTTTTTCGAAAATTTTTTTGAAAATTTTTTTCGAAAATTTTTTTTCGAAATTTTTTTCAAGAATTTTTTTGAAATATTTTTTTCGAAAAATTTTTTTGAAAATTTTTTTCGAAAATTTTTTTGAAAATTTTTTTCGAAATTTTTTTTCAAAATTTTTTTCGAAAATTTTTTTTCGAAATTTTTTTCGAAAATTTTTTTCGAAAAATTTTTTTCCAAAATTTTTTCGAAATTTTTTTCGAAAATTTTTTTGAAAATTTTTTTCGAAAAATTTTTTTGAAAATTTTTTTGGAAAATTTTTTTGAAAATTGTTTTCGAAATTTTTTTTCAAAATTTTTTTCGAAATTATTTTTTCGAAATTTTTTTCGAAAATTTTTCTTCGAAATTTTTTTCGAAAATTTTTTTCATAATTTTTTTTCCAAATTTTTTATCAAAATTTTTTTCGAAAATTTTTTTTCGAAAATTTTTTTAAAAATTTTTTTCGAAATTTTTTTTTCGCAATTTCTTTCAAAAATTTTTTTCGAAATTTTTTTCAAAATTTTTTTCGATAAATTTTTTTCCAAAATTTTTTCGAAAATTTTTTCGAAAATTTTTTTACGAAAATTTTTTCGAGAATTTTTTTGGAAATTTTTTTTCAAAATTTTTTTCGAAAATTTTTTTTCGAAATTTTTTTCGAAAATTTTTTTCAAATTTTTTTCCAAAATTTTTTCGAAAATTTTTTTCAAAATTTTTTTCGAAAATTTTTTTTCGAAATTTTTTTTCGAAAATTTTTTTTCGACATTTTTTTCGAAAATTTTTTTCAAAATTTTTTTTCCAAATTTTTTTCGAAAATTTTTTTTCGAAATTTTTTTCAAAATTTTTTTCGAAAATTTTTTTTCGAAAATTTTTTTTCGAAAATTTTTTTCAAAATTTTTTTTGATATTTTTTTTTGAAATTTTTTTCGAAAATTTTTTTGAAAATTTTTTTTGAAAAATTTTTTTGAAAATTTTTTTCGAAAATTTTTTCGAAAATTTTTTTCGAAATTTTTTTTCAAAATTTTTATTCGAAAATTTTTTTTCGAAATTTTTTTCGAAAATTTTTTTCAAAATCTTTTTTCCAAATTTTTTTTTTTAAATTTTTTCGAAAATTTTTTTTCGTAATTTCTTTCGAAAATTTTTTTCGAAAATTATTTTTTCGAAAATTTTTTTTTAAATTTTTTTTCGAAAAATTTTTTTGCAAAATTTTTTCTAAATTTTTTTTGAAAGTTTTTTTCGAAATTTTTTTCAAAATTTTTTTCAATAATTTTTTTTCCAAATTTTTTTCGAAAATTTTTTTTCAAAATTTTTTTCGAAAATTTTTTTCAAAATTTTTTTCGAAATTTATTTTCAAAATTTTTTTCGAAATTTTTTTTTCCAAATTTTTTCAAAATTTTTTTTCGAAATTTTTTTCGAAAATTTTTTTCAATATTTTTTTCGAAAATTTTTTTTCGAAATTTTTTTCGAAAATTTTTTTCGAAAATTTTTTTTCGAAAAGTTTTTTCAAAATTTTTTTCGAAAATTTTTTTTGAAATTTTTTTCGAAATTTTTTTTCAAAATTTTTTTCAAAAATTTTTTTTCTAAATTTTTTTCGAAAATTTTTTTTCGAAATTTTTTTCGAAAATTTTTTTCAAATTTTTTTTCGAATTTTTTTTCGAAAATTTTTTTCGAAATTTTTTTTTCAAATTTTTTTTCAAAATTTTTTTCGAAAATTTTTTTTCGAATTTTTTTATCTATTTTCGAAAAAATTTTTTCGAAATTTTTTTTCGAAAATTTTTTTTCGAAAATTTTTTTTCGAAAATTTTTTTCAAAATTTTTTTCGAAATTTTTTTCGAAAATTTTTTTCAAAATGTTTTTCGAAAATTTTTTTTCCAAAATTTTTTCGAAAATTTTTTTGAAAATTTTTTTCGAAAATTTTTTTTCGAAATTTTTTTCAAAATTTTTTTCGAAATTTTTTTCGAAAATTTTTTTCGAAATTTTTTTTCCAAATTTTTTTTCAAAATTTTTTTCAAAAATTTTTTTTCCAAATTTTTTTCGAAAATTTTTTAAAAATTTTTTTTCGAAATTTTTTTCGAAATTTTTTTTCTAAATTTTTTTCGAAAATTTTTTTTCGAAATTTTTTTCGAAAATTTTTTTCAAAATTTTTTTCGAATTTTTTTTCGAAAATTTTTTTCGAAATTTTTTTTCGAAAATTTTTTTCGAAATTTTTTTTCCAAATTTTTTTTCAAATTTTTTTTCGAAAATTTTTTTTCGAATTTTTTTATCTATTTTCGAATAATTTTTTTCGAAATTTTTTTTCGAAAATTTTTTTCAAAATTTTTTCTGAAAATTTTTTCGAAAATTTTTTTAAAAATTTTTTTCGAAATTTTTTTTCAATTTTTTTTTTGAAAATTTTTTTCCAAAATTTTTCCGAAAATTTTTTTCAAAATTTTTTTCGAAATTTTTTTTCAAAATTTTTTTGTAAAATTTTTTTTCAAAATTTTTCTCGAAAATTTTTTTCGAAAATTTTTTTCAAAATTTTTTTCGAAAAATTTTTTTCCAAATTTTTTTCGAAAAATTTTGAAATTTTTTTTCGAAAATTTTTTTTCGAAATTTTTTTCAAGAATTTTTTTGAAATATTTTTTTCGAAAAATTTTTTTGAAAATTGTTTTCGAAATTTTTTTTCAAAATTTTTTTCGAAATTTTTTTTTCGAAATTTTTTTCGAAAATTTTTCTTCGAAATTTTTTTCGAAAATTTTTTTCAAAATTTTTTTTCCAAATTTTTTATCAAAATTTTTTTCGGAAATTTTTTTTCGAAAATTTTTTTAAAAATTTTTTTCGAAATTTTTTTTCGAAATTTCTTTCAAAAATTTTTTTCGAAATTTTTTTCAAAATTTTTTTCGATAAATTTTTTTCCAAAATTTTTTCGAAAATTTTTTCGAAAATTTTCTTACGAAAATTTTTTCGAGAATTTTTTTGAAAATTTTTTTGGAAATTATTTTTTCAAAATTTTTTTCGAAAATTTTTTTTCGAAATTTTTTTCGAAAATTTTTTTCAAATTTTTTTCCAAAATTTTTTCGAAAATTTTTTTCAAAATTTTTTTCGAAAATTTTTTTTCGAAATTTTTTTTCGAAAATTTTTTTTCGACATTTTTTTCGAAAATTTTTTTCAAAATTTTTTTTCCAAATTTTTTTCGAAAATTTTTTTTCGAAATTTTTTTCAAAATTTATTTCGAAAATTTTTTTTCGAAAATTTTTTTTCGAAAATTTTTTTCAAAATTTTTTTCGATATTTTTTTTCAAAAATTTTTTTGAAAATTTTTTTTGAAAAATTTTTTTGAAAATTTTTTTCGAAAATTTTTTCGAAAATTTTTTTCGAAATTTTTTTTCAAAATTTTTATTCGACAATTTTTTTTCGAAATTTTTTTCGAAAATTTTTTTCAAAATTTTTTTTCCAAATTTTTTTTTCAAAATTTTTTTGAAAATTTTTTTTCGTAATTACTTTCGAAAATTTTTTTCAAAAATTTTTTTTCGAAAATTTTTTCGAAAATTTTTCTTAAATTTTTTTTCGAAAAATTTTTTTGCAAAATTTTTTCTAAATTTTTTTTGAAAATTTTTTTCGAAATTTTTTTCAAAATTTTTTTCAATAATTTTTTTTCCAAATTTTTTTCGAAAATTTTATTTCAAAATTTTTTTCGAAAATTTTTTTCAAAATTTTTTTCGAAAATTTTTTTTCGAAATTTTTTTTCGAAAATTTTTTTTCGAAATTTTTTTTAAAAATTTTTTTCGAAAATTTTTTTTTGAAATTTTTTTCGAAATTTTTTTTCAAAATTTTTTTCGAAAATTTTTTTTCTAAATATTTTTCGAAAATTTTTTTTTGGAATTTTTTTCGAAAATTTTTTTCAAATTTTTTTTCGCATTTTTTTTCGAAAATTTTTTTCGAAATTTTTTTTCCAAATTTTTTTTCCAAATTTTTTTTCAAAATTTTTTTCGAAAATTTTTTTTCGAATTTTTTTATGTATTTTCGAAAAATTTTTTTCGAAATTTTTTTTCGAAAATTTTTTTTCGAAAATTTTTTTCAAAATTTTTTTCGAAATTTTTTTCGAAAATTTTTTTCAAAATGTTTTTCGAAAAAATTTTTTCCAAAATTTTTTCGAAAATTTTTTTGAAAATTTTTTTCGAAAATTTTTTTTCGAAATTTTTTTCAAAATTTTTTTTGAAATATTTTTTTCGAAAAATTTTTTTCAAAATTTTTTTCGAAAATTTTTTTTTGGAAATTTTTTTCGAAAATTTTTTTTCGAAATTTTTTTCAAAAATTTTTTTCAAAAATTTTTTCCAAATTTTTTTTCAAAATTTTTTTCGAAAATTTTTTTCGAAATTTTTTTTCAAAATTTTTTTCAAAAATTTTTTTTCCAAATTTTTTTCGAAAATTTTTTTAAAAATTTTTTTCGAAATTTTTTTCGAAAATTTTTTTTCAAAATTTTTTTCGAAAATTTTTTTCAAAATTTTTTTCGAAAATTTTTTTCAAAATTTTTTCGAAATTTTTTTTCAAAATTTTTTTCGAAAATTTCTTTTCGAAATTTTTTTCGAAAATTTTTTTTCGAAATTTTTTTCGAAAATTTTTTTTCGAAATTTTTTTTCGAAATTTTTTTCGAAAATTTTTTTCAAAATTTTTTTTCTGAATTTTTTTTCAAAATTTTTTTCGAAAATTTTTTTCCGAAAAGTTTTTAAAAATTTTTTTCGAAAATTTTTTTTCGTAATTTCTTTCGAAAATTTTTTTCGAAAATTTTTTTTCGAAAATTGTTTCTCGAAAATTTTTTCGAAAATTTTTTTGGAATTTTTTTTCGAAAAAGTTTTTTTAAATTTTTTTTGAAAATTTTTTTCGAAATTTTTTTCAAAATTTTTTTCAATAATTTTTTTTCCAAATTTTTTTCGAATATTTTTTTAAAAAAATGTTTTTCGAAATTTTTTTCGAAATTTTTTTTTCAAAATTTTTTTCGAAAAGTTTTTTCGAAATTTTTTTCGAAAATTTTTTTTCGAAATTTTTTTCGAAAATTTTTTTCGAAAATTTTTTTCAAAATTTTTTTCGAAAATTTTTTTCAAAATTTTTTTCGAAATTTTTTTCGAAAATTTTTTTCAAAATTTTTTTCGAAAAATTTTTTTCCAAAATTTTTTCGAAAATTTTTTTTCGATATTTTTTTGAAAGTTTTTTTGAAAATTTTTTTCGAAAAATTTTTTTGAAAATTTTTTTCGAAATTTTTTTTTCAAAATTTTTTTCGAAAAGTTTTTTCGAAATTTTTTTCGAAAATTTTTTTTCGAAATTTTTTTCGAAAATTTTTTTCGAAAATTTTTTTCAAAATTTTTTTCGAAAATTTTTTTCGAAAATTTTTTTCAAAATTTTTTTCGAAAAATTTTTTTCCAAAATTTTTTCGAAAATTTTTTTGAAAATTTTTTTCGAAAATTTTTTTTCGAAATTTTTTTCAAAATTTTTCTTGAAATATTTTTTTCGAAAAATTTTTTTGAAAATTTTTTTCGAAAATTTTTTTGAAAATTTTTTTCGAAATTTTTTTTCAAAATTTTTTTCGAAATTTTTTTTTCGAAATTTTTTTTCGAAATTTTTTTTTCGAAATTTTTTTCGAAAATTTTTTTCAAAATTTTTTTTCCAAATTTTTTTTCAAAATTTTTTTCGAAAAATTTTTTCAAAATTATTTTCAAAATTTTTTTTCGAAATTTTTTTCAAAATTTTTTTTGAAATATTTTTTTCGAAAAATTTTTTTCAAAATTTTTTTCGAAAATTTTTTTTTGGAAATTTTTTTCGAAAATTTTTTTTCGAAATTTTTTTCAAAAATTTTTTTCAAAAATTTTTTCCAAATTTTTTTTCAAAATTTTTTTCGAAAATTTTTTTCGAAATTTTTTTTCAAAATTTTTTTCAAAAATTTTTTTTCCAAATTTTTTTCGAAAATTTTTTTAAAAATTTTTTTCGAAATTTTTTTCGAAAATTTTTTTTCAAAATTTTTTTCGAAAATTTTTTTCAAAATTTTTTTCGAAAATTTTTTTCAAAATTTTTTCGAAATTTTTTTTCAAAATTTTTTTCGAAAATTTCTTTTCGAATTTTTTTTCGAAAATTTTTTTTCGAAATTTTTTTCGAAAATTTTTTTTCGAAATTTTTTTTCGAAATTTTTTTCGAAAATTTTTTTCAAAATTTTTTTTCTGAATTTTTTTTCAAAATTTTTTTCGAAAATTTTTTTCCGAAAAGTTTTTAAAAATTTTTTTCGAAAATTTTTTTTCGTAATTTCTTTCGAAAATTTTTTTCGAAAATTTTTTTTCGAAAATTGTTTCTCGAAAATTTTTTCGAAAATTTTTTTGAAATTTTTTTTCGAAAAAGTTTTTTGCAAAATTTTTTTAAAATTTTTTTTGAAAATTTTTTTCGAAATTTTTTTCAAAATTTTTTTCAATAATTTTTTTTCCAAATTTTTTTCGAATATTTTTTTAAAAATTTTTTTCGAAATTTTTTTCGAAAATTTTTTTTCAAAATTTTTTTCGAAAATTTTTTTCGAAATTTTTTTCGAAAATTTTTTTTCGAAATTTTTTTCGAAAATTTTTTTCGAAAATTTTTTTCAAAATTTTTTTCGAAAATTTTTTTCAAAATTTTTTTCGAAATTTTTTTCGAAAATTTTTTTCAAAATTTTTTTCGAAAAATTTTTTTCCAAAATTTTTTCGAAAATTTTTTTTCGATATTTTTTTGAAAGTTTTTTTGAAAATTTTTTTCGAAAAATTTTTTTGAAAATTTTTTTCGAAAATTTTTTTGAAAATTTTTTTCGAAATTTTTTTTCAAAATTTTTTTCGAAAATTTTTTTTTTGAAATTTTTTTCGAAAATTTTTTTTCGAAATTTTTTTCAAAAATTTTTTTCCAAAATCTTTTCGAAAATTTTTTTCAAAATTTTTTTCGAAATTTTTTTTCAAAATTTTTTCGAAAATTTTTTTTCAAAATTTTTCTCGAAAATTTTTTTCAAAATTTTTTTCGAAATTTTTTTCGAAAATTTTTTTCAAAATTTTTTTCGAAAAATTTTTTTCCAAAATTTTTTCGAAAATTTTTTTGAAAATTTTTTTCGAAAATTTTTTTTCGAAATTTTTTTCAAAATTTTTCTTGAAATATTTTTTTCGAAAAATTTTTTTGAAAATTTTTTTCGAAAATTTTTTTGAAAATTTTTTTCGAAATTTTTTTTCAAAATTTTTTTCGAAATTTTTTTTTCGAAATTTTTTTTCGAAATTTTTTTTTCGAAATTTTTTTCGAAAATTTTTTTCAAAATTTTTTTTCCAAATTTTTTTTCAAAATTTTTTTCGAAAAATTTTTTCAAAATTTTTTTCAAAATTTTTTTTCAAAATTTTTTTCAAAATTTTTTTCGAAAATTTTTTTCGAAAATTTTTTTCGAAATTTTTTTTCAAAATTTTTTTCGAAAATTTTTTTTAAAATTTTTTTCGAAAATTTTTTTTCGAAAATTTTTTCGAAAATTTATTTGAAATTTTTTTTCGAAAAAGTTTTTTGCAAAATTTTTTCTAAATTTTTTTTGAAAATTTTTTTCGAAATTTTTTTCAAAATTTTTTTCAATAATTTTTTTTCCAAATTTTTTTCCAAAAATTTTTTTAAAAATTTTTTTCGAAATTTTTTTCGAAAATTTTTTTTCAAAATTTTTTTCGAAAATTTTTTTCGAAATTTTTTTCGAAATTTTTTTTTTGAAATTTTTTTCGATAATTTTTTTTCAAAATTTTTTTCAAAATTTTTTTCAAAATTTTTTTTCCAAATTTTTTTTTTAAATTTTTTTCGAAAATTTTTTTTCGAAAATTTTTTTAAAAATTTTTTTCGAATTTTTTTTCGAAATTTCTTTCGAAAATTTTTTTCGAAATTTTTTTTCAAAATTTTTTTCGAAAATTTCTTTCGAAATTTTTTTCGAAAATTTTTTTCAAAATTTTTTTCGAAAAATTTTTTTCCAAAATTTTTTCGAAAATTTTTTTGAAAATTTTTTTCGAAAATTTTTTTCAAAATTTTTTTCGAAAATTTTTTTTCGAAATTTTTTTCGAAAATTTTTTTGAAAATTTTTTTCGAATATTTTTTTGAAAATTTTTTTTCGAAATTTTTTTCGAAAATTTTTTTGAAAATTTTTTTCGAATATTTTTTTGAAAATTTTTTTTCGAAATTTTTTTCGAAAATTTTTTTCAATATTTTTTTCGAAAATTTTTTTTCCAAAATTTTTTCGAAATTTTTTTTGAAAATTTTTTTCGAAATTTTTTTCGAAAATTTTTTTTCGAAAATTTTTTTCAAAATTATTTCTGAAAATTTTTTCGAAAATTTTT
This sequence comes from Uropetala carovei, assembly GCA_036926305.1. Classification (NCBI taxonomy): domain Eukaryota; kingdom Metazoa; phylum Arthropoda; class Insecta; order Odonata; family Petaluridae; genus Uropetala; species Uropetala carovei. The sequence goes on along the minus strand of JAXCHB010000310.1, from coordinate 73,401 downwards.
TTCAAAATTTTTTTCAAATTTTTTTTCGAAAATTTTTTTCGAAAATTTTTTTCGAAAAATGTTTTTGAAAATTTTTTTCGAAAATTTTTTTGAAAATTTTTTTTGAAATTTTTTTTCAAAATTTTTTTCGAAAATTTTTTTTTGGAAATTTTTTTCGAAAATTTTTTTTCGAAATTTTTTTCAAAAATTTTTTTCAAAATTTTTTTTCCAATTTTTTTTTCAAAATTTTTTTCGAAATTTTTTTTCAAAATTTTTTAAAAATTTTTTTTGAAATATTTTTTTCAAAAAATTTTTTTGAAAATTTTTTTCAAAAATTTTTTTTCGAAAATTTTTTTTCGATATTTTTTTTGAAAATTTTTTTGAAAATTTTTTTCGAAAAATTTTTTTGAAAATTTTTTTCGAAAATTTTTTTTCGAAAATTTTTTTCAAAATTTTTTTCGAAAATTTTTTTTTCGAAATTTTTTTCGAAAATTTTTTTGAAATTTTTTTTCAAAAAATTTTTTTAAAAATTTTTTTCGAAAATTTTTTTGAAAATTTTTTTCGACATTTTTTTTCAAAATTTTTTTCAATTTTTTTTTCAAAATTTTTTTCAAAATTTTTTTTCAAAATTTTTTTCAAAATTTTTTTTCGAAGTTTTTTCGAAAATTTTTTTTCCAAATTTTTTTTCAAAATTTTTTTCGAAAATTTTTTTTCAAAAATATTTTTCAAAAATTTTTTTCGAATTTTTTTTCGAAATTTCTTTCGAAAATTTTTTTAAAATTTTTTTCGAAAATTTTTTTTCGAAATTTTTTTCGAAAATTTTTTCAAAATTTTTTACGAAATTTTTTTCGAAAATTTTTTTCAAAATTTTTTTCGAAAAATTTTTTTCGAAAATCTTTTTCAAAATTTTTTTCGAATATTTTTTTGAAAATTTTTTTTCCAAAATTTTTTCAAAATTTTTTTTCGAAATTTTTTTTCAAAATTTTTTTCGAAAATTTTTTTTCGAAATCTTTTTCGAAAATTTTTTTCAAAATTTTTTTCGAAATTTTTTTCGAAAATTTTTTTCAAAATTTTTTTCGAAAAATTTTTTTCCAAAATTTTTTCGAAAATTTTTCTGAAAATTTTTTTCGAAAATTTTTTTTCGAAAATTTTTTTCAAAATTTTTTTCGAAAATTTTTTTTCGATATTTTTTTCAAAAATTTTTTTGAAAATTTTTTTCGAAACATTTTTTTGAAAATTTTTTTCGAAAATTTTTTTGAAAATTTTTTCGAAATTTTTTTTCAAAATTTTTTTCGAAAATTTTTTTTTGGAAATTTTTTTCGAAAATTTTTTTTCGAAATTTTTTTCGAAAATTTTTTTCAAAATTTTTTTTCCAAATTTTTTTTCAAAATTTTTTTCGAAAATTTTTTTCGAAATTTTTTTTCAAAATTTTTTTCAAAAATTTTTTTTCCAAATTTTTTTCAAAATTTTTTCGAAATTTTTTTTCAAAATTTTTTTTGAAATTTTTTTTTCGAAATTTCTTTCGAAAATTTTTTTTCGAAATTTTTTTCGAAAATTTTTTTTTCGAAATTTTTTTTCGAAATTTTTTTCGAAAATTTTTTTCAAAATTTTTTTTCTGAATTTTTTTCAAAATTTTTTTCGAAAATTTTTTTTCGAAAATTTTTTAAAAATTTTTTTCGAAAATTTTTTTTCGTAATTTCTTTAGAAAATTTTTTTCGAAAATTTTTTTTCGAAAATTTTTTCGAAAATTTATTTGAAATTTTTTTTTGAAGTTTTTTGCAAAATTTTTTCTAAATTTTTTTTGAAAATTTTTTTCGAAATTTTTTTCAAAATTTTTTTCAATAATTTTTTTTCAAATTTTTTTCCAAAAATTTTTTTAAAAATTTTTTTCGAAATTTTTTTTGAAAATTTTTTTTCAAAATTTTTTTCGAAAATTTTTTTCGAAATTTTTTTCGAAAATTTTTTTTCGAAATTTTTTTCGAAAATTTTTTTTCAAAATTTTTTTCAAAATTTTTTTCAAAATTTTTTTTCCAAATTTTTTTTCAAAATTTTTTTCGAAAATTTTTTTTCGAAAATTTTTTTAAAAATTTTTTTCGAATTTTTTTTCGAAATTTCTTTCGAAAATTTTTTTCGAAATTTTTTTTCAAAATTGTTTTCGAAAATTTTTATCGAAATTTTTTTCGAAAATTTTTTTCAAAATTTTTTTCGAAAAATTTTTTTCCAAAATTTTTTCGAAAATTTTTTTGAAAATTTTTTTTCGAAAATTTTTTTCAAAATTTTTTTCGAAAATTTTTTTTCGAAATTTTTTTCGAAAATTTTTTTCGAATATTTTTTTGAAAATTTTTTTTGAAAATTTTTTTCAAAATTTTTTTTCGAAATTTTTTTCGAAAATTTTTTTCAATATTTTTTTCGAAAATTTTTTTTCCAAATTTTTTTCGAAAATTTTTTTTCGAAAATTTTTTTCAAAATTATTTCTGAAAATTTTTTCGAAAATTTTTTTCAAAATTTTTTTCGAATTTTTTTTCGAAAATTTTTTTCGAAAATTTTTTTCGAAAATTTTTTTTCGAAAATTTTTTTCAAAATTTTTTTCGAAAATTTTTTTTTCGAAATTTTTTTCGAAAATTTTTTTGAAAATTTTTTTCAAAAAATTTTTTTAAAAATTTTTTTCGACATTTTTTTTCAAAATTTTTTTCAAAATTTTTTTTCAAAATTTTTTTCAAAATTTTTTTTCGAAGTTTTTTCGAAAATTTTTTTTCCAAATTTTTTTTCAAAATTTTTTTCGAAAATTTTTTTTCAAAAATATTTTTCAAAAATTTTTTTCGAATTTTTTTTCGAAATTTCTTTCGAAAATTTTTTTCGAAATTTTTTTTTTTAATTTTTTTCGAAAATTTTTTTTCGAAATTTTTTTCGAAAATTTTTTTCAAAATTTTTTACGAAATTTTTTTCGAAAATTTTTTTCAAAATTTTTTTCGAAAAATTTTTTTCGAAAATCTTTTTCAAAATTTTTTTCGAATATTTTTTTGAAAATTTTTTTTCCAAAATTTTTTCAAAATTTTTTTTCGAAATTTTTTTTCAAAATTTTTTTCGAAAATTTTTTTTCGAAATTTTTTTCGAAAATTTTTTTCAAAATTTTTTTCGAAATTTTTTTCGAAAATTTTTTTCAAAATTTTTTTCGAAAAATTTTTTTCCAAAATTTTTTCGAAAATTTTTCTGAAAATTTTTTTCGAAAATTTTTTTTCGAAAATTTTTTTCAAAATTTTTTTCGAAAATTTTTTTTCGATATTTTTTTCAAAAATTTTTTTGAAAATTTTTTTCGAAAAATTTTTTTGAAAATTTTTTTCGAAAATTTTTTTGAAAATTTTTTTCGAAATTTTTTTTCAAAATTTTTTTCGGAAATTTTTTTTTGGAAATTTTTTTCGAAAATTTTTTTTCGAAATTTTTTTCAAAAATTTTTTTCAAAATTTTTTTTCCAAATTTTTTTTCAAAATTTTTTTCGAAAATTTTTTTCGAAATTTTTTTTTCAAAATTTTTTTCAAAAATTTTTTTTCCAAATTTTTTTCGAAAATTTTTTTCAAAATTTTTTCGAAATTTTTTTTCAAAATTTTTTTTGAAATTTTTTTTTCGAAATTTTTTTCGAAAATTTTTTTTCGAAATTTTTTGCGAAAATTTTTTATTTCGAAATTTTTTTTCGAAATTTTTTTCGAAAATTTTTTTCAAAATTTTTTTTTGAATTTTTTTCAAAATTTTTTTCGAAAATTTTTTTTCGAAAATTTTTTAAAAATTTTTTTCGAAAATTTTTTTTCGTAATTTCTTTAGAAAATTTTTTTCGAAAATTTTTTTTCGAAAATTTTTTCGAAAATTTATTTGAAATTTTTTTTCGAAGTTTTTTGCAAAATTTTTTCTAAATTTTTTTTGAAAATTTTTTTCAATAATTTTTTTTCAAATTTTTTTCCAAAAATTTTTTTAAAAATTTTTTTCGAAATTTTTTTCGAAAATTTTTTTTCAAAATTTTTTTCGAAAATTTTTTTCGAAATTTTTTTCGAAAATTTTTTTTCGAAATTTTTTTCGAAAATTTTTTTTCAAAATTTTTTTCAAAATTTTTTTCAAATTTTTTTTTCCAAATTTTTTTTCAAAATTTTTTTCGAAAATTTTTTTTCGAAAATTTTTTAAAAAATTTTTTTCGAATTTTTTTTCGAAATTTCTTTCGAAAATTTTTTTCGAAATTTTTTTTCAAAATTGTTTTCGAAAATTTTTTTCGAAATTTTTTTCGAAAATTTTTTTCAAAATTTTTTTCGAAAAATTTTTTTCCAAAATTTTTTCGAAAATTTTTTTGAAAATTTTTTTTCGAAAATTTATTTCAAAATTTTTTTCGAAAATTTTTTTTCGAAATTTTTTTCGAAAATTTTTTTGAAAATTTTTTTCGAATATTTTTTTGAAAATTTTTTTTGAAAATTTTTTTCAAAATTTTTTTTCGAAATTTTTTTCGAAAATTTTTTTCAATATTTTTTTCGAAAATTTTTTTTCGAAAATTTTTTTCAAAATTATTTCTGAAAATTTTTTCGAAAATTTTTTTCAAAATTTTTTTCGAATTTTTTTTCGAAAATTTTTTTCGAAAATTTTTTTCGAAAATTTTTTTCGAAAAATTTTTTTGAAAATTTTTTTCGAAAATTTTTTTGAAAATTTTTTTCGAAATTTTTTTTCAAAATTTTTTTCGAAAATTTTTTTTTGGAAATTTTTTTCGAAAATTTTTTTTCGAAATTTTTTTCAAAAATTTTTTTCAAAATTTTTTTTCCAATTTTTTTTTCAAAATTTTTTTCGAAAATTTTTTTCGAAATTTTTTTTCAAAATTTTTTTAAAAATTTTTTTTGAAATATTTTTTTCGAAAAATTTTTTTGAAAATTTTTTTCGAAAATTTTTTTGAAAATTTTTTTCGAAATTTTTTTTCAAAATTTTTTTCGAAAATTTTTTTTTGGAAATTTTTTTCGAACATTTTTTTTCGAAATTTTTTTTCGAAATTTTTTTCAAAAATTTTTTTCAAAATTTTTTTTCCAAATTTTTTTTCAAAATTTTTTTCGAAAATTTTTTTTGAAATTTTTTTTCAAAATTTTTTTCAAAAATTTTTTTTCAAAATTTTTTTCAAAAATTTTTTTTCATAATTTTTTTCGAAAATTTTTTTAAAAATTTTTTTCGAAATTTTTTTTTCAAAATTTTTTTCGAAAATTTTTTTCAAAATTTTTTTCGAAATTTTTTTTCAAAATTTTTTCGAAATTTTTTTTCAAAATTTTTTCGAAATTTTTTTTCAAATTTTTTTTTGAAATCTTTTTCGAAATTTTTTTCGAAAATTTTTTTTCGAAATTTTTTTCGAAAATTTTTTCTCGAAATTTTTTTTCGAAATTTTTTTCGAAAATTTTTTTCAAAATTTTTTTTCTGAATTTTTTTCAAAATTTTTTTCGAAAATTTTTTTTCGAAAATTTTTTAAAAATTTTTTTCGAAAAATTTTTTTCGTAATTTCTTTCGAAAATTTTTTTCGAAAATTTTTTTTCGAAAATTTTTTCGAAACTTTTTTTAGAAAAATTTTTCAAAATTTTTTTCAATAATTTTTTTTCCAAATTTTTTTCCAAAAATTTTTTTAAAATTTTTTTTCGAAATTTTTTTCGAAAATTTTTTTTCAAAATTTTTTTCGAAAATTTTTTTCGAAATTTTTTTCGAAAATTTTTTTTCGAAATTTTTTTCGATAATTTTTTTCAAAATTTTTTTCAAAATTTTTTTCAAAATTTTTTTTCCAAATTTTTTTTCAAAATTTTTTTCGAAAATTTTTTTTCGAAAATTTTTTTAAAAATTTTTTTCGAATTTTTTTTCGAAATTTCTTTCGAAAATTTTTTTCGAAATTTTTTTTCAAAATTTTTTTCGAAACTTTTTTTCGAAAAATTTTTTTCCAAAATTTTTTCGAAAATTTTTTTGAAAATTTTTTTTCGAAAATTTTTTTCAAAATTTTTTTCGAAAATTTTTTTTCGAAATTTCTTTCGAAAATTTTTTTGAAAATTTTTTTCGAATATTTTTTTGAAAATTTTTTTTGAAAATTTTTTTCAAAATTTTTTTTCGAAATTTTTTTCGAAAATTTTTTTCAATATTTTTTTCGAAAATTTTTTTTCCAAAATTTTTTCGAAAATTTTTTAAAAATTTTTTTCGAAATTTTTTTCGAAAATTTTTTTTCGAAAATTTTTTTCAAAATTATTTCTGAAAATTTTTTCGAAAATTTTTTTCAAAATTTTTTTCGAATTTTTTTTCGAAAATTTTTTTCGAAAATTTTTTTCGAAAAATTTTTTTGAAAATGTTTTTCGAAAATTTTTTTGAAAATTTTTTTCGAAATTTTTTTTCAAAATTTTTTTCGAAAATTTTTTTTTGGAAATTTTTTTCGAAACTTTTTTTAGAAAAATTTTTCAAAATTTTTTTCAATAATTTTTTTTCCAAATTTTTTTCCAAAAATTTTTTTAAAATTTTTTTTCGAAATTTTTTTCGAAAATTTTTTTTCAAAATTTTTTTCGAAAATTTTTTTCGAAATTTTTTTCGAAAATTTTTTTTCGAAATTTTTTTCGATAATTTTTTTCAAAATTTTTTTCAAAATTTTTTTCAAAATTTTTTTTCCAAATTTTTTTTCAAAATTTTTTTCGAAAATTTTTTTCGAAAATTTTTTCTCGAAATTTTTTTTCGAAATTTTTTTCGAAAATTTTTTTCAAAATTTTTTTTCTGAATTTTTTTCAAAATTTTTTTCGAAAATTTTTTTTCGAAAATTTTTTAAAAATTTTTTTCGAAAAATTTTTTTCGTAATTTCTTTCGAAAATTTTTTTCGAAAATTTTTTTTCGAAAATTTTTTCGAAACTTTTTTTAGAAAAATTTTTCAAAATTTTTTTCAATAATTTTTTTTCCAAATTTTTTTCCAAAAATTTTTTTAAAATTTTTTTTCGAAATTTTTTTCGAAAATTTTTTTTCAAAATTTTTTTCGAAAATTTTTTTCGAAATTTTTTTCGAAAATTTTTTTTCGAAATTTTTTTCGATAATTTTTTTCAAAATTTTTTTCAAAATTTTTTTTCAAAATTTTTTTTCCAAATTTTTTTTCAAAATTTTTTTCGAAAATTTTTTTTCGAAAATTTTTTTAAAAATTTTTTTCGAATTTTTTTTCGAAATTTCTTTCGAAAATTTTTTTCGAAATTTTTTTTCAAAATTTTTTTCGAAACTTTTTTTCGAAAAATTTTTTTCCAAAATTTTTTCGAAAATTTTTTTGAAAATTTTTTTTCGAAAATTTTTTTCAAAATTTTTTTCGAAAATTTTTTTTCGAAATTTCTTTCGAAAATTTTTTTGAAAATTTTTTTCGAATATTTTTTTGAAAATTTTTTTTGAAAATTTTTTTCAAAATTTTTTTTCGAAATTTTTTTCGAAAATTTTTTTCAATATTTTTTTCGAAAATTTTTTTTCCAAAATTTTTTCGAAAATTTTTTAAAAATTTTTTTCGAAATTTTTTTCGAAAATTTTTTTTCGAAAATTTTTTTCAAAATTATTTCTGAAAATTTTTTCGAAAATTTTTTTCAAAATTTTTTTCGAATTTTTTTTCGAAAATTTTTTTCGAAAATTTTTTTCGAAAAATTTTTTTGAAAATGTTTTTCGAAAATTTTTTTGAAAATTTTTTTCGAAATTTTTTTTCAAAATTTTTTTCGAAAATTTTTTTTTGGAAATTTTTTTCGAAACTTTTTTTAGAAAAATTTTTCAAAATTTTTTTCAATAATTTTTTTTCCAAATTTTTTTCCAAAAATTTTTTTAAAATTTTTTTTCGAAATTTTTTTCGAAAATTTTTTTTCAAAATTTTTTTCGAAAATTTTTTTCGAAATTTTTTTCGAAAATTTTTTTTCGAAATTTTTTTCGATAATTTTTTTCAAAATTTTTTTCAAAATTTTTTTCAAAATTTTTTTTCCAAATTTTTTTTCAAAATTTTTTTCGAAAATTTTTTTTCGAAAATTTTTTTAAAAATTTTTTTCGAATTTTTTTTCGAAATTTCTTTCGAAATTTTTTTTCAAAATTTTTTTCAAAACTTTTTTTCGAAAAATTTTTTTCCAAAATTTTTTCGAAAATTTTTTTGAAAATTTTTTTTCGAAAATTTTTTTCAAAATTTTTTTCGAAAATTTTTTTTCGAAATTTCTTTCGAAAATTTTTTTGAAAATTTTTTTCGAATATTTTTTTGAAAATTTTTTTTGAAAATTTTTTTCAAAATTTTTTTTCGAAATTTTTTTCGAAAATTTTTTTCAATATTTTTTTCGAAAATTTTTTTTCCAAAATTTTTTCGAAAATTTTTTAAAAATTTTTTTCGAAATTTTTTTCGAAAATTTTTTTTCGAAAATTTTTTTCAAAATTATTTCTGAAAATTTTTTCGAAAATTTTTTTCAAAATTTTTTTCGAATTTTTTTTCGAAAATTTTTTTCGAAAATTTTTTTCGAAAAATTTTTTTGAAAATGTTTTTCGAAAATTTTTTTGAAAATTTTTTTCGAAATTTTTTTTCAAAATTTTTTTCGAAAATTTTTTTTTGGAAATTTTTTTCGAAAATTTTTTTTCGAAATTTTTTTCAAAAATTTTTTTCAAAATTTTTTTTTTAATTTTTTTTTCAAAATTTTTTTCGAAAATTTTTTTTCGAAATTTTTTTTTCCAAATTTTTTCAAAATTTTTTTTCGAAAATTTTTTAAAAATTTTTTTCGAAATTTTTTTCGAAAATTTTTTTTCGAAAATTTTTTTCAAAATTATTTCTGAAAATTTTTTCGAAAATTTTTTTCAAAATTTTTTTCGAATTTTTTTTCGAAAATTTTTTTCGAAAATTTTTTTCGAAAAATTTTTTTGAAAATTTTTTTCGAAAATTTTTTTGAAAATTTTTTTCGAAATTTTTTTTCAAAATTTTTTTCGAAAATTTTTTTTTGGAAATTTTTTTCGAAAATTTTTTTTCGAAATTTTTTTCAAAAATTTTTTTCAAAATTTTTTTTTTAATTTTTTTTTCAAATTTTTTTTCTAATTTTTTTTCCCAAATTTTTTTCGAAATTTTTTTTCGAAATTTTTTTTCCAAATTTTTTTTCAAAATTTTTTTCGAAAATTTTTTTTCAAATTTTTTTATCTATTTTCGAAAAATTTTTTTCGAAATTTTTTTTCGAAAATTTTTTTTCGAAAATTTTTTTTCGAAAATTTTTTTCAAAATTTTTTTCGAAATTTTTTTCGAAAATTTTTTTCAAAATGTTTTTCGAAAAATTTTTTTCCAAAATTTTTTCGAAAATTTTTTTGAAAATTTTTTTCGAAAATTTTTTTTCGAAATTTTTTTCAAAATTTTTTTCGAAATTTTTTTCGAAAATTTTTTTCGAAATTTTTTTTCCAAATTTTTTTTCAAAATTTTTTTCAATAATTTTTTTTCCAAATTTTTTTCAATAATTTTTTAAAAAATTTTTTTCGAAATTTTTTTCGAAATTTTTTTTTCAAAATTTTTTTCGAAAATTTTTTTCAAAATTTTTTTCGAAATTTTTTTTCAAAATTTTTTTCGAAATTTTTTTTCAAAATTTTTTTCGAAAATTTTTTTCGAAATTTTTTTCGAAAATTTTATTTCGAAATTTTTTTCCAAAAATTTTTTTCAAAATTTTTTTCGAAATTTTTTTCGAAAATTTTTTTCGAAATTTTTTTCCAAATTTTTTTTCAAAATTTTTTTCGAAATTTTTTTTTCCAAAATTTTTTCAAAATTTTTTTTCGAAATTTTTTTCGAAAATTTTTTTCAATATTTTTTTCGAAAATTTTTTTTCGAAATTTTTTTCGAAATTTTTTTTCGAAAATTTTTTTTCGAAAATTTTTTTCAAAATTTTTTTCGAAAATTTTTTTTTGAAATTTTTTTTCTAAATTTTTTTCGAAAATTTTTTTTCTAAATTTTTTTCGAAAATTTTTTTCAAAATTTTTTTCGAATTTTTTTTCGAAAATTTTTTTCGAAATTTTTTTTCGAAATTTTTTTTCGAAATTTTTTTTCCAAATTTTTTTTCAAATTTTTTTTCGAAATTTTTTTTTCGAATTTGTTTATCTATTATCGAATAATTTTTTTCGAAATTTTTTTTCGAAAATTTTTTTCAAAATTTTTTTTCGAAAATTTTTTTCAAAATTTTTTTCCAAAATTTTTTCGAAAATTTTTTTGAAAATTTTTTTCGAAAATTTTTTTTGAAATTTTTTTCAAGAATTTTTTTGAAATATTTTTTTCGAAAAATTTTTTTGAAAATTTTTTTCGAAAATTTTTTTGAAAATTTTTTTCGAAATTTTTTTTCAAAATTTTTTTCGAAAATTTTTTTTCAAAATTTCTTTCGAAAATTTTTTTCGAAAAATTTTTTTCCAAAATTTTTTTCGAAAAATTTTTTTCCAAAATTTTTTCGAAATTTTTTTCGAAAATTTTTTTGAAAATTTTTTTCGAAAAATTTTTTTGAAAATTTTTTTCGAAAATTTTTTTGAAAATTTTTTTGGAAATTTTTTTTCAAAATTTTTTTCGAAAATTTTTTTTCGAAATTTTTTTCGAAAATTTTTTTCAAATTTTTTTCCAAAATTTTTTCGAAAATTTTTTTCAAAATTTTTTTCGAAAATTTTTTTTCGAAATTTTTTTTCGAAAATTTTTTTTCCAAATTTTTTTTCAAAAATTTTTTCAATAATTTTTTTTCCAAATTTTTTTCGAAAATTTTTTAAAAAATTTTTTTCGAAATTTTTTTCGATAATTTTTTTTCAAAATTTTTTTCGAAAATTTTTTTTTGAAATTTTTTTCGAAATTTTTTTTCAAAATTTTTTTCAAAAATTTTTTTTCTAAATTTTTTTCGAAAATTTTTTTTCGAAATTTTTTATCTATTTTCGAAAAATTTTTTTCGAAATTTTTTTTCGAAAATTTTTTTTCGAAAATTTTTTTCAAAATTTTTTTCGAAATTATTTTCGAAAATTTTTTTCAAAATGTTTTTCGAAAATTTTTTTTCCAAAATTTTTTCGAAAATTTTTTTGAAAATTTTTTTCGAAAATTTTTTTTCGAAATTTTTTTCAAAATTTTTTTCGAAATTTTTTTCGAAAATTTTTTTCGAAATTTTTTTTCCAAATTTTTTTTCAAAATTTTTTTCAAAAATTTTTTTTCAAAATTTTTTTCAAAAATTTTTTTTCCAAATTTTTTTCGAAAATTTTTTAAAAATTTTTTTTCGAAATTTTTTTCGAAATTTTTTTTCTAAATTTTTTTCGAAAATTTTTTTTCGAAATTTTTTTCGAAAATTTTTTTCAAAATTTTTTTCGAATTTTTTTCTGAAAATTTTTTCGAAAATTTTTTTAAAAATTTTTTTCGAAATTTTTTTTCAATTTTTTTTTTGAAAATTTTTTTCCAAAATTTTTTCGAAAATTTTTTTCAAAATTTTTTTCGAAAAATTTTTTTCCAAAATTTTTTCGAAAATTTTTTTGAAAATTTTTTTCGAAAATTTTTTTTCGAAATTTTTTTCAAGAATTTTTTTGAAATATTTTTTTCGAAAAATTTTTTTGAAAATTTTTTTCGAAAATTTTTTTGAAAATTTTTTTCGAAATTTTTTTTCAAAATTTTTTTTGAAAATTTTTTTTCGAAATTTTTTTCGAAAATTTTTTTCGAAAAATTTTTTTCCAAAATTTTTTCGAAATTTTTTTCGAAAATTTTTTTGAAAATTTTTTTCGAAAAATTTTTTTGAAAATTTTTTTGGAAAATTTTTTTGAAAATTGTTTTCGAAATTTTTTTTCAAAATTTTTTTCGAAATTATTTTTTCGAAATTTTTTTCGAAAATTTTTCTTCGAAATTTTTTTCGAAAATTTTTTTCATAATTTTTTTTCCAAATTTTTTATCAAAATTTTTTTCGAAAATTTTTTTTCGAAAATTTTTTTAAAAATTTTTTTCGAAATTTTTTTTTCGCAATTTCTTTCAAAAATTTTTTTCGAAATTTTTTTCAAAATTTTTTTCGATAAATTTTTTTCCAAAATTTTTTCGAAAATTTTTTCGAAAATTTTTTTACGAAAATTTTTTCGAGAATTTTTTTGGAAATTTTTTTTCAAAATTTTTTTCGAAAATTTTTTTTCGAAATTTTTTTCGAAAATTTTTTTCAAATTTTTTTCCAAAATTTTTTCGAAAATTTTTTTCAAAATTTTTTTCGAAAATTTTTTTTCGAAATTTTTTTTCGAAAATTTTTTTTCGACATTTTTTTCGAAAATTTTTTTCAAAATTTTTTTTCCAAATTTTTTTCGAAAATTTTTTTTCGAAATTTTTTTCAAAATTTTTTTCGAAAATTTTTTTTCGAAAATTTTTTTTCGAAAATTTTTTTCAAAATTTTTTTTGATATTTTTTTTTGAAATTTTTTTCGAAAATTTTTTTGAAAATTTTTTTTGAAAAATTTTTTTGAAAATGTTTTTCGAAAATTTTTTCGAAAATTTTTTTCGAAATTTTTTTTCAAAATTTTTATTCGAAAATTTTTTTTCGAAATTTTTTTCGAAAATTTTTTTCAAAATTTTTTTTCCAATTTTTTTTTTTTTAATTTTTTCGAAAATTTTTTTTCGTAATTTCTTTCGAAAATTTTTTTCGAAAATTATTTTTTCGAAAATTTTTTTGAAATTTTTTTTCGAAAAATTTTTTTGCAAAATTTTTTCTAAATTTTTTTTGAAAGTTTTTTTCGAAATTTTTTTCAAAATTTTTTTCAATAATTTTTTTTCCAAATTTTTTTCGAAAATTTTTTTTCAAAATTTTTTTCGAAAATTTTTTTCAAAATTTTTTTCGAAATTTATTTTCAAAATTTTTTTCGAAATTTTTTTTTCCAAATTTTTTCAAAATTTTTTTTCGAAATTTTTTTCGAAAATTTTTTTCAATATTTTTTTCGAAAATTTTTTTTCGAAATTTTTTTCGAAAATTTTTTTCGAAAATTTTTTTTCGAAAAGTTTTTTCAAAATTTTTTTCGAAAATTTTTTTTTGAAATTTTTTTCGAAATTTTTTTTCAAAATTTTTTTCAAAAATTTTTTTTCTAAATTTTTTTCGAAAATTTTTTTTCGAAATTTTTTTCGAAAATTTTTTTCAAATTTTTTTTCGAATTTTTTTTCGAAAATTTTTTTCGAAATTTTTTTTTCAAATTTTTTTTCAAAATTTTTTTCGAAAATTTTTTTTCGAATTTTTTTATCTATTTTCGAAAAATTTTTTTCGAAATTTTTTTTCGAAAATTTTTTTTCGAAAATTTTTTTCAAAATTTTTTTCGAAATTTTTTTCGAAAATTTTTTTGAAAATGTTTTTCGAAAATTTTTTTTCCAAAATTTTTTCGAAAATTTTTTTGAAAATTTTTTTCGAAAATTTTTTTTCGAAATTTTTTTCAAAATTTTTTTCGAAATTTTTTTCGAAAATTTTTTTCGAAATTTTTTTTCCAAATTTTTTTTCAAAATTTTTTTCAAAAATTTTTTTTCCAAATTTTTTTCGAAAATTTTTTAAAAATTTTTTTTCGAAATTTTTTTCGAAATTTTTTTTCTGAATTTTTTTCAAAATTTTTTTCGAAAATTTTTTTTCGAAAATTTTTTAAAAATTTTTTTCGAAAATTTTTTTTCGTAATTTCTTTAGAAAATTTTTTTCGAAAATTTTTTTTCGAAAATTTTTTCGAAAATTTATTTGAAATTTTTTTTTGAAGTTTTTTGCAAAATTTTTTCTAAATTTTTTTTGAAAATTTTTTTCGAAATTTTTTTCAAAATTTTTTTCAATAATTTTTTTTCAAATTTTTTTCCAAAAATTTTTTTAAAAATTTTTTTCGAAATTTTTTTTGAAAATTTTTTTTCAAAATTTTTTTCGAAAATTTTTTTCGAAATTTTTTTCGAAAATTTTTTTTCGAAATTTTTTTCGAAAATTTTTTTTCAAAATTTTTTTCAAAATTTTTTTCAAAATTTTTTTTCCAAATTTTTTTTCAAAATTTTTTTCGAAAATTTTTTTTCGAAAATTTTTTTAAAAATTTTTTTCGAATTTTTTTTCGAAATTTCTTTCGAAAATTTTTTTCGAAATTTTTTTTCAAAATTGTTTTCGAAAATTTTTATCGAAATTTTTTTCGAAAATTTTTTTCAAAATTTTTTTCGAAAAATTTTTTTCCAAAATTTTTTCGAAAATTTTTTTGAAAATTTTTTTTCGAAAATTTTTTTCAAAATTTTTTTCGAAAATTTTTTTTCGAAATTTTTTTCGAAAATTTTTTTCGAATATTTTTTTGAAAATTTTTTTTGAAAATTTTTTTCAAAATTTTTTTTCGAAATTTTTTTCGAAAATTTTTTTCAATATTTTTTTCGAAAATTTTTTTTCCAAATTTTTTTCGAAAATTTTTTTTCGAAAATTTTTTTCAAAATTATTTCTGAAAATTTTTTCGAAAATTTTTTTCAAAATTTTTTTCGAATTTTTTTTCGAAAATTTTTTTCGAAAATTTTTTTCGAAAATTTTTTTTCGAAAATTTTTTTCAAAATTTTTTTCGAAAATTTTTTTTTCGAAATTTTTTTCGAAAATTTTTTTGAAAATTTTTTTCAAAAAATTTTTTTAAAAATTTTTTTCGACATTTTTTTTCAAAATTTTTTTCAAAATTTTTTTTCAAAATTTTTTTCAAAATTTTTTTTCGAAGTTTTTTCGAAAATTTTTTTTCCAAATTTTTTTTCAAAATTTTTTTCGAAAATTTTTTTTCAAAAATATTTTTCAAAAATTTTTTTCGAATTTTTTTTCGAAATTTCTTTCGAAAATTTTTTTCGAAATTTTTTTTTTTAATTTTTTTCGAAAATTTTTTTTCGAAATTTTTTTCGAAAATTTTTTTCAAAATTTTTTACGAAATTTTTTTCGAAAATTTTTTTCAAAATTTTTTTCGAAAAATTTTTTTCGAAAATCTTTTTCAAAATTTTTTTCGAATATTTTTTTGAAAATTTTTTTTCCAAAATTTTTTCAAAATTTTTTTTCGAAATTTTTTTTCAAAATTTTTTTCGAAAATTTTTTTTCGAAATTTTTTTCGAAAATTTTTTTCAAAATTTTTTTCGAAATTTTTTTCGAAAATTTTTTTCAAAATTTTTTTCGAAAAATTTTTTTCCAAAATTTTTTCGAAAATTTTTCTGAAAATTTTTTTCGAAAATTTTTTTTCGAAAATTTTTTTCAAAATTTTTTTCGAAAATTTTTTTTCGATATTTTTTTCAAAAATTTTTTTGAAAATTTTTTTCGAAAAATTTTTTTGAAAATTTTTTTCGAAAATTTTTTTGAAAATTTTTTTCGAAATTTTTTTTCAAAATTTTTTTCGGAAATTTTTTTTTGGAAATTTTTTTCGAAAATTTTTTTTCGAAATTTTTTTCAAAAATTTTTTTCAAAATTTTTTTTCCAAATTTTTTTTCAAAAGTTTTTTCGAAAATTTTTTTCGAAATTTTTTTTTCAAAATTTTTTTCAAAAATTTTTTTTCCAAATTTTTTTCGAAAATTTTTTTCAAAATTTTTTCGAAATTTTTTTTCAAAATTTTTTTTGAAATTTTTTTTTCGAAATTTTTTTCGAAAATTTTTTTTCGAAATTTTTTGCGAAAATTTTTTATTTCGAAATTTTTTTTCGAAATTTTTTTCGAAAATTTTTTTCAAAATTTTTTTTTGAATTTTTTTCAAAATTTTTTTCGAAAATTTTTTTTCGAAAATTTTTTAAAAATTTTTTTCGAAAATTTTTTTTCGTAATTTCTTTAGAAAATTTTTTTCGAAAATTTTTTTTCGAAAATTTTTTCGAAAATTTATTTGAAATTTTTTTTCGAAGTTTTTTGCAAAATTTTTTCTAAATTTTTTTTGAAAATTTTTTTCAATAATTTTTTTTCAAATTTTTTTCCAAAAATTTTTTTAAAAATTTTTTTCGAAATTTTTTTCGAAAATTTTTTTTCAAAATTTTTTTCGAAAATTTTTTTCGAAATTTTTTTCGAAAATTTTTTTTCGAAATTTTTTTCGAAAATTTTTTTTCAAAATTTTTTTCAAAATTTTTTTCAAATTTTTTTTTCCAAATTTTTTTTCAAAATTTTTTTCGAAAATTTTTTTTCGAAAATTTTTTAAAAAATTTTTTTCGAATTTTTTTTCGAAATTTCTTTCGAAAATTTTTTTCGAAATTTTTTTTCAAAATTGTTTTCGAAAATTTTTTTCGAAATTTTTTTCGAAAATTTTTTTCAAAATTTTTTTCGAAAAATTTTTTTCCAAAATTTTTTCGAAAATTTTTTTGAAAATTTTTTTTCGAAAATTTATTTCAAAATTTTTTTCGAAAATTTTTTTTCGAAATTTTTTTCGAAAATTTTTTTGAAAATTTTTTTCGAATATTTTTTTGAAAATTTTTTTTGAAAATTTTTTTCAAAATTTTTTTTCGAAATTTTTTTCGAAAATTTTTTTCAATATTTTTTTCGAAAATTTTTTTTCGAAAATTTTTTTCAAAATTATTTCTGAAAATTTTTTCGAAAATTTTTTTCAAAATTTTTTTCGAATTTTTTTTCGAAAATTTTTTTCGAAAATTTTTTTCGAAAATTTTTTTCGAAAAATTTTTTTGAAAATTTTTTTCGAAAATTTTTTTGAAAATTTTTTTCGAAATTTTTTTTCAAAATTTTTTTCGAAAATTTTTTTTTGGAAATTTTTTTCGAAAATTTTTTTTCGAAATTTTTTTCAAAAATTTTTTTCAAAATTTTTTTTCCAATTTTTTTTTCAAAATTTTTTTCGAAAATTTTTTTCGAAATTTTTTTTCAAAATTTTTTTAAAAATTTTTTTTGAAATATTTTTTTCGAAAAATTTTTTTGAAAATTTTTTTCGAAAATTTTTTTGAAAATTTTTTTCGAAATTTTTTTTCAAAATTTTTTTCGAAAATTTTTTTTTGGAAATTTTTTTCGAACATTTTTTTTCGAAATTTTTTTTCGAAATTTTTTTCAAAAATTTTTTTCAAAATTTTTTTTCCAAATTTTTTTTCAAAATTTTTTTCGAAAATTTTTTTTGAAATTTTTTTTCAAAATTTTTTTCAAAAATTTTTTTTCAAAATTTTTTTCAAAAATTTTTTTTCATAATTTTTTTCGAAAATTTTTTTAAAAATTTTTTTCGAAATTTTTTTTTCAAAATTTTTTTCGAAAATTTTTTTCAAAATTTTTTTCGAAATTTTTTTTCAAAATTTTTTCGAAATTTTTTTTCAAAATTTTTTCGAAATTTTTTTTCAAATTTTTTTTTGAAATCTTTTTCGAAATTTTTTTCGAAAATTTTTTTTCGAAATTTTTTTCGAAAATTTTTTCTCGAAATTTTTTTTCGAAATTTTTTTCGAAAATTTTTTTCAAAATTTTTTTTCTGAATTTTTTTCAAAATTTTTTTCGAAAATTTTTTTTCGAAAATTTTTTAAAAATTTTTTTCGAAAAATTTTTTTCGTAATTTCTTTCGAAAATTTTTTTCGAAAATTTTTTTTCGAAAATTTTTTCGAAACTTTTTTTAGAAAAATTTTTCAAAATTTTTTTCAATAATTTTTTTTCCAAATTTTTTTCCAAAAATTTTTTTAAAATTTTTTTTCGAAATTTTTTTCGAAAATTTTTTTTCAAAATTTTTTTCGAAAATTTTTTTCGAAATTTTTTTCGAAAATTTTTTTTCGAAATTTT
Organism: Uropetala carovei; assembly: GCA_036926305.1. Taxonomy (NCBI): domain Eukaryota; kingdom Metazoa; phylum Arthropoda; class Insecta; order Odonata; family Petaluridae; genus Uropetala; species Uropetala carovei. The sequence continues at coordinate 55,768 of JAXCHB010000310.1, read as the reverse complement.
TTTCGATAATTTTTTTCAAAATTTTTTTCAAAATTTTTTTCAAAATTTTTTTTCCAAATTTTTTTTCAAAATTTTTTTCGAAAATTTTTTTTCGAAAATTTTTTTAAAAATTTTTTTCGAATTTTTTTTCGAAATTTCTTTCGAAAATTTTTTTCGAAATTTTTTTTCAAAATTTTTTTCGAAACTTTTTTTCGAAAAATTTTTTTCCAAAATTTTTTCGAAAATTTTTTTGAAAATTTTTTTTCGAAAATTTTTTTCAAAATTTTTTTCGAAAATTTTTTTTCGAAATTTCTTTCGAAAATTTTTTTGAAAATTTTTTTCGAATATTTTTTTGAAAATTTTTTTTGAAAATTTTTTTCAAAATTTTTTTTCGAAATTTTTTTCGAAAATTTTTTTCAATATTTTTTTCGAAAATTTTTTTTCCAAAATTTTTTCGAAAATTTTTTAAAAATTTTTTTCGAAATTTTTTTCGAAAATTTTTTTTCGAAAATTTTTTTCAAAATTATTTCTGAAAATTTTTTCGAAAATTTTTTTCAAAATTTTTTTCGAATTTTTTTTCGAAAATTTTTTTCGAAAATTTTTTTCGAAAAATTTTTTTGAAAATGTTTTTCGAAAATTTTTTTGAAAATTTTTTTCGAAATTTTTTTTCAAAATTTTTTTCGAAAATTTTTTTTTGGAAATTTTTTTCGAAACTTTTTTTAGAAAAATTTTTCAAAATTTTTTTCAATAATTTTTTTTCCAAATTTTTTTCCAAAAATTTTTTTAAAATTTTTTTTCGAAATTTTTTTCGAAAATTTTTTTTCAAAATTTTTTTCGAAAATTTTTTTCGAAATTTTTTTCGAAAATTTTTTTTCGAAATTTTTTTCGATAATTTTTTTCAAAATTTTTTTCAAAATTTTTTTCAAAATTTTTTTTCCAAATTTTTTTTCAAAATTTTTTTCGAAAATTTTTTTCGAAAATTTTTTCTCGAAATTTTTTTTCGAAATTTTTTTCGAAAATTTTTTTCAAAATTTTTTTTCTGAATTTTTTTCAAAATTTTCTTCGAAAATTTTTTTTCGAAAATTTTTTAAAAATTTTTTTCGAAAAATTTTTTTCGTAATTTCTTTCGAAAATTTTTTTCGAAAATTTTTTTTCGAAAATTTTTTCGAAACTTTTTTTAGAAAAATTTTTCAAAATTTTTTTCAATAATTTTTTTTCCAAATTTTTTTCCAAAAATTTTTTTAAAATTTTTTTTCGAAATTTTTTTCGAAAATTTTTTTTCAAAATTTTTTTCGAAAATTTTTTTCGAAATTTTTTTCGAAAATTTTTTTTCGAAATTTTTTTCGATAATTTTTTTCAAAATTTTTTTCAAAATTTTTTTTCAAAATTTTTTTTCCAAATTTTTTTTCAAAATTTTTTTCGAAAATTTTTTTTCGAAAATTTTTTTAAAAATTTTTTTCGAATTTTTTTTCGAAATTTCTTTCGAAAATTTTTTTCGAAATTTTTTTTCAAAATTTTTTTCGAAACTTTTTTTCGAAAAATTTTTTTCCAAAATTTTTTCGAAAATTTTTTTGAAAATTTTTTTTCGAAAATTTTTTTCAAAATTTTTTTCGAAAATTTTTTTTCGAAATTTCTTTCGAAAATTTTTTTGAAAATTTTTTTCGAATATTTTTTTGAAAATTTTTTTTGAAAATTTTTTTCAAAATTTTTTTTCGAAATTTTTTTCGAAAATTTTTTTCAATATTTTTTTCGAAAATTTTTTTTCCAAAATTTTTTCGAAAATTTTTTAAAAATTTTTTTCGAAATTTTTTTCGAAAATTTTTTTTCGAAAATTTTTTTCAAAATTATTTCTGAAAATTTTTTCGAAAATTTTTTTCAAAATTTTTTTCGAATTTTTTTTCGAAAATTTTTTTCGAAAATTTTTTTCGAAAAATTTTTTTGAAAATGTTTTTCGAAAATTTTTTTGAAAATTTTTTTCGAAATTTTTTTTCAAAATTTTTTTCGAAAATTTTTTTTTGGAAATTTTTTTCGAAACTTTTTTTAGAAAAATTTTTCAAAATTTTTTTCAATAATTTTTTTTCCAAATTTTTTTCCAAAAATTTTTTTAAAATTTTTTTTCGAAATTTTTTTCGAAAATTTTTTTTCAAAATTTTTTTCGAAAATTTTTTTCGAAATTTTTTTCGAAAATTTTTTTTCGAAATTTTTTTCGATAATTTTTTTCAAAATTTTTTTCAAAATTTTTTTCAAAATTTTTTTTCCAAATTTTTTTTCAAAATTTTTTTCGAAAATTTTTTTTCGAAAATTTTTTTAAAAATTTTTTTCGAATTTTTTTTCGAAATTTCTTTCGAAATTTTTTTTCAAAATTTTTTTCAAAACTTTTTTTCGAAAAATTTTTTTCCAAAATTTTTTCGAAAATTTTTTTGAAAATTTTTTTTCGAAAATTTTTTTCAAAATTTTTTTCGAAAATTTTTTTTCGAAATTTCTTTCGAAAATTTTTTTGAAAATTTTTTTCGAATATTTTTTTGAAAATTTTTTTTGAAAATTTTTTTCAAAATTTTTTTTCGAAATTTTTTTCGAAAATTTTTTTCAATATTTTTTTCGAAAATTTTTTTTCCAAAATTTTTTCGAAAATTTTTTAAAAATTTTTTTCGAAATTTTTTTCGAAAATTTTTTTTCGAAAATTTTTTTCAAAATTATTTCTGAAAATTTTTTCGAAAATTTTTTTCAAAATTTTTTTCGAATTTTTTTTCGAAAATTTTTTTCGAAAATTTTTTTCGAAAAATTTTTTTGAAAATGTTTTTCGAAAATTTTTTTGAAAATTTTTTTCGAAATTTTTTTTCAAAATTTTTTTCGAAAATTTTTTTTTGGAAATTTTTTTCGAAAATTTTTTTTCGAAATTTTTTTCAAAAATTTTTTTCAAAATTTTTTTTTTAATTTTTTTTTCAAAATTTTTTTCGAAAATTTTTTTTCGAAATTTTTTTTTCCAAATTTTTTCAAAATTTTTTTTCGAAAATTTTTTAAAAATTTTTTTCGAAATTTTTTTCGAAAATTTTTTTTCGAAAATTTTTTTCAAAATTATTTCTGAAAATTTTTTCGAAAATTTTTTTCAAAATTTTTTTCGAATTTTTTTTCGAAAATTTTTTTCGAAAATTTTTTTCGAAAAATTTTTTTGAAAATTTTTTTCGAAAATTTTTTTGAAAATTTTTTTCGAAATTTTTTTTCAAAATTTTTTTCGAAAATTTTTTTTTGGAAATTTTTTTCGAAAATTTTTTTTCGAAATTTTTTTCAAAAATTTTTTTCAAAATTTTTTTTTTAATTTTTTTTTCAAATTTTTTTTCTAATTTTTTTTCCCAAATTTTTTTCGAAATTTTTTTTCGAAATTTTTTTTCCAAATTTTTTTTCAAAATTTTTTTCGAAAATTTTTTTTCAAATTTTTTTATCTATTTTCGAAAAATTTTTTTCGAAATTTTTTTTCGAAAATTTTTTTTCGAAAATTTTTTTTCGAAAATTTTTTTCAAAATTTTTTTCGAAATTTTTTTCGAAAATTTTTTTCAAAATGTTTTTCGAAAAATTTTTTTCCAAAATTTTTTCGAAAATTTTTTTGAAAATTTTTTTCGAAAATTTTTTTTCGAAATTTTTTTCAAAATTTTTTTCGAAATTTTTTTCGAAAATTTTTTTCGAAATTTTTTTTCCAAATTTTTTTTCAAAATTTTTTTCAATAATTTTTTTTCCAAATTTTTTTCAATAATTTTTTAAAAAATTTTTTTCGAAATTTTTTTCGAAATTTTTTTTTCAAAATTTTTTTCGAAAATTTTTTTCAAAATTTTTTTCGAAATTTTTTTTCAAAATTTTTTTCGAAATTTTTTTTCAAAATTTTTTTCGAAAATTTTTTTCGAAATTTTTTTCGAAAATTTTATTTCGAAATTTTTTTCCAAAAATTTTTTTCAAAATTTTTTTCGAAATTTTTTTCGAAAATTTTTTTCGAAATTTTTTTCCAAATTTTTTTTCAAAATTTTTTTCGAAATTTTTTTTTCCAAAATTTTTTCAAAATTTTTTTTCGAAATTTTTTTCGAAAATTTTTTTCAATATTTTTTTCGAAAATTTTTTTTCGAAATTTTTTTCGAAATTTTTTTTCGAAAATTTTTTTTCGAAAATTTTTTTCAAAATTTTTTTCGAAAATTTTTTTTTGAAATTTTTTTTCTAAATTTTTTTCGAAAATTTTTTTTCTAAATTTTTTTCGAAAATTTTTTTCAAAATTTTTTTCGAATTTTTTTTCGAAAATTTTTTTCGAAATTTTTTTTCGAAATTTTTTTTCGAAATTTTTTTTCCAAATTTTTTTTCAAATTTTTTTTCGAAATTTTTTTTTCGAATTTGTTTATCTATTATCGAATAATTTTTTTCGAAATTTTTTTTCGAAAATTTTTTTCAAAATTTTTTTTCGAAAATTTTTTTCAAAATTTTTTTCCAAAATTTTTTCGAAAATTTTTTTGAAAATTTTTTTCGAAAATTTTTTTTGAAATTTTTTTCAAGAATTTTTTTGAAATATTTTTTTCGAAAAATTTTTTTGAAAATTTTTTTCGAAAATTTTTTTGAAAATTTTTTTCGAAATTTTTTTTCAAAATTTTTTTCGAAAATTTTTTTTCAAAATTTCTTTCGAAAATTTTTTTCGAAAAATTTTTTTCCAAAATTTTTTTCGAAAAATTTTTTTCCAAAATTTTTTCGAAATTTTTTTCGAAAATTTTTTTGAAAATTTTTTTCGAAAAATTTTTTTGAAAATTTTTTTCGAAAATTTTTTTGAAAATTTTTTTGGAAATTTTTTTTCAAAATTTTTTTCGAAAATTTTTTTTCGAAATTTTTTTCGAAAATTTTTTTCAAATTTTTTTCCAAAATTTTTTCGAAAATTTTTTTCAAAATTTTTTTCGAAAATTTTTTTTCGAAATTTTTTTTCGAAAATTTTTTTTCCAAATTTTTTTTCAAAAATTTTTTCAATAATTTTTTTTCCAAATTTTTTTCGAAAATTTTTTAAAAAATTTTTTTCGAAATTTTTTTCGATAATTTTTTTTCAAAATTTTTTTCGAAAATTTTTTTTTGAAATTTTTTTCGAAATTTTTTTTCAAAATTTTTTTCAAAAATTTTTTTTCTAAATTTTTTTCGAAAATTTTTTTTCGAAATTTTTTATCTATTTTCGAAAAATTTTTTTCGAAATTTTTTTTCGAAAATTTTTTTTCGAAAATTTTTTTCAAAATTTTTTTCGAAATTATTTTCGAAAATTTTTTTCAAAATGTTTTTCGAAAATTTTTTTTCCAAAATTTTTTCGAAAATTTTTTTGAAAATTTTTTTCGAAAATTTTTTTTCGAAATTTTTTTCAAAATTTTTTTCGAAATTTTTTTCGAAAATTTTTTTCGAAATTTTTTTTCCAAATTTTTTTTCAAAATTTTTTTCAAAAATTTTTTTTCAAAATTTTTTTCAAAAATTTTTTTTCCAAATTTTTTTCGAAAATTTTTTAAAAATTTTTTTTCGAAATTTTTTTCGAAATTTTTTTTCTAAATTTTTTTCGAAAATTTTTTTTCGAAATTTTTTTCGAAAATTTTTTTCAAAATTTTTTTCGAATTTTTTTCTGAAAATTTTTTCGAAAATTTTTTTAAAAATTTTTTTCGAAATTTTTTTTCAATTTTTTTTTTGAAAATTTTTTTCCAAAATTTTTTCGAAAATTTTTTTCAAAATTTTTTTCGAAAAATTTTTTTCCAAAATTTTTTCGAAAATTTTTTTGAAAATTTTTTTCGAAAATTTTTTTTCGAAATTTTTTTCAAGAATTTTTTTGAAATATTTTTTTCGAAAAATTTTTTTGAAAATTTTTTTCGAAAATTTTTTTGAAAATTTTTTTCGAAATTTTTTTTCAAAATTTTTTTTGAAAATTTTTTTTCGAAATTTTTTTCGAAAATTTTTTTCGAAAAATTTTTTTCCAAAATTTTTTCGAAATTTTTTTCGAAAATTTTTTTGAAAATTTTTTTCGAAAAATTTTTTTGAAAATTTTTTTGGAAAATTTTTTTGAAAATTGTTTTCGAAATTTTTTTTCAAAATTTTTTTCGAAATTATTTTTTCGAAATTTTTTTCGAAAATTTTTCTTCGAAATTTTTTTCGAAAATTTTTTTCATAATTTTTTTTCCAAATTTTTTATCAAAATTTTTTTCGAAAATTTTTTTTCGAAAATTTTTTTAAAAATTTTTTTCGAAATTTTTTTTTCGCAATTTCTTTCAAAAATTTTTTTCGAAATTTTTTTCAAAATTTTTTTCGATAAATTTTTTTCCAAAATTTTTTCGAAAATTTTTTCGAAAATTTTTTTACGAAAATTTTTTCGAGAATTTTTTTGGAAATTTTTTTTCAAAATTTTTTTCGAAAATTTTTTTTCGAAATTTTTTTCGAAAATTTTTTTCAAATTTTTTTCCAAAATTTTTTCGAAAATTTTTTTCAAAATTTTTTTCGAAAATTTTTTTTCGAAATTTTTTTTCGAAAATTTTTTTTCGACATTTTTTTCGAAAATTTTTTTCAAAATTTTTTTTCCAAATTTTTTTCGAAAATTTTTTTTCGAAATTTTTTTCAAAATTTTTTTCGAAAATTTTTTTTCGAAAATTTTTTTTCGAAAATTTTTTTCAAAATTTTTTTTGATATTTTTTTTTGAAATTTTTTTCGAAAATTTTTTTGAAAATTTTTTTTGAAAAATTTTTTTGAAAATGTTTTTCGAAAATTTTTTCGAAAATTTTTTTCGAAATTTTTTTTCAAAATTTTTATTCGAAAATTTTTTTTCGAAATTTTTTTCGAAAATTTTTTTCAAAATTTTTTTTCCAATTTTTTTTTTTTTAATTTTTTCGAAAATTTTTTTTCGTAATTTCTTTCGAAAATTTTTTTCGAAAATTATTTTTTCGAAAATTTTTTTGAAATTTTTTTTCGAAAAATTTTTTTGCAAAATTTTTTCTAAATTTTTTTTGAAAGTTTTTTTCGAAATTTTTTTCAAAATTTTTTTCAATAATTTTTTTTCCAAATTTTTTTCGAAAATTTTTTTTCAAAATTTTTTTCGAAAATTTTTTTCAAAATTTTTTTCGAAATTTATTTTCAAAATTTTTTTCGAAATTTTTTTTTCCAAATTTTTTCAAAATTTTTTTTCGAAATTTTTTTCGAAAATTTTTTTCAATATTTTTTTCGAAAATTTTTTTTCGAAATTTTTTTCGAAAATTTTTTTCGAAAATTTTTTTTCGAAAAGTTTTTTCAAAATTTTTTTCGAAAATTTTTTTTTGAAATTTTTTTCGAAATTTTTTTTCAAAATTTTTTTCAAAAATTTTTTTTCTAAATTTTTTTCGAAAATTTTTTTTCGAAATTTTTTTCGAAAATTTTTTTCAAATTTTTTTTCGAATTTTTTTTCGAAAATTTTTTTCGAAATTTTTTTTTCAAATTTTTTTTCAAAATTTTTTTCGAAAATTTTTTTTCGAATTTTTTTATCTATTTTCGAAAAATTTTTTTCGAAATTTTTTTTCGAAAATTTTTTTTCGAAAATTTTTTTCAAAATTTTTTTCGAAATTTTTTTCGAAAATTTTTTTGAAAATGTTTTTCGAAAATTTTTTTTCCAAAATTTTTTCGAAAATTTTTTTGAAAATTTTTTTCGAAAATTTTTTTTCGAAATTTTTTTCAAAATTTTTTTCGAAATTTTTTTCGAAAATTTTTTTCGAAATTTTTTTTCCAAATTTTTTTTCAAAATTTTTTTCAAAAATTTTTTTTCCAAATTTTTTTCGAAAATTTTTTAAAAATTTTTTTTCGAAATTTTTTTCGAAATTTTTTTTCTAAATTTTTTTCGAAAATTTTTTTTCGAAATTTTTTTCGAAAATTTTTTTCAAAATTTTTTTCGAATTTTTTTTCGAAAATTTTTTTCGAAATTTTTTTTCGAAAATTTTTTTCGAAATTTTTTTTCCAAATTTTTTTTCAAATTTTTTTTCGAAAATTTTTTTTCGAATTTTTTAATCTATTTTCGAATAATTTTTTTCGAAAATTTTTTTCAAAATTTTTTCTGAAAATTTTTTCGAAAATTTTTTTAAAAATTTTTTTCGAAATTTTTTTTCAATTTTTTTTTTGAAAATTTTTTTCCAAAATTTTTCCGAAAATTTTTTTCAAAATTTTTTTCGAAATTTTTTTTCAAAATTTTTTTGGAAAATATTTTTTCAAAATTTTTCTCGAAAATTTTTTTCGAAAATTTTTTTCAAAATTTTTTTCGAAAAATTTTTTTCCAAATTTTTTTCGAAAATTTTTTTGAAATTTTTTTTCGAAAATTTTTTTTCGAAATTTTTTTCAAGAATTTTTTTGAAATATTTTTTTCGAAAAATTTTTTTGAAAATTGTTCTCGAAATTTTTTTTCAAAATTTTTTTCGAAATTTTTTTTCCAAATTTTTTTCGAAAATTTTTCTTCGAAATTTTTTTCGAAAATTTTTTTCAAAATTTTTTTTCCAAATTTTTTATCAAAATTTTTTTCGGAAATTTTTTTTCGAAAATTTTTTTAAAAATTTTTTTCGAAATTTTTTTTCGAAATTTCTTTCAAAAATTTTTTTCGAAATTTTTTTCAAAATTTTTTTCGATAAATTTTTTTCCAAAATTTTTTCGAAAATTTTTTCGAAAATTTTCTTACGAAAATTTTTTCGAGAATTTTTTTGAAAATTTTTTTGGAAATTATTTTTTCAAAATTTTTTTCGAAAATTTTTTTTCGAAATTTTTTTCGAAAATTTTTTTCAAATTTTTTTCCAAAATTTTTTCGAAAATTTTTTTCAAAATTTTTTTCGAAAATTTTTTTTCGAAATTTTTTTTCGAAAATTTTTTTTCGACATTTTTTTCGAAAATTTTTTTCAAAATTTTTTTTCCAAATTTTTTTCGAAAATTTTTTTTCGAAATTTTTTTCAAAATTTATTTCGAAAATTTTTTTTCGAAAATTTTTTTTCGAAAATTTTTTTCAAAATTTTTTTCGATATTTTTTTTCAAAAATTTTTTTGAAAATTTTTTTTGAAAAATTTTTTTGAAAATTTTTTTCGAAAATTTTTTCGAAAATTTTTTTCGAAATTTTTTTTCAAAATTTTTATTCGACAATTTTTTTTCGAAATTTTTTTCGAAAATTTTTTTCAAAATTTTTTTTCCAAATTTTTTTTTCAAAATTTTTTTGAAAATTTTTTTTCGTAATTTCTTTCGAAAATTTTTTTCAAAAATTTTTTTTCGAAAATTTTTTCGAAAATTTTTCTTAAATTTTTTTTCGAAAAATTTTTTTGCAAAATTTTTTCTAAATTTTTTTTGAAAATTTTTTTCGAAATTTTTTTCAAAATTTTTTTCAATAATTTTTTTTCCAAATTTTTTTCGAAAATTTTATTTCAAAATTTTTTTCGAAAATTTTTTTCAAAATTTTTTTCGAAAATTTTTTTTCGAAATTTTTTTTCGAAAATTTTTTTTCGAAATTTTTTTTTAAAATTTTTTTCGAAAATTTTTCTTCGAAATTTTTTTCGAAAATTTTTTTCAAAATTTTTTTTCCAAATTTTTTATCAAAATTTTTTTCGGAAATTTTTTTTCGAAAATTTTTTTAAAAATTTTTTTCGAAATTTTTTTTCGAAATTTCTTTCAAAAATTTTTTTCGAAATTTTTTTCAAAATTTTTTTCGATAAATTTTTTTCCAAAATTTTTTCGAAAATTTTTTCGAAAATTTTCTTACGAAAATTTTTTCGAGAATTTTTTTGAAAATTTTTTTGGAAATTATTTTTTCAAAATTTTTTTCGAAAATTTTTTTTCGAAATTTTTTTCGAAAATTTTTTTCAAATTTTTTTCCAAAATTTTTTCGAAAATTTTTTTCAAAATTTTTTTCGAAAATTTTTTTTCGAAATTTTTTTTCGAAAATTTTTTTTCGACATTTTTTTCGAAAATTTTTTTCAAAATTTTTTTTCCAAATTTTTTTCGAAAATTTTTTTTCGAAATTTTTTTCAAAATTTATTTCGAAAATTTTTTTTCGAAAATTTTTTTCAAAATTTTTTTCGATATTTTTTTTCAAAAATTTTTTTGAAAATTTTTTTTGAAAAATTTTTTTGAAAATTTTTTTCGAAAATTTTTTCGAAAATTTTTTTCGAAATTTTTTTTCAAAATTTTTATTCGACAATTTTTTTTCGAAATTTTTTTCGAAAATTTTTTTCAAAATTTTTTTTCCAAATTTTTTTTTCAAAATTTTTTTGAAAATTTTTTTTCGTAATTTCTTTCGAAAATTTTTTTCAAAAATTTTTTTTCGAAAATTTTTTCGAAAATTTTTCTTAAATTTTTTTTCGAAAAATTTTTTTGCAAAATTTTTTCTAAATTTTTTTGAAAATTTTTTTCGAAATTTTTTTCAAAATTTTTTTCGAAAATTTTATTTCAAAATTTTTTTCGAAAATTTTTTTCAAAATTTTTTTCGAAAATTTTTTTTCGAAATTTTTTTTCGAAAATTTTTTTTCGAAATTTTTTTTAAAAATTTTTTTCGAAAATTTTTTTTTGAAATTTTTTTCGAAATTTTTTTTCAAAATTTTTTTCGAAAATTTTTTTTCTAAATATTTTTCGAAAATTTTTTTTCGAAATTTTTTTCGAAAATTTTTTTCAAATTTTTTTTCGCATTTTTTTTCGAAAATTTTTTTCGAAATTTTTTTTCCAAATTTTTTTTCCAAATTTTTTTTCAAAATTTTTTTCGAAAATTTTTTTTCGAATTTTTTTATCTATTTTCGAAAAATTTTTTTCGAAATTTTTTTTCGAAAATTTTTTTTCGAAAATTTTTTTCAAAATTTTTTTCGAAATTTTTTTCGAAAATTTTTTTCAAAATGTTTTTCGAAAAAATTTTTTCCAAAATTTTTTCGAAAATTTTTTTGAAAATTTTTTTCGAATTTTTTTTTTCGAAATTTTTTTCAAAATTTTTTTTGAAATATTTTTTTCGAAAAATTTTTTTCAAAATTTTTTTCGAAAATTTTTTTTGGAAATTTTTTTCGAAAATTTTTTTTCGAAATTTTTTTCAAAAATTTTTTTCAAAAATTTTTTCCAAATTTTTTTTCAAAATTTTTTTCGAAAATTTTTTTCGAAATTTTTTTTCAAAATTTTTTTCAAAAATTTTTTTTCCAAATTTTTTTCGAAAATTTTTTTAAAAATTTTTTTCGAAATTTTTTTCGAAAATTTTTTTTCAAAATTTTTTTCGAAAATTTTTTTCAAAATTTTTTTCGAAAATTTTTTTCAAAATTTTTTCGAAATTTTTTTTCAAAATTTTTTTCGAAAATTTCTTTTCGAAATTTTTTTCGAAAATTTTTTTTCGAAATTTTTTTCGAAAATTTTTTTTCGAAATTTTTTTTCGAAATTTTTTTCGAAAATTTTTTTCAAAATTTTTTTTCTGAATTTTTTTTCAAAATTTTTTTCGAAAATTTTTTTCCGAAAAGTTTTTAAAAATTTTTTTCGAAAATTTTTTTTCGTAATTTCTTTCGAAAATTTTTTTCGAAAATTTTTTTTCGAAAATTGTTTCTCGAAAATTTTTTCGAAAATTTTTTTGGAATTTTTTTTCGAAAAAGTTTTTTGCAAAATTTTTTTTAAATTTTTTTTGAAAATTTTTTTCGAAATTTTTTTCAAAATTTTTTTCAATAATTTTTTTTCCAAATTTTTTTCGAATATTTTTTTAAAAATTTTTTTCGAAATTTTTTTCGAAATTTTTTTTTCAAAATTTTTATCGAAAATTTTTTTCGAAATTTTTTTCGAAAATTTTTTTTCGAAATTTTTTTCGAAAATTTTTTTCGAAAATTTTTTTCAAAATTTTTTTCGAAAATTTTTTTCAAAATTTTTTTCGAAATTTTTTTCGAAAATTTTTTTCAAAATTTTTTTCGAAAAATTTTTTTCCAAAATTTTTTCGAAAATTTTTTTGAAAATTTTTTTCGAAAATTTTTTTTCGAAATTTTTTTCAAGAATTTTTTTGAAATATTTTTTTCGAAAAATTTTTTTGAAAATTTTTTTCGAAAATTTTTTTGAAAATTTTTTTCGAAATTTTTTTTCAAAATTTTTTTTGAAAATTTTTTTTCGAAATTTTTTTCGAAAATTTTTTTCGAAAAATTTTTTTCCAAAATTTTTTCGAAATTTTTTTCGAAAATTTTTTTGAAAATTTTTTTCGAAAAATTTTTTTGAAAATTTTTTTGGAAAATTTTTTTGAAAATTGTTTTCGAAATTTTTTTTCAAAATTTTTTTCGAAATTATTTTTTCGAAATTTTTTTCGAAAATTTTTCTTCGAAATTTTTTTCGAAAATTTTTTTCATAATTTTTTTTCCAAATTTTTTATCAAAATTTTTTTCGAAAATTTTTTTTCGAAAATTTTTTTAAAAATTTTTTTCGAAATTTTTTTTTCGCAATTTCTTTCAAAAATTTTTTTCGAAATTTTTTTCAAAATTTTTTTCGATAAATTTTTTTCCAAAATTTTTTCGAAAATTTTTTCGAAAATTTTTTTACGAAAATTTTTTCGAGAATTTTTTTGGAAATTTTTTTTCAAAATTTTTTTCGAAAATTTTTTTTCGAAATTTTTTTCGAAAATTTTTTTCAAATTTTTTTCCAAAATTTTTTCGAAAATTTTTTTCAAAATTTTTTTCGAAAATTTTTTTTCGAAATTTTTTTTCGAAAATTTTTTTTCGACATTTTTTTCGAAAATTTTTTTCAAAATTTTTTTTCCAAATTTTTTTCGAAAATTTTTTTTCGAAATTTTTTTCAAAATTTTTTTCGAAAATTTTTTTTCGAAAATTTTTTTTCGAAAATTTTTTTCAAAATTTTTTTTGATATTTTTTTTTGAAATTTTTTTCGAAAATTTTTTTGAAAATTTTTTTTGAAAAATTTTTTTGAAAATGTTTTTCGAAAATTTTTTCGAAAATTTTTTTCGAAATTTTTTTTCAAAATTTTTATTCGAAAATTTTTTTTCGAAATTTTTTTCGAAAATTTTTTTCAAAATTTTTTTTCCAATTTTTTTTTTTTTAATTTTTTCGAAAATTTTTTTTCGTAATTTCTTTCGAAAATTTTTTTCGAAAATTATTTTTTCGAAAATTTTTTTGAAATTTTTTTTCGAAAAATTTTTTTGCAAAATTTTTTCTAAATTTTTTTTGAAAGTTTTTTTCGAAATTTTTTTCAAAATTTTTTTCAATAATTTTTTTTCCAAATTTTTTTCGAAAATTTTTTTTCAAAATTTTTTTCGAAAATTTTTTTCAAAATTTTTTTCGAAATTTATTTTCAAAATTTTTTTCGAAATTTTTTTTTCCAAATTTTTTCAAAATTTTTTTTCGAAATTTTTTTCGAAAATTTTTTTCAATATTTTTTTCGAAAATTTTTTTTCGAAATTTTTTTCGAAAATTTTTTTCGAAAATTTTTTTTCGAAAAGTTTTTTCAAAATTTTTTTCGAAAATTTTTTTTTGAAATTTTTTTCGAAATTTTTTTTCAAAATTTTTTTCAAAAATTTTTTTTCTAAATTTTTTTCGAAAATTTTTTTTCGAAATTTTTTTCGAAAATTTTTTTCAAATTTTTTTTCGAATTTTTTTTCGAAAATTTTTTTCGAAATTTTTTTTTCAAATTTTTTTTCAAAATTTTTTTCGAAAATTTTTTTTCGAATTTTTTTATCTATTTTCGAAAAATTTTTTTCGAAATTTTTTTTCGAAAATTTTTTTTCGAAAATTTTTTTCAAAATTTTTTTCGAAATTTTTTTCGAAAATTTTTTTGAAAATGTTTTTCGAAAATTTTTTTTCCAAAATTTTTTCGAAAATTTTTTTGAAAATTTTTTTCGAAAATTTTTTTTCGAAATTTTTTTCAAAATTTTTTTCGAAATTTTTTTCGAAAATTTTTTTCGAAATTTTTTTTCCAAATTTTTTTTCAAAATTTTTTTCAAAAATTTTTTTTCCAAATTTTTTTCGAAAATTTTTTAAAAATTTTTTTTCGAAATTTTTTTCGAAATTTTTTTTCTAAATTTTTTTCGAAAATTTTTTTTCGAAATTTTTTTCGAAAATTTTTTTCAAAATTTTTTTCGAATTTTTTTTCGAAAATTTTTTTCGAAATTTTTTTTCGAAAATTTTTTTCGAAATTTTTTTTCCAAATTTTTTTTCAAATTTTTTTTCGAAAATTTTTTTTCGAATTTTTTAATCTATTTTCGAATAATTATTTTCGAAAATTTTTTTCAAAATTTTTTCTGAAAATTTTTTCGAAAATTTTTTTAAAAATTTTTTTCGAAATTTTTTTTCAATTTTTTTTTTGAAAATTTTTTTCCAAAATTTTTCCGAAAATTTTTTTCAAAATTTTTTTCGAAATTTTTTTTCAAAATTTTTTTGGAAAATATTTTTTCAAAATTTTTCTCGAAAATTTTTTTCGAAAATTTTTTTCAAAATTTTTTTCGAAAAATTTTTTTCCAAATTTTTTTCGAAAATTTTTTTGAAATTTTTTTTCGAAAATTTTTTTTCGAAATTTTTTTCAAGAATTTTTTTGAAATATTTTTTTCGAAAAATTTTTTTGAAAATTGTTCTCGAAATTTTTTTTCAAAATTTTTTTCGAAATTTTTTTTCCAAATTTTTTTCGAAAATTTTTCTTCGAAATTTTTTTCGAAAATTTTTTTCAAAATTTTTTTTCCAAATTTTTTATCAAAATTTTTTTCGGAAATTTTTTTTCGAAAATTTTTTTAAAAATTTTTTTCGAAATTTTTTTTCGAAATTTCTTTCAAAAATTTTTTTCGAAATTTTTTTCAAAATTTTTTTCGATAAATTTTTTTCCAAAATTTTTTCGAAAATTTTTTCGAAAATTTTCTTACGAAAATTTTTTCGAGAATTTTTTTGAAAATTTTTTTGGAAATTATTTTTTCAAAATTTTTTTCGAAAATTTTTTTTCGAAATTTTTTTCGAAAATTTTTTTCAAATTTTTTTCCAAAATTTTTTCGAAAATTTTTTTCAAAATTTTTTTCGAAAATTTTTTTTCGAAATTTTTTTTCGAAAATTTTTTTTCGACATTTTTTTCGAAAATTTTTTTCAAAATTTTTTTTCCAAATTTTTTTCGAAAATTTTTTTTCGAAATTTTTTTCAAAATTTATTTCGAAAATTTTTTTTCGAAAATTTTTTTTCGAAAATTTTTTTCAAAATTTTTTTCGATATTTTTTTTCAAAAATTTTTTTGAAAATTTTTTTTGAAAAATTTTTTTGAAAATTTTTTTCGAAAATTTTTTCGAAAATTTTTTTCGAAATTTTTTTTCAAAATTTTTATTCGACAATTTTTTTTCGAAATTTTTTTCGAAAATTTTTTTCAAAATTTTTTTTCCAAATTTTTTTTTCAAAATTTTTTTGAAAATTTTTTTTCGTAATTTCTTTCGAAAATTTTTTTCAAAAATTTTTTTTCGAAAATTTTTTCGAAAATTTTTCTTAAATTTTTTTTCGAAAAATTTTTTTGCAAAATTTTTTCTAAATTTTTTTTGAAAATTTTTTTCGAAATTTTTTTCAAAATTTTTTTCAATAATTTTTTTTCCAAATTTTTTTCGAAAATTTTATTTCAAAATTTTTTTCGAAAATTTTTTTCAAAATTTTTTTCGAAAATTTTTTTTCGAAATTTTTTTTCGAAAATTTTTTTTCGAAATTTTTTTTTAAAATTTTTTTCGAAAATTTTTCTTCGAAATTTTTTTCGAAAATTTTTTTCAAAATTTTTTTTCCAAATTTTTTATCAAAATTTTTTTCGGAAATTTTTTTTCGAAAATTTTTTTAAAAATTTTTTTCGAAATTTTTTTTCGAAATTTCTTTCAAAAATTTTTTTCGAAATTTTTTTCAAAATTTTTTTCGATAAATTTTTTTCCAAAATTTTTTCGAAAATTTTTTCGAAAATTTTCTTACGAAAATTTTTTCGAGAATTTTTTTGAAAATTTTTTTGGAAATTATTTTTTCAAAATTTTTTTCGAAAATTTTTTTTCGAAATTTTTTTCGAAAATTTTTTTCAAATTTTTTTCCAAAATTTTTTCGAAAATTTTTTTCAAAATTTTTTTCGAAAATTTTTTTTCGAAATTTTTTTTCGAAAATTTTTTTTCGACATTTTTTTCGAAAATTTTTTTCAAAATTTTTTTTCCAAATTTTTTTCGAAAATTTTTTTTCGAAATTTTTTTCAAAATTTATTTCGAAAATTTTTTTTCGAAAATTTTTTTCAAAATTTTTTTCGATATTTTTTTTCAAAAATTTTTTTGAAAATTTTTTTTGAAAAATTTTTTTGAAAATTTTTTTCGAAAATTTTTTCGAAAATTTTTTTCGAAATTTTTTTTCAAAATTTTTATTCGACAATTTTTTTTCGAAATTTTTTTCGAAAATTTTTTTCAAAATTTTTTTTCCAAATTTTTTTTTCAAAATTTTTTTGAAAATTTTTTTTCGTAATTTCTTTCGAAAATTTTTTTCAAAAATTTTTTTTCGAAAATTTTTTCGAAAATTTTTCTTAAATTTTTTTTCGAAAAATTTTTTTGCAAAATTTTTTCTAAATTTTTTTGAAAATTTTTTTCGAAATTTTTTTCAAAATTTTTTTCGAAAATTTTATTTCAAAATTTTTTTCGAAAATTTTTTTCAAAATTTTTTTCGAAAATTTTTTTTCGAAATTTTTTTTCGAAAATTTTTTTTCGAAATTTTTTTTAAAAATTTTTTTCGAAAATTTTTTTTTGAAATTTTTTTCGAAATTTTTTTTCAAAATTTTTTTCGAAAATTTTTTTTCTAAATATTTTTCGAAAATTTTTTTTCGAAATTTTTTTCGAAAATTTTTTTCAAATTTTTTTTCGCATTTTTTTTCGAAAATTTTTTTCGAAATTTTTTTTCCAAATTTTTTTTCCAAATTTTTTTTCAAAATTTTTTTCGAAAATTTTTTTTCGAATTTTTTTATCTATTTTCGAAAAATTTTTTTCGAAATTTTTTTTCGAAAATTTTTTTTCGAAAATTTTTTTCAAAATTTTTTTCGAAATTTTTTTCGAAAATTTTTTTCAAAATGTTTTTCGAAAAAATTTTTTCCAAAATTTTTTCGAAAATTTTTTTGAAAATTTTTTTCGAATTTTTTTTTTCGAAATTTTTTTCAAAATTTTTTTTGAAATATTTTTTTCGAAAAATTTTTTTCAAAATTTTTTTCGAAAATTTTTTTTGGAAATTTTTTTCGAAAATTTTTTTTCGAAATTTTTTTCAAAAATTTTTTTCAAAAATTTTTTCCAAATTTTTTTTCAAAATTTTTTTCGAAAATTTTTTTCGAAATTTTTTTTCAAAATTTTTTTCAAAAATTTTTTTTCCAAATTTTTTTCGAAAATTTTTTTAAAAATTTTTTTCGAAATTTTTTTCGAAAATTTTTTTTCAAAATTTTTTTCGAAAATTTTTTTCAAAATTTTTTTCGAAAATTTTTTTCAAAATTTTTTCGAAATTTTTTTTCAAAATTTTTTTCGAAAATTTCTTTTCGAAATTTTTTTCGAAAATTTTTTTTCGAAATTTTTTTCGAAAATTTTTTTTCGAAATTTTTTTTCGAAATTTTTTTCGAAAATTTTTTTCAAAATTTTTTTTCTGAATTTTTTTTCAAAATTTTTTTCGAAAATTTTTTTCCGAAAAGTTTTTAAAAATTTTTTTCGAAAATTTTTTTTCGTAATTTCTTTCGAAAATTTTTTTCGAAAATTTTTTTTCGAAAATTGTTTCTCGAAAATTTTTTCGAAAATTTTTTTGGAATTTTTTTTCGAAAAAGTTTTTTGCAAAATTTTTTTTAAATTTTTTTTGAAAATTTTTTTCGAAATTTTTTTCAAAATTTTTTTCAATAATTTTTTTTCCAAATTTTTTTCGAATATTTTTTTAAAAATTTTTTTCGAAATTTTTTTCGAAATTTTTTTTTCAAAATTTTTATCGAAAATTTTTTTCGAAATTTTTTTCGAAAATTTTTTTTCGAAATTTTTTTCGAAAATTTTTTTCGAAAATTTTTTTCAAAATTTTTTTCGAAAATTTTTTTTTTGAAATTTTTTTCGAAAATTTTTTTTCGAAATTTTTTTCAAAAATTTTTTTCCAAAATCTTTTCGAAAATTTTTTTCAAAATTTTTTTCGAAATTTTTTTTCAAAATTTTTTCGAAAATTTTTTTTCAAAATTTTTCTCGAAAATTTTTTTCAAAATTTTTTTCTAAATTTTTTTTGAAAGTTTTTTTCGAAATTTTTTTCAAAATTTTTTTCAATAATTTTTTTTCCAAATTTTTTTCGAAAATTTTTTTTCAAAATTTTTTTCGAAAATTTTTTTCAAAATTTTTTTCGAAATTTATTTTCAAAATTTTTTTCGAAATTTTTTTTTCCAAATTTTTTCAAAATTTTTTTTCGAAATTTTTTTCGAAAATTTTTTTCAATATTTTTTTCGAAAATTTTTTTTCGAAATTTTTTTCGAAAATTTTTTTCGAAAATTTTTTTTCGAAAAGTTTTTTCAAAATTTTTTTCGAAAATTTTTTTTTGAAATTTTTTTCGAAATTTTTTTTCAAAATTTTTTTCAAAAATTTTTTTTCTAAATTTTTTTCGAAAATTTTTTTTCGAAATTTTTTTCGAAAATTTTTTTCAAATTTTTTTTCGAATTTTTTTTCGAAAATTTTTTTCGAAATTTTTTTTTCAAATTTTTTTTCAAAATTTTTTTCGAAAATTTTTTTTCGAATTTTTTTATCTATTTTCGAAAAATTTTTTTCGAAATTTTTTTTCGAAAATTTTTTTTCGAAAATTTTTTTCAAAATTTTTTTCGAAATTTTTTTCGAAAATTTTTTTGAAAATGTTTTTCGAAAATTTTTTTTCCAAAATTTTTTCGAAAATTTTTTTGAAAATTTTTTTCGAAAATTTTTTTTCGAAATTTTTTTCAAAATTTTTTTCGAAATTTTTTTCGAAAATTTTTTTCGAAATTTTTTTTCCAAATTTTTTTTCAAAATTTTTTTCAAAAATTTTTTTTCCAAATTTTTTTCGAAAATTTTTTAAAAATTTTTTTTCGAAATTTTTTTTGAAATTTTTTTTCTAAATTTTTTTCGAAAATTTTTTTTCGAAATTTTTTTCGAAAATTTTTTTCAAAATTTTTTTCGAATTTTTTTTCGAAAATTTTTTTCGAAATTTTTTTTCGAAAATTTTTTTCGAAATTTTTTTTCCAAATTTTTTTTCAAATTTTTTTTCGAAAATTTTTTTTCGAATTTTTTTATCTATTTTCGAATAATTTTTTTCGAAAATTTTTTTCAAAATTTTTTCTGAAAATTTTTTCGAAAATTTTTTTAAAAATTTTTTTCGAAATTTTTTTTCAATTTTTTTTTTGAAAATTTTTTTCCTAAATTTTTCCGAAAATTTTTTTCAAAATTTTTTTCGAAATTTTTTTTCAAAATTTTTTTGGAAAATTTTTTTTCAAAATTTTTCTCGAAAATTTTTTTCGAAAATTTTTTTCAAAATTTTTTTCGAAAAATTTTTTTCCAAATTTTTTTCGAAAATTTTTTTGAAATTTTTTTTCGAAAATTTTTTTTCGAAATTTTTTTCAAGAATTTTTTTGAAATATTTTTTTCGAAAAATTTTTTTGAAAATTGTTCTCGAAATTTTTTTTCAAAATTTTTTTCGAAATTTTTTTTCCAAATTTTTTTCGAAAATTTTTCTTCGAAATTTTTTTCGAAAATTTTTCTTCGAAATTTTTTTCGAAAATTTTTTTCAAAATTTTTTTTCCAAATTTTTTATCAAAATTTTTTTCGGAAATTTTTTTTCGAAAATTTTTTTAAAAATTTTTTTCGAAATTTTTTTTCGAAATTTCTTTCAAAAATTTTTTTCGAAATTTTTTTCAAAATTTTTTTCGATAAATTTTTTTCCAAAATTTTTTCGAAAATTTTTTCGAAAATTTTCTTACGAAAATTTTTTCGAGAATTTTTTTGAAAATTTTTTTGGAAATTATTTTTTCAAAATTTTTTTCGAAAATTTTTTTTCGAAATTTTTTTCGAAAATTTTTTTCAAATTTTTTTCCAAAATTTTTTCGAAAATTTTTTTCAAAATTTTTTTCGAAAATTTTTTTTCGAAATTTTTTTTCGAAAATTTTTTTTCGACATTTTTTTCGAAAATTTTTTTCAAAATTTTTTTTCCAAATTTTTTTCGAAAATTTTTTTTCGAAATTTTTTTCAAAATTTATTTCGAAAATTTTTTTTCGAAAATTTTTTTTCGAAAATTTTTTTCAAAATTTTTTTCGATATTTTTTTTCAAAAATTTTTTTGAAAATTTTTTTTGAAAAATTTTTTTGAAAATTTTTTTCGAAAATTTTTTCGAAAATTTTTTTCGAAATTTTTTTTCAAAATTTTTATTCGACAATTTTTTTTCGAAATTTTTTTCGAAAATTTTTTTCAAAATTTTTTTTCCAAATTTTTTTTTCAAAATTTTTTTGAAAATTTTTTTTCGTAATTTCTTTCGAAAATTTTTTTCAAAAATTTTTTTTCGAAAATTTTTTCGAAAATTTTTCTTAAATTTTTTTTCGAAAAATTTTTTTGCAAAATTTTTTCTAAATTTTTTTTGAAAATTTTTTTCGAAATTTTTTTCAAAATTTTTTTCAATAATTTTTTTTCCAAATTTTTTTCGAAAATTTTATTTCAAAATTTTTTTCGAAAATTTTTTTCAAAATTTTTTTCGAAAATTTTTTTTCGAAATTTTTTTTCGAAAATTTTTTTTCGAAATTTTTTTTTAAAATTTTTTTCGAAAATTTTTCTTCGAAATTTTTTTCGAAAATTTTTTTCAAAATTTTTTTTCCAAATTTTTTATCAAAATTTTTTTCGGAAATTTTTTTTCGAAAATTTTTTTAAAAATTTTTTTCGAAATTTTTTTTCGAAATTTCTTTCAAAAATTTTTTTCGAAATTTTTTTCAAAATTTTTTTCGATAAATTTTTTTCCAAAATTTTTTCGAAAATTTTTTCGAAAATTTTCTTACGAAAATTTTTTCGAGAATTTTTTTGAAAATTTTTTTGGAAATTATTTTTTCAAAATTTTTTTCGAAAATTTTTTTTCGAAATTTTTTTCGAAAATTTTTTTCAAATTTTTTTCCAAAATTTTTTCGAAAATTTTTTTCAAAATTTTTTTCGAAAATTTTTTTTCGAAATTTTTTTTCGAAAATTTTTTTTCGACATTTTTTTCGAAAATTTTTTCAAAATTTTTTTTCCAAATTTTTTTCGAAAATTTTTTTTCGAAATTTTTTTCAAAATTTATTTCGAAAATTTTTTTTCGAAAATTTTTTTTCGAAAATTTTTTTCAAAATTTTTTTCGATATTTTTTTTCAAAAATTTTTTTGAAAATTTTTTTTGAAAAATTTTTTTGAAAATTTTTTTCGAAAATTTTTTCGAAAATTTTTTTCGAAATTTTTATTCGACAATTTTTTTTCGAAATTTTTTTCGAAAATTTTTTTCAAAATTTTTTTTCCAAATTTTTTTTTCAAAATTTTTTTGAAAATTTTTTTTCGTAATTTCTTTCGAAAATTTTTTTCAAAAATTTTTTTTCGAAAATTTTTTCGAAAATTTTTCTTAAATTTTTTTTCGAAAAATTTTTTTGCAAAATTTTTTCTAAATTTTTTTTGAAAATTTTTTTCGAAATTTTTTTCAAAATTTTTTTCGAAAATTTTATTTCAAAATTTTTTTCGAAAATTTTTTTCAAAATTTTTTTCGAAAATTTTTTTTCGAAATTTTTTTTCGAAAATTTTTTTTCGAAATTTTTTTTAAAAATTTTTTTCGAAAATTTTTTTTTAAAATTTTTTTCGAAATTTTTTTTCAAAATTTTTTTCGAAAATTTTTTTTCTAAATATTTTTCGAAAATTTTTTTTCGAAATTTTTTTCGAAAATTTTTTTCAAATTTTTTTTCGCATTTTTTTTCGAAAATTTTTTTCGAAATTTTTTTTCCAAATTTTTTTTCCAAATTTTTTTTCAAAATTTTTTTCGAAAATTTTTTTTCGAATTTTTTTATCTATTTTCGAAAAATTTTTTTCGAAATTTTTTTTCGAAAATTTTTTTTCGAAAATTTTTTTCAAAATTTTTTTCGAAATTTTTTTCGAAAATTTTTTTCAAAATGTTTTTCGAAAAAATTTTTTCCAAAATTTTTTCGAAAATTTTTTTGAAAATTTTTTTCGAATTTTTTTTTTCGAAATTTTTTTCAAAATTTTTTTTGAAATATTTTTTTCGAAAAATTTTTTTCAAAATTTTTTTCGAAAATTTTTTTTGGAAATTTTTTTCGAAAATTTTTTTTCGAAATTTTTTTCAAAAATTTTTTTCAAAAATTTTTTCCAAATTTTTTTTCAAAATTTTTTTCGAAAATTTTTTTCGAAATTTTTTTTCAAAATTTTTTTCAAAAATTTTTTTTCCAAATTTTTTTCGAAAATTTTTTTAAAAATTTTTTTCGAAATTTTTTTCGAAAATTTTTTTTCAAAATTTTTTTCGAAAATTTTTTTCAAAATTTTTTTCGAAAATTTTTTTCAAAATTTTTTCGAAATTTTTTTTCAAAATTTTTTTCGAAAATTTCTTTTCGAAATTTTTTTCGAAAATTTTTTTTCGAAATTTTTTTCGAAAATTTTTTTTCGAAATTTTTTTTCGAAATTTTTTTCGAAAATTTTTTTCAAAATTTTTTTTCTGAATTTTTTTTCAAAATTTTTTTCGAAAATTTTTTTCCGAAAAGTTTTTAAAAATTTTTTTCGAAAATTTTTTTTCGTAATTTCTTTCGAAAATTTTTTTCGAAAATTTTTTTTCGAAAATTGTTTCTCGAAAATTTTTTCGAAAATTTTTTTGGAATTTTTTTTCGAAAAAGTTTTTTGCAAAATTTTTTTTAAATTTTTTTTGAAAATTTTTTTCGAAATTTTTTTCAAAATTTTTTTCAATAATTTTTTTTCCAAATTTTTTTCGAATATTTTTTTAAAAATTTTTTTCGAAATTTTTTTCGAAATTTTTTTTTCAAAATTTTTTTCGAAAATTTTTTTCGAAATTTTTTTCGAAAATTTTTTTTCGAAATTTTTTTCGAAAATTTTTTTCGAAAATTTTTTTCAAAATTTTTTTCGAAAATTTTTTTCAAAATTTTTTTCGAAATTTTTTTCGAAAATTTTTTTCAAAATTTTTTTTTAAAAATTTTTTTCCAAAATTTTTTCGAAAATTTTTTTTCGATATTTTTTTGAAAGTTTTTTTGAAAATTTTTTTCGAAAAATTTTTTTGAAAATTTTTTTCGAAAATTTTTTTGAAAATTTTTTTCGAAATTTTTTTTCAAAATTTTTTTCGAAAATTTTTTTTTTGAAATTTTTTTCGAAAATTTTTTTTCGAAATTTTTTTCAAAAATTTTTTTCCAAAATCTTTTCGAAAATTTTTTTCAAAATTTTTTTCGAAATTTTTTTTCAAAATTTTTTCGAAAATTTTTTTTCAAAATTTTTCTCGAAAATTTTTTTCAAAATTTTTTTCGAAATTTTTTTCGAAAACTTTTTTCAAAATTTTTTTCGAAAAATTTTTTTCCAAAATTTTTTCGAAAATTTTTTTGAAAATTTTTTTCGAAAATTTTTTTTCGAAATTTTTTTCAAAATTTTTCTTGAAATATTTTTTTCGAAAAATTTTTTTGAAAATTTTTTTCGAAAATTTTTTTGAAAATTTTTTTCGAAATTTTTTTTCAAAATTTTTTTCGAAATTTTTTTTTCGAAATTTTTTTTCGAAATTTTTTTTTCGAAATTTTTTTCGAAAATTTTTTTCAAAATTTTTTTTCCAAATTTTTTTTCAAAATTTTTTTCGAAAAATTTTTTCAAAATTATTTTCAAAATTTTTTTTCGAAATTTTTTTCAAAATTTTTTTTGAAATATTTTTTTCGAAAAATTTTTTTCAAAATTTTTTTCGAAAATTTTTTTTTGGAAATTTTTTTCGAAAATTTTTTTTCGAAATTTTTTTCAAAAATTTTTTTCAAAAATTTTTTCCAAATTTTTTTTCAAAATTTTTTTCGAAAATTTTTTTCGAAATTTTTTTTCAAAATTTTTTTCAAAAATTTTTTTTCCAAATTTTTTTCGAAAATTTTTTTAAAAATTTTTTTCGAAATTTTTTTCGAAAATTTTTTTTCAAAATTTTTTTCGAAAATTTTTTTCAAAATTTTTTTCGAAAATTTTTTTCAAAATTTTTTCGAAATTTTTTTTCAAAATTTTTTTCGAAAATTTCTTTTCGAAATTTTTTTCGAAAATTTTTTTTCGAAATTTTTTTCGAAAATTTTTTTTCGAAAATTTTTTTCGAAATTTTTTTTTCAAATTTTTTTTCAAAATTTTTTTCGAAAATTTTTTTTCGAATTTTTTTATCTATTTTCGAAAAATTTTTTTCGAAATTTTTTTTCGAAAATTTTTTTTCGAAAATTTTTTTCAAAATTTTTTTCGAAATTTTTTTCGAAAATTTTTTTGAAAATGTTTTTCGAAAATTTTTTTTCCAAAATTTTTTCGAAAATTTTTTTGAAAATTTTTTTCGAAAATTTTTTTTCGAAATTTTTTTCAAAATTTTTTTCGAAATTTTTTTCGAAAATTTTTTTCGAAATTTTTTTTCCAAATTTTTTTTCAAAATTTTTTTCAAAAATTTTTTTTCCAAATTTTTTTCGAAAATTTTTTAAAAATTTTTTTTCGAAATTTTTTTCGAAATTTTTTTTCTAAATTTTTTTCGAAAATTTTTTTTCGAAATTTTTTTCGAAAATTTTTTTCAAAATTTTTTTCGAATTTTTTTTCGAAAATTTTTTTCGAAATTTTTTTTCGAAAATTTTTTTCGAAATTTTTTTTCCAAATTTTTTTTCAAATTTTTTTTCGAAAATTTTTTTTCGAATTTTTTTATCTATTTTCGAATAATTTTTTTCGAAAATTTTTTTCAAAATTTTTTCTGAAAATTTTTTCGAAAATTTTTTTAAAAATTTTTTTCGAAATTTTTTTTCAATTTTTTTTTTGAAAATTTTTTTCCAAAATTTTTCCGAAAATTTTTTTCAAAATTTTTTTCGAAATTTTTTTTCAAAATTTTTTTGGAAAATTTTTTTTCAAAATTTTTCTCGAAAATTTTTTTCAAAATTTTTTTCGAAAAATTTTTTTCCAAATTTTTTTCGAAAATTTTTTTGAAATTTTTTTTCGAAAATTTTTTTTCGAAATTTTTTTCAAGAATTTTTTTGAAATATTTTTTTCGAAAAATTTTTTTGAAAATTGTTCTCGAAATTTTTTTTCAAAATTTTTTTCGAAATTTTTTTCCAAATTTTTTTCGAAAATTTTTCTTCGAAATTTTTTTCGAAATTTTTTTTCAAAATTTTTTTTCCAAATTTTTTATCAAAATTTTTTTCGGAAATTTTTTTTCGAAAATTTTTTTAAAAATTTTTTTCGAAATTTTTTTTCGAAATTTCTTTCAAAAATTTTTTTCGAAATTTTTTTCAAAATTTTTTTCGATAAATTTTTTTCCAAAATTTTTTCGAAAATTTTTTCGAGAATTTTTTTGAAAATTTTTTTGGAAATTATTTTTTCAAAATTTTTTTCGAAAATTTTTTTTCGAAATTTTTTTCGAAAATTTTTTTCAAATTTTTTTCCAAAATTTTTTCGAAAATTTTTTTCAAAATTTTTTTCGAAAATTTTTTTTCGAAATTTTTTTTCGAAAATTTTTTTTCGACATTTTTTTCGAAAATTTTTTTCAAAATTTTTTTTCCAAATTTTTTTCGAAAATTTTTTTTCGAAATTTTTTTCAAAATTTATTTCGAAAATTTTTTTTCGAAAATTTTTTTTCGAAAATTTTTTTCAAAATTTTTTTCGATATTTTTTTTCAAAAATTTTTTTGAAAATTTTTTTTGAAAAATTTTTTTGAAAATTTTTTTCGAAAATTTTTTCGAAAATTTTTTTCGAAATTTTTTTTCAAAATTTTTATTCGACAATTTTTTTTCGAAATTTTTTTCGAAAATTTTTTTCAAAATTTTTTTTCCAAATTTTTTTTTCAAAATTTTTTTGAAAATTTTTTTTCGTAATTTCTTTCGAAAATTTTTTTCAAAAATTTTTTTTCGAAAATTTTTTCGAAAATTTTTCTTAAATTTTTTTTCGAAAAATTTTTTTGCAAAATTTTTTCTAAATTTTTTTTGAAAATTTTTTTCGAAATTTTTTTCAAAATTTTTTTCAATAATTTTTTTTCCAAATTTTTTTCGAAAATTTTATTTCAAAATTTTTTTCGAAAATTTTTTTCAAAATTTTTTTCGAAAATTTTTTTTCGAAATTTTTTTTCGAAAATTTTTTTTCGAAATTTTTTTTAAAAATTT
This sequence comes from Uropetala carovei, assembly GCA_036926305.1. Lineage (NCBI taxonomy): Eukaryota > Metazoa > Arthropoda > Insecta > Odonata > Petaluridae > Uropetala > Uropetala carovei. The sequence goes on along the minus strand of JAXCHB010000310.1, from coordinate 29,511 downwards.
TTTTCGAAAATTTTTCTTCGAAATTTTTTTCGAAAATTTTTTTCAAAATTTTTTTTCCAAATTTTTTATCAAAATTTTTTTCGGAAATTTTTTTTCGAAAATTTTTTTAAAAATTTTTTTCGAAATTTTTTTTTGAAATTTTTTTCGAAATTTTTTTTCAAAATTTTTTTCGAAAATTTTTTTTCTAAATATTTTTCGAAAATTTTTTTTCGAAATTTTTTTCGAAAATTTTTTTCAAATTTTTTTTCGCATTTTTTTTCGAAAATTTTTTTCGAAATTTTTTTTCCAAATTTTTTTTCCAAATTTTTTTTCAAAATTTTTTTCGAAAATTTTTTTTCGAATTTTTTTATCTATTTTCGAAAAATTTTTTTCGAAATTTTTTTTCGAAAATTTTTTTTCGAAAATTTTTTTCAAAATTTTTTTCGAAATTTTTTTCGAAAATTTTTTTTCAAAATGTTTTTCGAAAAAATTTTTTCCAAAATTTTTTCGAAAATTTTTTTGAAAATTTTTTTCGAATTTTTTTTTTCGAAATTTTTTTCAAAATTTTTTTTGAAATATTTTTTTCGAAAAATTTTTTTCAAAATTTTTTTCGAAAATTTTTTTTGGAAATTTTTTTCGAAAATTTTTTTTCGAAATTTTTTTCAAAAATTTTTTTCAAAAATTTTTTCCAAATTTTTTTTCAAAATTTTTTTCGAAAATTTTTTTCGAAATTTTTTTTCAAAATTTTTTTCAAAAATTTTTTTTCCAAATTTTTTTCGAAAATTTTTTTAAAAATTTTTTTCGAAATTTTTTTCGAAAATTTTTTTTCAAAATTTTTTTCGAAAATTTTTTTCAAAATTTTTTTCGAAAATTTTTTTCAAAATTTTTTCGAAATTTTTTTTCAAAATTTTTTTCGAAAATTTCTTTTCGAAATTTTTTTTCAAATTTTTTTTCGAAAATTTTTTTTCGAATTTTTTTATCTATTTTCGAATAATTTTTTTCGAAAATTTTTTTCAAAATTTTTTCTGAAAATTTTTTCGAAAATTTTTTTAAAAATTTTTTTCGAAATTTTTTTTCAATTTTTTTTTTGAAAATTTTTTTCCAAAATTTTTCCGAAAATTTTTTTCAAAATTTTTTTCGAAATTTTTTTTCAAAATTTTTTTGGAAAATTTTTTTTCAAAATTTTTCTCGAAAATTTTTTTCAAAATTTTTTTCGAAAAATTTTTTTCCAAATTTTTTTCGAAAATTTTTTTGAAATTTTTTTTCGAAAATTTTTTTTCGAAATTTTTTTCAAGAATTTTTTTGAAATATTTTTTTCGAAAAATTTTTTTGAAAATTGTTCTCGAAATTTTTTTTCAAAATTTTTTTCGAAATTTTTTTTCCAAATTTTTTTCGAAAATTTTTCTTCGAAATTTTTTTCGAAATTTTTTTTCAAAATTTTTTTTCCAAATTTTTTATCAAAATTTTTTTCGGAAATTTTTTTTCGAAAATTTTTTTAAAAATTTTTTTCGAAATTTTTTTTCGAAATTTCTTTCAAAAATTTTTTTCGAAATTTTTTTCAAAATTTTTTTCGATAAATTTTTTTCCAAAATTTTTTCGAAAATTTTTTCGAAAATTTTCTTACGAAAATTTTTTCGAGAATTTTTTTGAAAATTTTTTTGGAAATTATTTTTTCAAAATTTTTTTCGAAAATTTTTTTTCGAAATTTTTTTCGAAAATTTTTTTCAAATTTTTTTCCAAAATTTTTTCGAAAATTTTTTTCAAAATTTTTTTCGAAAATTTTTTTTCGAAATTTTTTTTCGAAAATTTTTTTTCGACATTTTTTTCGAAAATTTTTTTCAAAATTTTTTTTCCAAATTTTTTTCGAAAATTTTTTTTCGAAATTTTTTTCAAAATTTATTTCGAAAATTTTTTTTCGAAAATTTTTTTTCGAAAATTTTTTTCAAAATTTTTTTCGATATTTTTTTTCAAAAATTTTTTTGAAAATTTTTTTTGAAAAATTTTTTTGAAAATTTTTTTCGAAAATTTTTTCGAAAATTTTTTTCGAAATTTTTTTTCAAAATTTTTATTCGACAATTTTTTTTCGAAATTTTTTTCGAAAATTTTTTTCAAAATTTTTTTTCCAAATTTTTTTTTCAAAATTTTTTTGAAAATTTTTTTTCGTAATTTCTTTCGAAAATTTTTTTCAAAAATTTTTTTTCGAAAATTTTTTCGAAAATTTTTCTTAAATTTTTTTTCGAAAAATTTTTTTGCAAAATTTTTTCTAAATTTTTTTTGAAAATTTTTTTCGAAATTTTTTTCAAAATTTTTTTCAATAATTTTTTTTCCAAATTTTTTTCGAAAATTTTATTTCAAAATTTTTTTCGAAAATTTTTTTCAAAATTTTTTTCGAAAATTTTTTTTCGAAATTTTTTTTCGAAAATTTTTTTTCGAAATTTTTTTTAAAAATTTTTTTCGAAAATTTTTCTTCGAAATTTTTTTCGAAAATTTTTTTCAAAATTTTTTTTCCAAATTTTTTATCAAAATTTTTTTCGGAAATTTTTTTTCGAAAATTTTTTTAAAAATTTTTTTCGAAATTTTTTTTTGAAATTTTTTTCGAAATTTTTTTTCAAAATTTTTTTCGAAAATTTTTTTTCTAAATATTTTTCGAAAATTTTTTTTCGAAATTTTTTTCGAAAATTTTTTTCAAATTTTTTTTCGCATTTTTTTTCGAAAATTTTTTTCGAAATTTTTTTTCCAAATTTTTTTTCCAAATTTTTTTTCAAAATTTTTTTCGAAAATTTTTTTTCGAATTTTTTTATCTATTTTCGAAAAATTTTTTTCGAAATTTTTTTTCGAAAATTTTTTTTCGAAAATTTTTTTCAAAATTTTTTTCGAAATTTTTTTCGAAAATTTTTTTTCAAAATGTTTTTCGAAAAAATTTTTTCCAAAATTTTTTCGAAAATTTTTTTGAAAATTTTTTTCGAATTTTTTTTTTCGAAATTTTTTTCAAAATTTTTTTTGAAATATTTTTTTCGAAAAATTTTTTTCAAAATTTTTTTCGAAAATTTTTTTTGGAAATTTTTTTCGAAAATTTTTTTTCGAAATTTTTTTCAAAAATTTTTTTCAAAAATTTTTTCCAAATTTTTTTTCAAAATTTTTTTCGAAAATTTTTTTCGAAATTTTTTTTCAAAATTTTTTTCAAAAATTTTTTTTCCAAATTTTTTTCGAAAATTTTTTTAAAAATTTTTTTCGAAATTTTTTTCGAAAATTTTTTTTCAAAATTTTTTTCGAAAATTTTTTTCAAAATTTTTTTCGAAAATTTTTTTCAAAATTTTTTCGAAATTTTTTTTCAAAATTTTTTTCGAAAATTTCTTTTCGAAATTTTTTTCGAAAATTTTTTTTCGAAATTTTTTTCGAAAATTTTTTTTCGAAATTTTTTTTCGAAATTTTTTTCGAAAATTTTTTTCAAAATTTTTTTTCTGAATTTTTTTTCAAAATTTTTTTCGAAAATTTTTTTCCGAAAAGTTTTTAAAAATTTTTTTCGAAAATTTTTTTTCGTAATTTCTTTCGAAAATTTTTTTCGAAAATTTTTTTTCGAAAATTGTTTCTCGAAAATTTTTTCGAAAATTTTTTTGGAATTTTTTTTCGAAAAAGTTTTTTGCAAAATTTTTTTTAAATTTTTTTTGAAAATTTTTTTCGAAATTTTTTTCAAAATTTTTTTCAATAATTTTTTTTCCAAATTTTTTTCGAATATTTTTTTAAAAATTTTTTTCGAAATTTTTTTCGAAATTTTTTTTTCAAAATTTTTTTCGAAAATTTTTTTCGAAATGTTTTTCGAAAATTTTTTTTCGAAATTTTTTTCGAAAATTTTTTTCGAAAATTTTTTTCAAAATTTTTTTCGAAAATTTTTTTCAAAATTTTTTTCGAAATTTTTTTCGAAAATTTTTTTCAAAATTTTTTTCGAAAAATTTTTTTCCAAAATTTTTTCGAAAATTTTTTTTCGATATTTTTTTGAAAGTTTTTTTGAAAATTTTTTTCGAAAAATTTTTTTGAAAATTTTTTTCGAAAATTTTTTTGAAAATTTTTTTCGAAATTTTTTTTCAAAATTTTTTTCGAAAATTTTTTTTTTGAAATTTTTTTCGAAAATTTTTTTTCGAAATTTTTTTCAAAAATTTTTTTCCAAAATCTTTTCGAAAATTTTTTTCAAAATTTTTTTCGAAATTTTTTTTCAAAATTTTTTCGAAAATTTTTTTTCAAAATTTTTCTCGAAAATTTTTTTCAAAATTTTTTTCGAAATTTTTTTCGAAAATTTTTTTCAAAATTTTTTTCGAAAAATTTTTTTCCAAAATTTTTTCGAAAATTTTTTTGAAAATTTTTTTCGAAAATTTTTTTTCGAAATTTTTTTCAAAATTTTTCTTGAAATATTTTTTTCGAAAAATTTTTTTGAAAATTTTTTTCGAAAATTTTTTTGAAAATTTTTTTCGAAATTTTTTTTCAAAATTTTTTTCGAAATTTTTTTTTCGAAATTTTTTTTCGAAATTTTTTTTTCGAAATTTTTTTCGAAAATTTTTTTCAAAATTTTTTTTCCAAATTTTTTTTCAAAATTTTTTTCGAAAAATTTTTTCAAAATTATTTTCAAAATTTTTTTTCGAAATTTTTTTCAAAATTTTTTTTGAAATATTTTTTTCGAAAAATTTTTTTCAAAATTTTTTTCGAAAATTTTTTTTTGGAAATTTTTTTCGAAAATTTTTTTTCGAAATTTTTTTCAAAAATTTTTTTCAAAAATTTTTTCCAAATTTTTTTTCAAAATTTTTTTCGAAAATTTTTTTCGAAATTTTTTTTCAAAATTTTTTTCAAAAATTTTTTTTCCAAATTTTTTTCGAAAATTTTTTTAAAAATTTTTTTCGAAATTTTTTTCGAAAATTTTTTTTCAAAATTTTTTTCGAAAATTTTTTTCAAAATTTTTTTCGAAAATTTTTTTCAAAATTTTTTCGAAATTTTTTTTCAAAATTTTTTTCGAAAATTTCTTTTCGAAATTTTTTTCGAAAATTTTTTTTCGAAATTTTTTTCGAAAATTTTTTTTCGAAATTTTTTTTCGAAATTTTTTTCGAAAATTTTTTTCAAAATTTTTTTTCTGAATTTTTTTTCAAAATTTTTTTCGAAAATTTTTTTCCGAAAAGTTTTTAAAAATTTTTTTCGAAAATTTTTTTTCGTAATTTCTTTCGAAAATTTTTTTCGAAAATTTTTTTTCGAAAATTGTTTCTCGAAAATTTTTTCGAAAATTTTTTTGAAATTTTTTTTCGAATAAGTTTTTTGCAAAATTTTTTTAAAATTTTTTTTGAAAATTTTTTTCGAAATTTTTTTCAAAATTTTTTTCAATAATTTTTTTTCCAAATTTTTTTCGAATATTTTTTTAAAAATTTTTTTCGAAATTTTTTTCGAAAATTTTTTTTCGAAATTTTTTTCGAAAATTTTTTTCAAAATTTTTTTCGAAATTTTTTTCGAAAATTTTTTTCAAAATTTTTTTCGAAAAATTTTTTTCCAAAATTTTTTCGAAAATTTTTTTTCGATATTTTTTTGAAAGTTTTTTTGAAAATTTTTTTCGAAAAATTTTTTTGAAAATTTTTTTCGAAAATTTTTTTGAAAATTTTTTTCGAAATTTTTTTTCAAAATTTTTTTCGAAAATTTTTTTTTGAAATTTTTTTCGAAAATTTTTTTTCGAAATTTTTTTCAAAAATTTTTTTCCAAAATCTTTTCGAAAATTTTTTTCAAAATTTTTTTCGAAATTTTTTTTCAAAATTTTTTCGAAAATTTTTTTTCAAAATTTTTCTCGAAAATTTTTTTCAAAATTTTTTTCGAAAATTTTTTTCGAAATTTTTTTCGAAAATTTTTTTTCGAAATTTTTTTCGAAAATTTTTTTTCAAAATTTTTTTCAAAATTTTTTTCAAATTTTTTTTTCCAAATTTTTTTTCAAAATTTTTTTCGAAAATTTTTTTTCGAAAATTTTTTTAAAAATTTTTTTCGAATTTTTTTTCGAAATTTCTTTCGAAAATTTTTTTCGAAATTTTTTTCGAATATTTTTTTGAAAATTTTTTTTGAAAATTTTTTTCAAAATTTTTTTTCGAAATTTTTTTCGAAAATTTTTTTCAATATTTTTTTCGAAAATTTTTTTTCGAAAATTTTTTTCAAAATTATTTCAGAAAATTTTTTCGAAAATTTTTTTCAAAATTTTTTTCGAATTTTTTTTCGAAAATTTTTTTCGAAAATTTTTTTCGAAAATTTTTTTCGAAAAATTTTTTTGAAAATTTTTTTCGAAAATTTTTTTGAAAATTTTTTTCGAAATTTTTTTTCAAAATTTTTTTCGAAAATTTTTTTTTGGAAATTTTTTTCGAAAATTTTTTTTCGAAATTTTTTTCAAAATTTTTTTTCAAAATTTTTTTTCCAATTTTTTTTTCAAAATTTTTTTCGAAAATTTTTTTCGAAATTTTTTTTCAAAATTTTTTTAAAAATTTTTTTTGAAATATTTTTTTCGAAAAATTTTTTTGAAAATTTTTTTCGAAAATTTTTTTGAAAATTTTTTTCGAAATTTTTTTTCAAAATTTTTTTCGAAAATTTTTTTTTGGTAAATTTTTTTCGAAAATTTTTTTTCGAAATTTTTTTTCGAAATTTTTTTCAAAAATTTTTTTCAAATTTTTTTTTCCAAATTTTTTTTCAAAATTTTTTTCGAAAATTTTTTTCAAAATTTTTTTTCTGAATTTTTTTCAAAATTTTTTTCGAAAATTTTTTTTCGAAAATTTTTTAAAAATTTTTTTCGAAAAATTTTTTTCGTAATTTCTTTCGAAAATTTTTTTCGAAAATTTTTTTTCGAAAATTTTTTCGAAACTTTTTTTAGAAAAATTTTTCAAAATTTTTTTCAATAATTTTTTTTCCAAATTTTTTTCCAAAAATTTTTTTAAAATTTTTTTTCGAAATTTTTTTCGAAAATTTTTTTTCAAAATTTTTTTCGAAAATTTTTTTCGAAATTTTTTTCGAAAATTTTTTTTCGAAATTTTTTTCGATAATTTTTTTCAAAATTTTTTTCAAAATTTTTTTCAAAATTTTTTTTCCAAATTTTTTTTCAAAATTTTTTTCGAAAATTTTTTTTCGAAAATTTTTTTAAAAATTTTTTTCGAATTTTTTTTCGAAATTTCTTTCGAAAATTTTTTTCGAAATTTTTTTTCAAAATTTTTTTCGAAACTTTTTTTCGAAAAATTTTTTTCCAAAATTTTTTCGAAAATTTTTTTGAAAATTTTTTTTCGAAAATTTTTTTCAAAATTTTTTTCGAAAATTTTTTTTCGAAATTTCTTTCGAAAATTTTTTTGAAAATTTTTTTCGAATATTTTTTTGAAAATTTTTTTTGAAAATTTTTTTCAAAATTTTTTTTCGAAATTTTTTTCGAAAATTTTTTTCAATATTTTTTTCGAAAATTTTTTTTCCAAAATTTTTTCGAAAATTTTTTAAAAATTTTTTTCGAAATTTTTTTCGAAAATTTTTTTTCGAAAATTTTTTTCAAAATTATTTCTGAAAATTTTTTCGAAAATTTTTTTCAAAATTTTTTTCGAATTTTTTTTCGAAAATTTTTTTCGAAAATTTTTTTCGAAAAATTTTTTTGAAAATGTTTTTCGAAAATTTTTTTGAAAATTTTTTTCGAAATTTTTTTTCAAAATTTTTTTCGAAAATTTTTTTTTGGAAATTTTTTTCGAAAATTTTTTTTCGAAATTTTTTTCAAAAATTTTTTTCAAAATTTTTTTTTTAATTTTTTTTTCAAAATTTTTTTCGAAAATTTTTTTCGAAATTTTTTTTTCCAAATTTTTTCAAAATTTTTTTTCGAAAATTTTTTAAAAATTTTTTTCGAAATTTTTTTCGAAAATTTTTTTTCGAAAATTTTTTTCAAAATTATTTCTGAAAATTTTTTCGAAAATTTTTTTCAAAATTTTTTTCGAATTTTTTTTCGAAAATTTTTTTCGAAAATTTTTTTCGAAAAATTTTTTTGAAAATTTTTTTCGAAAATTTTTTTGAAAATTTTTTTCGAAATTTTTTTTCAAAATTTTTTTCGAAAATTTTTTTTTGGAAATTTTTTTCGAAAATTTTTTTTCGAAATTTTTTTCAAAAATTTTTTTCAAAATTTTTTTTTTAATTTTTTTTTCAAATTTTTTTTCGAATTTTTTTTCGCAAATTTTTTTCGAAATTTTTTTTCGAAATTTTTTTTCCAAATTTTTTTTCAAAATTTTTTTCGAAAATTTTTTTTCAAATTTTTTTATCTATTTTCGAAAAATTTTTTTCGAAATTTTTTTTCGAAAATTTTTTTTCGAAAATTTTTTTTCGAAAATTTTTTTCAAAATTTTTTTCGAAATTTTTTTCGAAAATTTTTTTCAAAATGTTTTTCGAAAAATTTTTTTCCAAAATTTTTTCGAAAATTTTTTTGAAAATTTTTTTCGAAAATTTTTTTTCGAAATTTTTTTCAAAATTTTTTTCGAAATTTTTTTCGAAAATTTTTTTCGAAATTTTTTTTCCAAATTTTTTTTCAAAATTTTTTTCAATAATTTTTTTTCCAAATTTTTTTCAATAATTTTTTAAAAAATTTTTTTCGAAATTTTTTTCGAAATTTTTTTTTCAAAATTTTTTTCGAAAATTTTTTTCAAAATTTTTTTCGAAATTTTTTTTCAAAATTTTTTTCGAAATTTTTTTTCAAAATTTTTTTCGAAAATTTTTTTCGAAATTTTTTTCGAAAATTTTTTTTCGAAATTTTTTTCCAAAAATTTTTTTCAAAATTTTTTTCGAAATTTTTTTCGAAAATTTTTTTCGAAATTTTTTTCCAAATTTTTTTTCAAAATTTTTTTCGAAATTTTTTTTTCCAAAATTTTTTCAAAATTTTTTTTCGAAATTTTTTTCGAAAATTTTTTTCAATATTTTTTTCGAAAATTTTTTTTCGAAATTTTTTTCGAAATTTTTTTTCGAAAATTTTTTTTCGAAAATTATTTTCAAAATTTTTTTCGAAAATTTTTTTTTGAAATTTTTTTTCTAAATTTTTTTCGAAAATTTTTTTTCGAAATTTTTTTCGAAAATTTTTTTCAAAATTTTTTTCGAATTTTTTTTCGAAAATTTTTTTCGAAATTTTTTTTCGAAATTTTTTTTCGAAATTTTTTTTCCAAATTTTTTTTCAAATTTTTTTTCGAAAATTTTTTTTCGAATTTGTTTATCTATTATCGAATAATTTTTTTCGAAATTTTTTTTCGAAAATTTTTTTCAAAATTTTTTTTCGAAAATTTTTTTCAAAATTTTTTTCCAAAATTTTTTCGAAAATTTTTTTGAAAATTTTTTTCGAAAATTTTTTTTGAAATTTTTTTCAAGAATTTTTTTGAAATATTTTTTTCGAAAAATTTTTTTGAAAATTTTTTTCGAAAATTTTTTTGAAAATTTTTTTCGAAATTTTTTTTCAAAATTTTTTTCGAAAATTTTTTTTCAAAATTTCTTTCGAAAATTTTTTTCGAAAAATTTTTTTCCAAAATTTTTTTCGAAAAATTTTTTTCCAAAATTTTTTCGAAATTTTTTTCGAAAATTTTTTTGAAAATTTTTTTCGAAAAATTTTTTTGAAAATTTTTTTCGAAAATTTTTTTGAAAATTTTTTTGGAAATTTTTTTTCAAAATTTTTTTCGAAAATTTTTTTTCGAAATTTTTTTCGAAAATTTTTTTCAAATTTTTTTCCAAAATTTTTTCGAAAATTTTTTTCAAAATTTTTTTCGAAAATTTTTTTTCGAAATTTTTTTTCGAAAATTTTTTTTCCAAATTTTTTTTCAAAAATTTTTTCAATAATTTTTTTTCCAAATTTTTTCGAAAATTTTTTAAAAAATTTTTTTCGAAATTTTTTTCGATAATTTTTTTTCAAAATTTTTTTCGAAAATATTTTTTTGAAATTTTTTTCGAAATTTTTTTTCAAAATTTTTTTCAAAAATTTTTTTTCTAAATTTTTTTCGAAAATTTTTTTTCGAAATTTTTTTCGAAAATTTTTTTCAAATTTTTTTTCGAATTTTTTTTCGAAAATTTTTTTCGAAATTTTTTTTTCAAATTTTTTTTCAAAATTTTTTTCGAAAATTTTTTTTCGAATTTTTTTATCTATTTTCGAAAAATTTTTTTCGAAATTTTTTTTCGAAAATTTTTTTTCGAAAATTTTTTTCAAAATTTTTTTCGAAATTTTTTTCGAAAATTTTTTTCAAAATGTTTTTCGAAAATTTTTTTTCCAAAATTTTTTCGAAAATTTTTTTGAAAATTTTTTTCGAAAATTTTTTTTCGAAATTTTTTTCAAAATTTTTTTCGAAATTTTTTTCGAAAATTTTTTTCGAAATTTTTTTTCCAAATTTTTTTTCAAAATTTTTTTCAAAAATTTTTTTTCCAAATTTTTTTCGAAAATTTTTTAAAAATTTTTTTTCGAAATTTTTTTCGAAATTTTTTTTCTAAATTTTTTTCGAAAATTTTTTTTCGAAATTTTTTTCGAAAATTTTTTTCAAAATTTTTTTCGAATTTTTTTCTAAAAATTTTTTCGAAAATTTTTTTAAAAATTTTTTTCGAAATTTTTTTTCAATTTTTTTTTTGAAAATTTTTTTCCAAAATTTTTTCGAAAATTTTTTTCAAAATTTTTTTCGAAAAATTTTTTTCCAAAATTTTTTCGAAAATTTTTTTGAAAATTTTTTTCGAAAATTTTTTTTCGAAATTTTTTTCAAGAATTTTTTTGAAATATTTTTTTCGAAAAATTTTTTTGAAAATTTTTTTTGAAAATTTTTTTGAAAATTTTTTTCGAAATTTTTTTTCAAAATTTTTTTCGAAAATTTTTTTTTCGAAATTTTTTTCGAAAATTTTTTTCGAAAAATTTTTTTCCAAAATTTTTTCGAAATTTTTTTCGAAAATTTTTTTGAAAATTTTTTTCGAAAAATTTTTTTGAAAATTTTTTTGGAAAATTTTTTTGAAAATTGTTTTCGAAATTTTTTTTCAAAATTTTTTTTCGAAATTATTTTTTCGAAATTTTTTTCGAAAATTTTTCTTCGAAATTTTTTTCGAAAATTTTTTTCATAATTTTTTTTCCAAATTTTTTACCAAATTTTTTTCGAAAATTTTTTTTCGAAAATTTTTTTAAAAATTTTTTTCGAAATTTTTTTTTCGCAATTTCTTTCAAAAATTTTTTTCGAAATTTTTTTCAAAATTTTTTTCGATAAATTTTTTTCCAAAATTTTTTCGAAAATTTTTTCGAAAATTTTTTTACGAAAATTTTTTCGAGAATTTTTTTGGAAATTTTTTTTCAAAATTTTTTTCGAAAATTTTTTTTCGAAATTTTTTTCGAAAATTTTTTTCAAATTTTTTTCCAAAATTTTTTCGAAAATTTTTTTCAAAATTTTTTTCGAAAATTTTTTTTCGAAATTTTTTTTCGAAAATTTTTTTTCGACATTTTTTTCGAAAATTTTTTTCAAAATTTTTTTTCCAAATTTTTTTCGAAAATTTTTTTTCGAAATTTTTTTCAAAATTTTTTTCGAAAATTTTTTTCGAAAATTTTTTTTCGAAAATTTTTTTCAAAATTTTTTTTGATATTTTTTTTTGAAATTTTTTTCGAAAATTTTTTTGAAAATTTTTTTTGAAAAATTTTTTTGAAAATTTTTTTCGAAAATTTTTTCGAAAATTTTTTTCGAAATTTTTTTTCAAAATTTTTATTCGAAAATTTTTTTTCGAAATTTTTTTCGAAAATTTTTTTCAAAATTTTTTTTCCAAATTTTTTTTTTTAAATTTTTTCGAAAATTTTTTTTCGTAATTTCTTTCGAAAATTTTTTTCGAAAATTATTTTTTCGAAAATTTTTTTGAAATTTTTTTTCGAAAAATTTTTTTGCAAAATTTTTTCTAAATTTTTTTTGAAAGTTTTTTTCGAAATTTTTTTCAAAATTTTTTTCAATAATTTTTTTTCCAAATTTTTTTCGAAAATTTTTTTTCAAAATTTTTTTCGAAAATTTTTTTCAAAATTTTTTTCGAAATTTATTTTCAAAATTTTTTTCGAAATTTTTTTTTCCAAATTTTTTCAAAATTTTTTTTCGAAATTTTTTTCGAAAATTTTTTTCAATATTTTTTTCGAAAATTTTTTTTCGAAATTTTTTTCGAAAATTTTTTTCGAAAATTTTTTTTCGAAAAGTTTTTTCAAAATTTTTTTCGAAAATTTTTTTTTGAAATTTTTTTCGAAATTTTTTTTCAAAATTTTTTTCAAAAATTTTTTTTCTAAATTTTTTTCGAAAATTTTTTTTCGAAATTTTTTTCGAAAATTTTTTTCAAATTTTTTTTCGAATTTTTTTTCGAAAATTTTTTTCGAAATTTTTTTTTCAAATTTTTTTTCAAAATTTTTTTCGAAAATTTTTTTTCGAATTTTTTTATCTATTTTCGAAAAATTTTTTTCGAAATTTTTTTTCGAAAATTTTTTTTCGAAAATTTTTTTCAAAATTTTTTTCGAAATTTTTTTCGAAAATTTTTTTGAAAATGTTTTTCGAAAATTTTTTTTCCAAAATTTTTTCGAAAATTTTTTTGAAAATTTTTTTCGAAAATTTTTTTTCGAAATTTTTTTCAAAATTTTTTTCGAAATTTTTTTCGAAAATTTTTTTCGAAATTTTTTTTCCAAATTTTTTTTCAAAATTTTTTTCAAAAATTTTTTTTCCAAATTTTTTTCTAAAATTTTTTAAAAATTTTTTTTCGAAATTTTTTTCGAAATTTTTTTTCTAAATTTTTTTCGAAAATTTTTTTTCGAAATTTTTTTCGAAAATTTTTTTCAAAATTTTTTTCGAATTTTTTTTCGAAAATTTTTTTCGAAATTTTTTTTCGAAAATTTTTTTCGAAATTTTTTTTCCAAATTTTTTTTCAAATTTTTTTTCGAAAATTTTTTTCAATATTTTTTCTGAAAATTTTTTCGAAAATTTTTTTAAAAATTTTTTTCGAAATTTTTTTTCAATTTTTTTTTTGAAAATTTTTTTCCAAAATTTTTCCGAAAATTTTTTTCAAAATTTTTTTCGAAATTTTTTTTCAAAATTTTTTTGGAAAATTTTTTTTCAAAATTTTTCTCGAAAATTTTTTTCGAAAATTTTTTTCAAAATTTTTTTCGAAAAATTTTTTTCCAAATTTTTTTCGAAAATTTTTTTGAAATTTTTTTTCGAAAATTTTTTTTCGAAATTTTTTTCAAGAATTTTTTTGAAATATTTTTTTCGAAAAATTTTTTTGAAAATTGTTCTCGAAATTTTTTTTCAAAATTTTTTTCGAAATTTTTTTTTCGAAATTTTTTTCGAAAATTTTTCTTCGAAATTTTTTTCGAAAATTTTTTTCAAAATTTTTTTTCCAAATTTTTTATCAAAATTTTTTTCGGAAATTTTTTTTCGAAAATTTTTTTAAAAATTTTTTTCGAAATTTTTTTTCGAAATTTCTTTCAAAAATTTTTTTCGAAATTTTTTTCAAAATTTTTTTCGATAAATTTTTTTCCAAAATTTTTTCGAAAATTTTTTCGAAAATTTTCTTACGAAAATTTTTTCGAGAATTTTTTTGAAAATTTTTTTGGAAATTATTTTTTCAAAATTTTTTTCGAAAATTTTTTTTCGAAATTTTTTTCGAAAATTTTTTTCAAATTTTTTTCCAAAATTTTTTCGAAAATTTTTTTCAAAATTTTTTTCGAAAATTTTTTTTCGAAATTTTTTTTCGAAAATTTTTTTTCGACATTTTTTTCGAAAATTTTTTTCAAAATTTTTTTTCCAAATTTTTTTCGAAAATTTTTTTTCGAAATTTTTTTCAAAATTTATTTCGAAAATTTTTTTTCGAAAATTTTTTTTCGAAAATTTTTTTCAAAATTTTTTTCGATATTTTTTTTCAAAAATTTTTTTGAAAATTTTTTTTGAAAAATTTTTTTGAAAATTTTTTTCGAAAATTTTTTCGAAAATTTTTTTCGAAATTTTTTTTCAAAATTTTTATTCGACAATTTTTTTTCGAAATTTTTTTCGAAAATTTTTTTCAAAATTTTTTTTCCAAATTTTTTTTTCAAAATTTTTTTGAAAATTTTTTTTCGTAATTTCTTTCGAAAATTTTTTTCAAAAATTTTTTTTCGGAAATTTTTTCGAAAATTTTTCTTAAATTTTTTTTCGAAAAATTTTTTTGCAAAATTTTTTCTAAATTTTTTTTGAAAATTTTTTTCGAAATTTTTTTCAAAATTTTTTTCAATAATTTTTTTTCCAAATTTTTTTCGAAAATTTTATTTCAAAATTTTTTTCGAAAATTTTTTTCAAAATTTTTTTCGAAAATTTTTTTTCGAAATTTTTTTTCGAAAATTTTTTTTCGAAATTTTTTTTAAAAATTTTTTTCGAAAATTTTTTTTTGAAATTTTTTTCGAAATTTTTTTTCAAAATTTTTTTCGAAAATTTTTTTTCTAAATATTTTTCGAAAATTTTTTTTCGAAATTTTTTTCGAAAATTTTTTTCAAATTTTTTTTCGCATTTTTTTTCGAAAATTTTTTTCGAAATTTTTTTTCCAAATTTTTTTTCCAAATTTTTTTTCAAAATTTTTTTCGAAAATTTTTTTTCGAATTTTTTTATCTATTTTCGAAAAATTTTTTTCGAAATTTTTTTTCGAAAATTTTTTTTCGAAAATTTTTTTCAAAATTTTTTTCGAAATTTTTTTCGAAAATTTTTTTCAAAATGTTTTTCGAAAAAATTTTTTCCAAAATTTTTTCGAAAATTTTTTTTCGATATTTTTTTGAAAGTTTTTTTGAAAATTTTTTTCGAAAAATTTTTTTGAAAATTTTTTTCGAAAATTTTTTTGAAAATTTTTTTCGAAATTTTTTTTCAAAATTTTTTTCGAAAATTTTTTTTTTGAAATTTTTTTCGAAAATTTTTTTTCGAAATTTTTTTCAAAAATTTTTTTCCAAAATCTTTTCGAAAATTTTTTTCAAAATTTTTTTCGAAATTTTTTTTCAAAATTTTTTCGAAAATTTTTTTTCAAAATTTTTCTCGAAAATTTTTTTCAAAATTTTTTTCGAAAATTTTTTTCAAAATTTTTTTCGAAAAATTTTTTTCCAAAATTTTTTCGAAAATTTTTTTGAAAATTTTTTTCGAAAATTTTTTTTCGAAATTTTTTTCAAAATTTTTCTTGAAATATTTTTTTCGAAAAATTTTTTTGAAAATTTTTTTCGAAAATTTTTTTGAAAATTTTTTTCGAAATTTTTTTTCAAAATTTTTTTCGAAATTTTTTTTTCGAAATTTTTTTTCGAAATTTTTTTTTCGAAATTTTTTTCGAAAATTTTTTTCAAAATTTTTTTTCCAAATTTTTTTTCAAAATTTTTTTCGAAAAATTTTTTCAAAATTATTTTCAAAATTTTTTTTCGAAATTTTTTTCAAAATTTTTTTCGATATTTTTTTTCAAAAATTTTTTTGAAAATTTTTTTTGAAAAATTTTTTTGAAAATTTTTTTCGAAAATTTTTTCGAAAATTTTTTTCGAAATTTTTTTTCAAAATTTTTATTCGACAATTTTTTTTCGAAATTTTTTTCGAAAATTTTTTTCAAAATTTTTTTTCCAAATTTTTTTTTCAAAATTTTTTTGAAAATTTTTTTTCGTAATTTCTTTCGAAAATTTTTTTCAAAAATTTTTTTTCGGAAATTTTTTCGAAAATTTTTCTTAAATTTTTTTTCGAAAAATTTTTTTGCAAAATTTTTTCTAAATTTTTTTTGAAAATTTTTTTCGAAATTTTTTTCAAAATTTTTTTCAATAATTTTTTTTCCAAATTTTTTTCGAAAATTTTATTTCAAAATTTTTTTCGAAAATTTTTTTCAAAATTTTTTTCGAAAATTTTTTTTCGAAATTTTTTTTCGAAAATTTTTTTTCGAAATTTTTTTTAAAAATTTTTTTCGAAAATTTTTTTTTGAAATTTTTTTCGAAATTTTTTTTCAAAATTTTTTTCGAAAATTTTTTTTCTAAATATTTTTCGAAAATTTTTTTTCGAAATTTTTTTCGAAAATTTTTTTCAAATTTTTTTTCGCATTTTTTTTCGAAAATTTTTTTCGAAATTTTTTTTCCAAATTTTTTTTCCAAATTTTTTTTCAAAATTTTTTTCGAAAATTTTTTTTCGAATTTTTTTATCTATTTTCGAAAAATTTTTTTCGAAATTTTTTTTCGAAAATTTTTTTTCGAAAATTTTTTTCAAAATTTTTTTCGAAATTTTTTTCGAAAATTTTTTTCAAAATGTTTTTCGAAAAAATTTTTTCCAAAATTTTTTCGAAAATTTTTTTTCGATATTTTTTTGAAAGTTTTTTTGAAAATTTTTTTCGAAAAATTTTTTTGAAAATTTTTTTCGAAAATTTTTTTGAAAATTTTTTTCGAAATTTTTTTTCAAAATTTTTTTCGAAAATTTTTTTTTTGAAATTTTTTTCGAAAATTTTTTTTCGAAATTTTTTTCAAAAATTTTTTTCCAAAATCTTTTCGAAAATTTTTTTCAAAATTTTTTTCGAAATTTTTTTTCAAAATTTTTTCGAAAATTTTTTTTCAAAATTTTTCTCGAAAATTTTTTTCAAAATTTTTTTCGAAAATTTTTTTCAAAATTTTTTTCGAAAAATTTTTTTCCAAAATTTTTTCGAAAATTTTTTTGAAAATTTTTTTCGAAAATTTTTTTTCGAAATTTTTTTCAAAATTTTTCTTGAAATATTTTTTTCGAAAAATTTTTTTGAAAATTTTTTTCGAAAATTTTTTTGAAAATTTTTTTCGAAATTTTTTTTCAAAATTTTTTTCGAAATTTTTTTTTCGAAATTTTTTTTCGAAATTTTTTTTTCGAAATTTTTTTCGAAAATTTTTTTCAAAATTTTTTTTCCAAATTTTTTTTCAAAATTTTTTTCGAAAAATTTTTTCAAAATTATTTTCAAAATTTTTTTTCGAAATTTTTTTCAAAATTTTTTTTGAAATATTTTTTTCGAAAAATTTTTTTCAAAATTTTTTTCGAAAATTTTTTTTTGGAAATTTTTTTCGAAAATTTTTTTTCGAAATTTTTTTCAAAAATTTTTTTCAAAAATTTTTTCCAAATTTTTTTTCAAAATTTTTTTCGAAAATTTTTTTCGAAATTTTTTTTCAAAATTTTTTTCAAAAATTTCTTTCAAAAATTTTTTTCGAAATTTTTTTCAAAATTTTTTTCGATAAATTTTTTTCCAAAATTTTTTCGAAAATTTTTTCGAAAATTTTCTTACGAAAATTTTTTCGAGAATTTTTTTGAAAATTTTTTTGGAAATTATTTTTTCAAAATTTTTTTCGAAAATTTTTTTTCGAAATTTTTTTCGAAAATTTTTTTCAAATTTTTTTCCAAAATTTTTTCGAAAATTTTTTTCAAAATTTTTTTCGAAAATTTTTTTTCGAAATTTTTTTTCGAAAATTTTTTTTCGACATTTTTTTCGAAAATTTTTTTCAAAATTTTTTTTCCAAATTTTTTTCGAAAATTTTTTTTCGAAATTTTTTTCAAAATTTATTTCGAAAATTTTTTTTCGAAAATTTTTTTTCGAAAATTTTTTTCAAAATTTTTTTCGATATTTTTTTTCAAAAATTTTTTTGAAAATTTTTTTTGAAAAATTTTTTTGAAAATTTTTTTCGAAAATTTTTTCGAAAATTTTTTTCGAAATTTTTTTTCAAAATTTTTATTCGACAATTTTTTTTCGAAATTTTTTTCGAAAATTTTTTTCAAAATTTTTTTTCCAAATTTTTTTTTCAAAATTTTTTTGAAAATTTTTTTTCGTAATTTCTTTCGAAAATTTTTTTCAAAAATTTTTTTTCGAAAATTTTTTCGAAAATTTTTCTTAAATTTTTTTTCGAAAAATTTTTTTGCAAAATTTTTTCTAAATTTTTTTTGAAAATTTTTTTCGAAATTTTTTTCAAAATTTTTTTCAATAATTTTTTTTCCAAATTTTTTTCGAAAATTTTATTTCAAAATTTTTTTCGAAAATTTTTTTCAAAATTTTTTTCGAAAATTTTTTTTCGAAATTTTTTTTCGAAAATTTTTTTTCGAAATTTTTTTTAAAAATTTTTTTCGAAAATTTTTTTTTGAAATTTTTTTCGAAATTTTTTTTCAAAATTTTTTTCGAAAATTTTTTTTCTAAATATTTTTCGAAAATTTTTTTTCGAAATTTTTTTCGAAAATTTTTTTCAAATTTTTTTTCGCATTTTTTTTCGAAAATTTTTTTCGAAATTTTTTTTCCAAATTTTTTTTCCAAATTTTTTTTCAAAATTTTTTTCGAAAATTTTTTTTCGAATTTTTTTATCTATTTTCGAAAAATTTTTTTCGAAATTTTTTTTCGAAAATTTTTTTTCGAAAATTTTTTTCAAAATTTTTTTCGAAATTTTTTTCGAAAATTTTTTTCAAAATGTTTTTCGAAAAAATTTTTTCCAAAATTTTTTCGAAAATTTTTTTTCGATATTTTTTTGAAAGTTTTTTTGAAAATTTTTTTCGAAAAATTTTTTTGAAAATTTTTTTCGAAAATTTTTTTGAAAATTTTTTTCGAAATTTTTTTTCAAAATTTTTTTCGAAAATTTTTTTTTTGAAATTTTTTTCGAAAATTTTTTTTCGAAATTTTTTTCAAAAATTTTTTTCCAAAATCTTTTCGAAAATTTTTTTCAAAATTTTTTTCGAAATTTTTTTTCAAAATTTTTTCGAAAATTTTTTTTCGAAAATTTTTTTCAAAATTTTTTTCGAAATTTTTTTCGAAAATTTTTTTCAAAATGTTTTTCGAAAAATTTTTTTCCAAAATTTTTTCGAAAATTTTTTTGAAAATTTTTTTCGAAAATTTTTTTTCGAAATTTTTTTCAAAATTTTTTTCGAAATTTTTTTCGAAAATTTTTTTCGAAATTTTTTTTCCAAATTTTTTTTCAAAATTTTTTTCAATAATTTTTTTTCCAAATTTTTTTCAATAATTTTTTAAAAAATTTTTTTCGAAATTTTTTTCGAAATTTTTTTTTCAAAATTTTTTTCGAAAATTTTTTTCAAAATTTTTTTCGAAATTTTTTTTCAAAATTTTTTTCGAAATTTTTTTTCAAAATTTTTTTCGAAAATTTTTTTCGAAATTTTTTTCGAAAATTTTTTTTCGAAATTTTTTTCCAAAAATTTTTTTCAAAATTTTTTTCGAAATTTTTTTCGAAAATTTTTTTCGAAATTTTTTTCCAAATTTTTTTTCAAAATTTTTTTCGAAATTTTTTTTTCCAAAATTTTTTCAAAATTTTTTTTCGAAATTTTTTTCGAAAATTTTTTTCAATATTTTTTTCGAAAATTTTTTTTCGAAATTTTTTTCGAAATTTTTTTTCGAAAATTTTTTTTCGAAAATTATTTTCAAAATTTTTTTCGAAAATTTTTTTTTGAAATTTTTTTTCTAAATTTTTTTCGAAAATTTTTTTTCGAAATTTTTTTCGAAAATTTTTTTCAAAATTTTTTTCGAATTTTTTTTCGAAAATTTTTTTCGAAATTTTTTTTCGAAATTTTTTTTCGAAATTTTTTTTCCAAATTTTTTTTCAAATTTTTTTTCGAAAATTTTTTTTCGAATTTGTTTATCTATTATCGAATAATTTTTTTCGAAATTTTTTTTCGAAAATTTTTTTCAAAATTTTTTTTCGAAAATTTTTTTCAAAATTTTTTTCCAAAATTTTTTCGAAAATTTTTTTGAAAATTTTTTTCGAAAATTTTTTTTGAAATTTTTTTCAAGAATTTTTTTGAAATATTTTTTTCGAAAAATTTTTTTGAAAATTTTTTTCGAAAATTTTTTTGAAAATTTTTTTCGAAATTTTTTTTCAAAATTTTTTTCGAAAATTTTTTTTCAAAATTTCTTTCGAAAATTTTTTTCGAAAAATTTTTTTCCAAAATTTTTTTCGAAAAATTTTTTTCCAAAATTTTTTCGAAATTTTTTTCGAAAATTTTTTTGAAAATTTTTTTCGAAAAATTTTTTTGAAAATTTTTTTCGAAAATTTTTTTGAAAATTTTTTTGGAAATTTTTTTTCAAAATTTTTTTCGAAAATTTTTTTTCGAAATTTTTTTCGAAAATTTTTTTCAAATTTTTTTCCAAAATTTTTTCGAAAATTTTTTTCAAAATTTTTTTCGAAAATTTTTTTTCGAAATTTTTTTTCGAAAATTTTTTTTCCAAATTTTTTTTCAAAAATTTTTTCAATAATTTTTTTTCCAAATTTTTTCGAAAATTTTTTAAAAAATTTTTTTCGAAATTTTTTTCGATAATTTTTTTTCAAAATTTTTTTCGAAAATATTTTTTTGAAATTTTTTTCGAAATTTTTTTTCAAAATTTTTTTCAAAAATTTTTTTTCTAAATTTTTTTCGAAAATTTTTTTTCGAAATTTTTTTCGAAAATTTTTTTCAAATTTTTTTTCGAATTTTTTTTCGAAAATTTTTTTCGAAATTTTTTTTTCAAATTTTTTTTCAAAATTTTTTTCGAAAATTTTTTTTCGAATTTTTTTATCTATTTTCGAAAAATTTTTTTCGAAATTTTTTTTCGAAAATTTTTTTTCGAAAATTTTTTTCAAAATTTTTTTCGAAATTTTTTTCGAAAATTTTTTTCAAAATGTTTTTCGAAAATTTTTTTTCCAAAATTTTTTCGAAAATTTTTTTGAAAATTTTTTTCGAAAATTTTTTTTCGAAATTTTTTTCAAAATTTTTTTCGAAATTTTTTTCGAAAATTTTTTTCGAAATTTTTTTTCCAAATTTTTTTTCAAAATTTTTTTCAAAAATTTTTTTTCCAAATTTTTTTCGAAAATTTTTTAAAAATTTTTTTTCGAAATTTTTTTCGAAATTTTTTTTCTAAATTTTTTTCGAAAATTTTTTTTCGAAATTTTTTTCGAAAATTTTTTTCAAAATTTTTTTCGAATTTTTTTCTAAAAATTTTTTCGAAAATTTTTTTAAAAATTTTTTTCGAAATTTTTTTTCAATTTTTTTTTTGAAAATTTTTTTCCAAAATTTTTTCGAAAATTTTTTTCAAAATTTTTTTCGAAAAATTTTTTTCCAAAATTTTTTCGAAAATTTTTTTGAAAATTTTTTTCGAAAATTTTTTTTCGAAATTTTTTTCAAGAATTTTTTTGAAATATTTTTTTCGAAAAATTTTTTTGAAAATTTTTTTTGAAAATTTTTTTGAAAATTTTTTTCGAAATTTTTTTTCAAAATTTTTTTCGAAAATTTTTTTTTCGAAATTTTTTTCGAAAATTTTTTTCGAAAAATTTTTTTCCAAAATTTTTTCGAAATTTTTTTCGAAAATTTTTTTGAAAATTTTTTTCGAAAAATTTTTTTGAAAATTTTTTTGGAAAATTTTTTTGAAAATTGTTTTCGAAATTTTTTTTCAAAATTTTTTTTCGAAATTATTTTTTCGAAATTTTTTTCGAAAATTTTTCTTCGAAATTTTTTTCGAAAATTTTTTTCATAATTTTTTTTCCAAATTTTTTACCAAATTTTTTTCGAAAATTTTTTTTCGAAAATTTTTTTAAAAATTTTTTTCGAAATTTTTTTTTCGCAATTTCTTTCAAAAATTTTTTTCGAAATTTTTTTCAAAATTTTTTTCGATAAATTTTTTTCCAAAATTTTTTCGAAAATTTTTTCGAAAATTTTTTTACGAAAATTTTTTCGAGAATTTTTTTGGAAATTTTTTTTCAAAATTTTTTTCGAAAATTTTTTTTCGAAATTTTTTTCGAAAATTTTTTTCAAATTTTTTTCCAAAATTTTTTCGAAAATTTTTTTCAAAATTTTTTTCGAAAATTTTTTTTCGAAATTTTTTTTCGAAAATTTTTTTGGAAATTTTTTTTCGAAAATTTTTTTTCGAAAATTTTTTTCAAAATTTTTTTCGAAATTTTTTTCGAAAATTTTTTTCAAAATGTTTTTCGAAAAAATTTTTTCCAAAATTTTTTCGAAAATTTTTTTTCGATATTTTTTTGAAAGTTTTTTTGAAAATTTTTTTCGAAAAATTTTTTTGAAAATTTTTTTCGAAAATTTTTTTGAAAATTTTTTTCGAAATTTTTTTTCAAAATTTTTTTCGAAAATTTTTTTTTTGAAATTTTTTTCGAAAATTTTTTTTCGAAATTTTTTTCAAAAATTTTTTTCCAAAATCTTTTCGAAAATTTTTTTCAAAATTTTTTTCGAAATTTTTTTTCAAAATTTTTTCGAAAATTTTTTTTCGAAAATTTTTTTCAAAATTTTTTTCGAAATTTTTTTCGAAAATTTTTTTCAAAATGTTTTTCGAAAAATTTTTTTCCAAAATTTTTTCGAAAATTTTTTTGAAAATTTTTTTCGAAAATTTTTTTTCGAAATTTTTTTCAAAATTTTTTTCGAAATTTTTTTCGAAAATTTTTTTCGAAATTTTTTTTCCAAATTTTTTTTCAAAATTTTTTTCAATAATTTTTTTTCCAAATTTTTTTCAATAATTTTTTAAAAAATTTTTTTCGAAATTTTTTTCGAAATTTTTTTTTCAAAATTTTTTTCGAAAATTTTTTTCAAAATTTTTTTCGAAATTTTTTTTCAAAATTTTTTTCGAAATTTTTTTTCAAAATTTTTTTCGAAAATTTTTTTCGAAATTTTTTTCGAAAATTTTTTTTCGAAATTTTTTTCCAAAAATTTTTTTCAAAATTTTTTTCGAAATTTTTTTCGAAAATTTTTTTCGAAATTTTTTTCCAAATTTTTTTTCAAAATTTTTTTCGAAATTTTTTTTTCCAAAATTTTTTCAAAATTTTTTTTCGAAATTTTTTTCGAAAATTTTTTTCAATATTTTTTTCGAAAATTTTTTTTCGAAATTTTTTTCGAAATTTTTTTTCGAAAATTTTTTTTCGAAAATTATTTTCAAAATTTTTTTCGAAAATTTTTTTTTGAAATTTTTTTTCTAAATTTTTTCGAAAATTTTTTTTCGAAATTTTTTTCGAAAATTTTTTTCAAAATTTTTTTCGAATTTTTTTTCGAAAATTTTTTCGAAATTTTTTTTCGAAATTTTTTTTCGAAATTTTTTTTCCAAATTTTTTTTCAAATTTTTTTTCGAAAATTTTTTTTCGAATTTGTTTATCTATTATCGAATAATTTTTTTCGAAATTTTTTTTCGAAAATTTTTTTCAAAATTTTTTTTCGAAAATTTTTTTCAAAATTTTTTTCCAAAATTTTTTCGAAAATTTTTTTGAAAATTTTTTTCGAAAATTTTTTTTGAAATTTTTTTCAAGAATTTTTTTGAAATATTTTTTTCGAAAAATTTTTTTGAAAATTTTTTTCGAAAATTTTTTTGAAAATTTTTTTCGAAATTTTTTTTCAAAATTTTTTTCGAAAATTTTTTTTCAAAATTTCTTTCGAAAATTTTTTTCGAAAAATTTTTTTCCAAAATTTTTTTCGAAAAATTTTTTTCCAAAATTTTTTCGAAATTTTTTTCGAAAATTTTTTTGAAAATTTTTTTCGAAAAATTTTTTTGAAAATTTTTTTCGAAAATTTTTTTGAAAATTTTTTTGGAAATTTTTTTTCAAAATTTTTTTCGAAAATTTTTTTTCGAAATTTTTTTCGAAAATTTTTTTCAAATTTTTTTCCAAAATTTTTTCGAAAATTTTTTTCAAAATTTTTTTCGAAAATTTTTTTTCGAAATTTTTTTTCGAAAATTTTTTTTCCAAATTTTTTTTCAAAAATTTTTTCAATAATTTTTTTTCCAAATTTTTTCGAAAATTTTTTAAAAAATTTTTTTCGAAATTTTTTTCGATAATTTTTTTTCAAAATTTTTTTCGAAAATATTTTTTTGAAATTTTTTTCGAAATTTTTTTTCAAAATTTTTTTCAAAAATTTTTTTTCTAAATTTTTTTCGAAAATTTTTTTTCGAAATTTTTTTCGAAAATTTTTTTCAAATTTTTTTTCGAATTTTTTTTCGAAAATTTTTTTCGAAATTTTTTTTTCAAATTTTTTTTCAAAATTTTTTTCGAAAATTTTTTTTCGAATTTTTTTATCTATTTTCGAAAAATTTTTTTCGAAATTTTTTTTCGAAAATTTTTTTTCGAAAATTTTTTTCAAAATTTTTTTCGAAATTTTTTTCGAAAATTTTTTTCAAAATGTTTTTCGAAAATTTTTTTTCCAAAATTTTTTCGAAAATTTTTTTGAAAATTTTTTTCGAAAATTTTTTTTCGAAATTTTTTTCAAAATTTTTTTCGAAATTTTTTTCGAAAATTTTTTTCGAAATTTTTTTTCCAAATTTTTTTTCAAAATTTTTTTCAAAAATTTTTTTTCCAAATTTTTTTCGAAAATTTTTTAAAAATTTTTTTTCGAAATTTTTTTCGAAATTTTTTTTCTAAATTTTTTTCGAAAATTTTTTTTCGAAATTTTTTTCGAAAATTTTTTTCAAAATTTTTTTCGAATTTTTTTCTAAAAATTTTTTCGAAAATTTTTTTAAAAATTTTTTTCGAAATTTTTTTTCAATTTTTTTTTTGAAAATTTTTTTCCAAAATTTTTTCGAAAATTTTTTTCAAAATTTTTTTCGAAAAATTTTTTTCCAAAATTTTTTCGAAAATTTTTTTGAAAATTTTTTTCGAAAATTTTTTTTCGAAATTTTTTTCAAGAATTTTTTTGAAATATTTTTTTCGAAAAATTTTTTTGAAAATTTTTTTTGAAAATTTTTTTGAAAATTTTTTTCGAAATTTTTTTTCAAAATTTTTTTCGAAAATTTTTTTTTCGAAATTTTTTTCGAAAATTTTTTTCGAAAAATTTTTTTCCAAAATTTTTTCGAAATTTTTTTCGAAAATTTTTTTGAAAATTTTTTTCGAAAAATTTTTTTGAAAATTTTTTTGGAAAATTTTTTTGAAAATTGTTTTCGAAATTTTTTTTCAAAATTTTTTTTCGAAATTATTTTTTCGAAATTTTTTTCGAAAATTTTTCTTCGAAATTTTTTTCGAAAATTTTTTTCATAATTTTTTTTCCAAATTTTTTACCAAATTTTTTTCGAAAATTTTTTTTCGAAAATTTTTTTAAAAATTTTTTTCGAAATTTTTTTTTCGCAATTTCTTTCAAAAATTTTTTTCGAAATTTTTTTCAAAATTTTTTTCGATAAATTTTTTTCCAAAATTTTTTCGAAAATTTTTTCGAAAATTTTTTTACGAAAATTTTTTCGAGAATTTTTTTGGAAATTTTTTTTCAAAATTTTTTTCGAAAATTTTTTTTCGAAATTTTTTTCGAAAATTTTTTTCAAATTTTTTTCCAAAATTTTTTCGAAAATTTTTTTCAAAATTTTTTTCGAAAATTTTTTTTCGAAATTTTTTTTCGAAAATTTTTTTTCGACATTTTTTTCGAAAATTTTTTTCAAAATTTTTTTTCCAAATTTTTTTCGAAAATTTTTTTTCGAAATTTTTTTCAAAATTTTTTTCGAAAATTTTTTTTCGAAAATTTTTTTTCGAAAATTTTTTTCAAAATTTTTTTTGATATTTTTTTTTGAAATTTTTTTCGAAAATTTTTTTGAAAATTTTTTTTGAAAAATTTTTTTGAAAATTTTTTTCGAAAATTTTTTCGAAAATTTTTTTCGAAATTTTTTTTCAAAATTTTTATTCGAAAATTTTTTTTCGAAATTTTTTTCGAAAATTTTTTTCAAAATTTTTTTTCCAAATTTTTTTTTTTAAATTTTTTCGAAAATTTTTTTTCGTAATTTCTTTCGAAAATTTTTTTCGAAAATTATTTTTTCGAAAATTTTTTTGAAATTTTTTTTCGAAAAATTTTTTTGCAAAATTTTTTCTAAATTTTTTTTGAAAGTTTTTTTCGAAATTTTTTTCAAAATTTTTTTCAATAATTTTTTTTCCAAATTTTTTTCGAAAATTTTTTTTCAAAATTTTTTTCGAAAATTTTTTTCAAAATTTTTTTCGAAATTTATTTTCAAAATTTTTTTCGAAATTTTTTTTTCCAAATTTTTTCAAAATTTTTTTTCGAAATTTTTTTCGAAAATTTTTTTCAATATTTTTTTCGAAAATTTTTTTTCGAAATTTTTTTCGAAAATTTTTTGAAAATTTTTTTTTGAAATTTTTTTCGAAATTTTTTTTCAAAATTTTTTTCAAAAATTTTTTTTCTAAATTTTTTTCGAAAATTTTTTTTCGAAATTTTTTTCGAAAATTTTTTTCAAATTTTTTTTCGAATTTTTTTTCGAAAATTTTTTTCGAAATTTTTTTTTCAAATTTTTTTTCAAAATTTTTTTCGAAAATTTTTTTTCGAATTTTTTTATCTATTTTCGAAAAATTTTTTTCGAAATTTTTTTTCGAAAATTTTTTTTCGAAAATTTTTTTCAAAATTTTTTTCGAAATTTTTTTCGAAAATTTTTTTGAAAATGTTTTTCGAAAATTTTTTTTCCAAAATTTTTTCGAAAATTTTTTTGAAAATTTTTTTCGAAAATTTTTTTTCGAAATTTTTTTCAAAATTTTTTTCGAAATTTTTTTCGAAAATTTTTTTCGAAATTTTTTTTCCAAATTTTTTTTCAAAATTTTTTTCAAAAATTTTTTTTCCAAATTTTTTCTAAAATTTTTTAAAAATTTTTTTTCGAAATTTTTTTCGAAATTTTTTTTCTAAATTTTTTTCGAAAATTTTTTTTCGAAATTTTTTTCGAAAATTTTTTTCAAAATTTTTTTCGAATTTTTTTTCGAAAATTTTTTTCGAAATTTTTTTTCGAAAATTTTTTTCGAAATTTTTTTTCCAAATTTTTTTTCAAATTTTTTTTCGAAAATTTTTTTCAATATTTTTTCTGAAAATTTTTTCGAAAATTTTTTTTAAAAATTTTTTTCGAAATTTTTTTTCAATTTTTTTTTTGAAAATTTTTTTCCAAAATTTTTCCGAAAATTTTTTTCAAAATTTTTTTCGAAATTTTTTTTCAAAATTTTTTTGGAAAATTTTTTTTCAAAATTTTTCTCGAAAATTTTTTTCGAAAATTTTTTTCAAAATTTTTTTCGAAAAATTTTTTTCCAAATTTTTTTCGAAAATTTTTTTGAAATTTTTTTTCGAAAATTTTTTTCGAAATTTTTTTCAAGAATTTTTTTGAAATATTTTTTTCGAAAAATTTTTTTGAAAATTGTTCTCGAAATTTTTTTTCAAAATTTTTTTCGAAATTTTTTTTTCGAAATTTTTTCGAAAATTTTTCTTCGAAATTTTTTTCGAAAATTTTTTTCAAAATTTTTTTTCCAAATTTTTTATCAAAATTTTTTCGGAAATTTTTTTTCGAAAATTTTTTTAAAATTTTTTTCGAAATTTTTTTCGAAATTTCTTTCAAAAATTTTTTTCGAAATTTTTTTCAAAATTTTTTTCGATAAATTTTTTTCCAAATTTTTTCGAAAATTTTTTCGAAAATTTTCTTACGAAAATTTTTTCGAGAAGTTTTTGAAAATTTTTTTGGAAATTATTTTTTCAAAATTTTTTTCGAAATTTTTTTTCGAAATTTTTTTCGAAAATTTTTTTCAAATTTTTTTCCAAAATTTTTTCGAAAATTTTTTCAAAATTTTTTCGAAAATTTTTTTTCGAAATTTTTTTTCGAAAATTTTTTTTCGACATTTTTTTCGAAAATTTTTTTCAAATTTTTTTTCCAAATTTTTTTCGAAAATTTTTTTCGAAATTTTTTCAAAATTTATTTCGAAAATTTTTTTTCGAAAATTTTTTTTCGAAAATTTTTTTCAAAATTTTTTTCGATATTTTTTTTCAAAAATTTTTTTGAAAATTTTTTTTGAAAAATTTTTTTGAAAATTTTTTTCGAAAATTTTTTCGAAAATTTTTTTCGAAATTTTTTTTCAAAATTTTTATTCGACAATTTTTTTTCGAAATTTTTTTCGAAAATTTTTTTCAAAATTTTTTTTCCAAATTTTTTTTCAAAATTTTTTTGAAAATTTTTTTTCGTAATTTCTTTCGAAAATTTTTTTCAAAAATTTTTTTTCGGAAATTTTTTCGAAAATTTTTCTTAAATTTTTTTTCGAAAAATTTTTTTGCAAAATTTTTTCTAAATTTTTTTTGAAAATTTTTTTCGAAATTTTTTCAAAATTTTTTCAATAATTTTTTTTCCAAATTTTTTTCGAAAATTTTATTTCAAATTTTTTTCGAAAATTTTTTTCAAAATTTTTTCGAAAATTTTTTTCGAAATTTTTTTTCGAAAATTTTTTTTCGAAATTTTTTTTAAAAATTTTTTTCGAAAATTTTTTTTTGAAATTTTTTTCGAAATTTTTTTTCAAAATTTTTTTCGAAAATTTTTTTCTAAATATTTTTCGAAAATTTTTTTCGAAATTTTTTTCGAAAATTTTTTTCAAATTTTTTTTCGCATTTTTTTTCGAAAATTTTTTTCGAAATTTTTTTCCAAATTTTTTTTCCAAATTTTTTTTCAAAATTTTTTTCGAAAATTTTTTTTCGAATTTTTTTATCTATTTTCGAAAAATTTTTTTCGAAATTTTTTTTCGAAAATTTTTTTTCGAAAATTTTTTTCAAAATTTTTTTCGAAATTTTTTTCGAAAATTTTTTCAAAATGTTTTTCGAAAAAATTTTTTCCAAAATTTTTTCGAAAATTTTTTTTCGATATTTTTTTTGAAAGTTTTTTTGAAAATTTTTTTCGAAAAATTTTTTTGAAAATTTTTTTCGAAAATTTTTTGAAAATTTTTTTCGAAATTTTTTTTCAAAATTTTTTTCGAAAATTTTTTTTTTGAAATTTTTTCGAAAATTTTTTTTCGAAATTTTTTTCAAAAATTTTTTTCCAAATCTTTTCGAAAATTTTTTTCAAAATTTTTTTCGAAATTTTTTTTCAAAATTTTTTCGAAAATTTTTTTTCAAAATTTTTCTCGAAAATTTTTTTCAAAATTTTTTTCGAAAATTTTTTTCAAAATTTTTTTCGAAAAATTTTTTTCCAAATTTTTTCGAAAATTTTTTTGAAAATTTTTTTCGAAAATTTTTTTTCGAAATTTTTTTCAAAATTTTTCTTGAAATATTTTTTTCGAAAAATTTTTTTGAAAATTTTTTTCGAAAATTTTTTTGAAAATTTTTTTCGAAATTTTTTTTCAAAATTTTTTTCGAAATTTTTTTTTCGAAATTTTTTTTCGAAATTTTTTTTTCGAAATTTTTTTCGAAAATTTTTTCAAAATTTTTTTTCCAAATTTTTTTTCAAATTTTTTTCGAAAAATTTTTTCAAAATTATTTTCAAAATTTTTTTTCGAAATTTTTTTCAAAATTTTTTTCGATATTTTTTTTCAAAAATTTTTTTGAAAATTTTTTTTGAAAAATTTTTTTGAAAATTTTTTCGAAAATTTTTTCGAAAATTTTTTTCGAAATTTTTTTTCAAAATTTTATTCGACAATTTTTTTTCGAAATTTTTTTCGAAAATTTTTTTCAAAATTTTTTTTCCAAATTTTTTTTTCAAAATTTTTTTGAAAATTTTTTTTCGTAATTTCTTTCGAAAATTTTTTTCAAAAATTTTTTTTCGGAATTTTTTCGAAAATTTTTCTTAAATTTTTTTTCGAAAAATTTTTTTGCAAAATTTTTCTAAATTTTTTTTGAAAAT